>JAKELP010000001.1:20198864-21398864 GCA_029929735.1 Mimosa pudica
GGCAATTTTGGAAAAGAAGCATTAACTCCAGACACCCACTAACATTCACATGTTTTCTTAAGAAGCGTTTTTTTGCCGGCCAGCTCTTACATTATGGACCGAGGGAGTATTTTATACCCCCAATTTAAAAGCTTAGGAAAAGTCCCACATAAATGTGCGTAATTTGCGCCAATCACACAAACCCGAAAAAAGAAATCTAAATGACGACATTTGACTAAAGGCATTAAGATTGGGAGTTGGGATCAACACCATGTGCATCCTATACTCCACGTGGTTCACGTTGTAATATCAAAGTATTTTGTCTTGTAAAAGTGTTATAAGAACTCGTCATATGAGAGTAAGTATACGATAAATTCTGTCAATGGGAAATTAAGTTAGAGCAAATCAGAAAACGTTAGAGCAAATCAGAAAACGTGGATTTTATCATTTTATGAATAAAGTGTTATGAGAAAATATCTGGCATTAACATTTTTTTATGGTGTAAGTATACTAACAAACTTCTAAATGACAAACAACTCCATCTATTTTTCCTAAATGTCCATCAATTTTTTGACCAATCAAGTATGTGTTATTACATTACTCATACCGAAGTTTTGGGTGAAATAAGCAGTTTTAGTTGTGTTGTTTTTTTTTAAAACAAAAATTATGGGCATTTCTGCATATTTCAAAAGTTTATTAGTTTTACCACCCTCTAAAACATATATATGCTAGATATGGGTAAGTATTTGGTTGTTTGATTTGGTTTGGTGAAAACTAATAAAATAATGAATTTAATATTGATAATTTTCAAAATAAAATTGAGACCGATTTACCAGACAAACAAACGAAATCAAAAATCAAAATATTTCAGTTTGGTTTGGTTATTAACCGTTATAATCAAATTTTAATTTTAAATTATTTGATTTTAACTAAATTAATTGTAATAACCGATCTGAAAATTTAATTACAAAAAATCAGAAACGAATCAACCGGAATCGTTGGCCAAAAAAAAAAAGAATCAACCAAAACAAACAAAATAGTTGAATACTTTGGTTCAATTCTGTTTTCAGTTTCAATTTTATTTTGCTCACCCCTAATGCCAGATGAATTGTAATATTTCACTGATAACATTGCATTATTTGGTTAGAGAATGATTCTGTAAAGGTAAACCAATGAGGCAATGACATCATTTAAGGAAATACTTGTAACTAATGAAGTAATTAACGATATGAAATAGTAATACATTCGCTCTTTGTTGCGCAACCCATCTCCCTTTTCTCCAGTTTATCTTTCCTTTAGAGATTTTGAGTAATAAATTTGTCAAATACTCCGTACTAATTTTGTAGGTTTATATATATGCATATCATTTTTACTTGTTTTCAAGGAGAAACTCCTTTTCTAGCCATATCACCCCTCCCATAACTCTCTTATTAGCCTAAACGTATATACAAATTATACTTCTCTCTTTGCCTCCTTCAACCTAAATAATTGTAGTCCGAAAAAACCTAAATCAATAGTTAACTGTTACGCAGTTACACTATTTAGATTTTAAGGAGGGTAAAACAGTATCAAGTAGGGGTGCACACGGACATGATTGAGCCAACTATATGCCCTAAAGCTGTCCTAAATAATTGTTGGGCTGCAATTTTGACCCGAGACTCTGTCATGTCCTGCTGTCCCAAAGTTTTTTTTTTTACATAAAATAAAAAACTTCCACTTTTCAACCATTAAATAAATTGATGTATTATGTGGGAAAATAAAATTTGTAATAAATTATTTTGAACTAAATAACTAATTAATTAATTATGAAATAGTTTGATAATTTTGTTAATTAATCAAATATTTTTACTAAAATAATAAAATAATCGGGTTGGGCCGTCCTGTTGGTCATGGAGCATATGCCCTAGTCCTTTCCTACCCGATGATCGGGTCAGTCAAATCCTAATCATGTTGGACCTAGGCCACATTGTGATGAACCATTTTTGGCTTAGGACAGGATCGGATCATGATGGGCTAATCGGGCCGCCGGACTTTTGTGCAGCCCTAGTATCATGCAAGCACACTAATATTAATTTTCAGTTACATTCAACGTCATAATATTATCTTTATGGTGCCGGTAAGGCGGTAACCCTACTTTCACTACCACAGATTACCCCCTTTACATGCGCTTATTTGGCCTCTACATGCGCTTTATAAGCGCATGTAGAGGGGGGCGCTGGTAAAGGATCTACATGCGCTTTTTAAAAGCGCATGTAGAGGGAGGCTATACATGCGCTTAAAGCGCATGTAGAGGTATGTACCTCTACATACGCTTTAAGCGCATGTACATCTACATGCGCTTAAAGCGCATGTAGATGTGTCTCTACATGCGCTTAAAGCGCATGTAGATGTGTCTCTACATGCGCTTAAAGCGCATGTAGAGGTACATACCTCTACATGCGCTTTAAGCGCATGTAGAGGTATGTACCTATACATGCGCTTTAAGCGCATGTACAGCTATATATATATATATTTTTTAATATATATTCTTTTACATTTTCACACAATACATTTGCCACACAATATATATTTTTTTTAATATATGTATGATAAATTATGTTCAATTCTTAATATAAAAAAATGGTCAATAACTGAAGACACATCATTCTTAAAAAACAATTCTTAGAACAAAGGTCAACAAAATTAAAAAACAACTTCATAACCAAATCAAAATAACAATTGCTCTTAACAATAATTGCATTGGAAACATTGAATTAAGGTTCCAAAATCTCAATCTATATGTGGTAAGGATCAAACAATGGCCAATGGTGCTTACACAATTTCTGCGTAGTCCGATCAACAATTTTCAAAACCCATGCAGAACCATTTGAGACACATAACTCGGTCATGACCTGTGGCAAATAATAAAGCAAGGTTTGTTAATTTATTAAGATTAAAATAGTTATTATTGAAATTAAATGAGATAACACAATCTAATTTAAAAAGGACGAATAAGGAGCTGCTGCAGTACTAAAGGAACGACATAAAAGATAGCACAGTCAAAATAAACAAGTGAAGGGAAAACCCAAGGTTTTGGCGTCAATAATAAAAGGAAGCCAAATGAATACAAAAAGTTCACACGGATTCTAGCCAAAACTCATCCCCCCCATACATCCAAATCAGAATATTCAAACACAAAATCTAAGTTGAGGTAAAAAAACACAATAAAAAGGTTACACATGAGTGATACTGGCTTACGAGAGGCTGCACCTCTCTCACCACACTCTGACCTCGATATACAAAATTCATCTTACTTTCCCCACACAGGCAAAAAACACTAACATGAACCAAAAAGCTTCTCCCATGACTGCGCCTAAAATCCCACTATTCCTTCACTTCAGGCCCTTCGAATAATCTTTTTGATCATTGTAATCATTTACCCCAACATCATAATTTAACAAGTCATATAATATTCTAACAATTTCACCCTAATATTAAAGGATCCAAATATTTTTGAAGCAAAACCTTCTAGTTCAACCCATCATAGACTATTGTAATACAACAAAAACAATTCACCCAAAAATATTGAACAAATAAAGCTCAGTCAAAAGCCAATTATTTGGCAATCGTATATAATATAGCCATCATTTATATTTAGTCGGAGTCATTAAAGTAGTAATAATACCTTGTTATATTCACTGTTAGTGACATCCCTATTGAGTTTACTTTTGGCATCTGCAAGTATCTCAGCTTTCTTTAGCTTGCCATTGGGTCCTCTTCCCCGCAACATATCAATTACAACATCCCTGCAAGAACCAACTGAAATGAATTTCACAATAAAAACTTAAACAACATACAGCGGATCATCAACATTCATTCTCTTCTATTTCCTGCAAGGTGGGGTTAGGAGTAGCAACCTAAATGATCATCCTGTGACTTCAGGACATAAAAACCATGGATATTGCATGCAGTTTCACTTATGATAGCCTGCAGTTCTTCTGGTGGAGCATCAAGTCCATCTGCTGCATCTCTAACAATTTTAGCACCTGACTTCTGAAGCATTGATTTGGATAGCGCCATTCCACGTAGTTCATTGCATATTGTTTGAAAGCTAGCAAAATAAATGAAAATGAGATAATTCAATATCCCTCCAAAGCAACGAGATGAAGTAGAAACCTTTTAGCTACAGCAATTTACATCCCTAAAGAAAGCAGGATCCAAGGGCTACCATCCAAAAAAAAATTCTATTGTAACAAACAAAAGAAAAATAATATGCAGTGAAAAAGAACGTAATCCATAAGCAAAATAGCACTGAGTGAGAGCACACTACCAAAGGTCTTGCCCCCTTCATCCTTTCAAAACTACTAAAACGAGCTGATAGAAATTAAAGAAAAAGATCATATTAACATTTTTGACCAGTTATACAATACTTGCTATAGATACATTCTCTATAATTAAGTTCTATGAACTTCACGAGAATCAGAACTAGTACTGAATTCAGTATTATACATCGTTTCCTTAATATTGGCAGGACAAAGCTAAGAAGGTGATGCATCTCAACCTTTTCATATTTAAAATTGTGCCTGAATATTGTTTCATCAAATCATTTTTTAAAATAATAACCAAAAAGAACTGCTGTAGACCAGGCAGACATCAATCATACCTGCAGACTGTGTGAGCTTGGAAGAGTTTTTTAAGGGCAATTCGCAGAGCTTGTTGGGTATCACTTGACATGGTCATCCTCTCAGGAGCTAATCCACACACACTTGTTGCATGTTTATCAGAAGTCACTAACTGTCCAGGCTTGCTGCATCGGCCAAGCTTGGGTGCAGCGTTTTTACTAGGTCCACCTTTTCCAACTTTATGAACAGAATTGAATACCCGCTCTTCCATGCCTTCAAATATGCCTTTATACTTTGCAACAATACTGGGATAAAGTTTAATGAATGATTCATCAGGCTGCTCTCTGAACTTCCAATAGACAACGGGCCGCAACACTACCATTTTTGAATCAACACACTTTTAGTGGCATAAAATTAAACCAACTCTGTTGCAACACTACCATTTCTTTCCAAACCAATTCAGCAGTAGTGATATTAACATCAAGAAAACTAATAACACCATAACTTACATCTGTTCAGCCATGATTATTATTTAAACACATGCATCAACATTCATATTATACAAACACAAATACCAAAACCAAGCTTTCAAACCAAATAAACCTAAACTTAACCAACAACATTCATATAACTCAAATTTCTTAAGGGGAACTACACATCCCAGTTTTATCTTTCATTTATTTAAATAAAATAGCTCAAAATCAAACACCCACTTGAAACCCTAACTCTCAAAAGTTCAGATCGCAAAAACTAAGGTAAGAAGAGTGTGCAAAAATGCTTACAGTTAGAGAAAAATGACCACCAACCGCCAGCCGCCGCGTCGCCCGCCGGAAATCGTCCACCACCAAGGGTAAGGCGAAAAAGAAACCAGAAAAAGAAAGAGATCAATGAGAAATACTTTAGAATGAAAGCATAGCCTGAGAAACACTAAAAAGGTTGAAGCTTTTACCCATTCTCGCCTTCAACACCATGGGCTCGCCGGAAAAGAAAAAGAAAAACGGAGGTGATGATGAAACACGAAGAAAATGATGAGAAACAGTGAGGAGACGAGTTGGGGAATGAGAAAGGGCGACGATGTCACCCATTACCGCCGCCGGCAGCCACCGCGCCACAGGCCACCGGAGCTGCAGTGGAAGGAGACGAAGTTTGGGAGGTGTTTTTGTTTTTGAGAGGTTTGGGAGGAGTGTCGTCGGGTCTGTTTGTTTTTGAGAGAGGGAGGAGTGTTTTTGTTGTTGTTTTTTTTTTTTATTTTTTATTTTTTTAGAAAATTATAATTAGTTACCCTGTGGTTTATTTTTACATGCGCTTAAAGCGCATGTAAAGCCTATACATGCGCTTTAAGCGCATGTATATGTAGTATTAACATAAGCATAACACCCCAATGTGGTTCTCTAACTTTTAAACACTAAGACCACAAGCATTAGTAGTTTATGAAATCTAAGGAGGAACTCTTATGCATGACTTCAAGTTTTTCACTCTATTACTGCCTTTACATGCGCTTAAAGCGCATGTACAGGCTCTACATGCGTTTAAAGCGCATGTAAAGACCAATGTCCATTTAATTATATGGATATTCATATGATTTGGTGCTTTTCAACTAAATTGTTTCAATACTTCATCTCAAAATGCTCAAATCTTCTGCTTGACAATGTTATAGTGAATTCCATTGAAGAACAAGCCTTTACATGCGCTTTAAGCGCATGTATAGGCTCTACATGCGCTTAAAGCGCATGTAGAGGTAGAGACACCCTGTACATGCGCTTTAAGCGCATGTATAGGCTCTACATGCGCTTTAAGCGCATGTAAAGGGTGTTTCACCACCCAAAAGTGGTAATGGAGCCTTGAAACACTAAGTCTACAAGCAGGGACACCTTATGAGGTCTGAGGAGGACCTCTTATGCATGACTCTGTGTTTTGCACTTCAGTAGTGTCTTTACATGCGCTTAAAGCGCATGTAGAGACCAATGTCCATTTAATTATATGGATTTACATATGATTTTGTGCCTTTACATGCGCTTAGAGCGCATGTAGAGATAAGGCCTCTACATGCGCTTTAAGCGCATGTATAGATGCTTACCTGTACATGCGCTTAAAGCGCATGTAAAGGACCCTCTATACATGCGTTTCTTCTAAGCGCATGTAAAGGTGCGCTGGTAGAGGGAAAATTTGTAGTAGTGTTTTATTTATAGCCTATCTAGCATATCTATTAAACCATAAATAAGATTATGATATTGAATATAAATAGACAATAATATTGAAAGTGTTGAATGCAACAATGTAATGATATCATAATATCATATGCACCAGCACCGTTAATAGAATTGAGGTGTTAGATGCTAGTGAATTAGTACTGAATTAGTCGATTGTTAGTAGTGTCAAATATTAGTATATAAATCTAAAAAATATTAGAATATCGGTACCTAAAGATATCATTTAATTTTGACGTGAGGCAAGATTTAGGGTATGAATGTCACATTTTTTATGTATGTCTCTATTTCATAAATCGTATAACACATTTTTAATCATATCTGCATTTTCATGCTAGACAAAGCTTCACAATCCTCATCTAAATGTGTCCACCTACCCACGTCCAAAAGTCAAAAGGTGGATGCTGAATCTATATAACTATCATGGTGTTCAAGCAACTTATTGTTGAAAGTTTCTTTTATCAATTTTGTTTTGTCCCTAGATTTTAAATCAATTGTTTTGTTACCTAAATTATTTTCAATCAATTTTGGTCCTGGTCTTTGAGCTTAAAAAAACTTAAAACATTGGGAATTTATGGATATGAATGACACAAAGTTGAGGATCAGAATCACCAATATAAATTCCAAAGACCAAGACCAAAATTAATTAAAAGATCAAAGTTAAAACCCCAATTTTAATGTTCAGAAACCTATACCAGCATTGAATGAAAGTTCACGGATAAAAGTTGTATTAATGCAATAAAAAGAAAAGGCAAAGCAAATTTTTATACTCCTTCTATTCTACAACTTTATATGGAGTACAAGATTAAGTGGTCAACTTATTTATAAATATTAATGAAGCAAATAAGTAAACTAGTTTATATATATATATATATTATATATTATATATAATTATATATATATATATATATAATTGTTTCCTCTAAATTAATTTACAATACTAAAAATCATATTCATGATATAATAGCATTGTGATGTACATTATGATTGAATAGTTCATTACTATCACCAAATAGAGAGTTCATTACTATCACCAAATAGAGTCAGTTTGATTATGTATTATATAGATTTGAGAGTTTTATTCTCAATATAAAAACCAAAATAAATATAACTTTACCATTTAAAGATTTGATTATTTATATAGCACAATAATGACATATGATCCATATAAACGACCCACGTAATGGGATAACGCTTTGTAGTATTGATATAAATATAACTTTACTACACGCATTTAAGCAAAAAAACAATATTTCAATTATTTATAAATTAGTGTCATGTGATTTGCGTGATTTGGCATACCGCAACCTTATAAGAAAGATGTGGGTGAGAAAATTTATAATCTGAATCCCTTTTGTATTTTTATCCTCAGAATTATTTTTTTTTGTTTTTATGAAACGAGATAAACTACTGCTTTAATATATTATTCACTACCACATCTAAATGTTGATTGGTGATGAAATGAGAAAATAAATTGCATTGATAACACACGATCATAATTGGAGGCTGAAAAAGATGATTCAAAGTTCTCACCAAAAAAAAAAGGATGATTCAAAGTTATCTTCGCCAACAACATGATTAGGTTGAGTTTGGTATGAGATGCGTCGCAAATATCTGGCAAGGCTAACGCAACCAATGTATGCATCATTTAACAAACGACGTGGTTTTAAATATAGGAGCTACATTTTCGTTCAAAAAAAAATATAGGAGCTACATAAAAAAGTAAATTTTAGTCATAAACATAAAAAGTAATATAAGACCTTAATCTGTTTGATCTCCAAAATTTTCAATGTGCTCCTATAATATATTTAATGCGAATAGGTAAAGAGGGTATGCTTATAATAATCAAATTAGAAATATTAAATTAATTTCAGAAATACCCACAAATTAGTTAATTATCTCTTATGAAGTTAAGAAACGAAGGTCATAGAATTATTGTCTCAAACTGAATCAGACTAATACGCAACCTTCTGACAAGTGATTGAATTAATACATTTGAACTCTTGTTAAGAGAAGCTTACAGTAACACTGATTTCCAATCCTGCCATAGTCATCCGATGGAAGTTGAAGCTATTAGCATGTATATTCTTGCAGGAAATACAAAACCATACTAATTGGTAGTTAGTTGAGCTGGTAAGTGGGCTACAACCCCATAAGGATGACAACCTTGCCTATGTAGCCAACACTCATACACCTTTGAGTCCAGATAAGTCGGGCGCCAGTAGGCGCCGGATTACCAGATAGTGTTTAACAAAAAAAAAGAAATACAAAACCATTCCCATTGAAAAAGTTTCAACTCCTGACCACCATTTTAAAGGAAATCTTTACACGTTCTATACACGAGTTTTGCACAGCCTGCTGTTTCAAATGCATAGCTGCTTGTGCCAACGCTTTAATGGCTTGATGGCATCACATTCATTGAGAGGTCGAAAGATCAAATCTTAGAGTGGATGAATACTGAATAGAAGAGGCTTGTGTGTGAGAAAGTCCTTCCTATGGAGAGGGATGTGTGTGTGTCAAAAAAGAAAGCCAAAACTACTGATTGATTTGCAGAACGTACCACCCAATAAGGAGAAATCAATTGGACCAATCGAAAGTTCAAAGTTACAGTACATGGCGACTTCGTTCCACGTCATGTGGTATCCCTATTTACATTTTATGTTCTTTCATTCAGTGAGTTTGTTTCTTTCTACAAAGTATGGAAACAAACCTTTGAAGAATGATTTGTTTAATTCTCTATTTCTTGTATTGGATACAACTACTCTGCCAAATAACTGGAATACCATTTTCTCTATTTCTCTTTTATACCAAATATTTAAGGTTCATTTTCTTCGATTTTCGTATTCCAATTCCATAAAAAAAGCTCCGACATACTTATGGTAACCTTAGTGTCAAAGAAGTACTAATTACAACGATAAACATCTCATATGCAACATCATAGTCACTGCAAACCAAATTTGATGGCACTTTAAAAGCAGGCTACAAATGTTGCAGAGGAAAGTGGGCGTCTTCTTCATCTCAGGATTTTCGCTGGAAGCCTGAAATCTAGACTGCAAGTTTGGCTCTTAATGAATCTTCTTGACCCATAAAGATGAAGATGATAATCTGGATTTGTGTCAAGGCGCTAGAGTCCATCAATCATATAGGAACAGAAAATAGGACATGGCTGCATTTTGTAATCCACGTATTGAGTGAGTTTGGTCACTATCCCCCTCTTTCCAAATAAGCTTTGAAAAATTAATTTCTCATTTCACTCACTGGAAGATGGATGGCCTATTATTTCACTGGAAATTACCCTGCCATGCCATGCCCTAATCAGTTGAAAGAGAGCAATAGAATTAGAAGTTTAAAAAAAACCAACAATTGCTTGAATTTCAATAAATAGAGTGCATGTTAGACTAACATGCAAGATACATATTTCCATGGTTGTAGTTTGGTATACTCAATGAAAGAATCTCTTGCGACATCTAGCAGATCCAAGTTCCTCGTACTCATACTTGGTCACACACATAGATTCAAAATTGGGACTAGATGCCAACAATGATCCTCCACGCCAAACACCTAATAAAGGACTGAAGAAGAAATACACGTTATGGCATGAAAACTAACAACCACAAATCAGAACAATTCAAGAAAGATATTTACTCTTGTTGAGAAGTTATCTTCACATGGTAGTCTTCAGGAACTAAAGGACGCAGCTCCATCTCTCTACAATCCAATTCGCACCAGTTATCATAGTTTGAATGTCATGTCATTAATATAAGAAGGCAATGGAGCATAAGAAGGGAAAAAAATCAGAAGTGCAAAATTCAATGACTAAGGAACAGAACCTACAATCTCTCAGCAAATTGAGGAAATAAGGTGCTTCCACCTGTTAAAATGATGCTGACAAGAAATACAACCAGCATTAAGAAATAAAAAACTACCCAGGATGTATGAAACTGCAGTAACCTGCCAATAGATCCACCAAATTCAATTATTTTGAAAGAATTACCTCTCATAGAGTACAGGGTGGAGTTGTGGATGGCAACAGTTAATAGCTCGCACAATGCACTCTGCTAGTCCAGCCCCATTCATTCCTGCAAAGCGGAGGGAACACAAGTAGTTGACAGAGGATAAAATTAGACTAAGATATTATCTGCCCTTAAGAAGCATTAATTGGCAACCCTCAACATTGACTGGTTTCTTAATTCTTGTGATTCAAGCATATTGCTTAGATAATACTCAAGTTTGGCAAAAACAAAATATTTTCCTCATGTGATACTTTTAAGCATATTGCTTAAAAGTATATTGCTTAGATAATATTGCTTAGATAATACTCAAGTTTGGCAAAAACAAAATATTTTCCTCATGTGATACTTTTAAGCGAGAGGGCAAGCAGCTTGAACTATGTTTCAAACAACAACAATTGACAGAAAATAGGAAATCAATAAAATATTCTTCATTCTTGGGTTTATATTTCAAACATATTAGCTTTATCAAAGATATTTACAGCCCTTTGATAAGGCCATTGATAAAGGTTTCTCTCAAGAGGCTCAATTGACAACAGAGCACATTCAATTTGTGAGGAGTTCTTGAACTATACAGACCTAAATCAGCAGGATGGAACATCATCTCTGGGACAAGAAAGCGTTCATTTGTCAAGTCAAATTCCTGAAGAAAACAAAGTGAACGAAAGAAAATAAAATCAATAAACATAGCCGAATATTAAACTTCAAGTGAAAGGATGAGAACTACATTTTTTGTCAAATCAACTCTCCTTCTGTCCTCAGCCTTTTCAGTCATTTCTGGATTATCCTTATCCTCCTTTGCTTCTGTTGGAGCCAGAGCATCATCAGCCAGAGTACGATATCTGTTTACTTGATCTGGATATTTAACAAAGCCTTTTGTGTGTGTAACACCATCTGGAAGGACATATGTGCATCTAAAGAGGTTTTCTTTGCCAGGTTTCCTATAGGTACAGAAGAACAAAAGAAAATAATTTCCATCACTTTATTATATTCAGTGACATGTGGACGAGACACAATTTATACAGCATAAAAAATCACATAACACAACACAAATCAATATTGACAATGAAAAGGGCCAACCCAGTTCGATCCCCACTAAGTGAGGGTGCTGGGGAAGAGAATATAATAGGTAGTTTTACCTCTGCTTTTATGCAGATAGGCTGATTCGAACCTCAGCCCTATGGCAAGCGAGCTTACCTGAGCCAAGCCGGCCATTCCAATATTAACAATGATTGGAACTATAAAAGTAAACACAATACAACGAACCACAACCCACAATTACGTCAAAGAAATCTAAAAAGTTTGCACATCCACTGAGAAGCATACAAATTATCTAGCAGATTTTTTATGAAGAAACAGGATATTATTAAAGCAATAATAAGTTGACCCATTTTCAAGTGAGGTTAAAATAGTTTTCAGCAACGGAAGAAGAACAAAGTTGAAAACCTTTAATGAGCAACAAAACATCACCTTGCAATCTGGAGGTCCCGGGGAACATCAAGAGAAACAAAGCAGAGATTCTCCTTAACATCATCCATAATAAAAGTCTCCTCCATGACATTCACAGCCCTAAAAGAAACCAACTCCTTGAGATAATTGGTCAATGCTTTGCCACCCAAATCGATTCTCTTCACACCATAATTCAAAGTGAAGTTCTGAAACACGGGGGCGGCATGTGTGAATGAAAACCCACAATCCACAACAAGGCTGCATTGGGCTCTAGAGACAAGACCATCAGGCCTACGACTAGCCTCATAGAGATGAACCAATGAGGGTGAGTCAGCCACATAAAGGGACTTGAAGTTGAAATCCTCAAAGACAAGCTCATCCATTGCACAATAACAGCAAAAATCTCCAAATAAACTTGCAAACAACAAACATGCATCATTCTCATTTAGTCAGTTTAGCCAGTGCGAAAATCAGAAACAAAAAAAAAATTCCCAAATAAACATGGAAATATCAAAACATACATTATCTCACTTCTTTACATTCACAAAAAAAAAAATACAGCAAACACCTACAAGCCTTGGGTGGAACAATATTTAATCTCTCAAACACAAGACTTTTAGCCACAGTCTAAACAGTAAACACCCAATGCAGAAGCAAAATTTAAGGATTTTGTAAAAACTCACCAAACTCCTAAGTTAACCATCGAGTTCTCACTTATTTGTGAAGAACTCAAGTTTATTGTTGGTTTTGGCGCAAAGTAGGAAAACCCAATTGGGCCCACCCCCTCAAAGTGAAGAAAATAGGTATAGAAGGGAAGAGGAAGCTCACCGGAGCTCAAATCCGGTGATGCACGTAGAATCGGAGCCTTCCTCCGCCGGGAATCGAACTTCACCTCGCTGTAACAGAGACAAGTAAATTTCACTTTAATCGCTTCTTTCTTCACTTCAATATTAACAATAACAATTTTCATCAAACCATAATTTACATGGACATCAAGATATTTGGGAAAGTACCAAATAAATCCCTCCGAATACCCAAAAGGACAATTAAGGAACTAAACTTCCAAAAGGACCATGAAGGAACCAACACCCATACAGAGGGTTACTTATGGGAAGAAGGCTTTATTTATTTTTTCCACAAAGAAAAAAATGGAAATTCGAATGGAGACTTTCAAAAAGAGATGACAGAGTGAACGGTAAACTTTGGGTGACTTCAGCGACCTTCGACGTATGACAGGAATAGTGAGCAATATGAACTCATACAAACAAGATTATATACACAGCAAATTGAGCATCATACAAAAGAAGAAAGATTGGCAATATAAAGCAACAATTTGAACACAACAAAACATAGAATTTCCCCTGATTCAAAGCTTAGAAAATCTGATCAGAATCCAACCTTCAAAACAATTACAAACTCTTTCTTTCTAATTACTAAACACAATATGAAAAAAAGAAAATATTTCAATTAAATGAAGACCATTTATCAGTATTTTTGGAACATGAAACATGAAACATCACTTATCAGTATTTTGGATGAACAAGAAAGCCATACATCAACAACACTAAAACTTTCTTTCAACAAAAATCTGTCACCTCAAGGAGCCGAAACGAAGACCCATTAGCCATTACTAAAATCAAGAAAACTTTGGGTCATGTTATATATAAAGAAGAGAGTGAAAATCAGAATCAAACTCTTAAACATATTATATTAACAATAGAAAAACAGAGCATAAGCTTTCAAAAGTTTAAAATCATTATGAATCAAAAGAATGAAACATACAGTGCTAAATTCTGACTCTAATAAGCTCTACAAGATTCACAAACTTTTTCCTTTTAATCCCTGTTGTTGCTGGGTTATGGTAACCAACTAAAAAGGCTTGTTCATGAGAAGCCTCTTGATTCTAAAACCAAAACTTGAACTAAAATCTAATGTGCACAATAACAGCAAAAATCTCCAAATAAACTTGCAAACAACAAACATGCATCATTCTCATTTAGTCAGTTTAGCCAGTGCGAAAATCAGAAACAAAAAAAAAAATTCCCAAATAAACATGGAAATATCAAAACATACATTATCTCACTTCTTTACATTCACAAAAAAAAAAAATACAGCAAACACCTACAAGCCTTGGGTGGAACAATATTTAATCTCTCAAACACAAGACTTTTAGCCACAGTCTAAACAGTAAACACCCAATGCAGAAGCAAAATTTAAGGATTTTGTAAAAACTCACCAAACTCCTAAGTTAACCATCGAGTTCTCACTTATTTGTGAAGAACCCAAGTTTATTGTTGGTTTTGGCGCAAAGTAGGAAAACCCAATTGGGCCCACCCCCTCAAAGTGAAGAAAATAGGTATAGAAGGGAAGAGGAAGCTCACCGGAGCTCAAATCCGGTGATGCACGTAGAATCGGAGCCTTCCTCCGCCGGGAATCTAACTTCACCTCGCTGTAACAGAGACAAGTAAATTTCACTTTAATCGCTTCTTTCTTCACTTCAATATTAACAATAACAATTTTCATCAAACCATAATTTACATGGACATCAAGATATTTGGGAAAGTACCAAATAAATCCCTCCGAATACCCAAAAGGACAATTAAGGAACTAAACTTCCAAAAGGACCATGAAGGAACCAACACCCATATGTCATTTTAAAATTTTGCGAAAAAACAAATTGTCTCCGTCTTAAAACACAAATTCCTACCTCACCCTAAACTCACCCTCACACCCACCCTCTACTCACAATTTGTGTTTTAAGATGGGGGCAATTTTGTCTTTTCGCAAAATTTTAAAATGACATATAGGTGCTGGTTCCTTAATTGTCCTTTTGGAAGTTTAGGTTCCTTAATTGTCCTTTTGGGTATTTGGAGGGACTTATTTGGGATTTTCCCAAAGTATTTTGCATTAAATTTTCAATCAATAATTTAATCTATAACTAATTTTCTTAAATTATTTTAAAGAAAATTGATATTTAATTTGTCATAAAAAAAAAGCTCATAATTTATTCATAAGATTGTTAGTTTGTTAGTGGTATCTCAGGGTCTTAGATAAGTACTTCTTATCACTAGTTTAAATTTAAATTTTGGCTGTTAAAATATTAGAGTTAGAATTGTAATTTCCTAATGCTCTAGTTACATTGGTAAATTGAAATTGTAAATGATTAATATAAGGAAAATGACATATAGATGTCTTTTGGATTTTAAAATTGCACATAGGAGATTTTCACTCGTGAATAATGGAATTCACTCCTAAAAAAACATTTTTAAATATTCAATTTGTCTTAAAAAATGTCATGATATTTTCCTAATACTCTCTTTTAATCTAGTTGGGAAAAAGACCAATAAAAAGACTTAGAATTCACTTTGGACAATTTGGCATAACATATTACACAAATGACTAATCAATGTCACAAATTATCCAAACAAAATTATAGCAAATATCAAAATATCCATGGGTAAAATTCTTTTAAATATTTTACGAATGCAATGTTGGGATTCCTTTATGTCATTTTGGTAATACCTTATCGCAATTTGGTAATTACCTTATAACATTTCAGTAATGTTTCAAAGTATGTAGATAGATGAGGTAAAAAAAAAAGTAAATTGGTAGTAATTTATTCAATGTTGGAATTATATAACATTTTGACAATACATTATCACAATTCGTTATTAGCAAAATTTACTTTTACAATTTGGGAAATTGTCTTGATTTATCACAAAATTGAATTAAGTATTTCCAACATACCAAAACGAAATAACAACATGAAATAAAGTATCTCCAACAAAAAAGAAATGAAGTATCTCCAATATGTCTTGAAACCTCACCTAAATGTTATATCATTACAAAATAGTGATAGTATAATACTAAAATGTCAACTGGAAGGAATACCAAAATGTCATAAGAGAATCCCAACATGTGTAGCATTTGTAAAGTAAAGGAATTTGGGCCAAGTGTATTTTAGTAATTTGGTTTTAGTTTCTATGGGACAATTTGGTATATTAATATCCAATTTAAGTGTCATTTTAGTTTGATAACTGGGAATCCAATCCAAATATGAGTATTATATAAAATAAGAAAAGATGATTTTGTAAGTAAAAGTAAAAGCTGGTGTTTTGTATGTTAATGGAGGTGGTGTGTTGTTGCCTGTTGGGAGTGGAAGGGAAGGCATAATAGAGTCAGAAATTGGTGTGGAGGTTTGAGAAGAGAGGCACAGGCACCACACCACCATCATGTTGTTGCTGCAACTGCACTCGGTGAATTGGGAGCATCCTATCCTATCTGAACGTGGCCATATTAAAATTAAGTCCCCTGCGAAGGACTACAAATTAATCTAATTTATCATCAAAGCCTGTTTGATTACCCATGGAAAGTCGGTGGGAAATGGAAAGTGAGGAAAGCGGGGGACATTTTGGACATTTACATATATTCTGGGTCCCACAAGATTTCTCTTTCAATCTCACATTTTTTCTAAGACCACCAACTTTACCTTTATCATTTCCTCTACTTTCCATCTCCATCCTTTCACTTTTTAATTCTCCACGACCAAAGTTATTTCACTTATAAAGCATAGTATAGTATAGTATAGTTATAATGTAATTGAATGTGGTCATAGTGAAATTTAGAAGAGTAATTTACTTGTTTAGCCTCCTCACCCCTTTAAAAAAGTGAAGCGAGTAGTATAATGTAGCCAAGATGAGGAGTTGTTTGTTGGGAGAGAGAAAGAGGGAAGCATAAACATTTGTTGATTCCGGTGGGCACCATCACCATTCACCATTCACCATTCACCATGGTGTTTCTTCAAGTGCACTCGGTAGATTGTGAGCATCCTGTGTCCTCCGAGATAGGCGTCACATGCGTTGGGCACACCCAATCCCAATCCAAGGCAGAATCAGAATCAGAATCAGAGTCCCCCACGCTCTCCGAACGCAGAGGGCTCCTCCACTTGTTCAGGCCCCTCTCTCTCTCTCTCTCTCTCCCCTCCTCCTCCCTCCTCCTCTTCATCCTGGCCGTCCCCAACTACCTCTCCTATCACGACTTCCTCCGCTTCTGCCATTCCCACCTCAACTCCCTCTCCCACCTCCTCTTCCTCAGGTCATTCTCTCTTTTATTTCTCTCTTACCTTTTATTTAATACTCCCTCTCTTCCTATTCCTAAATATAACATCACTTTTCCTAATTTCACTAGATTAAGGAAGTTACTTAAGTTAGTTGTTTATACCTGATTGATGTTATTACCAATTTATCTCAACCATATACCTTTATCCTCACTCTCACTCTCTTCCTTAACATTATACTCCCTCCGCTCCTAAATATAGGACCTAGATGACTTTTTTGAAAAATCCTAAAAAAAGCAAAAAATAAGTTAATTATAAATTGTTTTACCTAATTTTTTCTCTTAAACTAGTTTATTTTACCTATAAGCTAATGGACAATCTAAAAAGATATCAAATATGTCATGATTTAATAACCTATTTCGCAACTTTAACATTTCCAAAAAAAAGTTATCTAGGTCTTATATTTAGGACCGGAGGTAGTATTAGAATTAATTTGGGAAAAGTTAGAAAGTGATTTATAGTTAGAAATAAATTAAATTTCAAAAGTGATTTTATATTTAGGAACCAGAGGGAGTATCATATTTGCCACTTGAAGTATGCACACAACATCATATCTCCACTGAAGTATTCTTTGGCCTAAATTTTCCCTGCAAGTATGCATAAAAGATCGTATCTGTATCTACCCCTGGACAGTCATATATGTCCCATGAGTTTGCACCAAGGTATATTTTTGCCCCTAAAGTATGCACCAAGGTTATATTGATTGTTAATGTTTTAATTGTTGAGGGCAAATATGATCCTCCTCTATACTTTAAGGGCATATATGGACCAGAAAATACTTCCGGGCAGATTTCATTCTATGTGCATACTTCTGGGGTTAATATGAAGATTAACCCTTTATTTATATATTGCTCTGTTTTTGAACCAATCTCATTACCTCACCTTTTCATTCAACAGGAATGATGGCATGGAAGATCGTTATAGTGTGTTGATTAGCCTTGCTGATCAGCCCGCAGCGGATGCATTCTATAGTAATTTTAATGGCAAGACATTTTCTCCTGGTGAGGTAATGACTTCAAGTTTAGTTTTTTTTATTAATTTTTTTTTTTTTTCTTTACTCAACTGATTGCCAGAATTCATTCAGGCTGAGGTATGCCATGTTTTGTTTTTGCATTCTGTGGAGTATACTGAATCGGCAGAAGTTGCTCGGACTCCTCCTGCAGGCTGTACTGAAATACCCACTTGCCCAGTTTGCCTTGGTGTGTTTTATTTCCATGAATTGTAATAACTCTGTCCAGAAGTAATTATGATGACCAAAAGGTGTTTATGATTTCTTTTGTTTGTTTGTTGAATTGTTTGAATGCCAGAGCGACTAGACCCTGAGACTAGTGGAATACTCAGGACATTGTGTGACCACTCATTTCAATGCCCTTGTGTTTCTAAATGGACTTACTTGTCCTGCCAGGTCAGCAGATGCTTCAATTCTCCAACTCTGCTTCCATGTTCTATTCAGCACTAAAGATTTTGTGGTTGAATTAATTTTATTTTCCTTAACACTTTACTTCTTGGTCCTAGTATCATGAGATCCAAATTGCTGAGTTTTGTTATTTGAGAAAACTGTTACAATTAGTTGAAAGTGATTGATATGTAGGGAATGTTGTTATGCCCTTCTTTATTAGTGGGAAAATAAGAGAAGTATGATGAGAAAATTGATGAAAGAGATCAAGAGAATGTAGGAGAAAAGTAATTGAGGGTTGGAATTGGTAAAAGTGTATTTGATACTCAGACAACCTCAAAACAGATAAGTGACAGGCTTTCAAAAAATTGAATGTTATAAAAGGGACGGAGTGAATAGTAAATGAGAGTCTAATTTTGTGCTTAATATGCTATGGGTATTTGGGAGGTCATATTGGTAGCTGATAAACAATTCTTCTCATTGAATCTGGAGAGGTAAAAACAGCTATTAGATGCCTGATAAAAGTTACTTTTTATTGACTATAGTTCTTATGTTTCTTTGTTGCTTTTGAATTTTTCTAAATTGCTTCATTTTGGAGGGATTATGTCAGTGTGAAATTAGAATAAATACGATTATACAAGTTATGTGCTTTGGAAACAAGTAATATCTATTACGTAGTAATACTTGTGTTTTGTCATTTGTGGGGAAGGTTATATTAAAGAAAATTGCTGTTGTGAATAGCTTATAATGTTTCTATTTCAGGTTTGTCGATTTTGTCAACAGCAAGATGAGAAGCCAAACTGTTTTGTGTGTGGAACAGTGGAAAATCTTTGGGTTTGCATCGTATGTGGATTTGTTGGATGTGGAAGGTAATATATTATTTCTTCAACCTCCTCTAATAACTTGTATATAACCTGCATTTTTCTTATTGCTCTTTTAGGAGGATTTTAACACCACCATTTTTTTTATTTTCAGATATAAAGAAAGACATGCTATACGTCATTGGAAAGATACACAGCATTGTTATTCTCTTGATTTAAGAACGCAACAAATTTGGGATTACGTAGGTGACAATTATGTTCATCGGTTGAACCAGAACCAGTCTAAATTTGATGGCAAGTTGGGGGAGATGAATTCTCATTGCAGTTCACAGGAAGGAGACTGTGGTGTGTGTGAATACAGTGAAGATTCAGGAATTAATGGAGCCCTCTTAAGCAGCAAAGTTGAAGGAGTATGTTTCTCCTCTGTTGCTTGTTATTGTATTCTGTGTATTGAAGCAATGTTTGACGTCATTTCCCGTGGTCAACTCATTTGCTTGTTTATGCAATGGTTTTTGTGTGTCTTTACCATCGCAGTTAGCACCTCATGCTAAATTTATCATTTTCTTTCTGAATCCCATTTATGGTCACTGATTATCTGAAAAACTTGAATGCAGATTGTGGATGAATATAACCATCTTCTAGCAACTCAATTAAAGACTCAAAGACAAGTGAGTTAAACCTCTGTTCTTGACATTCTGTCTCTGAGAATATAATATTAGTGAATGCCAAATGGAAATGCATGCTTCTGCGGTTTACAATTCAGACTATTTGGATCTTCAAGTTCTATATGGTTAGAATTAGGGACATTAGAGATGTGCTGCATTTAGGTGGCCCCCAAAAAAATGGAAGGTTGCTTTTACACATAATAAAGATTTGCCAGATAATCAGAATCTAGTTTAAGCTTCTAATTCTTCTTCATTTTTCTAGTATTATGAATCCTTGCTAGTTGAGGCTAAGAGTAAAGTGGAAAGTTCAATATCAGAAGCTGTGGAGAAAGCTGTGGCTTCCAGAATGCAGGACATGCAATATGAATTGGAAAAGTGTACAGAAGAGAAAAATGCGGTTGCTGATGTAAATATAATGATTTTCTCTTACACTTGGTATTTTTTCCTTTAAGTGCTGGAATTATGTCTCCATAACGGAGTCCTTCTTTTGTCTTTCAGGTCAATAGGAATCTCATCAAAAGTCAAGAGACATTGCGAAACAAAGTTAAAGAAGTTGCTGAGAGGTATTATCCCTGTTGTTCTGCCCCTAAGATTTTTAGAGGAGAATTAGGTGCTTGAATTCAGTTTCCAATAGACAGTGACATGGCTTTTTAGAACTTAATTTCTTGACAGTGCTCAAGATTTTGCGATAGGGTTGTCAAGAAAATGTAGTCTAGTGCTATACATGTTATATGGCGTAGTTGTCTTTCTTCTTGATACTGTGCCTAGCAGTGGCAATATTTTAATTAATGAATTTAAATATCTGAATCTGCTGCATTTAGGGAAGCCATGGAAATGAAGTTGAGGGATGAGAAAATCTGTGATCTGGAGGAACAGGTAAGCCAGCAACCACCTTTAAACTTTGTCTGTGGAGAAGCTTTCAATAATGGTCTAATTAATGCTACAAACAGATTAGGGATCTCAACATTTACATGGAAGCTCAAAAAGCAATTGAGAAAATGGAGGATTCTAATGGGATTAAGGAAGGAACAGTCTTGCCAGTAGCCTATCAGCAGTCTTCAGAAAATAAGACAAAAAAGAACCGAAAGTCCGGTCGAAGACGGAATTAGTTGGCAACCAAACTAGCTCTGAAGAGACCCCTGCTGATTTTTACTGGAATTGCTTCACCTTCGTCTTTCTATTGCCAACGTTGTAAATGTGAAATAGTGAATATTGCTTTCTTGCTCAGTTAAATAGTGAGTATTAAGTAGGCTTAACCTGTGATATCAATGTGTTGTTGATAATAGCATTCTAATGAAAGTATGAGGACAAATGTAAAGAATGAGGACAGAAACATTGATGATATTAGCAAGAGTGTTTTACTGCTAATCAAAAGGCTAGATAGATGAAAAAGGCCGTGTTATCTGTTGTGTTCTTAACTATCTATATAAAACTGTCCAGTATTCTGTGACATGGACAATCCAGATCTCTTTTGACTAACAATTCATCTAGAAATAGTTAGTTACAAAATATAATGGCAATGTGTAATTTATGTAGCCAATCTCAACTACCAAGATAAAGTTTTTTAAAAAAAAAATAAGAAAAACTACAAATTCTTGTTACTGATTCGCGAGTGCTCCAAATTTTCTCACGATTTGGAGCATTGTGATGCTTTATAATCTTCTAAATGAACACAGGTAGTTTAGATACATTAGGAAAACGTTCTTGGAGACCGATTGGGGCAAAAAGCACAGTGGCATCTTCTTTTTCCTACATGTCAAACATAATGAGAAAGAAGCCGGCTGTTTTAATTTTTTTACGTGTAACCGGAATTCATAACTCTATGAAAGAATACAATTGCACAAGTCCACTATCTAATATATATATCCTTAATGTTAAGAAATATTCAAATTATTTCGTGTTCATTTTTTGCCTTACATGCATATAAAATTTTAGACTACTGTAGTTTCTTTAATTTACATTCAACAACAATAGTTCTAATATGAAAATAACAATTCAGTTCAAAAAAAATATGAAAATAACAATGATAATATCTCTTATATGATTAAAAATTTTCATTTTAAATAAATGTTTTTCTTGCATTGCATGGAGTTTGATGGATAACTTCTAGTTTATTGGGTCATTTCTTTTGGCAAAACGTAACTATAAACTTCTAGAGCATGTGCAAAAGTCCTATTTGCCATCAAATTGAGATGACATTGTGATGGGATATGATATTTAGGAAATTATAATTTGATGGGAATCACAAATGAATAAAAAAGATGACAAAGAGATTTGAAGATTATCATATTGTTCTATATTGTTCTATTTTAATTTTGCATTTATTGTTATCAATTAGCATTAAGTATGATTCATATTTAGGTTTAGGTTGAGGCCTATATATAGCCCCTCAACTATTTGCTATGTAGACTTTGATGATTTAAATAATAAGCATAATAATATTGTGTTGTCTTCTCTTACTCTCTTCTCTTCTCTTATTCTCTCTTCCTTCTAAATTCTCTCTTCTCTCACTCTTCTCTCTTCTTATTCTACCTCTACTTCTAAATTCTCATACACCCTCTTTATTCTCACAACCATACTGCATCAATTGGTACCAGAGCCTTGTTTCACATCCTTTCCGTTCGTCAAGATCATCATTCAAAAAAAAATTTCACTTGGAAAGACTTCTACGGTATTTTTCTCTTTCTATTAGTGTTATCTTATTTTTATTTAAAAAAAAGAGTTTGATTATTTCTGTTTGTTTGTTTGTAGTAGTTTTTTTTAATTGTTGCGAGAGAAAAAAAAGAGAGAGAAAAGCAAAAAAAAGGAAAAAAGGAAAAAAAGCAAAAAAGAAGAAAAAAGAAAAAAACAAGTCAAAAAAAGATAGAAAAGAAAGAAAAAAGAAAAGCGAAAGAGAAAAAAAATTGTGGAAAAAAGCGTGAATATTTTTTTTCAATTTTTTTTGTTTTAGTCATCTATAAGTTTTTTATCTCTCCAACATTTGGCCCTATACCCGGGTCACATTTGCCCTAAGTTAGTAGAGATTTCTAACAGATTCCCTGAAGGGTTTCCCTCTGAGGTTTCTGTGAAGGTCTCGCTCAAGTTGTTCTTATTTAGCAAGAATAATCTCTGAGGCTAGTCCCTGAAGGTTAAACTTGTTAAGTAGGGTTTTCACCTTTTGAATATGATACCATATATGAATATAATACTCATTATGATGATTATGAAAAATATGATGAAGAAGAGTATTATATTGATGAAGAATGCTATGATGATAGTATTAACCCAAATAAATTTCAAGTTGACGAAAATTATATATGGGTGGAAGAACGCTCCAATGATTTAGATATGCATGTGGCTTTATTTCAACGCCTCGAGTTTATTGAGAAATGTAATAAGGCTAATGGAGTGTCCAATGAAGAATTTGAAAAAGAACATTCTATGATATTGGATGCCTTGGAGACTATTCGCCAATGTATAAGAAATCCTTACATTCATGGGAGGAGTCAAATAAACCAAGCAACTAAGTCAACTGAGGTAGTAGAAGGTTCTCCTTTAGAACTAGAAGAGTTCTCTTCAACTGTGGAAATCACTCATGCTAATGAGGTTACTCTACCAGAATTTATTCCACAACAGACAACAAAAGTAGAAGATTCTCCTTTAGAACTTGAAGAGTTCTCTTCAACTGTGGAAATCACTCATGCTAATGAGGTTTCTCTACCAGAACTTATTCCACAACAGAAAACAGAGCTAGAAGATTCTCCTTTAGAACTAAAAGAGTTCTCTTCAACGATGGAAAACACTCGTGAGGTTACTCTACCAGAACTTCTTTCAGAACAAACACTATCAGATACTATTTTAACTAAGGTGGATCATTCTCAGATTTTAACCACTAAGGATCAAATTACTCATATGATTAGTAACATTAATCATGTTGATTTCAACTGTGAAGAGTTTATTTTTTGTGAATATTTCAATTACTCCAAACCAATGAAGATAGATCTTTCCTTAATTGGGACTATGGGAATGTAAGATTATCAAACTAAAGCTTCATTTGTCAAATCCAGTGCTTCTTTGTTGAACAAATCACTCCAACAATACTTTGTTTGTTGGAAAGGATTTCCAGATGCTCGTACTGATAAAACTAGCTACTTTATCAAGGGTTCTCTCTTTTGGTACCTCACATGTTGGAAAGGACTTCCAAATCAAAGTTTCACATTGAAGTTTTTGCAAGTATCTCACTCTCTGCTTGAGTTTCTCTTTTATTATCTCATCTATTGGAAAGGTTTTCCAGAGTTTAATTATTATCAAGTTACTTGCAATGGCTTCATCTTCAACTACCTCACTTGTTGGAAGGGATTCACAAATCAAGAAACCAATTTGATGATTCAGGCTTACACATCTCTATCAACTCGTCAGGAGTCGAGTTTTTCAAACGGGGGAGAAATGATGGGATATGATATTTAGGAAATTATTATTTGATGGGAATCACAAAAGAATAAAAAAGATGACAAAGAGATTTGAAGATTATCATATTAGAAATTAGTATTTCTATATTGTTCTATTTTAATTTTATATTTATATTTATCAATTAGCATTAAGTATGATTTATATTCTACAGTATTCTATCATTAATATTTAGGTTTAAGTTGAGGCCTATATATAGTCCCTCAACTATTTGCTATGTAGACTTTGATTATTTGAATAATAAGCATAATATTGTGTTGTCTTCTCTTACTCTCTTCTCTTCTCTTGTTCTCTCTTCCTTCTAAATTCTCTTTTCTCTCACTCTTCTTTCTTCTTATTCTACCTCTACTTCTAAATTCTCATACACCCTCTTTATTCTCACAACCACACTGCATCACATTGACTACTTTTTTTATTTGTCGTCCATTTGTGTTTTGATCCTCCTTTGATTGTGAAGACTTGGTATGTGGGGTTTTTTTATCTATGTGGGGCTTTATCAAACAAGAAATTCTGGCGTGAACCTGGTGTATAACCTCATTTGTGTTAGAATCTTAAGTTTTGATGAAGACTAAAATGTAGAGGATTAGACCAAGTGCCTAGGAAGCAATAGGATAACATAGGATCCCAAGTAAGAGTGCTTCCGGGTGAAGATCTACTTCCGGATAGATTAGGACTTGCGCATGCGGATGAATGCTTTCATCCCCCAGCGTCAGCAAGTAAATAACTAGGGATTTAACTTAGTCCATGAACTTTAGGTGCACAAACCCTAAGACTAAGCTATGGTTCAATCGGAAGCGAAGTTGCTTCCTGTTAGACTTAGACTGGCGCAGAGCGATAGAATAGATATTACTCCAAGCGACAGTGAGTCTACTTCCCCAAGTGAAAGCGCTTCCTGTTAGAATTAGACTGGCGCAGAGCGACAGAATAGTTATTACCCCAAGCGTCAGTAAGTCTACTTCGCCAAGTGAAAGCACTTCCTATTAGATTTAGACTGGCGCAGGTTGATAGACTAGATATAACCCCGAGCGTCAGCAGAAATGCAACATCAAGTGAAGTTGCTTCCTATTAGATCTTGACTGGCGCAGACTGATAGAATAGATTTCACCCTAAGCGTCAGTGAGTTCACTACGTCAAGTAAAAGTGCTTCCGATAGCTTAGTGACTAGCGCTGAGTGTTGGGATGAAATACACTAAGTGAGAGTGAGTTATAGTGAACCAAGATCCTTCATCTAGTAGTTTTACTTCCGGATGTAAAAATGCTTCCAGATACATCATAGACCAAATCAGAACACAGTCTAAGTAAACTACTCCCCATAGCAAACAAACTTCCCACAGCATGTATAATTCTTATATATATTGCTATGTTGGACTAACCAGTATGTGCAGAACATGGTCACGCTTCCGGATGCAAATGAGCTTCCGGATGGAAAGACTCTTGACATTGGGACTCAGAGCTTAACACTTGCAGAGCAAGATTACCACTTGCGGATGAAAGATGATCATCCGTCAGCAAGAGTGCAAGAGTAAAAATCACATACTCAGAAGTCAGAATGCTTATATCAGAGCAGAGGTGTCAGGACTACTTTTCAGAGATAAAGCAAGTCAACCCTGCTATGCATTAATGGAGCATTTATTGGGCAAACGGTAACTTGGGATAAACGGCCAAATTCAAACGGGACTCCCACCTACCAAGAGTTCAAATGCTTGAAGACTATATAAAGGGAGCTCAACTTCATTTATTAGAAGAATAATAATCCTTGAATACTCTAGAGAGAAGTTAGAGCGAGGAACACAAGAAATCTTCAAAGCATTCAAGGCTGCCCAGAAATAGAAAAGAGCATTTAACACTTTGAGTGATTCTTCACGTACTTATTCTGTACTCATTGTAGTTAAGTCTCTTCTTGTTAAAAGAGCATTTATTGAGCTTAAGTGTGTAACATCATTTGTTCTGTAAGAGAACTTAGTCAGAAAAGCCTTCAAGTGTAAACTTCAAACCCTTGCTTGGTGTGAGGGGGAGACAGTTAGATAGGTTACAAGTGAGCCAGTGTAAAACTTGTTGTAAGGTTGCAAGTGAGCCCGTAAAACTTGCGGTTGTAAGGTTTCAGGTGAACCCGATTTAAAACCTGAGTTATAGTGGAACTCTCAGCCTGGGTGGTTGAGGACTGGACGTAGGTCAGGTAGACCGAACCAGTATAAATCCTGTGTTGTTTATTTCGAGTATTTATAGTTGAAGCACAATTCACCCCCCCCCTCTTGTGCATCCATTACGTTCATTTGGTATCAGAGCGGGTCTTTCTCACCCGATTCCAACGAATCAGAAAGCAAAGATCAAGTAATGGATCCAGATTATGGCCTACCAGATGTCGCCGTTCAACCCAATAAGCCCCCAGGCTTCGATGGGTACAACTATACGTTCTGGAAGTACAGAATGGAGACATATATCAAGTCAAGCGACTTGAGACTCTGGGATGTCATAGAACGAGGGGATAATGTTCCACTGGACGAAGATGGATTTGCAAAAGTGCGAGCCAGATACACTGCTGAGGACTATGCTCTAGTCCAACTAAACCATCGGGCCATGCACTACATCCAGTGTGCTCTCACCCACAAAGAATTTCACAGAATCAGCCACCACAAAACTGCTAAGGATATGTGGGAGGCTCTTGAGGCTGCACACTCTGGAACCAGGGGAGTAAAGGCGAGACGTATTGAAATGCTGGTTGAAGAATTCCATAAATTCGCCATGCTGAGCCCTACCGAGCCTATCAGAGAGCTGGAACTCAGGTTCACTCATCTCATCAATAATTTGGCCTCGCTGGGTAAGGATATCCCTGAAAGAGAGCAAGTGAGCAAGATCCTAAAGATCTTGAAGGGTGACTGGATCACCAAAGTAACTATTTTGCAAGAAGTGCAAGGTGAATCAACCAGCTCCATCACCGCACTATTTGGCTCTCTTGCTGAATATGAACCTACCTTGCTGGCTATGAGAGCTCCTCAACCTTCACCCAAGAACAAAAATCTTGCTCTCGTTGCTCCCAGCAAAGGGATCAATGACAATGATGAAGATGATGATGATGAGATGGACGATGAGGAGATGGCTATGATGGTGAGGAAATTTAGAAAATTCCTCAGAAAGAAGGGAGGCTATCAGAGAGGTGATACCAGTGAGAAGAAGGGATACAAGAAAGAGAAGGTCCCTGTGTGCTTTGAATGCAATAAGCCTGGTCACTTCAAGGCTGAGTGCCCCAGCCTGCAGAGGTCAAAAGGCAAGGACAAAAGAAAAGCTCTTGTTTCCTCTATTTGGGTTAACAGCTCAGATGAGGAAGCAAGTGACGAAGAAGAAGCTGCCAACCTCTGCCTGGTAGCTAGAGAGGAGGATGAAGAAGCACCTTCAGATGCTGACCTCACCAACGAAGATCATGAGGTAACTTTTTCTGAACTTCAAGAGGCTTACAATGAGATTCATGAAGAATTCTCTAGACTATGTAAAGCCTATAAGGTGTTGAAAACCAAAAAGGAATCACTTGAGTCCAAGGTGGACTCACTAAGTGAGGAACTAGCGGAAGCTAGAAGACTTCCGATAGTGGATGGCCAGGGTTCTCCACAGGTAGAACCCAACGCCCCAACACCTGAGAGTTGCTCTAGTTGCAGCAAAGTCTCAGAGGAAAATAATAAGCTGCAAAATGCCCTGGAGAAGTTCACCAATGGTTCAGAAATGCTAAAAGTAATTTTAATGAGCCAAAGGGCATATAGGGATAGAACTGGCTTGGGATATACCCCTAAAGTAAAAAGGTGGGTAGAACCAAAAGTAAAGCCTTACTTGAAGTTCTTCCATAAAGCCACCAATCATGGCTCCTCACCCTTTAGCTTCTGTAATTACTGCAACAGGAAAGGACACTCCACGTCCACCTGTAGTGCTAAGAAGCATGGAGTTAACAGCTCCTACAAATGGGTCCCTAAAAGAACCAAGGCAACAAAAGATCCTCCTCCTGCAAAGGAAACTAGGAGAGGACAAGGATCCCAAGCCTGGAATTATCCCAAAGGGAAAACCCAAGAGTCCAGAGCCAGCACTCGGCCAGAGGCTCAGAAAAGTCACAAGCCCAAGATCAAGGATGACTCTAAACCAAGGGCATTAAAAACTAATGATCGAGGACCCAAGAAAAGTTGGGTACCTAAGTTTGCTTAAATTTTACAGGTGTGTCTCAAGGCATCCAAGAACAAGAAATGGTATATTGATAGTGGATGCTCAAGACACATGACTGGGGACAGAGACAAGTTCAAATCTCTGGTGATCAAAGATGGGGCCACAGTAACCTTTGGAGGAAATCAAAGTGGCAAGATCACTGGAGTTGGAGAGGTCGGACCAGTAAAAGATGTCTACCTTGTGGACGGTCTCTGTCACAACCTGCTGAGCGTGAGCCAGAGCACGGACAGAGGAAATTGGGTAATATTTGATTCAAATGAGTGCTTAATAGTTGATAAGCAGGATCTAAATATAGATAAGGCCAACTTAAAATGCAAGATTAAGGCAAACAGAAATGGGAATTTATATACCTTAGACTTATGTCAACAGCTAGAGGAAAAATGTTTAATATCTAGTGACGAGAATAGTTGGCTTTGGCATAAGAGACTAGCTCATGTTAACTTTACTCAATTGGACATGCTAATTAAAAATGAGCTAGCTATAGGTATTCCCTCTTTTAAAGTCAAGCATGATTTTATCTGTGAATCCTGCCAACGAGGAAAGCAAACAAAGTCCTCGTTTAAAACCAAGAAGAGAGTCTCCACCAGCAGGCCCTTGGAACTAATTCACATGGATTTGGTTGGGCCAGCAAGAGTAAAGAGCGTGGGTGGAAACCTATATGCTCTAGTAGTGGTGGATGACTATTCAAGGTTCACTTGGACTATGTTTCTTGCCTCCAAGCAAGATACTTTTGATGCTTTTGTGGTCTTGGCTAAGAAAGTGCAGAATGAGAGAGAACTCAAAATCACAGCCATAAGGACAGACCACGGTGGGGAGTTTGAGAACCATAGCTTCTCTGAGCTATGTGAGCAAAATGGAATTGAACATAACTTCTCAGCTCCGAGGACTCCTCAACAAAATGGAGTAGTTGAAAGAAAGAACAGGGTTCTGACGGAGATGGCTAGAAGCATGCTCAACGAGAAAGAGGTTTCTCAAGTGTTCTGGGCGGACGCTATGAGCACTGCTTGCTATATCTCCAACAGAGCTTATGTTCGTAAAGGCTTGGATAAGACTCCATACGAGCTATACAAAGGAAGGAAGCCAAACATCAGCCACCTCAGAATATTTGGATCAAAATGCTACGTGCATAATAATGGAAAGGTAAACTTGGGTAAGTTTGATCCAAAGGCTGATATAGGTATATTCATAGGATATTCCCTTAGGAGTAAAGCTTATAGGATATACAACATGAGAACTAAAACTGTAGAGGAATCCATGCATGTTGTATTTGATGAAATTCCTACATGGGGACAATCCAGAGAAGATGATGAATTACTTAACCTCCCAAAATTACCATCATCTTCTTCACCACCAAAAGAAACACCAGCAAACAATCCTAAGGAAGAAGATGAACTCTGCGATGAACCTAGAGTGCAGACTGTGCATGATGAGGCACAGTTGCCAACAGCTAGGAGGCATCACAGAGATCATCCTCTTGATCAAGTGCTTGGTGATGTTTCTTCTGGTGTGAGAACCAGAAGGCAGGTTCAAAATGAAGTTGAGTTTGGTGCATTTCTATCTCAAATAGAACCAACTTCAGTTGAACAAGCTCTTGAGGACTGCGACTGGATTATTGCCATGCAGGAAGAGCTAAACCAATTTGAAAGAAGTCAAGTCTGGGAACTAGTCCCTAGGCCATCTCATCAATCTATAGTAGGGACCAAATGGGTCTTTAAAAACAAACTGGATGAGACAGGTCAAATTACAAGAAACAAAGCCAGACTAGTTGCCAAAGGATATAACCAAGAAGAAGGCATTGACTATGAAGAAACATTTGCTCCAGTCGCGAGACTTGAAGCAATAAGGATTCTTCTAGCCTTTGCATCCATGAAGGGCTTCAGGCTATATCAAATGGATGTAAAGAGTGCATTTCTTAATGGTTATATTAAAGAAGAGGTATATGTAGAACAACCTCCTGGCTTTGAGGATCATAAGCACCCCAAACATGTGTATAGATTAAAGAAAGCTTTATATGGCCTAAAACAAGCTCCTAGAGCTTGGTATGAGAGACTTAGCAGCTTTCTGCTAGGCAAAGGTTTCTCAAGAGGCAAACTTGATAATACACTGTTTATCCTTCACAAAGATAGAGACATGCTAATTGTTCAAATTTATGTTGATGATATTATCTTTGGAGCAACTAACGAAAAGCTTTGTGAGGATTTTTCTAAGACCATGCAGGGTGAGTTTGAAATGTCAATGATGGGAGAACTAACGTTCTTCCTAGGCCTGCAAATTAAGCAGAAGAAGAATGGAATATTCATCTCCCAAGCCAAATACTGCAGAGAACTACTCAAAAAGTTTGGGATGGATGAATGCAAGGAGTATGATACTCCCATGAGCACCACTGCCGCACTTGATGCTGACGCAAAGGGTAAATCTGTCAGCCTGCCCATGTACAGGGGAATGATAGGTTCCCTCCTATACTTAACAGCCAGCAGACCTGACATTCAATTTAGTGTAGGCATGTGTGCTAGATTTCAAGCCAACCCCAAGGAGTCACATCTAACATGTGTTAAACGTATCTTAAGATACCTTGAGGGGACACAAGAACTTGGTCTTTGGTATCCCAGAGGTAACCAAGAGTTTTTGTGGGCTTATTCTGACTCTGATCATGCAGGTTATAAAACTGATAGGAAAAGCACCAGTGGACAATGCGCCTTCCTTGGTGGTTGTTTGGTGTCCTGGGCAAGCAAAAAGCAGACCTGCGTGTCCTTGTCATCCACTGAGGCAGAATACATTGCAGCAGCCAGTTGTTGTGCCCAAGTGTTGTGGCTGAAGAACCAGTTGAGAGATCTTGGCTTGGAATTCCCTGAGGCACCCATCCTCTGTGACAACACAAGCACAATCAGCCTAGCCAAGAACCCGGTTCAGCACACTAGGACAAAGCACATTGATGTCAGACATCATTTCATCAGAGACCATGTTCAAAAGAAAGATGTCAAAGTACAGTTTGTCCCCACACAACAACAGCTTGCTGATATCTTCACCAAGCCTCTGGGGGTTGACCAATTTACTTTTATTAGAGGTGATTTGGGAATGGTAAACCCAAATGAAGTGTAAATTCCATGTACTTAATTGTTTTTCAAAATACTTCAAACAATACTAACTTAGGCATCGGAGTGCCAATATATGTCCTTGCAGGTATTCAATGTTGAATCTTAAGTAAGTACAACCGGAAGCAAAACCACTTCCGAATGATTACACACTGACGCTGGATGATCAAACCAAGAGAGCGCCAGCACAAGTCCAAGAAGACACGTCACTTCAGAAAACGCTTCAACTTCCAAATGAGACGTTTCGACTTCTCTGACAATATGAAGCGACACGTGTCATCAGGTATATCGATCCAACTTAAGGCGTTTACGCTACCCAATGTGTGATAATGTGAAGGAGCATGACCTTTTTGCCCTTAGTGACTTTACCTATAAAAGGGACATCTCATTTCACACATTCTTCATTTTCATCTATGTTCTTCATATAAACATTTCATCAACCCCACAAAAAATGGCCGAACCCTCTGAAGCAAACCCAGTTTCGAGGAAACCCACCTCATCTAAGAAACACAAGTCCAAATCTGGGAAATCAAGCCATCAACATTCTGGAAAATCTGGGCATCGTGAAAGACATCAAGAACATCATGAAGTTTCTCGGCAAATTGCCCTAGGGCAGGATGAAAATATTCAAGGTCAGCCTGAAACTTCTGGTAGAATGGCAGAACTGTTAGTGGGTTCTAAGAAGAGGAAGTCCATCCCTAAGGAGGAGGCTGCGGCGATCAAATATGGAAAACACTCTTTGATGATGCCAAAAGGGGGAGAAATGCATTGACCACTAGCCTTTGCATTGACCACTAGCCTTGCTACCCTGGGAGTTCCTTGATGAAGAAGAGCTTCAGCGAGAGGGAGAGAAAGAAGAAACAAAGAAACAACCCCCAGGCCAAATTTTTTTTTCTTTACTTAGAAATGTTCATCTTTTCATGCATGTTCTCATATCTGCCTACTATATGCTCGCTGCTTGTAAATGTTATCTAATTATATGCTCTGACCTGTAACCTATGCTTATCAATAATATTTGTCTAAGTTACTTATTCTGAACTATTGCTTTTATTCTTCAGCTAATCCTTTCATATGAACTTAATTAATAGAACTAGGTTTGTCATCATCAAAAAGGGGGAGAATGTTAGAATCTTAAGTTTTGATGAAGACTAAAATGTAGAGGATTAGACCAAGTGCCTAGGAAGCAATAGGATAACATAGGATCCCAAGTAAGAGTGCTTCCGGGTGAAGATCTACTTCCGGATAGATTAGGACTTGCGCATGCGGATGAATGCTTTCATCCCCCAGCGTCAGCAAGTAAATAACTAGGGATTTAACTTAGTCCATGAACTTTAGGTGCACAAACCCTAAGACTAAGCTATGGTTCAATCGGAAGCGAAGTTGCTTCCTGTTAGACTTAGACTGGCGCAGAGCGATAGAATAGATATTACTCCAAGCGACAGTGAGTCTACTTCCCCAAGTGAAAGCGCTTCCTGTTAGAATTAGACTGGCGCAGAGCGACAGAATAGTTATTACCCCAAGCGTCAGTAAGTCTACTTCGCCAAGTGAAAGCACTTCCTATTAGATTTAGACTGGCGCAGGTTGATAGACTAGATATAACCCCGAGCGTCAGCAGAAATGCAACATCAAGTGAAGTTGCTTCCTATTAGATCTTGACTGGCGCAGACTGATAGAATAGATTTCACCCTAAGCGTCAGTGAGTTCACTACGTCAAGTAAAAGTGCTTCCGATAGCTTAGTGACTAGCGCTGAGTGTTGGGATGAAATACACTAAGTGAGAGTGAGTTATAGTGAACCAAGATCCTTCATCTAGTAGTTTTACTTCCGGATGTAAAAATGCTTCCAGATACATCATAGACCAAATCAGAACACAGTCTAAGTAAACTACTCCCCATAGCAAACAAACTTCCCACAGCATGTATAATTCTTATATATATTGCTATGTTGGACTAACCAGTATGTGCAGAACATGGTCACGCTTCCGGATGCAAATGAGCTTCCGGATGGAAAGACTCTTGACATTGGGACTCAGAGCTTAACACTTGCAGAGCAAGATTACCACTTGCGGATGAAAGATGATCATCCGTCAGCAAGAGTGCAAGAGTAAAAATCACATACTCAGAAGTCAGAATGCTTATATCAGAGCAGAGGTGTCAGGACTACTTTTCAGAGATAAAGCAAGTCAACCCTGCTATGCATTAATGGAGCATTTATTGGGCAAACGGTAACTTGGGATAAACGGCCAAATTCAAACGGGACTCCCACCTACCAAGAGTTCAAATGCTTGAAGACTATATAAAGGGAGCTCAACTTCATTTATTAGAAGAATAATAATCCTTGAATACTCTAGAGAGAAGTTAGAGCGAGGAACACAAGAAATCTTCAAAGCATTCAAGGCTGCCCAGAAATAGAAAAGAGCATTTAACACTTTGAGTGATTCTTCACGTACTTATTCTGTACTCATTGTAGTTAAGTCTCTTCTTGTTAAAAGAGCATTTATTGAGCTTAAGTGTGTAACATCATTTGTTCTGTAAGAGAACTTAGTCAGAAAAGCCTTCAAGTGTAAACTTCAAACCCTTGCTTGGTGTGAGGGGGAGACAGTTAGATAGGTTACAAGTGAGCCAGTGTAAAACTTGTTGTAAGGTTGCAAGTGAGCCCGTAAAACTTGCGGTTGTAAGGTTTCAGGTGAACCCGATTTAAAACCTGAGTTATAGTGGAACTCTCAGCCTGGGTGGTTGAGGACTGGACGTAGGTCAGGTAGACCGAACCAGTATAAATCCTGTGTTGTTTATTTCGAGTATTTATAGTTGAAGCACAATTCACCCCCCCCCTCTTGTGCATCCATTACGTTCAATTTGTGGTCTGACTAATCACAAGTAAACACATATTGTTTGACATAAAATTTATTTGCATTGTAAAATAAAAAATTATTGAAAACGTGAGATTTAGATTTTTTTAATAGTTATTTCTTATTTTTAGGGTGCCACAACAAATTAAAAATTTCAGCGTTAAACCGCATGTGTCTACTTGTGATTGGTCGTATCACAAACGTGGTACATTGGATTCACACAACAATTTCTGGTTTGATAAAGCAATAAAACTTCAACATTTACTTTTGCTTCACACTGCTCCCATTCGCAGAAGATACAAAACCTACAAGGTTGCATGAAGCGCTGAGTGTAGTGTCAGAGTCAAGCCGTCGGGTTGTCGTCTCGACCTAAAGACCGGAGATGACTACTTATTACAAAGGGCTCTGACTAGAGGGGCTGACCATCAAGCGGCCGAGTGAAATGTTAAGCGAAATATCGTCAAGTGGAACAGCCGGGACATCGGCTCTCGAGGGGTGCATTATCATAACTCCCGTATGAAAATATTTTTTCATAAGGGAGACCTTATATAGCTACAAGAAGATGTAAAGACAACAAGAAAAAAAAGAAAGAAAAATCAAAACGACTCCTAAACTTCAACTTAACCATTTTTAATATGATAAAGATTTAATAAAACTGAAAAAATAAAAGGGTAAAAGTGCTAAAATGAGTTCAAACTATTACGCCAGGAGCACATAGGGGTAATAAGTATTTCCAGGCTCAATTCTGGGACTGAAGAATAAATATTGGTGCAATGTAGGGACACCGTTTATGTTGACAGACATTGAGTGTTAAAAGCTGACGTGGTGGGGGAATTGAATTGTTTTGCTGACGTGGCACGCTACATAAGCGTGTCACGTCAGCAAAAAAGTGTCACATAAGCGTGCCACGTCAGCAAGAAATTTCCATCTAAGAATGTCACGTCAGCAAAAAATTCATTTCCCCCGCCACGTCAATGTTTAACGGTCAACGTCGGTACACATAAACGGTGTTCCCTATATTGCACCAATATTTATTCTTCAGTCCTACAATTGAGCCCAGAAATACCTGTTACCTCTATGTGCTCCTGTCGTAATAGTTTGAACTCATTTTTGCATAGCCAAAAATAAAATCAATTCGCTAATGTCTAATAATATTGAGTGATGATGAGTCAGATTACATGGATTGAATCACAATTGAAACTAATAAATAATTTATTTTCCTTTATTTTTTAAATACAAAAATTGAATTACAAAATTCAGTGAAACTACTAATGACTTGTTTAGTTGCAAGCAACCAAAGAAAGTTGGGTGAAAATAATTGAAATGTTAAGGGGTAATATGGTCATTTACATATATCCCGGGCCCACAAGTTTTCTCTCTCCATCTCACACTTATCCTGGGGCCCACAAACTTTACCCTCTCATCATTACCCCTACTTTCCATCTCTTACCCTTTCCATTTCTAATTTTTAACTTTCTTTCACACAACAAACGGGCTCTAAGTGATTTATTTCCCTCTATCTTTTAATTGTTAGGCAGTCTATGGAAATTAGGCCAAGTGTTGCTGATTAGGATGTCATGTATGGGTTAAAAGAGTTTCCATTCCTTCCTTTGATTAGCAAAAGGGTTAAACATTTGACCAACTTAGCAAGTGTTCATTCCTAATAAGTACCACTTAGTTATGTTTCCATTCATAGCGTTTGGGGAGACATTTCCCCCCAACTAAGTAAAACTAGGCGAAACCTATCTATGTGAATAGAAATAGAAGACTTGTTTGTCATTCCTCAGAACCTACAAGGATAGGCCAAGGGAACATGATTGACATGATTTAGGAGCACTACCCTTAGATCTTTGGTGAGCCAAACCCTTTCCTGAAAAATTTTATAACCAAAAAAGTAACTAATGGGATGGAAACATTAGACTCTCAATAGTATAGGAATTGAAGAGATAGGTCAAGTTAAATTTAATTTTAAGGGTGAGGTTGTCAAACTCGTGAGTTTAAGTAAACTCGTGGAAAGAAGATAAATTCGGATTTTAGATTCGAATCGTAAACTCGTAAAAGTTCACATTTATTAATAAACATATGTTTCTTGTATATAATTAAATAAAAAATACCAATAATATTGTATCAAAAATACCAATAATAATAATTTGACTTGAATATATTTTAAATCTAAATAGTAAGTTTAAAAATATTAATATTCATACCATATCAACCTTAATATAGAAATTTCTATGAAATTTATATATTAATTCATTGAATTTGGTCAATTAAAATGAGTTTAGTAGCAAGTTAACACAATTTTTTGTAAGGTAAAAACATAAAACCGATGAACTCACATTGTAAACATGTTAGTTTCTACAAGTTTTGAACCACTGAAAATTTAACTGACTCGTGACACATTTTAAAAAGATAGTGTCGCAAAAAGGTAAAATCGGAGTGTCAACTCGAAAATCCGACAGAAGACAACAATATTTAAGGGATTTATTCACGGTAGGCTTATACAGAAAATTGAAAGACTAAGGGCCTGTTTGGATAGTTCTTCAAAAGCTATTCTGAAAATCAAACATATATTTTAGTCATATTTTGTCAAACACTCCTAAAATGTGAAAAAAAGCTATTTTCAGTCCAAACCTAGGTTTTATGGTCCAAAACCTAGGTTTGAGGAAAAACTATATCAACCTCCTTTTTGAAGAGAGAGAATATATTCTTCCAAGAAAAACTCACAACATTAATGAGGGTAATTTGGGCAAAATTGCTTCACAAAAACCTCCAAGACAATATTTCCATTGATAAAAAACTTTATGGACATGTTTTTGCCTAAAACCTTTGTTAGAATATTAAGTTATTAAGTTATGATGTTGACAAAAGTAGTCTAAGCTTGGGGGAGGGGCCAAATAGAAAGGCAGAGATCCTAAGAGTAAAAAATCTCAAGCTGACCAATAAAATGGAAGTTATATGGGCCATAATTGGTCAACACTTGATTGAATAAAATAAAATGAATTATCTTTTGTCGAATAAAATATGAGTTATTGACCTATTATTATACTCACTAATTCATCCTAAAAAAATAATTATCTTCATTTTCGCCCAAATAAAAAAATAATGTTCACTAATAACATACATCTTTGTGTTTTAACATTTGAAATATGGGTTATTGGCCAATAAGTTCCCCCCAGTTTATAATATCACGTGATTTTTGGTCAAATTTATAATATCACATGATGACTAATTATATTTCAAAATTGGAAACATGAATTATTAACAGCAGAGGGAGGAAAGATGAATTTTAGGAAATAATAATCAAATCATTCAAATATGATTACTTTATCGATGGACTGAGATCATATATAAATAAGTGATATTAAAAAAATATTCAATAAGTGCATCAAAAAAAGATGTGGAAGGATGTAATCAAATAATCTTCATAAATGCTCCCTTATGTCCTAATTATAAGATTACTTCAACTTTTGTAGAGAAATTAGTTATGCAAATTCAATCCATTTTTTGGCAAAAAAAAAATTCAATCCATTTAAAATATGTTTTTAGTTATTTTTTATCAAAATTAATTTATCTTATTTATAACCTATCGTATAATACAATTAGATGTAAAATATAATAAAATTAAGTAGTCTATTTAATTTCCTTACTATCTACAAAAAATCAACATGATCTTATATTTAGGTTGGTAAGAAATATTTATTCTCTGATTGAATATTTTTTAGGGCATAATGTCAAAATATAAAAGGGTAATGTAAAATAAAAGAAATTAGAAAATTGTAGATGAGTTATGAGCATGATTCATAACCTGGAACGATTCAATCGAAAACCAAGTGAACTTGTTGTGACTTGTGAGCATTCCAAGTTGGGTCAATGAGGGAGATGGGCAGAGCAGCAGAGGGACAAACCGATGGGAGCTGAGGTAGTTGAGCGGAAAAATACTGAAAGACCTGATCAAAAAGAAGCTAGGGAGATGATGAGGTTGAACCGGTTTACCATTTTTTAATGTGACTTTTTTGTTATTTCGGTATTATTCCCCTTAATAATAAGGTGCACTTCACTCAATTTTAGAAACCACATATAGGAACTATAATATAGTTATGTTGATTATTCTAAATGATATTGTACTTGTATATCATTAATATTTGATTGTTGTGAAGTTGTGATTCTTAGTATTTGTAATTTGATATATAAATTGTAGAATAATATTTACTTTCTTGTGCAGTCATGCATGTTTTTCCAATTAGAGAGGTAGGCGTGTATGAGTGATTTTGAACTCACACACTCCCATTTACCTTTAGTTGTTTTGTCAATAGGCTATAAAGGCATTACCTGTTCAGGCTCCAACTAATTTATTATAGTTCTTGAACACTTTAAATTTATTTAATTTATAATCTTTTTGGTGATTTGATTTTATATTAATATTGTTGTAATATATTGAATTATAACCAGTGAATAGTTGGTTGAGCTGGTAAGTGATCTTCAAATCCCCGTAAGTATGAGAGCGTGTGTTTAAATATCGGGAAGTGCTCTCATTGGGAGAGGAGACAACCTTTATATATGCAACACTCCTAGCCTTCGAGTTCGGATTAGTTCGTTGCCAATAGGCGCCGAAATTGGACTCATTTTTAAGAGAAATAACTCCTCACTTCACTATAAGAACGAATTTTAAAAAAAAAAGCAATACAAGCATCAAGTGTTTGATTCTTGAAGAGTACCAAAGGCTATATAAGTGTTGACAAAGACATGTTGGTTTATTTGTCAAATTCCAAAGATCAGGGACAAGCGTAGTTGGATCATGAATTAAGAGCACGTCTTTGAACTTTATAAGTGAGCCAACCAATTTTCTAAGATTTTGTGATAAAGAAACGCATTGTTAACGTTATACCATGGTTACCACCTATTCGGCCACTTTCTAGGTTCCTAATGCATGATGAAATATATATCATGATGTTGAGTTGTAAAGGTATTTAGATTAATTTTTTGAAGTAATTTTACTGTTGTAACGTTATTTGAGATATGTAAAAGCAATTTTGTCTCAACCTACGTTTTTAAGTTATCCTTTAGATATGTAAAAATTCATTTTCGCATGTAAATTATGACGCAAGTATCACCAACACATATATTAATAAATGATCTCTTATATAACAAAGAACTTTGGGTAAATCATCATTTTAACTTGTGAATTATGCAAAAATATCACCCAACACATGCATTAATGAATAGTTTCTTATATACAAAAGAACTTTGGTTATAGGATCATTTTCCCTATAAATTATGCACGAGTATCACTAAGCGCGTCCACACACACATCTCAATAAATGGTCTCTTATAATCGACTATGACAATGAACCCTACATACCATGTCGATAACATTTAGTTTCTATGTTTTTATTGTAAGTTTTGAAAATTGACATATGATTGTTTAGTTTTAGTTTTTATTTTAATTTTATTTAAATTGCCTTTATTGTGTAATGGTGAATGATGGTGACGAGGCTATTTAGATGGTGGTGATTTGTCATGGATCAAAAAAAAAAGATGGTGGTGATTTGTTATGGAGTTAATGACTGTTACTCATAAATGAACCTGTTCCTCTATTCATACTTCTTTGGTATATTTAAGAGACTCCCTATTAATATATGTGATGTGTGATACTTGTACCATAGTTAGTTGGCAAAATTGATTATTTACCCAAAGTTCTTTAGTATATAAGAGACAATTTATTAATATATGTGTTAGGTGATACTTGTGTCATTCATAGACAAGATAATTCTTTAGCCAAGCATATACCATGAAAAAGTAATGAAGAGTTACGGTTTATCTTGCCTGAGTTTTTTTTAGAATCAATTTTGCCATAAATGTTATTTTTTTCAAAATTACACTGATAGTTTTCAAATGTAGCAATATCAGCCTATTCTATTGAAAAACTCATGTTAACCCCTAAAAGGTTAACATTAACTGTTAATATCATAACAATAAAAGACAAAATTGCACCGAAAGATACTTCCATCATCAAATTGATCATGGGCTAACATTTTTGGGACAAAATCAACCATTACTCCATGAAAAATTAAAAAAAAAATGTTTTGTGAACACTCTTTGGATTCAGTCAATTAACTGTTCTGTTCTTAATGAATCTGCCCTTGTAAAAAAATTTTGGCTCAAAAATCCATTTGTTAAAGAATGATAGAAAAGTAATTAAAACAACATATTCTAAGGTATACTACTTCATATTCCTATACAAAACTTCAATATGTTTTATGCAAATCAAGGAAACCCAGATTGAAATCTAACAACTTAGCAATAGTTATAATTGTAGTGTCATCCATATTATATCGCCCTTTAATAGTTTTAATACAGATTAAATAATTATTTTTTATATGATCATATTTATTACAAATTTTGTGAAAGGGGTTTAGTTTGCACACGATTTAAAGTGCTCCTAACTCATGATTCACTAGAGCCTATCCCAGTGGGTTCTGGGTATGACAAACAAGTCTTTTATTTTGTACAGAATATAGGTTTCATCAAGCTTGATCAACTGGGGTCTGTCCTTGTGGACTCTGGCGTGGCAAACAAGTCTTTTATTTCCATGAACACATTTTGATTTCTCCAACCTTACTTAGTTGTAGATATGTCTCCTCAAGCGTCGCGACTACAACCACAATTAAATGGTACTCCCCAAGAATCAAACATTTGCCAAGATAGTCAACTGTTCAACCCCTTCATCAGCATTGGAAGATGGGTAGGGGAAAATCTTTTAACTAGGGTGCTTAAATTCCTGAAAACTAAATTGCATGCAACTTTTTTTTTAGAGAATGACAAAGTATTTTTTAAGATAATTAATATATTATTAACGTAATTAAGTTGACGTTATAGACAATGCAACAGCTGTAGGGATTCTGTGATAGAACATATAAATTACTCACAAATTGTAAAAGGTTGAAGCATAAGCAGTTATGCACGGCATGACTTTATTTAATTAATATATTATTACAAATGCTGATGGCGAATTTGTCCTTTAGTCCAAAAGAAAAAAAACAGGGGGCAACAACAAAAGAGTGAAAGATTAAAGAACTCGTCAAGAAGACAATTTGAGCTGTAAGATCACAAACTTTATAATAATATTAATAAGTTACTCTCCCCTTTCTTAAATATAATACCTATTTAGAAATATGAGTTTGGTCTTAAACATAAGACCTCTTTTTAATTGTTCTCAAACTTTCCCTAAATTAACTCTTAGAATGCATATCAATTATAAACAAGGGGGAATAGGTATAAAAGTACTCCCTCCGTTCCTAAATGTAAGATCACTTTCCATAATTTGGGGAGATTAAGGAAGGTGGTCAAATTACCTAATGTTCCAAAAATACCCTTCAATTAAATTGAAAATACAAATATACCCCTTCATGCTTCCAACTCAACCCCACAACTCAATTATAAAAGGAGTATGGGGTATTTTGGGTAAAACTTGAGAAAAAAGAGAAAATGTTCTTATATTTAGGAACTTATCCATATCCCCAAAGTGATCTTACATTTAGGAATGGAGGGAGTACTCCCTCCGGTCCCTGATGTAAGAGCCCAAAATTTGAATGGTTTTGATCCCTAATGTTAGAGCTCACCCCATATTCTCTCCTCATTTAATGCATTTTTTCCTACTTTACCCCTAACTCTCTTTCATATTTATTAATGCTTATGTATTTCTCTCTCTTAAAAGTACCATAATAAATATGGGCATTTTTGGAAAAGAAGCATTAACTCTAGACACCCAACTAACATTCACATGTTTCCTTAAGAAGCGTTTTTTTGACGGCTAGCTCTTACATTAGGGACCGGAGGGAGTATATTGTTAGGGTAAATTGGTAATATTATAAGATAATAACAAACTTAACTAACATTTTTAATCTAATCCAAAAATTAGTGAAATATGCCTTATGTGTAAGGCAAGAGAGTAATAATTATAGAATCTAAGAGAAGAAAAAGAAATGGGACAAAAAAGTTAAATAGTTAAAAACGGAACAAACAAGATTCATATGCAGTTATGATGAGTCACCAAGCTGGCTTCCACCAATCTCAAACATCTTTGACTTTATTGTCAAAGCGAGGAGGACTTGTTTTCCGGGAATATTAGTTGCATCGGGAAATACTCTTTGATCTATGATTATGATTGATAAGGATGCTTTAGGGCTTAGGACTTAGAGTACCTTTTAATTTTAAATAGAAAAAGGGCGGAAAGAAAAAGATGTTGATTTGATCCCTCCAATCCTCCATATTTGCTTAACACTTCCTCCCTCCTTGGGCAATTCAATTCTTTAAGCACATTATCAACTCAAAGTTTTTTACACTCATTCATTAAGAGCGAGTGAGACTTGACAAAATGAGTATAATTGTTTGTTTTAAAAATTTACAAGAGTGTATATTTTGTATTGATGGCAGGAGAAATGGTTTTTTTTTCTCAATATGACTTTACAAAATTAAAATAGCGTGAAATTAGATCGTATAAAATAATCTAAATTTGGATTCCTGATAATGAAAGTAATTCCTTGAAGTTGATTTCTCCAATCATTGCTTGTAATGTAAAAGCCAAATAGCTACACCACCTAGACAAACACTTCAATTAGATCAATCTGACCTTGATTTACTCATCGGCATCGCACTATTGAGCCTTCCAAATGTATATGGAAATTTGATGTGTAGAAAACAAGGTGGATTGCGAAATTTTTATGAAGCCAAATCCAATGACTTTAAATTTGTCTGCTCTTGCATCTAAGATCAAGGGGACCCTATTTTTATAACGCATACCAGGGAATGATACGCATATCCCAAGTATAAGGAATATAATAATAATAGCCACCAAGTCGGTTAAAAAAATTAAATTGAATGGAAGTCTCAGTCGTACCGAAAAATGAGATGGAGAGGGTTTTGTGCTATAGTTGTCACGATCAGATTGCTAAGACTGACAGTCAAACTAATGATCGTCAAATGGACATATGAAGCGGTCAATAGTTGGATTGGTCCAGCCATCCAATCTAGTTCTTTGCAACATTGGTTACACGGTTTCTACAGTGAAATTATCACATTACCCTTGTTTATTGAAAAAGTAAAAATATGATGCCAAAGACACAAGGGTTAAATAGTAGGACATCTAGAACTTCATTGCAATTTAACAATTTCAACTGACTTATGAGGTAGTAATGGCCCCCCAGTATTATGAGGTAGATGTTGCTTACCAACCAGATTAGTTGGTAAGAACATGAGACTAATCATCGACATCACCTTTGTATTTCTAAGGATATTACTACTCGCATGTCAAGTGAGACTAATCCATCGTTGTTATGAAGTCTCGTAGAGTTAGAACATGTTTACAAGCTAAAAAATGTTTACATGGAGACTTGCATTATTGTCTCTTAACTCCAAAAACTATTTGGATAAACTTGCGTGCAAGCACACACATTTGCACTGAACTTGTATATGTTTCAAACGTTGATTTTATTTCAAACCCTTGATATTTTTTTTGGATTTATCTATCGATATTTTGTGCTATTAGCAATCGACTGATCCGATTTGGGGAATGTAGACTCACAATGAAGGGAACCTCGAAACCACTGTTTAAATTAGAACAATCTCAATCAGTTGATCTAAGCACTTGATGGTGAACTCTACCTTTTTCTGCCAATACTATCTAACTCTACTAATGATATTTCATTGATATTTTAATACTCCCTCCGGTCCCTAATGTAAGAGCCCAAAATTTGAATGGTTTTGGTCCCTAATGTAAGAGCTCACCCCATATTCTCTCCTCATTTAATGCATTTTTTCCCACTTTACCCCTAACTTTCTTTCATATTTATTAATGCTTATATATTTCTCTCTCTTAAAAGTATCATAATAAATATGGGCAATTTTGGAAAAGAAGCATTAACTCCAGACACCCAACTAACATTCACATGTTTTCTTAAGAAGCGTTTTTTTGCCGGCCAGCTCTTACATTATGGACCGGAGGGAGTATTTTATAGCCCCCAATTTAAAAGCTTAGGAAAAGTCCCACATAAATGTGCGTAATTTGCGCCAATCACACAAACCCGAAAAAAGAAATCTAAATGACGACAATTTGACTAAAGGCATTAAGATTGGGAGTTGGGATCAACACCATGTGCATCCTATACTCCACGTGGTTCACGTTGTAATATCAAAGTATTTTGTCTTGTAAAAAGTGTTATAAGAACTCGTCATATGAGAGTAAGTATACGATAAATTCTGTCAATGGGAAATTAAGTTAGAGCAAATCAGAAAACGTTAGAGCAAATCAGAAAACGTGGATTTTATCATTTTATGAATAAAGTGTTATGAGAAAATATCTGGCATTAACATTTTTTTATGGTGTAAGTATACTAACAAACTTCTAAATGACAAACAACTCAATCTATTTTTCCTAAATGTCCATCAATTTTTTGACCAATCAAGTATGTGTTTATTACATTACTCATACCGAAGTTTGGGTGAAATAAGCAGTTTTAGTTGTGTTGTTTTTTTTAAAACAAAAAATTATGGGCATTTCTGCATATTTCAAAAGTTTATTAGTTTTACCACCCTCTAAAACATATATATGCTAGATATGGGTAAGTATTTGGTTGTTTGATTTGGTTTGGTGAAAACTAATAAAATAATGAATTTAATATTGATAATTTTCAAAATAAAATTGAGACCGATTTACCAGACAAACAAACGAAATCAAAAATCAAAATATTTCAGTTTGGTTTGGTTATTAACCGTTATAATCAAATTTTAATTTTAAATTATTTGATTTTAACTAAATTAATTGTAATAACCGATCTGAAAATTTAATTACAAAAAATCAGAAACGAATCAACCGGAATCGTTGGCCAAAAAAAAAAGAATCAACCAAAAACAAAAACAAAATAGTTGAATACTTTGGTTCAATTCTGTTTTCAGTTTCAATTTTATTTTGCTCACCCCTAATGCCAGATGAATTGTAATATTTCACTGATAACATTGCATTATTTGGTTAGAGAATGATTCTGTAAAGGTAAACCAATGAGGCAATGACATCATTTAAGGAAATACTTGTAACTAATGAAGTAATTAACGATATGAAATAGTAATACATTCGCTCTTTGTTGCGCAACCCATCTCCCTTTTCTCCAGTTTATCTTTCCTTTAGAGATTTTGAGTAATAAATTTGTCAAATACTCCGTACTAATTTTGTAGGTTTATATATATGCATATCATTTTTACTTGTTTTCAAGGAGAAACTCCTTTTCTAGCCATATCACCCCTCCCATAACTCTCTTATTAGCCTAAACGTATATACAAATTATACTTCTCTCTTTGCCTCCTTCAACCTAAATAATTGTAGTCCGAAAAAACCTAAATCAATAGTTAACTGTTACGCAGTTACACTATTTAGATTTTAAGGAGGGTAAAACAGTATCAAGTAGGGGTGCACACGGACATGATTGAGCCAACTATATGCCCTAAAGCTGTCCTAAATAATTGTTGGGCTGCAATTTTTGACCCGAGACTCTGTCATGTCCTGCTGTCCCAAAGTTTTTTTTTTTACATAAAATAAAAAACTTCCACTTTTCAACCATTAAATAAATTGATGTATTATGTGGGAAAATAAAAATTGTAATAAATTATTTTTGAACTAAATAACTAATTAATTAATTATGAAATAGTTTGATAATTTTGTTAATTAATCAAAATATTTTTACTAAAAATAATAAAATAATCGGGTTGGGCCGTCCTGTTGGTCATGGAGCATATGCCCTAGTCCTTTCCTACCCGATGATCGGGTCAGTCAAATCCTAATCATGTTGGACCTAGGCCACATTGTGATGAACCATTTTTGGCTTAGGACAGGATCGGATCATGATGGGCTAATCGGGCCGCCGGACTTTTGTGCAGCCCTAGTATCATGCAAGCACACTAATATTAATTTTTCAGTTACATTCAACGTCATAATATTATCTTTATGGTGCCGGTAAGGCGGTAACCCTACTTTCACTACCACAGATTACCCCCTTTACATGCGCTTATTTTGGCCTCTACATGCGCTTTATAAGCGCATGTAGAGGGGGGCGCTGGTAAAGGATCTACATGCGCTTTTTAAAAGCGCATGTAGAGGGAGGCTATACATGCGCTTAAAGCGCATGTAGAGGTATGTACCTCTACATACGCTTTAAGCGCATGTACATCTACATGCGCTTAAAGCGCATGTAGATGTGTCTCTACATGCGCTTAAAGCGCATGTAGAGGTACATACCTCTACATGCGCTTTAAGCGCATGTAGAGGTATGTACCTATACATGCGCTTTAAGCGCATGTACAGCTATATATATATATTTTTTTAATATATATTCTTTTACATTTTCCACACAATACATTTGCCACACAATATATATTTTTTTTAATATATGTATGATAAATTATGTTCAATTCTTAATATAAAAAAATGGTCAATAACTGAAGACACATCATTCTTAAAAAACAATTCTTAGAACAAAGGTCAACAAAAATTAAAAAACAACTTCATAACCAAATCAAAATAACAATTGCTCTTAACAATAATTGCATTGGAAACATTGAATTAAGGTTCCAAAAATCTCAATCTATATGTGGTAAGGATCAAACAATGGCCAATGGTGCTTACACAATTTCTGCGTAGTCCGATCAACAATTTTCAAAACCCATGCAGAACCATTTGAGACACATAACTCGGTCATGACCTGTGGCAAATAAATAAAGCAAGGTTTGTTAATTTATTAAGATTAAAATAGTTATTATTGAAATTAAATGAGATAACACAATCTAATTTAAAAAGGACGAATAAGGAGCTGCTGCAGTACTAAAGGAACGACATAAAAGATAGCACAGTCAAAATAAACAAGTGAAGGGAAAACCCAAGGTTTTGGCGTCAATAATAAAAGGAAGCCAAATGAATACAAAAAGTTCACACGGATTCTAGCCAAAACTCATCCCCCCCATACATCCAAATCAGAATATTCAAACACAAAATCTAAGTTGAGGTAAAAAAACACAATAAAAAGGTTACACATGAGTGATACTGGCTTACGAGAGGCTGCACCTCTCTCACCACACTCTGACCTCGATATACAAAATTCATCTTACTTTCCCCACACAGGCAAAAAACACTAACATGAACCAAAAAGCTTCTCCCATGACTGCGCCTAAAATCCCACTATTCCTTCACTTCAGGGCCCTTCGAATAATCTTTTTGATCATTGTAATCATTTACCCCAACATCATAATTTAACAAGTCATATAATATTCTAACAATTTCACCCTAATATTAAAGGATCCAAATATTTTTGAAGCAAAACCTTCTAGTTCAACCCATCATAGACTATTGTAATACAACAAAAACAATTCACCCAAAAATATTGAACAAATAAAGCTCAGTCAAAAGCCAATTATTTGGCAATCGTATAATAATATAGCCATCATTTATATTTAGTCGGAGTCATTAAAGTAGTAATAATACCTTGTTATATTCACTGTTAGTGACATCCCTATTGAGTTTACTTTTGGCATCTGCAAGTATCTCAGCTTTCTTTAGCTTGCCATTGGGTCCTCTTCCCCGCAACATATCAATTACAACATCCCTGCAAGAACCAACTGAAATGAATTTCACAATAAAAACTTAAACAACATACAGCGGATCATCAACATTCATTCTCTTCTATTTCCTGCAAGGTGGGGTTAGGAGTAGCAACCTAAAATGATCATCCTGTGACTTCAGGACATAAAAACCATGGATATTGCATGCAGTTTCACTTATGATAGCCTGCAGTTCTTCTGGTGGAGCATCAAGTCCATCTGCTGCATCTCTAACAATTTTAGCACCTGACTTCTGAAGCATTGATTTGGATAGCGCCATTCCACGTAGTTCATTGCATATTGTTTGAAAGCTAGCAAAATAAATGAAAATGAGATAATTCAATATCCCTCCAAAGCAACGAGATGAAAGTAGAAACCTTTTAGCTACAGCAATTTACATCCCTAAAGAAAGCAGGATCCAAGGGCTACCATCCAAAAAAAAATTCTATTGTAACAAAACAAAAGAAAAATAATATGCAGTGAAAAAGAACGTAATCCATAAGCAAAATAGCACTGAGTGAGAGCACACTACCAAAGGTCTTGCCCCCCTTCATCCTTTCAAAACTACTAAAACGAGCTGATAGAAATTAAAGAAAAAGATCATATTAACATTTTTGACCAGTTATACAATACTTGCTATAGATACATTCTCTATAATTAAGTTCTATGAACTTCACGAGAATCAGAACTAGTACTGAATTCAGTATTATACATCGTTTCCTTAATATAATTGGCAGGACAAAGCTAAGAAGGTGATGCATCTCAACCTTTTCATATTTAAAATTGTGCCTGAATATTGTTTCATCAAATCATTTTTTAAAATAATAAAACCAAAAAGAACTGCTGTAGACCAGGCAGACATCAATCATACCTGCAGACTGTGTGAGCTTGGAAGAGTTTTTTAAGGGCAATTCGCAGAGCTTGTTGGGTATCACTTGACATGGTCATCCTCTCAGGAGCTAATCCACACACACTTGTTGCATGTTTATCAGAAGTCACTAACTGTCCAGGCTTGCTGCATCGGCCAAGCTTGGGTGCAGCGTTTTTACTAGGTCCACCTTTTCCAACTTTATGAACAGAATTGAATACCCGCTCTTCCATGCCTTCAAATATGCCTTTATACTTTGCAACAATACTGGGATAAAGTTTAATGAATGATTCATCAGGCTGCTCTCTGAACTTCCAATAGACAACGGGCCGCAACACTACCATTTTTGAATCAACACACTTTTAGTGGCATAAAATTAAACCAACTCTGTTGCAACACTACCATTTCTTTCCAAAACCAATTCAGCAGTAGTGATATTAACATCAAGAAAACTAATAACACCATAACTTACATCTGTTCAGCCATGATTATTATTTAAACACATGCATCAACATTCATATTATACAAACACAAATACCAAAACCAAGCTTTCAAACCAAATAAACCTAAACTTAACCAACAACAATTCATATAACTCAAATTTCTTAAGGGGAACTACACATCCCAGTTTTATCTTTCATTTATTTAAATAAAATAGCTCAAAATCAAACACCCACTTGAAACCCTAACTCTCAAAAGTTCAGATCGCAAAAACTAAGGTAAGAAGAGTGTGCAAAAATGCTTACAGTTAGAGAAAAATGACCACCAACCGCCAGCCGCCGCGTCGCCCGCCGGAAATCGTCCACCACCAAGGGTAAGGCGAAAAAGAAACCAGAAAAAGAAAGAGATCAATGAGAAATACTTTAGAATGAAAGCATAGCCTGAGAAACACTAAAAAGGTTGAAGCTTTTACCCATTCTCGCCTTCAACACCATGGGCTCGCCGGAAAAGAAAAAGAAAAACGGAGGTGATGATGAAACACGAAGAAAATGATGAGAAACAGTGAGGAGACGAGTTGGGGAATGAGAAAGGGCGACGATGTCACCCATTACCGCCGCCGGCAGCCACCGCGCCACAGGCCACCGGAGCTGCAGTGGAAGGAGACGAAGTTTGGGAGGTGTTTTTGTTTTTGAGAGGTTTGGGAGGAGTGTCGTCGGGTCTGTTTGTTTTTGAGAGAGGGAGGAGTGTTTTTGTAGTTGTTGTTTTTTTTTTATTTTTTATTTTTTTTAGAGAAAATTATAATTAGTTACCCTGTGGTTTATTTTTACATGCGCTTAAAGCGCATGTAAAGCCTATACATGCGCTTTAAGCGCATGTATATGTAGTATTAACATAAGCATAACACCCCAATGTGGTTCTCTAACTTTTAAACACTAAGACCACAAGCATTAGTAGTTTATGAAATCTAAGGAGGAACTCTTATGCATGACTTCAAGTTTTTCACTCTATTACTGCCTTTACATGCGCTTAAAGCGCATGTACAGGCTCTACATGCGTTTAAAGCGCATGTAAAGACCAATGTCCATTTAATTATATGGATATTCATATGATTTGGTGCTTTTCAACTAAATTGTTTCAATACTTCATCTCAAAATGCTCAAATCTTCTGCTTGACAATGTTATAGTGAATTCCATTGAAGAACAAGCCTTTACATGCGCTTTAAGCGCATGTATAGGCTCTACATGCGCTTAAAGCGCATGTAGAGGTAGAGACACCCTGTACATGCGCTTTAAGCGCATGTATAGGCTCTACATGCGCTTTAAGCGCATGTAAAGGGTGTTTCACCACCCAAAAGTGGTAATGGAGCCTTGAAACACTAAGTCTACAAGCAGGGACACCTTATGAGGTCTGAGGAGGACCTCTTATGCATGACTCTGTGTTTTGCACTTCAGTAGTGTCTTTACATGCGCTTAAAGCGCATGTAGAGACCAATGTCCATTTAATTATATGGATTTACATATGATTTTGTGCCTTTACATGCGCTTAGAGCGCATGTAGAGATAAGGCCTCTACATGCGCTTTAAGCGCATGTATAGATGCTTACCTGTACATGCGCTTAAAGCGCATGTAAAGGACCCTCTATACATGCGTTTCTTCTAAGCGCATGTAAAGGTGCGCTGGTAGAGGGAAAATTTGTAGTAGTGTTTTATTTATAGCCTATCTAGCATATCTATTAAACCATAAATAAGATTATGATATTGAATATAAATAGACAATAATATTGAAAGTGTTGAATGCAACAATGTAATGATATCATAATATCATATGCACCAGCACCGTTAATAGAATTGAGGTGTTAGATGCTAGTGAATTAGTACTGAATTAGTCGATTGTTAGTAGTGTCAAATATTAGTATATAAATCTAAAAAATATTAGAATATCGGTACCTAAAGATATCATTTAATTTTGACGTGAGGCAAGATTTAGGGTATGAATGTCACATTTTTTATGTATGTCTCTATTTCATAAATCGTATAACACATTTTTAATCATATCTGCATTTTCATGCTAGACAAAGCTTCACAATCCTCATCTAAATGTGTCCACCTACCCACGTCCAAAAGTCAAAAGGTGGATGCTGAATCTATATAACTATCATGGTGTTCAAGCAACTTATTGTTGAAAGTTTCTTTTATCAATTTTGTTTTGTCCCTAGATTTTAAAATCAATTGTTTTGTTACCTAAATTATTTTCAATCAATTTTGGTCCTGGTCTTTGAGCTTAAAAAAACTTAAAACATTGGGAATTTATGGATATGAATGACACAAAGTTGAGGATCAGAATCACCAATATAAATTCCAAAGACCAAGACCAAAATTAATTAAAAGATCAAAGTTAAAACCACCAATTTTAATGTTCAGAAACCTATACCAGCATTGAATGAAAGTTCACGGATAAAAGTTGTATTAATGCAATAAAAAGAAAAGGCAAAGCAAATTTTTATACTCCTTCTATTCTACAACTTTATATGGAGTACAAGATTAAGTGGTCAACTTATTTATAAATATTAATGAAGCAAATAAGTAAACTAGTTTATATATATATATATATATATATATATATATATATATATATATATATATATATATAATTGTTTCCTCTAAATTAATTTACAATACTAAAAAATCATATTCATGATATAATAGCATTGTGATGTACATTATGATTGAATAGTTCATTACTATCACCAAATAGAGAGTTCATTACTATCACCAAATAGAGTCAGTTTGATTATGTATTATATAGATTTGAGAGTTTTATTCTCAATATAAAAACCAAAATAAATATAACTTTACCATTTAAAGATTTGATTATTTATATAGCACAATAATGACATATGATCCATATAAACGACCCACGTAATGGGATAACGCTTTGTAGTATTGATATAAATATAACTTTACTACACGCATTTAAGCAAAAAAACAATATTTCAATTATTTATAAATTAGTGTCATGTGATTTGCGTGATTTGGCATACCGCAACCTTATAAGAAAGATGTGGGGTGAGAAAATTTATAATCTGAATCCCTTTTGTATTTTTATCCTCAGAATTATTTTTTTTTGTTTTTATGAAACGAGATAAACTACTGCTTTAATATATTATTCACTACCACATCTAAATGTTGATTGGTGATGAAATGAGAAAATAAATTGCATTGATAACACACGATCATAATTGGAGGCTGAAAAAGATGATTCAAAGTTCTCACCAAAAAAAAAAGGATGATTCAAAGTTATCTTCGCCAACAACATGATTAGGTTGAGTTTGGTATGAGATGCGTCGCAAATATCTGGCAAGGCTAACGCAACCAATGTATGCATCATTTAACAAACGACGTGGTTTTAAATATAGGAGCTACATTTTCGTTCAAAAAAAAAATATAGGAGCTACATAAAAAAGTAAATTTTAGTCATAAACATAAAAAAGTAATATAAGACCTTAATCTGTTTGATCTCCAAAATTTTCAATGTGCTCCTATAATATATTTAATGCGAATAGGTAAAGAGGGTATGCTTATAATAATCAAATTAGAAATATTAAATTAATTTCAGAAATACCCACAAATTAGTTAATTATCTCTTATGAAGTTAAGAAACGAAGGTCATAGAATTATTGTCTCAAACTGAATCAGACTAATACGCAACCTTCTGACAAGTGATTGAATTAATACATTTGAACTCTTGTTAAGAGAAGCTTACAGTAACACTGATTTCCAATCCTGCCATAGTCATCCGATGGAAGTTGAAGCTATTAGCATGTATATTCTTGCAGGAAATACAAAACCATACTAATTGGTAGTTAGTTGAGCTGGTAAGTGGGCTACAACCCCATAAGGATGACAACCTTGCCTATGTAGCCAACACTCATACACCTTTGAGTCCAGATAAGTCGGGCGCCAGTAGGCGCCGGATTACCAGATAGTGTTTAACAAAAAAAAAAGAAATACAAAACCATTCCCATTGAAAAAGTTTCAACTCCTGACCACCATTTTAAAGGAAATCTTTACACGTTCTATACACGAGTTTTGCACAGCCTGCTGTTTCAAATGCATAGCTGCTTGTGCCAACGCTTTAATGGCTTGATGGCATCACATTCATTGAGAGGTCGAAAGATCAAATCTTAGAGTGGATGAATACTGAATAGAAGAGGCTTGTGTGTGAGAAAGTCCTTCCTATGGAGAGGGATGTGTGTGTGTCAAAAAAGAAAGCCAAAACTACTGATTGATTTGCAGAACGTACCACCCAATAAGGAGAAATCAATTGGACCAATCGAAAGTTCAAAGTTACAGTACATGGCGACTTCGTTCCACGTCATGTGGTATCCCTATTTACATTTTATGTTCTTTCATTCAGTGAGTTTGTTTCTTTCTACAAAGTATGGAAACAAACCTTTGAAGAATGATTTGTTTAATTCTCTATTTCTTGTATTGGATACAACTACTCTGCCAAATAACTGGAATACCATTTTCTCTATTTCTCTTTTATACCAAATATTTAAGGTTCATTTTCTTCGATTTTCGTATTCCAATTCCATAAAAAAAGCTCCGACATACTTATGGTAACCTTAGTGTCAAAGAAGTACTAATTACAACGATAAACATCTCATATGCAACATCATAGTCACTGCAAACCAAATTTGATGGCACTTTAAAAGCAGGCTACAAATGTTGCAGAGGAAAGTGGGCGTCTTCTTCATCTCAGGATTTTCGCTGGAAGCCTGAAATCTAGACTGCAAGTTTGGCTCTTAATGAATCTTCTTGACCCATAAAGATGAAGATGATAATCTGGATTTGTGTCAAGGCGCTAGAGTCCATCAATCATATAGGAACAGAAAATAGGACATGGCTGCATTTTGTAATCCACGTATTGAGTGAGTTTGGTCACTATCCCCCTCTTTCCAAATAAGCTTTGAAAAATTAATTTCTCATTTCACTCACTGGAAGATGGATGGCCTATTATTTCACTGGAAATTACCCTGCCATGCCATGCCCTAATCAGTTGAAAGAGAGCAATAGAATTAGAAGTTTAAAAAAAACCAACAATTGCTTGAATTTCAATAAATAGAGTGCATGTTAGACTAACATGCAAGATACATATTTCCATGGTTGTAGTTTGGTATACTCAATGAAAGAATCTCTTGCGACATCTAGCAGATCCAAGTTCCTCGTACTCATACTTGGTCACACACATAGATTCAAAATTGGGACTAGATGCCAACAATGATCCTCCACGCCAAACACCTAATAAAGGACTGAAGAAGAAATACACGTTATGGCATGAAAACTAACAACCACAAATCAGAACAATTCAAGAAAGATATTTACTCTTGTTGAGAAGTTATCTTCACATGGTAGTCTTCAGGAACTAAAGGACGCAGCTCCATCTCTCTACAATCCAATTCGCACCAGTTATCATAGTTTGAATGTCATGTCATTAATATAAGAAGGCAATGGAGCATAAGAAGGGAAAAAAATCAGAAGTGCAAAATTCAATGACTAAGGAACAGAACCTACAATCTCTCAGCAAATTGAGGAAATAAGGTGCTTCCACCTGTTAAAATGATGCTGACAAGAAATACAACCAGCATTAAGAAATAAAAAACTACCCAGGATGTATGAAACTGCAGTAACCTGCCAATAGATCCACCAAATTCAATTATTTTGAAAGAATTACCTCTCATAGAGTACAGGGTGGAGTTGTGGATGGCAACAGTTAATAGCTCGCACAATGCACTCTGCTAGTCCAGCCCCATTCATTCCTGCAAAGCGGAGGGAACACAAGTAGTTGACAGAGGATAAAATTAGACTAAGATATTATCTGCCCTTAAGAAGCATTAATTGGCAACCCTCAACATTGACTGGTTTCTTAATTCTTGTGATTCAAGCATATTGCTTAGATAATACTCAAGTTTGGCAAAAACAAAATATTTTCCTCATGTGATACTTTTAAGCATATTGCTTAAAAGTATATTGCTTAGATAATATTGCTTAGATAATACTCAAGTTTGGCAAAAACAAAATATTTTCCTCATGTGATACTTTTAAGCGAGAGGGCAAGCAGCTTGAACTATGTTTCAAACAACAACAATTGACAGAAAATAGGAAATCAATAAAATATTCTTCATTCTTGGGTTTATATTTCAAACATATTAGCTTTATCAAAGATATTTACAGCCCTTTGATAAGGCCATTGATAAAGGTTTCTCTCAAGAGGCTCAATTGACAACAGAGCACATTCAATTTGTGAGGAGTTCTTGAACTATACAGACCTAAATCAGCAGGATGGAACATCATCTCTGGGACAAGAAAGCGTTCATTTGTCAAGTCAAATTCCTGAAGAAAACAAAGTGAACGAAAGAAAATAAAATCAATAAACATAGCCGAATATTAAACTTCAAGTGAAAGGATGAGAACTACATTTTTTGTCAAATCAACTCTCCTTCTGTCCTCAGCCTTTTCAGTCATTTCTGGATTATCCTTATCCTCCTTTGCTTCTGTTGGAGCCAGAGCATCATCAGCCAGAGTACGATATCTGTTTACTTGATCTGGATATTTAACAAAGCCTTTTGTGTGTGTAACACCATCTGGAAGGACATATGTGCATCTAAAGAGGTTTTCTTTGCCAGGTTTCCTATAGGTACAGAAGAACAAAAGAAAATAATTTCCATCACTTTATTATATTCAGTGACATGTGGACGAGACACAATTTATACAGCATAAAAAATCACATAACACAACACAAATCAATATTGACAATGAAAAGGGCCAACCCAGTTCGATCCCCACTAAGTGAGGGTGCTGGGGAAGAGAATATAATAGGTAGTTTTACCTCTGCTTTTATGCAGATAGGCTGATTCGAACCTCAGCCCTATGGCAAGCGAGCTTACCTGAGCCAAGCCGGCCATTCCAATATTAACAATGATTGGAACTATAAAAGTAAACACAATACAACGAACCACAACCCACAATTACGTCAAAGAAATCTAAAAAGTTTGCACATCCACTGAGAAGCATACAAATTATCTAGCAGATTTTTTATGAAGAAACAGGATATTATTAAAGCAATAATAAGTTGACCCATTTTCAAGTGAGGTTAAAATAGTTTTCAGCAACGGAAGAAGAACAAAGTTGAAAACCTTTAATGAGCAACAAAACATCACCTTGCAATCTGGAGGTCCCGGGGAACATCAAGAGAAACAAAGCAGAGATTCTCCTTAACATCATCCATAATAAAAGTCTCCTCCATGACATTCACAGCCCTAAAAGAAACCAACTCCTTGAGATAATTGGTCAATGCTTTGCCACCCAAATCGATTCTCTTCACACCATAATTCAAAGTGAAGTTCTGAAACACGGGGGCGGCATGTGTGAATGAAAACCCACAATCCACAACAAGGCTGCATTGGGCTCTAGAGACAAGACCATCAGGCCTACGACTAGCCTCATAGAGATGAACCAATGAGGGTGAGTCAGCCACATAAAGGGACTTGAAGTTGAAATCCTCAAAGACAAGCTCATCCATTGCACAATAACAGCAAAAATCTCCAAATAAACTTGCAAACAACAAACATGCATCATTCTCATTTAGTCAGTTTAGCCAGTGCGAAAATCAGAAACAAAAAAAAAATTCCCAAATAAACATGGAAATATCAAAACATACATTATCTCACTTCTTTACATTCACAAAAAAAAAAAATACAGCAAACACCTACAAGCCTTGGGTGGAACAATATTTAATCTCTCAAACACAAGACTTTTAGCCACAGTCTAAACAGTAAACACCCAATGCAGAAGCAAAATTTAAGGATTTTGTAAAAACTCACCAAACTCCTAAGTTAACCATCGAGTTCTCACTTATTTGTGAAGAACCCAAGTTTATTGTTGGTTTTGGCGCAAAGTAGGAAAACCCAATTGGGCCCACCCCCTCAAAGTGAAGAAAATAGGTATAGAAGGGAAGAGGAAGCTCACCGGAGCTCAAATCCGGTGATGCACGTAGAATCGGAGCCTTCCTCCGCCGGGAATCTAACTTCACCTCGCTGTAACAGAGACAAGTAAATTTCACTTTAATCGCTTCTTTCTTCACTTCAATATTAACAATAACAATTTTCATCAAACCATAATTTACATGGACATCAAGATATTTGGGAAAGTACCAAATAAATCCCTCCGAATACCCAAAAGGACAATTAAGGAACTAAACTTCCAAAAGGACCATGAAGGAACCAACACCCATATGTCATTTTAAAATTTTGCGAAAAAACAAATTGTCTCCGTCTTAAAACACAAATTCCTACCTCACCCTAAACTCACCCTCACACCCACCCTCTACTCACAATTTGTGTTTTAAGATGGGGGCAATTTTGTCTTTTCGCAAAATTTTAAAATGACATATAGGTGCTGGTTCCTTAATTGTCCTTTTGGAAGTTTAGGTTCCTTAATTGTCCTTTTGGGTATTTGGAGGGACTTATTTGGGATTTTCCCAAAGTATTTTGCATTAAATTTTCAATCAATAATTTAATCTATAACTAATTTTCTTAAATTATTTTAAAGAAAATTGATATTTAATTTGTCATAAAAAAAAAGCTCATAATTTATTCATAAGATTGTTAGTTTGTTAGTGGTATCTCAGGGTCTTAGATAAGTACTTCTTATCACTAGTTTAAATTTAAATTTTGGCTGTTAAAATATTAGAGTTAGAATTGTAATTTCCTAATGCTCTAGTTACATTGGTAAATTGAAATTGTAAATGATTAATATAAGGAAAATGACATATAGATGTCTTTTGGATTTTAAAATTGCACATAGGAGATTTTCACTCGTGAATAATGGAATTCACTCCTAAAAAAACATTTTTAAATATTCAATTTGTCTTAAAAAATGTCATGATATTTTCCTAATACTCTCTTTTAATCTCGTTGGGAAAAAGACCAATAAAAAGACTTAGAATTCACTTTGGACAATTTGGCATAACATATTACACAAATGACTAATCAATGTCACAAATTATCCAAACAAAATTATAGCAAATATCAAAATATCCATGGGTAAAATTCTTTTAAATATTTTACGAATGCAATGTTGGGATTCCTTTATGTCATTTTGGTAATACCTTATCGCAATTTGGTAATTACCTTATAACATTTCAGTAATGTTTCAAAGTATGTAGATAGATGAGGTAAAAAAAAAAGTAAATTGGTAGTAATTTATTCAATGTTGGAATTATATAACATTTTGACAATACATTATCACAATTCGTTATTAGCAAAATTTACTTTTACAATTTGGGAAATTGTCTTGATTTATCACAAAATTGAATTAAGTATTTCCAACATACCAAAACGAAATAACAACATGAAATAAAGTATCTCCAACAAAAAAGAAATGAAGTATCTCCAATATGTCTTGAAACCTCACCTAAATGTTATATCATTACAAAATAGTGATAGTATAATACTAAAATGTCAACTGGAAGGAATACCAAAATGTCATAAGAGAATCCCAACATGTGTAGCATTTGTAAAGTAAAGGAATTTGGGCCAAGTGTATTTTAGTAATTTGGTTTTAGTTTCTATGGGACAATTTGGTATATTAATATCCAATTTAAGTGTCATTTTAGTTTGATAACTGGGAATCCAATCCAAATATGAGTATTATATAAAATAAGAAAAGATGATTTTGTAAGTAAAAGTAAAAGCTGGTGTTTTGTATGTTAATGGAGGTGGTGTGTTGTTGCCTGTTGGGAGTGGAAGGGAAGGCATAATAGAGTCAGAAATTGGTGTGGAGGTTTGAGAAGAGAGGCACAGGCACCACACCACCATCATGTTGTTGCTGCAACTGCACTCGGTGAATTGGGAGCATCCTATCCTATCTGAACGTGGCCATATTAAAATTAAGTCCCCTGCGAAGGACTACAAATTAATCTAATTTATCATCAAAGCCTGTTTGATTACCCATGGAAAGTCGGTGGGAAATGGAAAGTGAGGAAAGCGGGGGACATTTTGGACATTTACATATATTCTGGGTCCCACAAGATTTCTCTTTCAATCTCACATTTTTTCTAAGACCACCAACTTTACCTTTATCATTTCCTCTACTTTCCATCTCCATCCTTTCACTTTTTAATTCTCCACGACCAAAGTTATTTCACTTATAAAGCATAGTATAGTATAGTATAGTTATAATGTAATTGAATGTGGTCATAGTGAAATTTAGAAGAGTAATTTACTTGTTTAGCCTCCTCACCCCTTTAAAAAAGTGAAGCGAGTAGTATAATGTAGCCAAGATGAGGAGTTGTTTGTTGGGAGAGAGAAAGAGGGAAGCATAAACATTTGTTGATTCCGGTGGGCACCATCACCATTCACCATTCACCATTCACCATGGTGTTTCTTCAAGTGCACTCGGTAGATTGTGAGCATCCTGTGTCCTCCGAGATAGGCGTCACATGCGTTGGGCACACCCAATCCCAATCCAAGGCAGAATCAGAATCAGAATCAGAGTCCCCCACGCTCTCCGAACGCAGAGGGCTCCTCCACTTGTTCAGGCCCCTCTCTCTCTCTCTCTCTCTCCCCTCCTCCTCCCTCCTCCTCTTCATCCTGGCCGTCCCCAACTACCTCTCCTATCACGACTTCCTCCGCTTCTGCCATTCCCACCTCAACTCCCTCTCCCACCTCCTCTTCCTCAGGTCATTCTCTCTTTTATTTCTCTCTTACCTTTTATTTAATACTCCCTCTCTTCCTATTCCTAAATATAACATCACTTTTCCTAATTTCACTAGATTAAGGAAGTTACTTAAGTTAGTTGTTTATACCTGATTGATGTTATTACCAATTTATCTCAACCATATACCTTTATCCTCACTCTCACTCTCTTCCTTAACATTATACTCCCTCCGCTCCTAAATATAGGACCTAGATGACTTTTTTGAAAAATCCTAAAAAAAGCAAAAAATAAGTTAATTATAAATTGTTTTACCTAATTTTTTCTCTTAAACTAGTTTATTTTACCTATAAGCTAATGGACAATCTAAAAAGATATCAAATATGTCATGATTTAATAACCTATTTCGCAACTTTAACATTTCCAAAAAAAAGTTATCTAGGTCTTATATTTAGGACCGGAGGTAGTATTAGAATTAATTTGGGAAAAGTTAGAAAGTGATTTATAGTTAGAAATAAATTAAATTTCAAAAGTGATTTTATATTTAGGAACCAGAGGGAGTATCATATTTGCCACTTGAAGTATGCACACAACATCATATCTCCACTGAAGTATTCTTTGGCCTAAATTTTCCCTGCAAGTATGCATAAAAGATCGTATCTGTATCTACCCCTGGACAGTCATATATGTCCCATGAGTTTGCACCAAGGTATATTTTTGCCCCTAAAGTATGCACCAAGGTTATATTGATTGTTAATGTTTTAATTGTTGAGGGCAAATATGATCCTCCTCTATACTTTAAGGGCATATATGGACCAGAAAATACTTCCGGGCAGATTTCATTCTATGTGCATACTTCTGGGGTTAATATGAAGATTAACCCTTTATTTATATATTGCTCTGTTTTTGAACCAATCTCATTACCTCACCTTTTCATTCAACAGGAATGATGGCATGGAAGATCGTTATAGTGTGTTGATTAGCCTTGCTGATCAGCCCGCAGCGGATGCATTCTATAGTAATTTTAATGGCAAGACATTTTCTCCTGGTGAGGTAATGACTTCAAGTTTAGTTTTTTTTATTAATTTTTTTTTTTTCTTTACTCAACTGATTGCCAGAATTCATTCAGGCTGAGGTATGCCATGTTTTGTTTTTGCATTCTGTGGAGTATACTGAATCGGCAGAAGTTGCTCGGACTCCTCCTGCAGGCTGTACTGAAATACCCACTTGCCCAGTTTGCCTTGGTGTGTTTTATTTCCATGAATTGTAATAACTCTGTCCAGAAGTAATTATGATGACCAAAAGGTGTTTATGATTTCTTTTGTTTGTTTGTTGAATTGTTTGAATGCCAGAGCGACTAGACCCTGAGACTAGTGGAATACTCAGGACATTGTGTGACCACTCATTTCAATGCCCTTGTGTTTCTAAATGGACTTACTTGTCCTGCCAGGTCAGCAGATGCTTCAATTCTCCAACTCTGCTTCCATGTTCTATTCAGCACTAAAGATTTTGTGGTTGAATTAATTTTATTTTCCTTAACACTTTACTTCTTGGTCCTAGTATCATGAGATCCAAATTGCTGAGTTTTGTTATTTGAGAAAACTGTTACAATTAGTTGAAAGTGATTGATATGTAGGGAATGTTGTTATGCCCTTCTTTATTAGTGGGAAAATAAGAGAAGTATGATGAGAAAATTGATGAAAGAGATCAAGAGAATGTAGGAGAAAAGTAATTGAGGGTTGGAATTGGTAAAAGTGTATTTGATACTCAGACAACCTCAAAACAGATAAGTGACAGGCTTTCAAAAAATTGAATGTTATAAAAGGGACGGAGTGAATAGTAAATGAGAGTCTAATTTTGTGCTTAATATGCTATGGGTATTTGGGAGGTCATATTGGTAGCTGATAAACAATTCTTCTCATTGAATCTGGAGAGGTAAAAACAGCTATTAGATGCCTGATAAAAGTTACTTTTTATTGACTATAGTTCTTATGTTTCTTTGTTGCTTTTGAATTTTTCTAAATTGCTTCATTTTGGAGGGATTATGTCAGTGTGAAATTAGAATAAATACGATTATACAAGTTATGTGCTTTGGAAACAAGTAATATCTATTACGTAGTAATACTTGTGTTTTGTCATTTGTGGGGAAGGTTATATTAAAGAAAATTGCTGTTGTGAATAGCTTATAATGTTTCTATTTCAGGTTTGTCGATTTTGTCAACAGCAAGATGAGAAGCCAAACTGTTTTGTGTGTGGAACAGTGGAAAATCTTTGGGTTTGCATCGTATGTGGATTTGTTGGATGTGGAAGGTAATATATTATTTCTTCAACCTCCTCTAATAACTTGTATATAACCTGCATTTTTCTTATTGCTCTTTTAGGAGGATTTTAACACCACCATTTTTTTTATTTTCAGATATAAAGAAAGACATGCTATACGTCATTGGAAAGATACACAGCATTGTTATTCTCTTGATTTAAGAACGCAACAAATTTGGGATTACGTAGGTGACAATTATGTTCATCGGTTGAACCAGAACCAGTCTAAATTTGATGGCAAGTTGGGGGAGATGAATTCTCATTGCAGTTCACAGGAAGGAGACTGTGGTGTGTGTGAATACAGTGAAGATTCAGGAATTAATGGAGCCCTCTTAAGCAGCAAAGTTGAAGGAGTATGTTTCTCCTCTGTTGCTTGTTATTGTATTCTGTGTATTGAAGCAATGTTTGACGTCATTTCCCGTGGTCAACTCATTTGCTTGTTTATGCAATGGTTTTTGTGTGTCTTTACCATCGCAGTTAGCACCTCATGCTAAATTTATCATTTTCTTTCTGAATCCCATTTATGGTCACTGATTATCTGAAAAACTTGAATGCAGATTGTGGATGAATATAACCATCTTCTAGCAACTCAATTAAAGACTCAAAGACAAGTGAGTTAAACCTCTGTTCTTGACATTCTGTCTCTGAGAATATAATATTAGTGAATGCCAAATGGAAATGCATGCTTCTGCGGTTTACAATTCAGACTATTTGGATCTTCAAGTTCTATATGGTTAGAATTAGGGACATTAGAGATGTGCTGCATTTAGGTGGCCCCCAAAAAAATGGAAGGTTGCTTTTACACATAATAAAGATTTGCCAGATAATCAGAATCTAGTTTAAGCTTCTAATTCTTCTTCATTTTTCTAGTATTATGAATCCTTGCTAGTTGAGGCTAAGAGTAAAGTGGAAAGTTCAATATCAGAAGCTGTGGAGAAAGCTGTGGCTTCCAGAATGCAGGACATGCAATATGAATTGGAAAAGTGTACAGAAGAGAAAAATGCGGTTGCTGATGTAAATATAATGATTTTCTCTTACACTTGGTATTTTTTCCTTTAAGTGCTGGAATTATGTCTCCATAACGGAGTCCTTCTTTTGTCTTTCAGGTCAATAGGAATCTCATCAAAAGTCAAGAGACATTGCGAAACAAAGTTAAAGAAGTTGCTGAGAGGTATTATCCCTGTTGTTCTGCCCCTAAGATTTTTAGAGGAGAATTAGGTGCTTGAATTCAGTTTCCAATAGACAGTGACATGGCTTTTTAGAACTTAATTTCTTGACAGTGCTCAAGATTTTGCGATAGGGTTGTCAAGAAAATGTAGTCTAGTGCTATACATGTTATATGGCGTAGTTGTCTTTCTTCTTGATACTGTGCCTAGCAGTGGCAATATTTTAATTAATGAATTTAAATATCTGAATCTGCTGCATTTAGGGAAGCCATGGAAATGAAGTTGAGGGATGAGAAAATCTGTGATCTGGAGGAACAGGTAAGCCAGCAACCACCTTTAAACTTTGTCTGTGGAGAAGCTTTCAATAATGGTCTAATTAATGCTACAAACAGATTAGGGATCTCAACATTTACATGGAAGCTCAAAAAGCAATTGAGAAAATGGAGGATTCTAATGGGATTAAGGAAGGAACAGTCTTGCCAGTAGCCTATCAGCAGTCTTCAGAAAATAAGACAAAAAAGAACCGAAAGTCCGGTCGAAGACGGAATTAGTTGGCAACCAAACTAGCTCTGAAGAGACCCCTGCTGATTTTTACTGGAATTGCTTCACCTTCGTCTTTCTATTGCCAACGTTGTAAATGTGAAATAGTGAATATTGCTTTCTTGCTCAGTTAAATAGTGAGTATTAAGTAGGCTTAACCTGTGATATCAATGTGTTGTTGATAATAGCATTCTAATGAAAGTATGAGGACAAATGTAAAGAATGAGGACAGAAACATTGATGATATTAGCAAGAGTGTTTTACTGCTAATCAAAAGGCTAGATAGATGAGAAAGGCCGTGTTATCTGTTGTGTTCTTAACTATCTATATAAAACTGTCCAGTATTCTGTGACATGGACAATCCAGATCTCTTTTGACTAACAATTCATCTAGAAATAGTTAGTTACAAAATATAATGGCAATGTGTAATTTATGTAGCCAATCTCAACTACCAAGATAAAGTTTTTTAAAAAAAAAATAAGAAAAACTACAAATTCTTGTTACTGATTCGCGAGTGCTCCAAATTTTCTCACGATTTGGAGCATTGTGATGCTTTATAATCTTCTAAATGAACACAGGTAGTTTAGATACATTAGGAAAACGTTCTTGGAGACCGATTGGGGCAAAAAGCACAGTGGCATCTTCTTTTTCCTACATGTCAAACAAAATGAGAAAGAAGCCGGCTGTTTTAATTTTTTTACGTGTAACCGGAATTCATAACTCTATGAAAGAATACAATTGCACAAGTCCACTATCTAATATATATATCCTTAATGTTAAGAAATATTCAAATTATTTCGTGTTCATTTTTTGCCTTACATGCATATAAAATTTTAGACTACTGTAGTTTCTTTAATTTACATTCAACAACAATAGTTCTAATATGAAAATAACAATTCAGTTCAAAAAAAATATGAAAATAACAATGATAATATCTCTTATATGATTAAAAATTTTCATTTTAAATAAATGTTTTTCTTGCATTGCATGGAGTTTGATGGATAACTTCTAGTTTATTGGGTCATTTCTTTTGGCAAAACGTAACTATAAACTTCTAGAGCATGTGCAAAAGTCCTATTTGCCATCAAATTGAGATGACATTGTGATGGGATATGATATTTAGGAAATTATAATTTGATGGGAATCACAAATGAATAAAAAAGATGACAAAGAGATTTGAAGATTATCATATTGTTCTATATTGTTCTATTTTAATTTTGCATTTATTGTTATCAATTAGCATTAAGTATGATTCATATTTAGGTTTAGGTTGAGGCCTATATATAGCCCCTCAACTATTTGCTATGTAGACTTTGATGATTTAAATAATAAGCATAATAATATTGTGTTGTCTTCTCTTACTCTCTTCTCTTCTCTTATTCTCTCTTCCTTCTAAATTCTCTCTTCTCTCACTCTTCTCTCTTCTTATTCTACCTCTACTTCTAAATTCTCATACACCCTCTTTATTCTCACAACCATACTGCATCAATTGGTACCAGAGCCTTGTTTCACATCCTTTCCGTTCGTCAAGATCATCATTCAAAAAAAATTTCACTTGGAAAGACTTCTACGGTATTTTTCTCTTTCTATTAGTGTTATCTTATTTTTATTTAAAAAAAAAGAGTTTGATTATTTCTGTTTGTTTGTTTGTAGTAGTTTTTTTTAATTGTTGCGAGAGAAAAAAAAAGAGAGAGAAAAGCAAAAAAAAGGAAAAAAGGAAAAAAAGCAAAAAAGAAGAAAAAAGAAAAAAACAAGTCAAAAAAAGATAGAAAAGAAAGAAAAAAGAAAAGCGAAAGAGAAAAAAAATTGTGGAAAAAAGCGTGAATATTTTTTTTCAATTTTTTTTGTTTTAGTCATCTATAAGTTTTTTATCTCTCCAACATTTGGCCCTATACCCGGGTCACATTTGCCCTAAGTTAGTAGAGATTTCTAACAGATTCCCTGAAGGGTTTCCCTCTGAGGTTTCTGTGAAGGTCTCGCTCAAGTTGTTCTTATTTAGCAAGAATAATCTCTGAGGCTAGTCCCTGAAGGTTAAACTTGTTAAGTAGGGTTTTCACCTTTTGAATATGATACCATATATGAATATAATACTCATTATGATGATTATGAAAAATATGATGAAGAAGAGTATTATATTGATGAAGAATGCTATGATGATAGTATTAACCCAAATAAATTTCAAGTTGACGAAAATTATATATGGGTGGAAGAACGCTCCAATGATTTAGATATGCATGTGGCTTTATTTCAACGCCTCGAGTTTATTGAGAAATGTAATAAGGCTAATGGAGTGTCCAATGAAGAATTTGAAAAAGAACATTCTATGATATTGGATGCCTTGGAGACTATTCGCCAATGTATAAGAAATCCTTACATTCATGGGAGGAGTCAAATAAACCAAGCAACTAAGTCAACTGAGGTAGTAGAAGGTTCTCCTTTAGAACTAGAAGAGTTCTCTTCAACTGTGGAAATCACTCATGCTAATGAGGTTACTCTACCAGAATTTATTCCACAACAGACAACAAAAGTAGAAGATTCTCCTTTAGAACTTGAAGAGTTCTCTTCAACTGTGGAAATCACTCATGCTAATGAGGTTTCTCTACCAGAACTTATTCCACAACAGAAAACAGAGCTAGAAGATTCTCCTTTAGAACTAAAAGAGTTCTCTTCAACGATGGAAAACACTCGTGAGGTTACTCTACCAGAACTTCTTTCAGAACAAACACTATCAGATACTATTTTAACTAAGGTGGATCATTCTCAGATTTTAACCACTAAGGATCAAATTACTCATATGATTAGTAACATTAATCATGTTGATTTCAACTGTGAAGAGTTTATTTTTTGTGAATATTTCAATTACTCCAAACCAATGAAGATAGATCTTTCCTTAATTGGGACTATGGGAATGTAAGATTATCAAACTAAAGCTTCATTTGTCAAATCCAGTGCTTCTTTGTTGAACAAATCACTCCAACAATACTTTGTTTGTTGGAAAGGATTTCCAGATGCTCGTACTGATAAAACTAGCTACTTTATCAAGGGTTCTCTCTTTTGGTACCTCACATGTTGGAAAGGACTTCCAAATCAAAGTTTCACATTGAAGTTTTTGCAAGTATCTCACTCTCTGCTTGAGTTTCTCTTTTATTATCTCATCTATTGGAAAGGTTTTCCAGAGTTTAATTATTATCAAGTTACTTGCAATGGCTTCATCTTCAACTACCTCACTTGTTGGAAGGGATTCACAAATCAAGAAACCAATTTGATGATTCAGGCTTACACATCTCTATCAACTCGTCAGGAGTCGAGTTTTTCAAGCGGGGGAGAAATGATGGGATATGATATTTAGGAAATTATTATTTGATGGGAATCACAAAAGAATAAAAAAGATGACAAAGAGATTTGAAGATTATCATATTAGAAATTAGTATTTCTATATTGTTCTATTTTAATTTTATATTTATATTTATCAATTAGCATTAAGTATGATTTATATTCTACAGTATTCTATCATTAATATTTAGGTTTAAGTTGAGGCCTATATATAGTCCCTCAACTATTTGCTATGTAGACTTTGATTATTTGAATAATAAGCATAATATTGTGTTGTCTTCTCTTACTCTCTTCTCTTCTCTTGTTCTCTCTTCCTTCTAAATTCTCTTTTCTCTCACTCTTCTTTCTTCTTATTCTACCTCTACTTCTAAATTCTCATACACCCTCTTTATTCTCACAACCACACTGCATCACATTGACTACTTTTTTTATTTGTCGTCCATTTGTGTTTTGATCCTCCTTTGATTGTGAAGACTTGGTATGTGGGGTTTTTTTATCTATGTGGGGCTTTATCAAACAAGAAATTCTGGCGTGAACCTGGTGTATAACCTCATTTGTGGTCTGACTAATCACAAGTAAACACATATTGTTTGACATAAAATTTATTTGCATTGTAAAATAAAAAATTATTGAAAACGTGAGATTTAGATTTTTTTAATAGTTATTTCTTATTTTTAGGGTGCCACAACAAATTAAAAATTTCAGCGTTAAACCGCATGTGTCTACTTGTGATTGGTCGTATCACAAACGTGGTACATTGGATTCACACAACAATTTCTGGTTTGATAAAGCAATAAAACTTCAACATTTACTTTTGCTTCACACTGCTCCCATTCGCAGAAGATACAAAACCTACAAGGTTGCATGAAGCGCTGAGTGTAGTGTCAGAGTCAAGCCGTCGGGTTGTCGTCTCGACCTAAAGACCGGAGATGACTACTTATTACAAAGGGCTCTGACTAGAGGGGCTGACCATCAAGCGGCCGAGTGAAATGTTAAGCGAAATATCGTCAAGTGGAACAGCCGGGACATCGGCTCTCGAGGGGTGCATTATCATAACTCCCGTATGAAAATATTTTTTCATAAGGGAGACCTTATATAGCTACAAGAAGATGTAAAGACAACAAGAAAAAAAAGAAAGAAAAATCAAAACGACTCCTAAACTTCAACTTAACCATTTTTAATATGATAAAGATTTAATAAAACTGAAAAAATAAAAGGGTAAAAGTGCTAAAATGAGTTCAAACTATTACGCCAGGAGCACATAGGGGTAATAAGTATTTCCAGGCTCAATTCTGGGACTGAAGAATAAATATTGGTGCAATGTAGGGACACCGTTTATGTTGACAGACATTGAGTGTTAAAAGCTGACGTGGTGGGGGAATTGAATTGTTTTGCTGACGTGGCACGCTACATAAGCGTGTCACGTCAGCAAAAAAGTGTCACATAAGCGTGCCACGTCAGCAAGAAATTTCCATCTAAGAATGTCACGTCAGCAAAAAATTCATTTCCCCCGCCACGTCAATGTTTAACGGTCAACGTCGGTACACATAAACGGTGTTCCCTATATTGCACCAATATTTATTCTTCAGTCCTACAATTGAGCCCAGAAATACCTGTTACCTCTATGTGCTCCTGTCGTAATAGTTTGAACTCATTTTTGCATAGCCAAAAATAAAATCAATTCGCTAATGTCTAATAATATTGAGTGATGATGAGTCAGATTACATGGATTGAATCACAATTGAAACTAATAAATAATTTATTTTCCTTTATTTTTTAAATACAAAAATTGAATTACAAAATTCAGTGAAACTACTAATGACTTGTTTAGTTGCAAGCAACCAAAGAAAGTTGGGTGAAAATAATTGAAATGTTAAGGGGTAATATGGTCATTTACATATATCCCGGGCCCACAAGTTTTCTCTCTCCATCTCACACTTATCCTGGGGCCCACAAACTTTACCCTCTCATCATTACCCCTACTTTCCATCTCTTACCCTTTCCATTTCTAATTTTTAACTTTCTTTCACACAACAAACGGGCTCTAAGTGATTTATTTCCCTCTATCTTTTAATTGTTAGGCAGTCTATGGAAATTAGGCCAAGTGTTGCTGATTAGGATGTCATGTATGGGTTAAAAGAGTTTCCATTCCTTCCTTTGATTAGCAAAAGGGTTAAACATTTGACCAACTTAGCAAGTGTTCATTCCTAATAAGTACCACTTAGTTATGTTTCCATTCATAGCGTTTGGGGAGACATTTCCCCCCAACTAAGTAAAACTAGGCGAAACCTATCTATGTGAATAGAAATAGAAGACTTGTTTGTCATTCCTCAGAACCTACAAGGATAGGCCAAGGGAACATGATTGACATGATTTAGGAGCACTACCCTTAGATCTTTGGTGAGCCAAACCCTTTCCTGAAAAATTTTATAACCAAAAAAGTAACTAATGGGATGGAAACATTAGACTCTCAATAGTATAGGAATTGAAGAGATAGGTCAAGTTAAATTTAATTTTAAGGGTGAGGTTGTCAAACTCGTGAGTTTAAGTAAACTCGTGGAAAGAAGATAAATTCGGATTTTAGATTCGAATCGTAAACTCGTAAAAGTTCACATTTATTAATAAACATATGTTTCTTGTATATAATTAAATAAAAAATACCAATAATATTGTATCAAAAATACCAATAATAATAATTTGACTTGAATATATTTTAAATCTAAATAGTAAGTTTAAAAATATTAATATTCATACCATATCAACCTTAATATAGAAATTTCTATGAAATTTATATATTAATTCATTGAATTTGGTCAATTAAAATGAGTTTAGTAGCAAGTTAACACAATTTTTTGTAAGGTAAAAACATAAAACCGATGAACTCACATTGTAAACATGTTAGTTTCTACAAGTTTTGAACCACTGAAAATTTAACTGACTCGTGACACATTTTAAAAAGATAGTGTCGCAAAAAGGTAAAATCGGAGTGTCAACTCGAAAATCCGACAGAAGACAACAATATTTAAGGGATTTATTCACGGTAGGCTTATACAGAAAATTGAAAGACTAAGGGCCTGTTTGGATAGTTCTTCAAAAGCTATTCTGAAAATCAAACATATATTTTAGTCATATTTTGTCAAACACTCCTAAAATGTGAAAAAAAGCTATTTTCAGTCCAAACCTAGGTTTTATGGTCCAAAACCTAGGTTTGAGGAAAAACTATATCAACCTCCTTTTTGAAGAGAGAGAATATATTCTTCCAAGAAAAACTCACAACATTAATGAGGGTAATTTGGGCAAAATTGCTTCACAAAAACCTCCAAGACAATATTTCCATTGATAAAAAACTTTATGGACATGTTTTTGCCTAAAACCTTTGTTAGAATATTAAGTTATTAAGTTATGATGTTGACAAAAGTAGTCTAAGCTTGGGGGAGGGGCCAAATAGAAAGGCAGAGATCCTAAGAGTAAAAAATCTCAAGCTGACCAATAAAATGGAAGTTATATGGGCCATAATTGGTCAACACTTGATTGAATAAAATAAAATGAATTATCTTTTGTCGAATAAAATATGAGTTATTGACCTATTATTATACTCACTAATTCATCCTAAAAAAATAATTATCTTCATTTTCGCCCAAATAAAAAAATAATGTTCACTAATAACATACATCTTTGTGTTTTAACATTTGAAATATGGGTTATTGGCCAATAAGTTCCCCCCAGTTTATAATATCACGTGATTTTTGGTCAAATTTATAATATCACATGATGACTAATTATATTTCAAAATTGGAAACATGAATTATTAACAGCAGAGGGAGGAAAGATGAATTTTAGGAAATAATAATCAAATCATTCAAATATGATTACTTTATCGATGGACTGAGATCATATATAAATAAGTGATATTAAAAAAATATTCAATAAGTGCATCAAAAAAAGATGTGGAAGGATGTAATCAAATAATCTTCATAAATGCTCCCTTATGTCCTAATTATAAGATTACTTCAACTTTTGTAGAGAAATTAGTTATGCAAATTCAATCCATTTTTTGGCAAAAAAAAAATTCAATCCATTTAAAATATGTTTTTAGTTATTTTTTATCAAAATTAATTTATCTTATTTATAACCTATCGTATAATACAATTAGATGTAAAATATAATAAAATTAAGTAGTCTATTTAATTTCCTTACTATCTACAAAAAATCAACATGATCTTATATTTAGGTTGGTAAGAAATATTTATTCTCTGATTGAATATTTTTTAGGGCATAATGTCAAAATATAAAAGGGTAATGTAAAATAAAAGAAATTAGAAAATTGTAGATGAGTTATGAGCATGATTCATAACCTGGAACGATTCAATCGAAAACCAAGTGAACTTGTTGTGACTTGTGAGCATTCCAAGTTGGGTCAATGAGGGAGATGGGCAGAGCAGCAGAGGGACAAACCGATGGGAGCTGAGGTAGTTGAGCGGAAAAATACTGAAAGACCTGATCAAAAAGAAGCTAGGGAGATGATGAGGTTGAACCGGTTTACCATTTTTTAATGTGACTTTTTTGTTATTTCGGTATTATTCCCCTTAATAATAAGGTGCACTTCACTCAATTTTAGAAACCACATATAGGAACTATAATATAGTTATGTTGATTATTCTAAATGATATTGTACTTGTATATCATTAATATTTGATTGTTGTGAAGTTGTGATTCTTAGTATTTGTAATTTGATATATAAATTGTAGAATAATATTTACTTTCTTGTGCAGTCATGCATGTTTTTCCAATTAGAGAGGTAGGCGTGTATGAGTGATTTTGAACTCACACACTCCCATTTACCTTTAGTTGTTTTGTCAATAGGCTATAAAGGCATTACCTGTTCAGGCTCCAACTAATTTATTATAGTTCTTGAACACTTTAAATTTATTTAATTTATAATCTTTTTGGTGATTTGATTTTATATTAATATTGTTGTAATATATTGAATTATAACCAGTGAATAGTTGGTTGAGCTGGTAAGTGATCTTCAAATCCCCGTAAGTATGAGAGCGTGTGTTTAAATATCGGGAAGTGCTCTCATTGGGAGAGGAGACAACCTTTATATATGCAACACTCCTAGCCTTCGAGTTCGGATTAGTTCGTTGCCAATAGGCGCCGAAATTGGACTCATTTTTAAGAGAAATAACTCCTCACTTCACTATAAGAACGAATTTTAAAAAAAAAAGCAATACAAGCATCAAGTGTTTGATTCTTGAAGAGTACCAAAGGCTATATAAGTGTTGACAAAGACATGTTGGTTTATTTGTCAAATTCCAAAGATCAGGGACAAGCGTAGTTGGATCATGAATTAAGAGCACGTCTTTGAACTTTATAAGTGAGCCAACCAATTTTCTAAGATTTTGTGATAAAGAAACGCATTGTTAACGTTATACCATGGTTACCACCTATTCGGCCACTTTCTAGGTTCCTAATGCATGATGAAATATATATCATGATGTTGAGTTGTAAAGGTATTTAGATTAATTTTTTGAAGTAATTTTACTGTTGTAACGTTATTTGAGATATGTAAAAGCAATTTTGTCTCAACCTACGTTTTTAAGTTATCCTTTAGATATGTAAAAATTCATTTTCGCATGTAAATTATGACGCAAGTATCACCAACACATATATTAATAAATGATCTCTTATATAACAAAGAACTTTGGGTAAATCATCATTTTAACTTGTGAATTATGCAAAAATATCACCCAACACATGCATTAATGAATAGTTTCTTATATACAAAAGAACTTTGGTTATAGGATCATTTTCCCTATAAATTATGCACGAGTATCACTAAGCGCGTCCACACACACATCTCAATAAATGGTCTCTTATAATCGACTATGACAATGAACCCTACATACCATGTCGATAACATTTAGTTTCTATGTTTTTATTGTAAGTTTTGAAAATTGACATATGATTGTTTAGTTTTAGTTTTTATTTTAATTTTATTTAAATTGCCTTTATTGTGTAATGGTGAATGATGGTGACGAGGCTATTTAGATGGTGGTGATTTGTCATGGATCAAAAAAAAAAGATGGTGGTGATTTGTTATGGAGTTAATGACTGTTACTCATAAATGAACCTGTTCCTCTATTCATACTTCTTTGGTATATTTAAGAGACTCCCTATTAATATATGTGATGTGTGATACTTGTACCATAGTTAGTTGGCAAAATTGATTATTTACCCAAAGTTCTTTAGTATATAAGAGACAATTTATTAATATATGTGTTAGGTGATACTTGTGTCATTCATAGACAAGATAATTCTTTAGCCAAGCATATACCATGAAAAAGTAATGAAGAGTTACGGTTTATCTTGCCTGAGTTTTTTTTAGAATCAATTTTGCCATAAATGTTATTTTTTTCAAAATTACACTGATAGTTTTCAAATGTAGCAATATCAGCCTATTCTATTGAAAAACTCATGTTAACCCCTAAAAGGTTAACATTAACTGTTAATATCATAACAATAAAAGACAAAATTGCACCGAAAGATACTTCCATCATCAAATTGATCATGGGCTAACATTTTTGGGACAAAATCAACCATTACTCCATGAAAAATTAAAAAAAAAATGTTTTGTGAACACTCTTTGGATTCAGTCAATTAACTGTTCTGTTCTTAATGAATCTGCCCTTGTAAAAAAATTTTGGCTCAAAAATCCATTTGTTAAAGAATGATAGAAAAGTAATTAAAACAACATATTCTAAGGTATACTACTTCATATTCCTATACAAAACTTCAATATGTTTTATGCAAATCAAGGAAACCCAGATTGAAATCTAACAACTTAGCAATAGTTATAATTGTAGTGTCATCCATATTATATCGCCCTTTAATAGTTTTAATACAGATTAAATAATTATTTTTTATATGATCATATTTATTACAAATTTTGTGAAAGGGGTTTAGTTTGCACACGATTTAAAGTGCTCCTAACTCATGATTCACTAGAGCCTATCCCAGTGGGTTCTGGGTATGACAAACAAGTCTTTTATTTTGTACAGAATATAGGTTTCATCAAGCTTGATCAACTGGGGTCTGTCCTTGTGGACTCTGGCGTGGCAAACAAGTCTTTTATTTCCATGAACACATTTTGATTTCTCCAACCTTACTTAGTTGTAGATATGTCTCCTCAAGCGTCGCGACTACAACCACAATTAAATGGTACTCCCCAAGAATCAAACATTTGCCAAGATAGTCAACTGTTCAACCCCTTCATCAGCATTGGAAGATGGGTAGGGGAAAATCTTTTAACTAGGGTGCTTAAATTCCTGAAAACTAAATTGCATGCAACTTTTTTTTTAGAGAATGACAAAGTATTTTTTAAGATAATTAATATATTATTAACGTAATTAAGTTGACGTTATAGACAATGCAACAGCTGTAGGGATTCTGTGATAGAACATATAAATTACTCACAAATTGTAAAAGGTTGAAGCATAAGCAGTTATGCACGGCATGACTTTATTTAATTAATATATTATTACAAATGCTGATGGCGAATTTGTCCTTTAGTCCAAAAGAAAAAAAACAGGGGGCAACAACAAAAGAGTGAAAGATTAAAGAACTCGTCAAGAAGACAATTTGAGCTGTAAGATCACAAACTTTATAATAATATTAATAAGTTACTCTCCCCTTTCTTAAATATAATACCTATTTAGAAATATGAGTTTGGTCTTAAACATAAGACCTCTTTTTAATTGTTCTCAAACTTTCCCTAAATTAACTCTTAGAATGCATATCAATTATAAACAAGGGGGAATAGGTATAAAAGTACTCCCTCCGTTCCTAAATGTAAGATCACTTTCCATAATTTGGGGAGATTAAGGAAGGTGGTCAAATTACCTAATGTTCCAAAAATACCCTTCAATTAAATTGAAAATACAAATATACCTCTTCATGCTTCCAACTCAACCCCACAACTCAATTATAAAAGGAGTATGGGGTATTTTGGGTAAAACTTGAGAAAAAAGAGAAAATGTTCTTATATTTAGGAACTTATCCATATCCCCAAAGTGATCTTACATTTAGGAATGGAGGGAGTACTCCCTCCGGTCCCTGATGTAAGAGCCCAAAATTTGAATGGTTTTGATCCCTAATGTAAGAGCTCACCCCATATTCTCTCCTCATTTAATGCATTTTTTCCTACTTTACCCCTAACTCTCTTTCATATTTATTAATGCTTATGTATTTCTCTCTCTTAAAAGTACCATAATAAATATGGGCATTTTTGGAAAAGAAGCATTAACTCTAGACACCCAACTAACATTCACATGTTTCCTTAAGAAGCGTTTTTTTGACGGCTAGCTCTTACATTAGGGACCGGAGGGAGTATATTGTTAGGGTAAATTGGTAATATTATAAGATAATAACAAACTTAACTAACATTTTTAATCTAATCCAAAAATTAGTGAAATATGCCTTATGTGTAAGGCAAGAGAGTAATAATTATAGAATCTAAGAGAAGAAAAAGAAATGGGACAAAAAAGTTAAATAGTTAAAAACGGAACAAACAAGATTCATATGCAGTTATGATGAGTCACCAAGCTGGCTTCCACCAATCTCAAACATCTTTGACTTTATTGTCAAAGCGAGGAGGACTTGTTTTCCGGGAATATTAGTTGCATCGGGAAATACTCTTTGATCTATGATTATGATTGATAAGGATGCTTTAGGGCTTAGGACTTAGAGTACCTTTTAATTTTAAATAGAAAAAGGGCGGAAAGAAAAAGATGTTGATTTGATCCCTCCAATCCTCCATATTTGCTTAACACTTCCTCCCTCCTTGGGCAATTCAATTCTTTAAGCACATTATCAACTCAAAGTTTTTTACACTCATTCATTAAGAGCGAGTGAGACTTGACAAAATGAGTATAATTGTTTGTTTTAAAAATTTACAAGAGTGTATATTTTGTATTGATGGCAGGAGAAATGGTTTTTTTTTTCTCAATATGACTTTACAAAATTAAAATAGCGTGAAATTAGATCGTATAAAATAATCTAAATTTGGATTCCTGATAATGAAAGTAATTCCTTGAAGTTGATTTCTCCAATCATTGCTTGTAATGTAAAAGCCAAATAGCTACACCACCTAGACAAACACTTCAATTAGATCAATCTGACCTTGATTTACTCATCGGCATCGCACTATTGAGCCTTCCAAATGTATATGGAAATTTGATGTGTAGAAAACAAGGTGGATTGCGAAATTTTTATGAAGCCAAATCCAATGACTTTAAATTTGTCTGCTCTTGCATCTAAGATCAAGGGGACCCTATTTTTATAACGCATACCAGGGAATGATACGCATATCCCAAGTATAAGGAATATAATAATAATAGCCACCAAGTCGGTTAAAAAAATTAAATTGAATGGAAGTCTCAGTCGTACCGAAAAATGAGATGGAGAGGGTTTTGTGCTATAGTTGTCACGATCAGATTGCTAAGACTGACAGTCAAACTAATGATCGTCAAATGGACATATGAAGCGGTCAATAGTTGGATTGGTCCAGCCATCCAATCTAGTTCTTTGCAACATTGGTTACACGGTTTCTACAGTGAAATTATCACATTACCCTTGTTTATTGAAAAAGTAAAAATATGATGCCAAAGACACAAGGGTTAAATAGTAGGACATCTAGAACTTCATTGCAATTTAACAATTTCAACTGACTTATGAGGTAGTAATGGCCCCCCAGTATTATGAGGTAGATGTTGCTTACCAACCAGATTAGTTGGTAAGAACATGAGACTAATCATCGACATCACCTTTGTATTTCTAAGGATATTACTACTCGCATGTCAAGTGAGACTAATCCATCGTTGTTATGAAGTCTCGTAGAGTTAGAACATGTTTACAAGCTAAAAAATGTTTACATGGAGACTTGCATTATTGTCTCTTAACTCCAAAAACTATTTGGATAAACTTGCGTGCAAGCACACACATTTGCACTGAACTTGTATATGTTTCAAACGTTGATTTTATTTCAAACCCTTGATATTTTTTTTGGATTTATCTATCGATATTTTGTGCTATTAGCAATCGACTGATCCGATTTGGGGAATGTAGACTCACAATGAAGGGAACCTCGAAACCACTGTTTAAATTAGAACAATCTCAATCAGTTGATCTAAGCACTTGATGGTGAACTCTACCTTTTTCTGCCAATACTATCTAACTCTACTAATGATATTTCATTGATATTTTAATACTCCCTCCGGTCCCTAATGTAAGAGCCCAAAATTTGAATGGTTTTGGTCCCTAATGTAAGAGCTCACCCCATATTCTCTCCTCATTTAATGCATTTTTTCCCACTTTACCCCTAACTTTCTTTCATATTTATTAATGCTTATATATTTCTCTCTCTTAAAAGTATCATAATAAATATGGGCAATTTTGGAAAAGAAGCATTAACTCCAGACACCCAACTAACATTCACATGTTTTCTTAAGAAGCGTTTTTTTGCCGGCCAGCTCTTACATTATGGACCGGAGGGAGTATTTTATAGCCCCCAATTTAAAAGCTTAGGAAAAGTCCCACATAAATGTGCGTAATTTGCGCCAATCACACAAACCCGAAAAAAGAAATCTAAATGACGACAATTTGACTAAAGGCATTAAGATTGGGAGTTGGGATCAACACCATGTGCATCCTATACTCCACGTGGTTCACGTTGTAATATCAAAGTATTTTGTCTTGTAAAAAGTGTTATAAGAACTCGTCATATGAGAGTAAGTATACGATAAATTCTGTCAATGGGAAATTAAGTTAGAGCAAATCAGAAAACGTTAGAGCAAATCAGAAAACGTGGATTTTATCATTTTATGAATAAAGTGTTATGAGAAAATATCTGGCATTAACATTTTTTTATGGTGTAAGTATACTAACAAACTTCTAAATGACAAACAACTCCATCTATTTTTCCTAAATGTCCATCAATTTTTTGACCAATCAAGTATGTGTTTATTACATTACTCATACCGAAGTTTGGGTGAAATAAGCAGTTTTAGTTGTGTTGTTTTTTTTAAAACAAAAAATTATGGGCATTTCTGCATATTTCAAAAGTTTATTAGTTTTACCACCCTCTAAAACATATATATGCTAGATATGGGTAAGTATTTGGTTGTTTGATTTGGTTTGGTGAAAACTAATAAAATAATGAATTTAATATTGATAATTTTCAAAATAAAATTGAGACCGATTTACCAGACAAACAAACGAAATCAAAAATCAAAATATTTCAGTTTGGTTTGGTTATTAACCGTTATAATCAAATTTTAATTTTAAATTATTTGATTTTAACTAAATTAATTGTAATAACCGATCTGAAAATTTAATTACAAAAAATCAGAAACGAATCAACCGGAATCGTTGGCCAAAAAAAAAAAGAATCAACCAAAAACAAAAACAAAATAGTTGAATACTTTGGTTCAATTCTGTTTTCAGTTTCAATTTTATTTTGCTCACCCCTAATGCCAGATGAATTGTAATATTTCACTGATAACATTGCATTATTTGGTTAGAGAATGATTCTGTAAAGGTAAACCAATGAGGCAATGACATCATTTAAGGAAATACTTGTAACTAATGAAGTAATTAACGATATGAAATAGTAATACATTCGCTCTTTGTTGCGCAACCCATCTCCCTTTTCTCCAGTTTATCTTTCCTTTAGAGATTTTGAGTAATAAATTTGTCAAATACTCCGTACTAATTTTGTAGGTTTATATATATGCATATCATTTTTACTTGTTTTCAAGGAGAAACTCCTTTTCTAGCCATATCACCCCTCCCATAACTCTCTTATTAGCCTAAACGTATATACAAATTATACTTCTCTCTTTGCCTCCTTCAACCTAAATAATTGTAGTCCGAAAAAACCTAAATCAATAGTTAACTGTTACGCAGTTACACTATTTAGATTTTAAGGAGGGTAAAACAGTATCAAGTAGGGGTGCACACGGACATGATTGAGCCAACTATATGCCCTAAAGCTGTCCTAAATAATTGTTGGGCTGCAATTTTTGACCCGAGACTCTGTCATGTCCTGCTGTCCCAAAGTTTTTTTTTTTACATAAAATAAAAAACTTCCACTTTTCAACCATTAAATAAATTGATGTATTATGTGGGAAAATAAAAATTGTAATAAATTATTTTTGAACTAAATAACTAATTAATTAATTATGAAATAGTTTGATAATTTTGTTAATTAATCAAAATATTTTTACTAAAAATAATAAAATAATCGGGTTGGGCCGTCCTGTTGGTCATGGAGCATATGCCCTAGTCCTTTCCTACCCGATGATCGGGTCAGTCAAATCCTAATCATGTTGGTCCTAGGCCACATTGTGATGAACCATTTTTGGCTTAGGACAGGATCGGATCATGATGGGCTAATCGGGCCGCCGGACTTTTGTGCAGCCCTAGTATCATGCAAGCACACTAATATTAATTTTTCAGTTACATTCAACGTCATAATATTATCTTTATGGTGCCGGTAAGGCGGTAACCCTACTTTTATTTATAGCCTATCTAGCATATCTATTAAACCATAAATAAGATTATGATATTGAATATAAATAGACAATAATATTGAAAGTGTTGAATGCAACAATGTAATGATATCATAATATCATATGCACCAGCACCGTTAATAGAATTGAGGTGTTAGATGCTAGTGAATTAGTACTGAATTAGTCGATTGTTAGTAGTGTCAAATATTAGTATATAAATCTAAAAAATATTAGAATATCGGTACCTAAAGATATCATTTAATTTTGACGTGAGGCAAGATTTAGGGTATGAATGTCACATTTTTTATGTATGTCTCTATTTCATAAATCGTATAACACATTTTAAATCATATCTGCATTTTCATGCTAGACAAAGCTTCCCAATCCTCATCTAAATGTGTCCACCTACCCACGTCCAAAAGTCAAAAGGTGGATGCTGAATCTATATAACTATCATGGTGTTCAAGCAACTTATTGTTGAAAGTTTCTTTTATCAATTTTGTTTTGTCCCTAGATTTTAAAATCAATTGTTTTGTTACCTAAATTATTTTCAATCAATTTTGGTCCTGGTCTTTGAGCTTAAAAAAACTTAAAACATTGGGAATTTATGGATATGAATGACACAAAGTTGAGGATCAGAATCACCAATATAAATTCCAAAGACCAAGACCAAAATTAATTAAAAGATCAAAGTTAAAACCACCAATTTTAATGTTCAGAAACCTATACCAGCATTGAATGAAAGTTCACGGATAAAAGTTGTATTAATGCAATAAAAAGAAAAGGCAAAGCAAATTTTTATACTCCTTCTATTCTACAACTTTATATGGAGTACAAGATTAAGTGGTCAACTTATTTATAAATATTAATGAAGCAAATAAGTAAACTAGTTTATATATATATATATATATATATATATATATATATATATATATATATATATATATATATATATATTGTTTCCTCTAAATTAATTTACAATACTAAAAAATCATATTCATGATATAATAGCATTGTGATGTACATTATGATTGAATAGTTCATTACTATCACCAAATAGAGAGTTCATTACTATCACCAAATAGAGTCAGTTTGATTATGTATTATATAGATTTGAGAGTTTTATTCTCAATATAAAAACCAAAATAAATATAACTTTACCATTTAAAGATTTGATTATTTATATAGCACAATAATGACATATGATCCATATAAACGACCCACGTAATGGGATAACGCTTTGTAGTATTGATATAAATATAACTTTACTACACGCATTTAAGCAAAAAAACAATATTTCAATTATTTATAAATTAGTGTCATGTGATTTGCGTGATTTGGCATACCGCAACCTTATAAGAAAGATGTGGGGTGAGAAAATTTATAATCTGAATCCCTTTTGTATTTTTATCCTCAGAATTATTTTTTTTTGTTTTTATGAAACGAGATAAACTACTGCTTTAATATATTATTCACTACCACATCTAAATGTTGATTGGTGATGAAATGAGAAAATAAATTGCATTGATAACACACGATCATAATTGGAGGCTGAAAAAGATGATTCAAAGTTCTCACCAAAAAAAAAAGGATGATTCAAAGTTATCTTCGCCAACAACATGATTAGGTTGAGTTTGGTATGAGATGCGTCGCAAATATCTGGCAAGGCTAACGCAACCAATGTATGCATCATTTAACAAACGACGTGGTTTTAAATATAGGAGCTACATTTTCGTTCAAAAAAAAATATAGGAGCTACATAAAAAAGTAAATTTTAGTCATAAACATAAAAAAGTAATATAAGACCTTAATCTGTTTGATCTCCAAAATTTTCAATGTGCTCCTATAATATATTTAATGCGAATAGGTAAAGAGGGTATGCTTATAATAATCAAATTAGAAATATTAAATTAATTTCAGAAATACCCACAAATTAGTTAATTATCTCTTATGAAGTTAAGAAACGAAGGTCATAGAATTATTGTCTCAAACTGAATCAGACTAATACGCAACCTTCTGACAAGTGATTGAATTAATACATTTGAACTCTTGTTAAGAGAAGCTTACAGTAACACTGATTTCCAATCCTGCCATAGTCATCCGATGGAAGTTGAAGCTATTAGCATGTATATTCTTGCAGGAAATACAAAACCATACTAATTGGTAGTTAGTTGAGCTGGTAAGTGGGCTACAACCCCATAAGGATGACAACCTTGCCTATGTAGCCAACACTCATACACCTTTGAGTCCAGATAAGTCGGGCGCCAGTAGGCGCCGGATTACCAGATAGTGTTTAACAAAAAAAAAGAAATACAAAACCATTCCCATTGAAAAAGTTTCAACTCCTGACCACCATTTTAAAGGAAATCTTTACACGTTCTATACACGAGTTTTGCACAGCCTGCTGTTTCAAATGCATAGCTGCTTGTGCCAACGCTTTAATGGCTTGATGGCATCACATTCATTGAGAGGTCGAAAGATCAAATCTTAGAGTGGATGAATACTGAATAGAAGAGGCTTGTGTGTGAGAAAGTCCTTCCTATGGAGAGGGATGTGTGTGTGTCAAAAAAGAAAGCCAAAACTACTGATTGATTTGCAGAACGTACCACCCAATAAGGAGAAATCAATTGGACCAATCGAAAGTTCAAAGTTACAGTACATGGCGACTTCGTTCCACGTCATGTGGTATCCCTATTTACATTTTATGTTCTTTCATTCAGTGAGTTTGTTTCTTTCTACAAAGTATGGAAACAAACCTTTGAAGAATGATTTGTTTAATTCTCTATTTCTTGTATTGGATACAACTACTCTGCCAAATAACTGGAATACCATTTTCTCTATTTCTCTTTTATACCAAATATTTAAGGTTCATTTTCTTCGATTTTCGTATTCCAATTCCATAAAAAAAGCTCCGACATACTTATGGTAACCTTAGTGTCAAAGAAGTACTAATTACAACGATAAACATCTCATATGCAACATCATAGTCACTGCAAACCAAATTTGATGGCACTTTAAAAGCAGGCTACAAATGTTGCAGAGGAAAGTGGGCGTCTTCTTCATCTCAGGATTTTCGCTGGAAGCCTGAAATCTAGACTGCAAGTTTGGCTCTTAATGAATCTTCTTGACCCATAAAGATGAAGATGATAATCTGGATTTGTGTCAAGGCGCTAGAGTCCATCAATCATATAGGAACAGAAAATAGGACATGGCTGCATTTTGTAATCCACGTATTGAGTGAGTTTGGTCACTATCCCCCTCTTTCCAAATAAGCTTTGAAAAATTAATTTCTCATTTCACTCACTGGAAGATGGATGGCCTATTATTTCACTGGAAATTACCCTGCCATGCCATGCCCTAATCAGTTGAAAGAGAGCAATAGAATTAGAAGTTTAAAAAAAACCAACAATTGCTTGAATTTCAATAAATAGAGTGCATGTTAGACTAACATGCAAGATACATATTTCCATGGTTGTAGTTTGGTATACTCAATGAAAGAATCTCTTGCGACATCTAGCAGATCCAAGTTCCTCGTACTCATACTTGGTCACACACATAGATTCAAAATTGGGACTAGATGCCAACAATGATCCTCCACGCCAAACACCTAATAAAGGACTGAAGAAGAAATACACGTTATGGCATGAAAACTAACAACCACAAATCAGAACAATTCAAGAAAGATATTTACTCTTGTTGAGAAGTTATCTTCACATGGTAGTCTTCAGGAACTAAAGGACGCAGCTCCATCTCTCTACAATCCAATTCGCACCAGTTATCATAGTTTGAATGTCATGTCATTAATATAAGAAGGCAATGGAGCATAAGAAGGGAAAAAAATCAGAAGTGCAAAATTCAATGACTAAGGAACAGAACCTACAATCTCTCAGCAAATTGAGGAAATAAGGTGCTTCCACCTGTTAAAATGATGCTGACAAGAAATACAACCAGCATTAAGAAATAAAAAACTACCCAGGATGTATGAAACTGCAGTAACCTGCCAATAGATCCACCAAATTCAATTATTTTGAAAGAATTACCTCTCATAGAGTACAGGGTGGAGTTGTGGATGGCAACAGTTAATAGCTCGCACAATGCACTCTGCTAGTCCAGCCTCATTCATTCCTGCAAAGCGGAGGGAACACAAGTAGTTGACAGAGGATAAAATTAGACTAAGATATTATCTGCCCTTAAGAAGCATTAATTGGCAACCCTCAACATTGACTGGTTTCTTAATTCTTGTGATTCAAGCATATTGCTTAGATAATACTCAAGTTTGGCAAAAACAAAATATTTTCCTCATGTGATACTTTTAAGCTTATTGCTTAAAAGTATATTGCTTAGATAATATTGCTTAGATAATACTCAAGTTTGGCAAAAACAAAATATTTTCCTCATGTGATACTTTTAAGCGAGAGGGCAAGCAGCTTGAACTATGTTTCAAACAACAACAATTGACAGAAAATAGGAAATCAATAAAATATTCTTCATTCTTGGGTTTATATTTCAAACATATTAGCTTTATCAAAGATATTTACAGCCCTTTGATAAGGCCATTGATAAAGGTTTCTCTCAAGAGGCTCAATTGACAACAGAGCACATTCAATTTGTGAGGAGTTCTTGAACTATACAGACCTAAATCAGCAGGATGGAACATCATCTCTGGGACAAGAAAGCGTTCATTTGTCAAGTCAAATTCCTGAAGAAAACAAAGTGAACGAAAGAAAATAAAATCAATAAACATAGCCGAATATTAAACTTCAAGTGAAAGGATGAGAACTACATTTTTTGTCAAATCAACTCTCCTTCTGTCCTCAGCCTTTTCAGTCATTTCTGGATTATCCTTATCCTCCTTTGCTTCTGTTGGAGCCAGAGCATCATCAGCCAGAGTACGATATCTGTTTACTTGATCTGGATATTTAACAAAGCCTTTTGTGTGTGTAACACCATCTGGAAGGACATATGTGCATCTAAAGAGGTTTTCTTTGCCAGGTTTCCTATAGGTACAGAAGAACAAAAGAAAATAATTTCCATCACTTTATTATATTCAGTGACATGTGGACGAGACACAATTTATACAGCATAAAAAATCACATAACACAACACAAATCAATATTGACAATGAAAAGGGCCAACCCAGTTCGATCCCCACTAAGTGAGGGTGCTGGGGAAGAGAATATAATAGGTAGTTTTACCTCTGCTTTTATGCAGATAGGCTGATTCGAACCTCAGCCCTATGGCAAGCGAGCTTACCTGAGCCAAGCCGGCCATTCCAATATTAACAATGATTGGAACTATAAAAGTAAACACAATACAACGAACCACAACCCACAATTACGTCAAAGAAATCTAAAAAGTTTGCACATCCACTGAGAAGCATACAAATTATCTAGCAGATTTTTTATGAAGAAACAGGATATTATTAAAGCAATAATAAGTTGACCCATTTTCAAGTGAGGTTAAAATAGTTTTCAGCAACGGAAGAAGAACAAAGTTGAAAACCTTTAATGAGCAACAAAACATCACCTTGCAATCTGGAGGTCCCGGGGAACATCAAGAGAAACAAAGCAGAGATTCTCCTTAACATCATCCATAATAAAAGTCTCCTCCATGACATTCACAGCCCTAAAAGAAACCAACTCCTTGAGATAATTGGTCAATGCTTTGCCACCCAAATCGATTCTCTTCACACCATAATTCAAAGTGAAGTTCTGAAACACGGGGGCGGCATGTGTGAATGAAAACCCACAATCCACAACAAGGCTGCATTGGGCTCTAGAGACAAGACCATCAGGCCTACGACTAGCCTCATAGAGATGAACCAATGAGGGTGAGTCAGCCACATAAAGGGACTTGAAGTTGAAATCCTCAAAGACAAGCTCATCCATTGATCGCTGAATGGAAGGAAGGGTGAAGAGGGGTTCAGTGAGGAGGAGGGAAGAGTGAGATGGGTTTATGTGGAGGATGGAGGAGAAGAGGTTAGCCCATATTTCTCTTTGAAGTTCAGGATTTATCATGTAGCCCCTATCCATGGGCCGTCGAACAGAAGCAGACGTTAGGTCCACTTCACCTTCCGAGGATGGTTCGGTGGAGGTGGAGGTGGAGGTGTGGTTGAGAGGGTTTGGGTGGAGCCACTTTTTGGAGGCCGGAGGCCGGTAAAGGCAGTTGGGAACAACCACAGCGGGGTCAAACTCTCCGCCATGGCCAGCTTTAATTAGGCCTCCACCATTGTCTAGAACCACCACATTGTGTGGGGACATTTTAGTGACAACACTCACAACAATGAATTGGGCTGAAAACTACTCAAACACCCCTCACTCTTGATCATGCATTACATAACACAATTCAATTCCCATTTGACATGGATAGGTTACGTTGTACACGAGTGACCTTGAACCATGCTTACTGATTTAAAATTGAAGTAATGTGTTACCTGCTAACCACATTCAATATTATCAAACTGGCAAATTCAAGAGAGTAAACTCCACGTGTAACATGACAAGAATGAAGTGGAACTTCTAGGATAGGAAAATGTTCCTGAACCATGTGATTAAGCATAAAAAAGGATATACTTCTTTATAGCATATGATTTAAATATACTTGTTTAAACATGCAACACTTTGCATACATATTGAACTCAGCAGATCAAATATATGCTTCTTGTTTCCATATCACCTGGCCTTTAACCTCTGAAAGAAAACCAATGGGAATCTTAGCTCAATCCATTTCAAATCACCTATTGCAACTGAGCTAGAAAGCAAAGAAGGAAAAGAGTAAAAAGCATGCTCTAAATTAGGTTCTGGACAATGAATAACGTTCCGAAAAGATCATCGTTCAACATCCAAATCCAATCACTAATTTGCACAGATTAGGGATAACTGCACTCAAGCATTGTAATCGCACATATTGATATTTACAGAGGGTTACTTATGGGGAAGAAGGCTTTATTTATTTTTTCCACAAAGAAAAAAATGGAAATTCGAATGGAGACTTTCAAAAAGAGATGACAGAGTGAACGGTAAACTTTGGGTGACTTCAGCGACCTTCGACGTATGACAGGAATAGTAAGCAATATGAACTCATACAAACAAGATTATATACACAGCAAATTGAGCATCATACAAAAGAAGAAAGATTGGCAATATAAAGCAACAATTTGAACACAACAAAACATAGAATTTCCCCTGATTCAAAGCTTAGAAAATCTGATCAGAATCCAACCTTCAAAACAATTACAAACTCTTTCTTTCTAATTACTAAACACAATATGAAAAAAAGAAAATATTTCAATTAAATGAAGACCATTTATCAGTATTTTTGGAACATGAAACATGAAACATCACTTATCAGTATTTTGGATGAACAAGAAAGCCATACATCAACAACACTAAAACTTTCTTTCAACAAAAATCTGTCACCTCAAGGAGCCGAAACGAAGACCCATTAGCCATTACTAAAATCAAGAAAACTTTGGGTCATGTTATATATAAAGAAGAGAGTGAAAATCAGAATCAAACTCTTAAACATATTATATTAACAATAGAAAAACAGAGCATAAGCTTTCAAAAGTTTAAAATCATTATGAATCAAAAGAATGAAACATACAGTGCTAAATTCTGACTCTAATAAGCTCTACAAGATTCACAAACTTTTTCCTTTTAATCCCTGTTGTTGCTGGGTTATGGTAACCAACTAAAAAGGCTTGTTCATGAGAAGCCTCTTGATTCTAAAACCAAAACTTGAACTAAAATCTAATGTGCACAATAACAGCAAAAATCTCCAAATAAACTTGCAAACAACAAACATGCATCATTCTCATTTAGTCAGTTTAGCCAGTGCGAAAATTAGAAACAAAAAAAAAATTCCCAAATAAACATGGAAATATCAAAACATACATTATCTCACTTCTTTACATTCACAAAAAAAAAAAAATACAGCAAACACCTACAAGCCTTGGGTGGAACAATATTTAATCTCTCAAACACAAGACTTTTAGCCACAGTCTAAACAGTAAACACCCAATGCAGAAGCAAAATTTAAGGATTTTGTAAAAACTCACCAAACTCCTAAGTTAACCATCGAGTTCTCACTTATTTGTGAAGAACCCAAGTTTATTGTTGGTTTTGGCGCAAAGTAGGAAAACCCAATTGGGCCCACCCCCTCAAAGTGAAGAAAATAGGTATAGAAGGGAAGAGGAAGCTCACCGGAGCTCAAATCCGGTGATGCACGTAGAATCGGAGCCTTCCTCCGCCGGGAATCTAACTTCACCTCGCTGTAACAGAGACAAGTAAATTTCACTTTAATCGCTTCTTTCTTCACTTCAATATTAACAATAACAATTTTCATCAAACCATAATTTACATGGACATCAAGATATTTGGGAAAGTACCAAATAAATCCCTCCGAATACCCAAAAGGACAATTAAGGAACTAAACTTCCAAAAGGACCATGAAGGAACCAACACCCATATGTCATTTTAAAATTTTGCGAAAAAACAAATTGTCTCCGTCTTAAAACACAAATTCCTACCTCACCCTAAACTCACCCTCACACCCACCCTCTACTCACAATTTGTGTTTTAAGATGGGGGCAATTTTGTCTTTTCGCAAAATTTTAAAATGACATATAGGTGCTGGTTCCTTAATTGTCCTTTTGGAAGTTTAGGTTCCTTAATTGTCCTTTTGGGTATTTGGAGGGACTTATTTGGGATTTTCCCAAAGTATTTTGCATTAAATTTTCAATCAATAATTTAATCTATAACTAATTTTCTTAAATTATTTTAAAGAAAATTGATATTTAATTTGTCATAAAAAAAAGCTCATAATTTATTCATAAGATTGTTAGTTTGTTAGTGGTATCTCAGGGTCTTAGATAAGTACTTCTTATCACTAGTTTAAATTTAAATTTTGGCTGTTAAAATATTAGAGTTAGAATTGTAATTTCCTAATGCTCTAGTTACATTGGTAAATTGAAATTGTAAATGATTAATATAAGGAAAATGACATATAGATGTCTTTTGGATTTTAAAATTGCACATAGGAGATTTTCACTCGTGAATAATGGAATTCACTCCTAAAAAAACATTTTTAAATATTCAATTTGTCTTAAAAAATGTCATGATATTTTCCTAATACTCTCTTTTAATCTCGTTGGGAAAAAGACCAATAAAAAGACTTAGAATTCACTTTGGACAATTTGGCATAACATATTACACAAATGACTAATCAATGTCACAAATTATCCAAACAAAATTATAGCAAATATCAAAATATCCATGGGTAAAATTCTTTTAAATATTTTACGAATGCAATGTTGGGATTCCTTTATGTCATTTTGGTAATACCTTATCGCAATTTGGTAATTACCTTATAACATTTCAGTAATGTTTCAAAGTATGTAGATAGATGAGGTAAAAAAAAAAGTAAATTGGTAGTAATTTATTCAATGTTGGAATTATATAACATTTTGACAATACATTATCACAATTCGTTATTAGCAAAATTTACTTTTACAATTTGGGAAATTGTCTTGATTTATCACAAAATTGAATTAAGTATTTCCAACATACCAAAACGAAATAACAACATGAAATAAAGTATCTCCAACAAAAAAGAAATGAAGTATCTCCAATATGTCTTGAAACCTCACCTAAATGTTATATCATTACAAAATAGTGATAGTATAATACTAAAATGTCAACTGGAAGGAATACCAAAATGTCATAAGAGAATCCCAACATGTGTAGCATTTGTAAAGTAAAGGAATTTGGGCCAAGTGTATTTTAGTAATTTGGTTTTAGTTTCTATGGGACAATTTGGTATATTAATATCCAATTTAAGTGTCATTTTAGTTTGATAACTGGGAATCCAATCCAAATATGAGTATTATATAAAATAAGAAAAGATGATTTTGTAAGTAAAAGTAAAAGCTGGTGTTTTGTATGTTAATGGAGGTGGTGTGTTGTTGCCTGTTGGGAGTGGAAGGGAAGGCATAATAGAGTCAGAAATTGGTGTGGAGGTTTGAGAAGAGAGGCACAGGCACCACACCACCATCATGTTGTTGCTGCAACTGCACTCGGTGAATTGGGAGCATCCTATCCTATCTGAACGTGGCCATATTAAAATTAAGTCCCCTGCGAAGGACTACAAATTAATCTAATTTATCATCAAAGCCTGTTTGATTACCCATGGAAAGTCGGTGGGAAATGGAAAGTGAGGAAAGCGGGGGACATTTTGGACATTTACATATATTCTGGGTCCCACAAGATTTCTCTTTCAATCTCACATTTTTTCTAAGACCACCAACTTTACCTTTATCATTTCCTCTACTTTCCATCTCCATCCTTTCACTTTTTAATTCTCCACGACCAAAGTTATTTCACTTATAAAGCATAGTATAGTATAGTATAGTTATAATGTAATTGAATGTGGTCATAGTGAAATTTAGAAGAGTAATTTACTTGTTTAGCCTCCTCACCCCTTTAAAAAAGTGAAGCGAGTAGTATAATGTAGCCAAGATGAGGAGTTGTTTGTTGGGAGAGAGAAAGAGGGAAGCATAAACATTTGTTGATTCCGGTGGGCACCATCACCATTCACCATTCACCATTCACCATGGTGTTTCTTCAAGTGCACTCGGTAGATTGTGAGCATCCTGTGTCCTCCGAGATAGGCGTCACATGCGTTGGGCACACCCAATCCCAATCCAAGGCAGAATCAGAATCAGAATCAGAGTCCCCCACGCTCTCCGAACGCAGAGGGCTCCTCCACTTGTTCAGGCCCCTCTCTCTCTCTCTCTCTCTCCCCTCCTCCTCCCTCCTCCTCTTCATCCTGGCCGTCCCCAACTACCTCTCCTATCACGACTTCCTCCGCTTCTGCCATTCCCACCTCAACTCCCTCTCCCACCTCCTCTTCCTCAGGTCATTCTCTCTTTTATTTCTCTCTTACCTTTTATTTAATACTCCCTCTCTTCCTATTCCTAAATATAACATCACTTTTCCTAATTTCACTAGATTAAGGAAGTTACTTAAGTTAGTTGTTTATACCTGATTGATGTTATTACCAATTTATCTCAACCATATACCTTTATCCTCACTCTCACTCTCTTCCTTAACATTATACTCCCTCCGCTCCTAAATATAGGACCTAGATGACTTTTTTGAAAAATCCTAAAAAAAGCAAAAAATAAGTTAATTATAAATTGTTTTACCTAATTTTTTCTCTTAAACTAGTTTATTTTACCTATAAGCTAATGGACAATCTAAAAAGATATCAAATATGTCATGATTTAATAACCTATTTCGCAACTTTAACATTTCCAAAAAAAAGTTATCTAGGTCTTATATTTAGGACCGGAGGTAGTATTAGAATTAATTTGGGAAAAGTTAGAAAGTGATTTATAGTTAGAAATAAATTAAATTTCAAAAGTGATTTTATATTTAGGAACCAGAGGGAGTATCATATTTGCCACTTGAAGTATGCACACAACATCATATCTCCACTGAAGTATTCTTTGGCCTAAATTTTCCCTGCAAGTATGCATAAAAGATCGTATCTGTATCTACCCCTGGACAGTCATATATGTCCCATGAGTTTGCACCAAGGTATATTTTTGCCCCTAAAGTATGCACCAAGGTTATATTGATTGTTAATGTTTTAATTGTTGAGGGCAAATATGATCCTCCTCTATACTTTAAGGGCATATATGGACCAGAAAATACTTCCGGGCAGATTTCATTCTATGTGCATACTTCTGGGGTTAATATGAAGATTAACCCTTTATTTATATATTGCTCTGTTTTTGAACCAATCTCATTACCTCACCTTTTCATTCAACAGGAATGATGGCATGGAAGATCGTTATAGTGTGTTGATTAGCCTTGCTGATCAGCCCGCAGCGGATGCATTCTATAGTAATTTTAATGGCAAGACATTTTCTCCTGGTGAGGTAATGACTTCAAGTTTAGTTTTTTTTATTAATTTTTTTTTTTTTCTTTACTCAACTGATTGCCAGAATTCATTCAGGCTGAGGTATGCCATGTTTTGTTTTTGCATTCTGTGGAGTATACTGAATCGGCAGAAGTTGCTCGGACTCCTCCTGCAGGCTGTACTGAAATACCCACTTGCCCAGTTTGCCTTGGTGTGTTTTATTTCCATGAATTGTAATAACTCTGTCCAGAAGTAATTATGATGACCAAAAGGTGTTTATGATTTCTTTTGTTTGTTTGTTGAATTGTTTGAATGCCAGAGCGACTAGACCCTGAGACTAGTGGAATACTCAGGACATTGTGTGACCACTCATTTCAATGCCCTTGTGTTTCTAAATGGACTTACTTGTCCTGCCAGGTCAGCAGATGCTTCAATTCTCCAACTCTGCTTCCATGTTCTATTCAGCACTAAAGATTTTGTGGTTGAATTAATTTTATTTTCCTTAACACTTTACTTCTTGGTCCTAGTATCATGAGATCCAAATTGCTGAGTTTTGTTATTTGAGAAAACTGTTACAATTAGTTGAAAGTGATTGATATGTAGGGAATGTTGTTATGCCCTTCTTTATTAGTGGGAAAATAAGAGAAGTATGATGAGAAAATTGATGAAAGAGATCAAGAGAATGTAGGAGAAAAGTAATTGAGGGTTGGAATTGGTAAAAGTGTATTTGATACTCAGACAACCTCAAAACAGATAAGTGACAGGCTTTCAAAAAATTGAATGTTATAAAAGGGACGGAGTGAATAGTAAATGAGAGTCTAATTTTGTGCTTAATATGCTATGGGTATTTGGGAGGTCATATTGGTAGCTGATAAACAATTCTTCTCATTGAATCTGGAGAGGTAAAAACAGCTATTAGATGCCTGATAAAAGTTACTTTTTATTGACTATAGTTCTTATGTTTCTTTGTTGCTTTTGAATTTTTCTAAATTGCTTCATTTTGGAGGGATTATGTCAGTGTGAAATTAGAATAAATACGATTATACAAGTTATGTGCTTTGGAAACAAGTAATATCTATTACGTAGTAATACTTGTGTTTTGTCATTTGTGGGGAAGGTTATATTAAAGAAAATTGCTGTTGTGAATAGCTTATAATGTTTCTATTTCAGGTTTGTCGATTTTGTCAACAGCAAGATGAGAAGCCAAACTGTTTTGTGTGTGGAACAGTGGAAAATCTTTGGGTTTGCATCGTATGTGGATTTGTTGGATGTGGAAGGTAATATATTATTTCTTCAACCTCCTCTAATAACTTGTATATAACCTGCATTTTTCTTATTGCTCTTTTAGGAGGATTTTAACACCACCATTTTTTTTATTTTCAGATATAAAGAAAGACATGCTATACGTCATTGGAAAGATACACAGCATTGTTATTCTCTTGATTTAAGAACGCAACAAATTTGGGATTACGTAGGTGACAATTATGTTCATCGGTTGAACCAGAACCAGTCTAAATTTGATGGCAAGTTGGGGGAGATGAATTCTCATTGCAGTTCACAGGAAGGAGACTGTGGTGTGTGTGAATACAGTGAAGATTCAGGAATTAATGGAGCCCTCTTAAGCAGCAAAGTTGAAGGAGTATGTTTCTCCTCTGTTGCTTGTTATTGTATTCTGTGTATTGAAGCAATGTTTGACGTCATTTCCCGTGGTCAACTCATTTGCTTGTTTATGCAATGGTTTTTGTGTGTCTTTACCATCGCAGTTAGCACCTCATGCTAAATTTATCATTTTCTTTCTGAATCCCATTTATGGTCACTGATTATCTGAAAAACTTGAATGCAGATTGTGGATGAATATAACCATCTTCTAGCAACTCAATTAAAGACTCAAAGACAAGTGAGTTAAACCTCTGTTCTTGACATTCTGTCTCTGAGAATATAATATTAGTGAATGCCAAATGGAAATGCATGCTTCTGCGGTTTACAATTCAGACTATTTGGATCTTCAAGTTCTATATGGTTAGAATTAGGGACATTAGAGATGTGCTGCATTTAGGTGGCCCCCAAAAAAATGGAAGGTTGCTTTTACACATAATAAAGATTTGCCAGATAATCAGAATCTAGTTTAAGCTTCTAATTCTTCTTCATTTTTCTAGTATTATGAATCCTTGCTAGTTGAGGCTAAGAGTAAAGTGGAAAGTTCAATATCAGAAGCTGTGGAGAAAGCTGTGGCTTCCAGAATGCAGGACATGCAATATGAATTGGAAAAGTGTACAGAAGAGAAAAATGCGGTTGCTGATGTAAATATAATGATTTTCTCTTACACTTGGTATTTTTTCCTTTAAGTGCTGGAATTATGTCTCCATAACGGAGTCCTTCTTTTGTCTTTCAGGTCAATAGGAATCTCATCAAAAGTCAAGAGACATTGCGAAACAAAGTTAAAGAAGTTGCTGAGAGGTATTATCCCTGTTGTTCTGCCCCTAAGATTTTTAGAGGAGAATTAGGTGCTTGAATTCAGTTTCCAATAGACAGTGACATGGCTTTTTAGAACTTAATTTCTTGACAGTGCTCAAGATTTTGCGATAGGGTTGTCAAGAAAATGTAGTCTAGTGCTATACATGTTATATGGCGTAGTTGTCTTTCTTCTTGATACTGTGCCTAGCAGTGGCAATATTTTAATTAATGAATTTAAATATCTGAATCTGCTGCATTTAGGGAAGCCATGGAAATGAAGTTGAGGGATGAGAAAATCTGTGATCTGGAGGAACAGGTAAGCCAGCAACCACCTTTAAACTTTGTCTGTGGAGAAGCTTTCAATAATGGTCTAATTAATGCTACAAACAGATTAGGGATCTCAACATTTACATGGAAGCTCAAAAAGCAATTGAGAAAATGGAGGATTCTAATGGGATTAAGGAAGGAACAGTCTTGCCAGTAGCCTATCAGCAGTCTTCAGAAAATAAGACAAAAAAGAACCGAAAGTCCGGTCGAAGACGGAATTAGTTGGCAACCAAACTAGCTCTGAAGAGACCCCTGCTGATTTTTACTGGAATTGCTTCACCTTCGTCTTTCTATTGCCAACGTTGTAAATGTGAAATAGTGAATATTGCTTTCTTGCTCAGTTAAATAGTGAGTATTAAGTAGGCTTAACCTGTGATATCAATGTGTTGTTGATAATAGCATTCTAATGAAAGTATGAGGACAAATGTAAAGAATGAGGACAGAAACATTGATGATATTAGCAAGAGTGTTTTACTGCTAATCAAAAGGCTAGATAGATGAGAAAGGCCGTGTTATCTGTTGTGTTCTTAACTATCTATATAAAACTGTCCAGTATTCTGTGACATGGACAATCCAGATCTCTTTTGACTAACAATTCATCTAGAAATAGTTAGTTACAAAATATAATGGCAATGTGTAATTTATGTAGCCAATCTCAACTACCAAGATAAAGTTTTTTAAAAAAAAAATAAGAAAAACTACAAATTCTTGTTACTGATTCGCGAGTGCTCCAAATTTTCTCACGATTTGGAGCATTGTGATGCTTTATAATCTTCTAAATGAACACAGGTAGTTTAGATACATTAGGAAAACGTTCTTGGAGACCGATTGGGGCAAAAAGCACAGTGGCATCTTCTTTTTCCTACATGTCAAACAAAATGAGAAAGAAGCCGGCTGTTTTAATTTTTTTACGTGTAACCGGAATTCATAACTCTATGAAAGAATACAATTGCACAAGTCCACTATCTAATATATATATCCTTAATGTTAAGAAATATTCAAATTATTTCGTGTTCATTTTTTGCCTTACATGCATATAAAATTTTAGACTACTGTAGTTTCTTTAATTTACATTCAACAACAATAGTTCTAATATGAAAATAACAATTCAGTTCAAAAAAAATATGAAAATAACAATGATAATATCTCTTATATGATTAAAAATTTTCATTTTAAATAAATGTTTTTCTTGCATTGCATGGAGTTTGATGGATAACTTCTAGTTTATTGGGTCATTTCTTTTGGCAAAACGTAACTATAAACTTCTAGAGCATGTGCAAAAGTCCTATTTGCCATCAAATTGAGATGACATTGTGATGGGATATGATATTTAGGAAATTATAATTTGATGGGAATCACAAAAGAATAAAAAAGATGACAAAGAGATTTGAAGATTATCATATTGTTCTATATTGTTCTATTTTAATTTTGCATTTATTGTTATCAATTAGCATTAAGTATGATTCATATTTAGGTTTAGGTTGAGGCCTATATATAGCCCCTCAACTATTTGCTATGTAGACTTTGATGATTTAAATAATAAGCATAATAATATTGTGTTGTCTTCTCTTACTCTCTTCTCTTCTCTTATTCTCTCTTCCTTCTAAATTCTCTCTTCTCTCACTCTTCTCTCTTCTTATTCTACCTCTACTTCTAAATTCTCATACACCCTCTTTATTCTCACAACCATACTGCATCAATTGGTACCAGAGCCTTGTTTCACATCCTTTCCGTTCGTCAAGATCATCATTCAAAAAAAATTTCACTTGGAAAGACTTCTACGGTATTTTTCTCTTTCTATTAGTGTTATCTTATTTTTATTTAAAAAAAAAGAGTTTGATTATTTCTGTTTGTTTGTTTGTAGTAGTTTTTTTTAATTGTTGCGAGAGAAAAAAAAAAGAGAGAGAAAAGCAAAAAAAAGGAAAAAAGGAAAAAAAGCAAAAAAGAAGAAAAAAGAAAAAAACAAGTCAAAAAAAGATAGAAAAGAAAGAAAAAAGAAAAGCGAAAGAGAAAAAAAATTGTGGAAAAAAGCGTGAATATTTTTTTTCAATTTTTTTTGTTTTAGTCATCTATAAGTTTTTTATCTCTCCAACATTTGGCCCTATACCCGGGTCACATTTGCCCTAAGTTAGTAGAGATTTCTAACAGATTCCCTGAAGGGTTTCCCTCTGAGGTTTCTGTGAAGGTCTCGCTCAAGTTGTTCTTATTTAGCAAGAATAATCTCTGAGGCTAGTCCCTGAAGGTTAAACTTGTTAAGTAGGGTTTTCACCTTTTGAATATGATACCATATATGAATATAATACTCATTATGATGATTATGAAAAATATGATGAAGAAGAGTATTATATTGATGAAGAATGCTATGATGATAGTATTAACCCAAATAAATTTCAAGTTGACGAAAATTATATATGGGTGGAAGAACGCTCCAATGATTTAGATATGCATGTGGCTTTATTTCAACGCCTCGAGTTTATTGAGAAATGTAATAAGGCTAATGGAGTGTCCAATGAAGAATTTGAAAAAGAACATTCTATGATATTGGATGCCTTGGAGACTATTCGCCAATGTATAAGAAATCCTTACATTCATGGGAGGAGTCAAATAAACCAAGCAACTAAGTCAACTGAGGTAGTAGAAGGTTCTCCTTTAGAACTAGAAGAGTTCTCTTCAACTGTGGAAATCACTCATGCTAATGAGGTTACTCTACCAAAATTTATTCCACAACAGACAACAAAAGTAGAAGATTCTCCTTTAGAACTTGAAGAGTTCTCTTCAACTGTGGAAATCACTCATGCTAATGAGGTTTCTCTACCAGAACTTATTCCACAACAGAAAACAGAGCTAGAAGATTCTCCTTTAGAACTAAAAGAGTTCTCTTCAACGATGGAAAACACTCGTGAGGTTACTCTACCAGAACTTCTTTCAGAACAAACACTATCAGATACTATTTTAACTAAGGTGGATCATTCTCAGATTTTAACCACTAAGGATCAAATTACTCATATGATTAGTAACATTAATCATGTTGATTTCAACTGTGAAGAGTTTATTTTTTGTGAATATTTCAATTACTCCAAACCAATGAAGATAGATCTTTCCTTAATTGGGACTATGGGAATGTAAGATTATCAAACTAAAGCTTCATTTGTCAAATCCAGTGCTTCTTTGTTGAACAAATCACTCCAACAATACTTTGTTTGTTGGAAAGGATTTCCAGATGCTCGTACTGATAAAACTAGCTACTTTATCAAGGGTTCTCTCTTTTGGTACCTCACATGTTGGAAAGGACTTCCAAATCAAAGTTTCACATTGAAGTTTTTGCAAGTATCTCACTCTCTGCTTGAGTTTCTCTTTTATTATCTCATCTATTGGAAAGGTTTTCCAGAGTTTAATTGTTATCAAGTTACTTGCAATGGCTTCATCTTCAACTACCTCACTTGTTGGAAGGGATTCACAAATCAAGAAACCACTTTGATGATTCAGGCTTACACATCTCTATCAACTCGTCAGGAGTCGAGTTTTTCAAGCGGGGGAGAAATGATGGGATATGATATTTAGGAAATTATTATTTGATGGGAATCACAAAAGAATAAAAAAGATGACAAAGAGATTTGAAGATTATCATATTAGAAATTAGTATTTCTATATTGTTCTATTTTAATTTTATATTTATATTTATCAATTAGCATTAAGTATGATTTATATTCTAGAGTATTCTATCATTAATATTTAGGTTTAAGTTGAGGCCTATATATAGTCCCTCAACTATTTGCTATGTAGACTTTGATTATTTGAATAATAAGCATAATATTGTGTTGTCTTCTCTTACTCTCTTCTCTTCTCTTGTTCTCTCTTCCTTCTAAATTCTCTCTTCTCTCACTCTTCTTTCTTCTTATTCTACCTCTACTTCTAAATTCTCATACACCCTCTTTATTCTCACAACCACACTGCATCACATTGACTACTTTTTTTATTTGTCGTCCATTTGTGTTTTGATCCTCCTTTGATTGTGAAGACTTGGTATGTGGGGTTTTTTTATCTATGTGGGGCTTTATCAAACAAGAAATTCTGGCGTGAACCTGGTGTATAACCTCATTTGTGGTCTGACTAATCACAAGTAAACACATATTGTTTGACATAAAATTTATTTGCATTGTAAAATAAAAAATTATTGAAAACGTGAGATTTAGATTTTTTTAATGGTTATTTCTTATTTTTAGGGTGCCACAACAAATTAAAAATTTCAGCGTTAAACCGCATGTGTCTACTTGTGATTGGTCGTATCACAAACGTGGTACATTGGATTCACACAACAATTTCTGGTTTGATAAAGCAATAAAACTTCAACATTTACTTTTGCTTCACACTGCTCCCATTCGCAGAAGATACAAAACCTACAAGGTTGCATGAAGCGCTGAGTGTAGTGTCAGAGTCAAGCCGTCGGGTTGTCGTCTCGACCTAAAGACCGGAGATGACTACTTATTACAAAGGGCTCTGACTAGAGGGGCTGACCATCAAGCGGCCGAGTGAAATGTTAAGCGAAATATCGTCAAGTGGAACAGCCGGGACATCGGCTCTCGAGGGGTGCATTATCATAACTCCCGTATGAAAATATTTTTTCATAAGGGAGACCTTATATAGCTACAAGAAGATGTAAAGACAACAAGAAAAAAAAGAAAGAAAAATCAAAACGACTCCTAAACTTCAACTTAACCATTTTTAATATGATAAAGATTTAATAAAACTGAAAAAATAAAAGGGTAAAAGTGCTAAAATGAGTTCAAACTATTACGCCAGGAGCACATAGGGGTAATAAGTATTTCCAGGCTCAATTCTGGGACTGAAGAATAAATATTGGTGCAATGTAGGGACACCGTTTATGTTGACAGACATTGAGTGTTAAAAGCTGACGTGGTGGGGGAATTGAATTGTTTTGCTGACGTGGCACGCTACATAAGCGTGTCACGTCAGCAAAAAAGTGTCACATAAGCGTGCCACGTCAGCAAGAAATTTCCATCTAAGAATGTCACGTCAGCAAAAAATTCATTTCCCCCGCCACGTCAATGTTTAACGGTCAACGTCGGTACACATAAACGGTGTTCCCTATATTGCACCAATATTTATTCTTCAGTCCTACAATTGAGCCCAGAAATACCTGTTACCTCTATGTGCTCCTGTCGTAATAGTTTGAACTCATTTTTGCATAGCCAAAAATAAAATCAATTCGCTAATGTCTAATAATATTGAGTGATGATGAGTCAGATTACATGGATTGAATCACAATTGAAACTAATAAATAATTTATTTTCCTTTATTTTTTAAATACAAAAATTGAATTACAAAATTCAGTGAAACTACTAATGACTTGTTTAGTTGCAAGCAACCAAAGAAAGTTGGGTGAAAATAATTGAAATGTTAAGGGGTAATATGGTCATTTACATATATCCCGGGCCCACAAGTTTTCTCTCTCCATCTCACACTTATCCTGGGGCCCACAAACTTTACCCTCTCATCATTACCCCTACTTTCCATCTCTTACCCTTTCCATTTCTAATTTTTAACTTTCTTTCACACAACAAACGGGCTCTAAGTGATTTATTTCCCTCTATCTTTTAATTGTTAGGCAGTCTATGGAAATTAGGCCAAGTGTTGCTGATTAGGATGTCATGTATGGGTTAAAAGAGTTTCCATTCCTTCCTTTGATTAGCAAAAGGGTTAAACATTTGACCAACTTAGCAAGTGTTCATTCCTAATAAGTACCACTTAGTTATGTTTCCATTCATAGCGTTTGGGGAGACATTTCCCCCCAACTAAGTAAAACTAGGCGAAACCTATCTATGTGAATAGAAATAGAAGACTTGTTTGTCATTCCTCAGAACCTACAAGGATAGGCCAAGGGAACATGATTGACATGATTTAGGAGCACTACCCTTAGATCTTTGGTGAGCCAAACCCTTTCCTGAAAAATTTTATAACCAAAAAAGTAACTAATGGGATGGAAACATTAGACTCTCAATAGTATAGGAATTGAAGAGATAGGTCAAGTTAAATTTAATTTTAAGGGTGAGGTTGTCAAACTCGTGAGTTTAAGTAAACTCGTGGAAAGAAGATAAATTCGGATTTTAGATTCGAATCGTAAACTCGTAAAAGTTCACATTTATTAATAAACATATGTTTCTTGTATATAATTAAATAAAAAATACCAATAATATTGTATCAAAAATACCAATAATAATAATTTGACTTGAATATATTTTAAATCTAAATAGTAAGTTTAAAAATATTAATATTCATACCATATCAACCTTAATATAGAAATTTCTATGAAATTTATATATTAATTCATTGAATTTGGTCAATTAAAATGAGTTTAGTAGCAAGTTAACACAATTTTTTGTAAGGTAAAAACATAAAACCGATGAACTCACATTGTAAACATGTTAGTTTCTACAAGTTTTGAACCACTGAAAATTTAACTGACTCGTGACACATTTTAAAAAGATAGTGTCGCAAAAAGGTAAAATCGGAGCGTCAACTCGAAAATCCGACAGAAGACAACAATATTTAAGGGATTTATTCACGGTAGGCTTATACAGAAAATTGAAAGACTAAGGGCCTGTTTGGATAGTTCTTCAAAAGCTATTCTGAAAATCAAACATATATTTTAGTCATATTTTGTCAAACACTCCTAAAATGTGAAAAAAAGCTATTTTCAGTCCAAACCTAGGTTTTATGGTCCAAAACCTAGGTTTGAGGAAAAACTATATCAACCTCCTTTTTGAAGAGAGAGAATATATTCTTCCAAGAAAAACTCACAACATTAATGAGGGTAATTTGGGCAAAAGTTGAGACAAAATAGAAAGTGATCTTATATTTAGGAACTTATCCACATCCCCAAAGTGATCTTATATTTAGGAATGGAGATAGTACAATCTTAGCAATTAAATAATTATAAAGCCTTTATTTAACCTCCTCCAATTTATTCTACCAATTAAAAAATTAAATTATTGTTCTTATTGTATTATTTATGTTTTTATGTAATTTTTGTAGTATTTTTTAATATTTTTACTAACAATGATAAATTTAATCATTTGAATATTTAGAATAAATTTTTGGGCAAAATTATCTTTTTTGGTAATTTGAGGTTTTTTAACACAAATGCTACAGTACAAAAAAAATCACCCATATGCTATAAGAAAAAAAATAATTACCCATATACTACATTTACTAGAAGTCGTTCTTGGAGTGAACGACTTCTAAAGTCGTTCTTGGCAAGAACTACTTTAGAAGTCGTTCACACCAAGAACGACTTCCATTGCACAAATCCTGATGCACATAAACTACTTACAAATATTACTTCCTCTAGTTCTAAATATAAGACCTAGTTAACTTTTTCAACCTCAAGCCTGTATGTAGTAATCATTTAACCTCAAACTATCTCTTTATATTTATGTAGCTTAATTAGAATTAAGCATATTAAACATATATCTTCTTTTAATTTTCTCCATTTTCGTTCTATCTTTATAAAAATTAATGTCATATAAAACAAAAATAATGACACATAAATTTAATAAAGTGCATATTAACTTAAATTTAGAGAGCACAAAAATAAAAACTAATAACCAAATTTATAAAAAGTAAATTAGTGTATCCTATAAAATAGTAACTTTTAGATTTAAGAACTCAAATAATTCATACGTCTAGACTTGAGGTTTCAAGCATTGAAAAGATAGTGAAGTAAATGAAATTTTCTTAGTTTTGGAAAATGGAAATGTATACTAAAATTAAAAGAACAAATTTCAAAATGTTTTAAACCAAAATATATTGAACATAGTTAGTCACAATGAATATGCAAATTAATTTCTTAATATTCAGAAGCATATCGTCACTTCAATAATATTAAATTTGAATGCGTGTATTTATACTCCTTCAAAAGCTACATCTTCCTCAAAATCAAATTGTGGAAAATAATCACTTACACATTTACTTTAAATGTCTCATTATACCAATAAATCCTTCTTGAAGGAGTATAGATACACGCATTCAAAATAAATATTATTGAAGTCACGATATATTTATGAACGATAATAAATTAATTTGCATATTCGTTATGCCTAACTATGTTCAATATATTTTGGTTAAAAACATTTTGAAATTTGTTCTTTTAATTTTAGTATACATTTCCTTTTTCCAAAACAAAGAAAATTCCATTCACTTGACTATCTTTTCAATTCTTAAAACCACAAGTCTAGATATATGAATTATTTGAGTTCTTAAATCTAAAAGTTACTATTTTATAGGATGCACCAATTCATTTTTTAAAAATTTGGTTATTAGTTTTTATTTATGTGCTCTTTAAATTTAAGTTAATATGCACTTTATTAAATTTATGTATCATTATTTTTTCATATGACATTAATTTTTCTAAAGATGGTAACGAAAATGGAGAAAATTAAAAGAAGATATATGTTTAATATGCTTAATTCTAATTAAGCTACATAAATATAATGAGATAGTTTGAGGTTAAATTATACTACATACAGTCCTGAGGTTAAAAAAGTTAACTAGGTCTACTTATATTTAGAACTAAAGGAAGTAATATTTCTAAATTTATGTGCATCGGGATATGTGCAATTGAAGTCGTTCTTGACATGTTATCAAGAACAACTTTAGAAGTCGTTCACGCCAAGAACGACTTCTGTTAAATGTAGTATATGGGTAAATATTTTTTTTCTTATAGCATATTGGTAAAATTATTTTTGTACTGCAGCATTTGTGTAAAAAAACCGTAATTTGACATTCAAAAAGTTATCCTACTAACACTTTATCCAAACACTCTCATTTTATTAAAATCTATTTTCCAGGAAAACTATTTTACTCAAAAACTATTTTCAAAAAGCTATTCTCCAGAAGCTAATCCAAACAGGCCCTAGATGAGTAATTTCCCAAGCGTTTTGATTGACACGGTAGCCTTATCTCATAAAGTCATAACTCCCAAGTAATTATTCTCATTGTTGAATGTTTTTTAAGAAAGCGTGGATTTTCATTTGTTTGACAACAACGAAAAACTAATAAATAAATAAATTAATTAATAAATATAAATAACCACACGTTGCTCCTCACTTGTTGCAGAGTCAGCATCACTTATGTGACACTGCAACTGTCAGCCGCCAAAGTTAAAAAGTCACCCTTTCCTCGTCTCTCTTCGTCTTCTCTTCCCCGCTCTCACATTCCACGTGCAAGTCTGCGTTCACATTACTTACCACTTCCCCTTTAACTTTCTACTCTATTCTCTTTTTTTACCATATTATATACTGTCTCCTCTTGTATAAGACCTAATTAACTTTTTTTTGGAGAGATTAAGGTTACGAAATAGAATATTAAATCATCACATATTTGATACTCCGTCCGATCCTAAATATAGGACCTAGATGACTTTTTTAAAAAATCCTAAAAAAACAAAAAATAAGTTAATTATAAATTGATTTACCTAATTTTTTCTCTTAAACTAGTTTATTTTACCTATAAGCTAATGGATAATCTAAAAAGATATCAAATACGTCATGATTTAATAACCTATTTCGCAACTTTAATCTTTCCAAAAAAAAAAGTTATCTAGGTCTTATATTTAGGACCGGAGGTAGTATATTTTTAGATTATACATTAGTTTATAGGTAAAATAAATTAATTTGAGGGGGAAAATTAGGTAAATCAATTTATAATTAACTTATTTTACTTTTTCATAGTACTGTTTTCTAAAAAATCAATTAGGTCTTATATTTATGAGCGAGTGAGTACTTTATTTTTTACCATATACTCTATTATCTATTAGTCCATTCTGTTGAAAACCAAAATAAAAATCGATTCTTGTTTTTCTTGCTTGGGACCCACAAGGCTTAACTGGCGCGGCCACCACCACTTGCTTGTGCTTTCATTAAACTTCCTTCCTTTTCTCTTTTCTCTTTTCTCTTTTCTCTTCACTGGCTGTGTTTCTTGACGTCACTTTTTTTTATTCTGTGTAGTGTTTATTAGTATTTATTAAGCTAAGCCCAACAAGTCTTAAGACTTAAGAATATTATTTAATATTTAATATTTAACTGAAGGGTGTTGAAGGAGAGGAAAACTAATGGCTCCCAGAAAGAGGCTACCAGGAGTGGATGATGAAGAGTTGCAGAAGATTCTGGATGCTAAAAGGGATGAGGCTCCCTCTAGAAGAAGAGCTCGTGAGGCCTTCAAGGATATTCAGCTTGGGATTGATCACATATTGTTTAAGGTAGTATTTTGTTATGTTAGATGTTTCTTTCTTTCTGTTTGTTTATTAATTGGCCAATCGGGTATGTAAAGTAGTGTAACGAGCACAGGTCGGTCGTTGGGGGAGAACCACACCCCAAAAGCTAGCTGTTGACTTTGGGGGTGAGGAAACCTCCTCCACGTGGGCCTTATGACAAGTAGTCATTAGTTGAGTGATGATTAGTTAGACACTTGATATTGATATGAAAAACTACATGTGGGCCTCAAATATTGATATTTAATGTGGATTAAGGTTGATGGACGAAGGGAGAGTTAAACCAGTCCATTCATGAATAAATGCTGTGGTACTGCCTAATTGTTTATGGCAATTTCGTTGTGTAGTGACAGAATCTTAACTGTGTAGGAAGAAGAAAATTTCTTAGGCTTAACCATTTAATGGAAATTGGTCGACCAAGTCATACTTTTCTTTCTGAAGAATCCACATCTCGTATATTTGTGTGTGTGCCCGTGTGCGCGTCTGTTAATAGTCTACATCAGTGGATATTAATGAGGAAGGAATGGAAAATAAATAATAGTGGTTTGGCCATGCAGGGCATTGATATATTATAGTTAGGAAGCTATCAATGACCTACAATGAGGAGTTGTATTTGTATTGTCTTTTGTGGGTCCTAATTTGTAGTACTATTGACATTCAAAAGTATTTAGAAAATTATTATGAAATTTTATATTTCTTGATATGATTGGGTCCTTGTTTTTCCTTTCTTGTTGACTTTAGTCTCATGATAGCCTTACTCTCTTATGCTCTCTGCATGATCACATGCTTAGCCATGTGCCTATGGAGTTTGTACTTCCTCCATTGGCCATGCAGTTTAAAACTCTAATAGGCAACACCTAAAGTTATGCCCTTTCTTAAAATGCCATGGTTTTAAGAATTTGTTGCATCTGTCATGGTATTTAATGATGTTACAGCTCATGGAGTTGGTTATGTTTTCTTTTTTTAAAAAAGTTAATATTGATGTATTTATATTTGGCTGTTGCAGACTCCATACGATCAAGTAAAAATGAAAGAGGTGAGGACTCTGGATTAGACTAGTTCCATGAAAAATTGGTTTTTTCTACAGTTCTCTTAAAGGTCTGGCTTGGTCTTTATATAATCCTAATCAGGGTAGCCCTAGCATTGCCCTTTTTGGCTATAGGCTGATCTATTCTCTCCTCTTGATGCATGTGATGATGGTTTTATGTGTTTTGATAACAGTCATATGAGGTGAACTCAAGGGGTATAGAAATTTTTACTAAAAGTTGGCTTCCTGAGACATCTAAGCCTAAAGCAATAGTGTTCTACTGTCATGGCTATGGAGACACTTGCACTTTTTTCTTTGAAGGTATGTTTCTGGTATTTAAAACTTGTGGATGGAGTTATCTTTTTTCATTATCATTTTAATTTACCAACCTGTGTATGTCATGAAATATTGCAGGATTAGCTAGAAAGCTAGTGTTGTCTGGTTTCGGAGTTTTTGCTATGGATTATCCAGGATTTGGTCTTTCAGAAGGTCTTCATTGCTATATCCCCAGTTTCGATAGGCTTGTTGATGATGTCATTGAGCAATACTCGAAAATCAAAGGTAATGAAACTCAACATGAACATCCTTAACTCAATACTATGAAATAATTGTCTGGATGTTCAAGTATTATTGTCTGTCCAGTTGGGCATTTTATCTCTTCATATGAGGGATGCAACTTGGTTCTATGTAGTACAGTTGACAGAAAGTATAGTGCCCCATTACTTTTTTGTATAACTCATGCTTTCCATTTAATAGAATCATCAAAATAGAATTATGACATTAAAGGGGAGTGCCAAAGCTTGTTTTTTGTGTTCTTTCAGTTGGAAAAGTAAATGTTTTACATTGGAATTGTCGCACATGAGGGGAAATATTTTTTCATATATGTTCTGTTTTTGTTTGTTTTTTTTTTTTGGGGGGGGGGGGGGGGGGGGCGTTGGGGGTGTTGGGAAGGAGGGGGTAGTAATTCAACAATTGTATGGTGTCTAAAGGGATTCTTTGTATTATAATGTCTTGAAACTTCACCTGGAATTGTTTTCTGGTTAAAATTCATGTTGATGATATTAGTCACATTTTGTGATTATTTCTGACAATGAATGGATGATGTTATTACTCTATATGCAAGAGCGTAAAAGAGCAGGGGAGGAAATATTTTTGATGACCCATTTAGAATCTTCTAGTTGTTTCTGATAAATTATTTATTTGAGCTTTCTTCGCAGAACTGTCATTATCTATAAACTAGAACTGTGGATTTAACTTGGAGTAGTATGGTTTTAGCCTGGAATTATAATCTTTATGTTCAAGGAGTTATTCTTGGTTCTTCTCTAATGTTAAACTGGCGATCTGTTTGTTTTCTTGTTTTATATTGTAGGCAAGCTATAACCAATGCAGTGTGAATATTATTGTATTTTTTGGTAAATTGTTGGCTTGCTTGATGGCAGAAAACCCAGAGTTGCGTTCTCTTCGAAGCTTCCTTTTTGGACAGTCTATGGGTGGAGCTGTTGCTCTTAAAATACACCTGAAACAGCCTACAGCGTGGGACGGTGCCGTTCTTGTTGCACCCATGTGCAAGGTAAATTTTCGAAGAAATTCAACCAGCTTAGAAGCTCTGATGATTTTTTTTGTTTGGGGGAAGTATGTTCCTTTTCAACTAAGGTCGAGTGGGATATTTGGCTCATAAACTTATAGTGTTGCAAAACACCTCCATGAGCTTTAAACTGAAATGGAAAATAAATAAATTTTGTATGGTGAATTGCAAGAAGCTGCCTTAACTTATTTGAAAAACCTGCATTGGATTGGGATAAGCATACATATTTTGGAGGCTATGTGGCCTTTTGCAGTTAATTGTAGTCTAAAGTTCAGAAAGGTGTTTTGTTGAAGCTTGTAGTTTATGCATCACTGTTCTCTTTTGGTTTTAGATCAAAGGGATAGAATGAAATTTCATATTTTGCTATCATCTCTTTTTGACCAGAAGCTATCTGTAGATTGCAGATGATATAGTTCCACCATGGTTGGTCACTCAGATTTTGATTGGCATGTCTTATATCCTTCCAAAGAGGAAGTTAGTTCCACAAAAGGATCTAGCTGAGGCAGCATTTAGAGAAGTAAAGAAGAGAGAACAGGTTTCTACTTTGGACCTAAACAATCCTGTACATTAATTCCAGCTCTATACTGCATCCCCACCCTTCACTTTTAAAATTCAAACAATTATATACCTTATCCTTCTGGAAATTCCCTAATATCTTTCTGCAGGCAGCGTATAATGTTGTTGCTTACAAAGATAAACCGCGCTTGCGGACTGCAGTAGAGATGCTTAAAACTACTCAAGAAATAGAACATCGATTGGAAGAAGTAAGAATGCTGAACTCTAAATATTCCAATAAACTGTAACTATCCAACACTTTTATTGACTGTGAAACCCTTGTGGGAGTCATTTCATTCCTGGTCTTGAGATCTAGACACCTACTGTCTGCTTTTTTTTTGTGACAATGAATGGCAGTGTCTGATCTATAAAAGTTGTTTCTAATAGAAAAGTAAGAGTAAATATATAATTTGATTGTCCCTGAAAAAATTACCAACAAACTTGAATGGTAGGATTTGTATTGCTCCATATATAGTCTCTCACACCTTATAACTTGTTACTCATCCATATTGAATTAGTATAATGTTGTAGGGTGAATATACTCATGGATACAAATTAAAATTAAGATGTAGTGAGTTATCAATTCTTAATGACTAAGATTCCCAGAGGAATAAATATAAGGACTTGAGGATCTTAGAAGGACCAAGTTTTAATTTAATTAAAAAAATAAAGATTTGGGTTAAATTAAAGAAATTTGAGATTTATGGCCTTTTAGGCGTGGATGTCAGTAGGTGATGATATAGAGTATTCCATGGTGTTTTGCTAGTTATAGAGAAAAAAAACTTTGTTTTGATTTGCTCTCACATGCGTACTCCCTTTTGTCTTGTTCAGTCTGTTCCCCCTGATCTTTTCCTGTTTGATTTTAGTATCAGGTGTTTCTCAATCTCTTATGTATCAAGTTCTTTGTTTTTTCGTCCTTTTGGATAGGATAAGTAACTTTAGGACGGGAAAGAAGTTCATAAAAGTCAAATATAAACCATAAAAGATACTTCTTGAATCCCTCATAAATTAAGGTCTGATTACATAAAATATGACAAAATAATTTTAAAGTTTGGACTTAAATGAGAATGTTAAATGTCAACGAAGGTTGGTCCAGTTGACAAGGAGTTAGATCATAACCCCGGTGTTTTTGTAAATATTCTTGAAGTAATTTTTAGACTGAACTCATCTAAACTTCCATTTATCAAAAAAAGAAAATAAGAAAGCAGTAATTCCATGGTAAAATGAACCGCAACGTGTGCAGGTGATACTTTACATCTGCATTTTTATCCAACATGTGTTTACATTGACCTAAATCAGATGCAACAATACAGTGAATAAAAGATATATGCATGCTTCTTAGAATGCTGCAATTTTAGTTGAGCCCTTCATCACTCTTAGCTAGAACTTCAGCATCAGGTAGACTGTCAGCTGTAAAATGTTGGTTTGTTGCTTAGGACTATTATACATATTCCAGTAAATTCTACTAATGGAAGGTGTGGTTTGCAGGTTTCTCTGCCATTGTTAATTCTTCATGGGGAGGCTGATAAAGTGACCGATCCTTCTGTGAGCAAAGCCTTGTATGAGAAAGCAAGCAGTTCAGACAAGACACTCAAGCTTTACAAGGAGGCTTACCATTCTCTTCTTGAGGGTGAGCCTGATGATATAATCATTCAAGTTTTCAATGACATTGTTTCTTGGCTTCACCAGCATAGCTCATAAAATTTTTCTCTTCATTTTTTTCTCTTTGGAATATGTATGACCATCATAATTTATCAGGTTGTTGGCAATCTGTATATATAAAAAACTCTAGTGTGATTATTTATAGAGAAAAAAGAGAGATGTTGGGGGTAAGTGGGATGGAATATGATGTAAATTATTACATAAACTATGTTATGGGGGAATAAGTATAGATATCTATGTGATAAGTTCATATTAAAATTTCATGAACCCCACCTTTGGAATGGACCGAGTTTAACTTGGTATCCATAGAAGAACAAATTTTTGTTTTTTGCTAAATATTGCTGGACTGAGTTTGCTCAAAAAATTAAATGATTGGCATGACTACTGAAACTTGTGTATATGGAGAATCCCAAATGGTTTTTGACTTTTTTCTGTTAGTTTATTTTTAGTGTTAATAATGTGCAAATCTAACTATGAAGTAGTATTTCACTTCAAGTACCAAAACATTTTAAACTTTCTTTTGGGCGCAATTGTAAATTAAGTTTTTGGAATGGACTAAAAATGTTACGGATGTAACTTAATTAATGTGAATCATTTAATAAAGAACTAATAAAATAGTAAAAAAAACTAAAAATCCACATCAGGTGTTTTGTTTACATGACATTTGTGCAGCATTATTTTAACTTACATATTTTTAATTTACTTAACAGCCGTGACTCCTGATAAAAAAAACAGCCGTGACATTTTTTCATACCGGTTTTATAATTTCATGTATATCTTTGCATGCAAAGAAATTTACTATCTGATGAAAAAAAAAAGAAATTTACCGTGTCTAGTGGTCCAAATGGATTATTTGTTTTGGGTAGATATGTTTCTTAATCCTTAAGATGAAACTGGGGTTTTAATTACTACTTTATTTTTCCCCCAAAAATTTTGGGACAAAATGACACAAATACCTTTTGAATTTCAAAATTCTAAATAAGAGATTTTAACAAGTTGAGTAAAATTATTAACAACTACAGATCACATATATGAGATTTTGAAGTCCAAAATGTATTTTATTGCCATTATCCCAATTTTTGGTTCTTTTTTGATACATGATACATGATCAAGGTATCCCCTCACTCGACAAGTGAGAGACTAATCCCCCGCTGATTTGTAGGCACCTCAAAGGGTGGGACAGCTGGTCTGGGAGATTTAATGCTTCTTCATACCCAACGTCAGGGATCGAACCCCAGACAATTGGTTAAGGGTGAATGAGTCCTTGCCACTCAACCACACACCTCAGGTTATCCCAATTTTTGGTTCTGTTTATAGTTTGGTGAATTTTTTCCGAATAACTTATAGGGTAAAAGATCACATATGCCCCGGAAGTTTTGCACTAGGTTCACCGTTGCCCCTGAACTTTTGTTGGGATCAAATATGCCCCTGAACTCCTCAAATTGGTTCAAACTCGCCCCTTTTGGATGGCGATCTCAATATCCGTTTGACACATCACTTTAGTGTCCATGTAAGATGGTAGTCATTAGACACGTCATATTTATTTATATTGTGAGTAGTTAGGTGGCAATTTTAATGTAATTGATTTTTGTTTGTCTCCCTCTTCACCTATCACCTTCTTCGTCGCAAGTTAGGGCAGAAAAAAGGAAGAGGACGAAATGGAAGCAAGACTAGGGAAGAGAGGCAAGGAAGTGGGAATCGTAGAAGCACCCACGAAATGGAGTCGGCGTCGGCGTCGGCGTCGGCGTCTTCCTTCAACCATGGTGGTGAGGTTGATGACGTAAGCTCGCGAACGGTGTGCTGCTGTGTCGAGACGTTTCACCCCTTAGATCATGGACAGAAATCTGTCCATGAATTCTGTCATGAATGAAATTGCTGAATCGTTTTTGAAAAGTGAGATACGAATGAGGTTGTTTGTGACTGATGTTGGAAATTATTGTGAATTTGTTGTCAGTCTCAAGTTTTATTAGTATCTTCTCTTATATTCAATACTCAGTTATGTGCATTATCATCATCAGGGTAGTTAGATTTAATCATTTGAGTAAACTTATCGGCTATAGAATTAATCCTCATGCCCATTTGTTAAAAGATCCAAAGCTTAATCATCTTTTATTTGTCATTTCACATCTCACTTATGTAGCTAGTGGAGACAAGGTGCCTGAACCTTCCCTTCTTTTGTCCTATTGTTAATGAGCTGACTAAAGATGAAGCAATAACACTTTAGAAATGAGTTTTGACCCCTTCAAATGAATGTAAGTTAAGTGTACCTCAGCAGCATCACATTGCAGATTATATCAAAGATCAATGCAGAATCATTTACAGCTAATTGCTCGTTTGGTAATGTAAATGGCCTTACTGAGAATACACTTAGAGACCGACAGGTCTGTAATCTTTTATAAAGAGGATGCATGCAAATAGAAGCCCTCTACATTTGTTTGATTTGCCTTTCTTACTTCTGTACATTCTTGAGATTTAATATAATTTCATTCCAATTAAAAAAACTTGCTCATTTACTGTATAATAAATTCACTGATGTGATTGCATAATAATACAAGTTGTTGCTGACATTGATTTCCAAGCTTGGAGCAATGGTTTACTGCATAGTAAATTCACTGATGCATTTGAAAATTTATACTTGACTGCCTAATATATACTTGAATATTTGGTTGAAGATTTATACTTGACTGATGTGGTAGTATTTTCAATTTGGTTGAACTTTAGTCTTGAAGAACTTTATACATTAAGATTCAGAGAACCATGTACACGAATCTCCCTTTCCTTCTTCGATTCAGAGCAACATATGCAATATCAGATTGTTTTCGGGGTTTATTTTGTTCCACAATCAATCTTATGCTTCATTCTCACAATCTCAATGTCTCTGGGTTCGTTTCTTTTGTGTCTAGGGTTAAAAACTTCTTTCCTAAATTAATATCACACTATCAGATTTTAAGAGGATAAAAGGCTGCAATTACATATTTGAGTGATGATAATCTAGGTGTAATGACAACAAATATGCCACATCATCGTCTTAGTTTCCACCTCATCGTTTTAACGGCACAGTTAATGAGTCCATCCAAAAAGGGCGACTTTGAACTAATTTGAGGAGTTCAGGGGCAAATTTGATCCCAAAAAAAGTTTAGGGGCAACGATGAACCTGATGCAAAACTTCCAGCGCATATGTGATCTTTTACCCTAACTTATAATATATGCATCTGAAATTCTAATATAAAGTGCAAAAAAAAGGAAGTATGAAAACGAATATTATTTTATCATTGCGTGGTTGCTTGAATGAGAACACATAAAGATGAAGAGGAGGGATTTTAGAATGGCTATTATATTAACAGTAAAAGAATTATATTAAAACATTTGTTATTTTTTTAAGTTTATTTTAAAATTTTATTCAGCTATTTTATTTAAAATAGTGAAATATATAATTTCAGTTCATTTATAAAAAATAAAATCTATAAAAGCTACCTCTTAAGAAAAAATATATTTTTGCAAAATATATTATCTGGCTTTTAAATAGTATTTTAAAATTTTAATTTTAGAATCAAAATAAATTAGGTAATATTATATATTATCATAAGGTAAATTTCTGTTTAATTCAAATATTACTCGATGGCTCCGTGGAATTCACATTCCTAAACTCTTTGGGAATAATTTAATGGAAAAATGGGGAAAAAGTCTCATTAAAAATTTAGAATTTGTTAGTGATGAGCCGTGGAACTAATAATTTTTTTTTTTTTTTGATAAAAGAACTAATAAATTTTTATACAATGATTACTATTGTAAATTGTTTTTATCAGAAATAATTAATTTTTATATACGAAATATTAGTATCTGATATATGTCATTTTCCTTAAGAAAATTTCTAATACCGGGACTTTTACTCAATTCTTTTATTTTAAATGTAAATAATTGAAAATCAAACACCCTAACCATTGTCACATGCCGACCACTACACTATCATAAACCAAATGGGGCTAAACAAATCAGTATATGGGACTTTTACTCTATTTTTAATTCCTAACCATTGTCACTAGCCAACTAGTCCTATTCTCATCGCATGCCAGCAATTGTCATAAACAAAACGGGGTCAAACAAATCAGTACATGACAAAATTAGAAATATATCCAGTTTATTCAATTGAATTACGTATACAATTATAAAAAGACGAGGTTGGGATGAAAAACAAATAACCCGAAAAAGGTAATCTTAATTATTTTTCTTACGTTTATATATTCATTGGTGAAATTCACTTCATCAAAATATAGTGAAATTCAAAAGACAAGAGATGGTGGGTGCAAGTGGGATATGTATGATGCTATGCTAAATTTGGTTAACTTTGCTTTCGGTGCTATTGTTTCTCTTCCGTCCACTCAACTCCCACCATTTTTAAATTAAGTGCCTAACTGCCTATACATACAAAATACTATGAATTTTTTAAATATATCAAAACACTTTGTTTTTGGATTATAAAACTATCATTTTGTGGCAAAGTCTTGTTGCTTTTGCCCCTCAATCATGTCTTTCTCTTCTCCTTCTTTGTGCTATTCTCCATTAAAATTGAAGGTACATTTTCCCAAAGCCAAGACTATGTTTTGCTCTTTCTGATTACAATTCGTTGATGTCTTTTGAATTTGAGTTTCTTTTCTTTTCTTTAGAATTCTCTTTTTTGGGATGGATTTCTGATTTTTTTTTGAATCAGCTCGGTCTGCTTTTGAATTTGATTCATGAGATAAGAGTCTTCTTTTCCAGTATACTATGAAGTGATAAGGAAAATATGTGTGATATGATCTCACTATACAACTTGTATAGTTTTGTATGTGATCATTTACAAGGTTCTATTTGTTGTAGATTGGTCAGTATGGTGCAGGAAGAAGAAGGGTGAAGTTGAGAGGAGAGTGGAGTTTCATTGGAGGATCTAAAATCATTTTTATGCCACAAGCTTCACAATATGTACTTTGTAAAAAACAGAGTGGAATTTATGCTACATGTATATATACTATTTTCATTCTCATCATCCACTTTTTTACACTTCATTCAGTTAAAAATGTAAGATACTAAAAAATTCCTACAAACCGATAAAATGTCAGTTATATCATTTAATGTGTTTTAATTTGACTTATGTTTACCATTTTTGAATAATATGATTTTTAAACATGTATTTATTATATGCCATCTCTGCAAGGGGTAAAAGGGAAAAACAACAATTAAATACCGTGTCAACCTCTTGTATGAAAAATTTATGAGTATTGTTATGTTTTAGGGTTGTCAAGCTCTGAACTGGCCAGCAATGTGTTTACAATGGGAACAACGGCAGTTCTACCCTTTTACACACTCATGATCGTAGCTCCCAAATCAGAGATAGTATGACATTTTTATATTTTTTTATTTAGTTTTTGGAGTAGTTTTATGAAATTATTTTTTAGAATAAGTTTTGACAAGAAAAAGTGTGTTTAGATTATGGTTATTTATTATAAAAAATATTACTCTATGTATATATACGTGTGACTTTTTTCAAAATAGTTCTTAAAATTATTAGTTCAGGACAAAAGATAACCAATTGAGAAGGGTTTTTTTGTTTGAATCATTTACCATGGGTTATAAAAACACATGTTTGTCACCTTTTCCATAAACTCTACATAACCAAAAAATAAAAACAAAATGGGTAAAAACATTTTCTGATTTTTTTTTATACTTTCGAGAACAGATAGCTTCTATTGTTTGTTGTTGCAGAAAACATTATTTATCAAACTTTTAAATTTTAATCAAATAAAATTATTCTGAAAGTTAGAAATCAAACAAGGTTTTCCCTTAATGGATGTATTCTCAAATAAAATTATTATACTTTAGCTAGCTACCCAAGTTACTATATATAACCACGTTTATAGATGAACAAATGATCAGAACTCTTTACAATTTATGGATAGTGGTACTCTAATACTCTTATTTCAGTTTATATGTGTGTGTGTACTGCTGGGCTTTAGATATTTAGCTGCTGCATGAGATTCATAGTTTCAAAATGGGAAAATGCAGACTAAAAAGTCAATGGAAAGTGGCATACCATATGCATTGCTTGGGCTTGTGTATGCACATCTACTTTACCTTTCTTGGACCCCAGAAACCCTTAAACTCCTTTTTGCAAGCGAATACTTCTTACCTGAAGTGAGTTGATATTTACACATAGATAAAGTGAAGAAGATTTATAGTACTAGTTTATCTCACCAAAAATAGATTTATACTTACGAATTTGGGCCCTTATGTATCTTTTATAAATTTTGCAGTGGGAGATTTTCCAACATTTTTTCCTAGAATAATAGTATTCTTCTTTTACATTGGGCTTTTATTGAATGTTTTGATGCAGCTAAGTAGTATAGCAAAAATGTTCTCTAGTGACATCACATTAGCCTCTGTTTGGATTCACTTAATTCTTATAGATCTATTTGCAGCCAGGTCCTTTTCTTCTTACTCATTCCCCTTTTCCTCCTTGATGATTGTTTTTTTTTCAATCTCATCCTTACAATTTTGCATCATTACACATGAATCCAGGCAGGTTTTTCTTGATGGACTAAAGAATCAAATTGAGACTCGCCATTCAATTTCTCTTTGCCTCTTCTGTTGCCCCATTGGTGTTCTTTCTCACATCATCACCAAACAAATCACCAAAAGCCCCAGTAAAGAAACAACTATAGAATCATAGTTGAGAATCTGTTCATTATTTTCATCTATTTTTGTTTCAAATGATGAAACCGTTACTCTCAATATGTAGAAAGTACTCATCTTGTCTTTTATGTAAAACATGTATAACTAATTTGATTAAGGAAATCAAATAAATTAGTTAATACGACGTATTTTCTAAAATTCCATAATCATCATCCTTGTTTCTCCCTATATCTCTTAACTTATTATAGTGAAGGAACATCAATAAGGTAGCTTTAGAAAAGTTGGATGAATATGAGAAATATTACGTACATTTATGATTAAATATCAACTCCACAATTAAGTTTACATTAAGCATTGGAGTACGACATGTCTTCAATTGCCACAAACACTTCTAGAATCTTATGGTTAATACATTATCAAATTAATTATAAGTTGAAAAATATTTAATCACTTAATAATTGGATCATTTTTAGCGGCACAGTTAGTACTTCACCTGGGTTTTACCAACAAAGGGTTAGTCCAATTGGTAAATAGGTTTGATTCATAACTATATGGTTGTGAGTTCAAATCCCGTCGGTGTGAGAACCTTAGTGGGCGATCTGTAATTACTTTGGTCCTGGTGAGTCCTTGAGATTCAACCAAAAGCTAGAAGCTCTTCTCAAAACCTCATGCTTTAAGTAACCATTGTGACTTGTGAGCTTCATTCAATCAAAAAGCAAGAATATATACTCATTCCAGTGTAAGCATTCATTAATAATTAGTCATTTAGAATGGATTTTTCTCTCGTTTGATGAGTGCGTACTTCGTTGGAGAGTAACATACTGGTTCCCACATTGGCAAAAAAAAAAATTATGATTAATTCCCATGAAGCCGATTCTAGTTCACATACCATGGGAATTCTAAGTGCAAGGTTGTTCACTAACACATCAGTGCATCTAAATTGGAGAAGAGACAAATGGGTGAAGAGTTGAAATGAGCGCAAGCGCAAAACAAGTTTATTTAATCAAAGTTTATTTAATCAGTTGAGTTGTTGTCCATGGTTGTGCGCGAGCGAACACACTCTTCCTCTAGACTCATTTACTAATACAATATTACATGTTAATTCTAGATTACTAAATATAAGTCGACTTTTTTATTGTAGATTAAGAAAACAAAACAAACCCCTTAATCACAACACATTTTGTGAATTATACACACACTCTCTAGAACCCCCAAAATCCTTGGTATGCCATTTGTAATTAATTAATCATATAAATTATTAATTTCCCCCTATTTTCTTTATTCGAAGCTAGCTGTCATGCCCACACAAAAACTCCTGCAAAAACAAACTTTTAAATTACACATACATTTATGAATAAAGGAGTATCTCATTTCAATTCGGGACACACATTTGTCTGTTATTTTAAGGGACAATTGCATCAAGTACCAAATAAGAGGCTTAATTTCAAAGGTCCCAAGGTGTTGTTACTACTTGTTAATGAAGACTATTGTACTTGTTAATAGTGCATATTAATAGCTCCTTGGGACCAGTTTAAAATTAAGTCTCTTATTTGGGACATCGGTCAATTGTCCCTTATTTTAATTGATTTCTCCTAATCATGGCGCCAAAGCTTTAAACTTTAGTAAAAACACGAAAGTTTGGAGCCGCATAACACTTGTGTACCTATCTAACTATCAATATGATAACCCTATTTTCACCGTTGCATAAGAAGAGGGTCCAAAAACATGGCAAATAGCCAAAAATACAAGGGCATTCAAAAACGTTACATGCCATTTCCCCCATATAAGAGATATGACTAATGGCTTATAGCCTAAATAGATTATGGCGACTGACTTGCAGGGTTTTTCAATAGTTTAGAGTGGGCAATGAAAAACTTGAGAACACATAACTCTAACCCCAAAAGCACTTCGCTATATCCAATTCACCATGCAATGCATTAGGGTTAAAAATGATTATAATGCAGGTGGGATAGCTGCATCTTGCTTCGTAGCATCTCCTATAACAAGTATATACATTAGGGTTAACAATATTCATAAAATATGAAGATTTACAAATCTATAATCATTTGAGCTGTATAAAACAATAATCTATAAGTTAGAAGACCAACATACAGCTTTGGCCACATATAAACATCAATTATTCATAGGGTAAAAATGGAAAATGGAAACCCACTGATGGGCTTGATCACTTCTGGGGGCAAGTGTATAGGCGCAGAAATAAGTTGGAGAGAAAAGGAGGCCCAATCGAAATAGAAAGCCCAATTCAGAATATGCCAAGGGGGGACCATGGAGAGAAACAGAATCTGACAATAGCAGGATAGTGGGGGGAAATTAAAAGGCTGAGGTGTGATACTAGGAAGGTCATTCGGTTGGAATTGTCTTTTTTGGGAGAGAGGGGCTGGTCTCTCGAAAATTGGTCCAGGGTTACTAGTTTCTATTTTATTGTTTTCCTGTTTTATGCTTTCTGTTGTGACATTTGAGGTGTACTCTTGTTGAGGTTGTTTGTCCAAGTGTACTCCTTTGCTTGATCAATATATTATTTCAGAACCTTCCACTCTGTTTGTCTCTTTATTTTTACTGTTTCATCAGGGTCCCAACATTCTGGCATCAGAGCAGCTTTCCTGGGCATGGTTAATACAAGGATGGAGGGTAGAATTGAGAGTTTAGAGAAGACAATGGATGAGGTTCAGAGGCGACAGCAAGTGACGGGTGAAAGGCTGCTGGGAATTGAAACGAGTCTTCACCAAGTGACTCATGAGCGCCTAACCAACATGGAGGAGACCTTAAACCGCATTCTGGAACACATGGGAGGACAGAACGGGGGTCGGAATGAGGATCATGAAGGGTCGGTACATGGCGGAGGTGAGGGAGAACATCACGAGGAAGAACAGGAAAGAACAGAGGGCGGAAATGGTGATGGCGAAGGGAATGATGCCAACAAACACAGGAAGCTTGAACTTCCCCTTTTCGAAGGAGAAGATCCCCTGGGGTGGATATTCCGAGTTGAACGGTATTTCTCCATTAATGGAGTGGGGGAGGCTAAGAAACTCGATGCCGCCGTGGTGAGCTTGGAGGGGAAAGTTCTTTCGTGGTTTCAGTGGATGGAGGCGAGGAGTCCCATACGGACATGGAAGGACTTTAAGACGGAGGTGACTGAAAGGTTCCACTGTAAACAGGTGGGCGATGAGTATGAACAGTTGATGGCCTTACGGCAACTAGGAACGGTGGAGGAATATCGCGAGCAGTTTGAGGCAATGTCAGCCCCGTTGGAGAATGCTCCGGAGGAAGTGTTACGTGGAGCGTTTATGCATGGGTTGACCGAGGATGTGAGGTGTGACGTGAAGTTGATGCAGCCCAAGAGCTTGAAGGAATTGATGAACCTTGCCATTCAGGTGGAGGACAGGAATCGGGTCAAAGAGAAGCTGTTGGAGCGAAGAGAAGGAAAGGCGGCTCGGTCGAGTACTCACTTCAGGTGGGGTGAGAATCGGGTCAACCTGACCCGGTTTACAACCTCGCACTCAGTGAAGAGCGCCAGAAACCACCCATGGTCACGAACCCCAGTGGCTGGAAAACCCCCGGAGGAGAACAAAGTGGTAGCCGCCACAATGACTACCACTCCTACAACACCGGCGAGCAGTACCGGGAGCAATACTTATCGGAGGCGGATATCCGATGCTGAAATCAACCGAAGGAGGGAGTTGGGCTTGTGTTTTCGATGTGAGGAGAAGTTTGGGCCCAATCACAAGTGCAAAAACCGTCAGTTGAGATTGATTTTGTTGGAGGATAATGAGGGAGATGGGCCGGAACCAGAAGAAGGGGCCCAAGAGGACTGGGAGGCCCAAGTAGATAAGAGTTTGGACAACATGGAGCTGGCCATCACCTCTGTAGTTGGGCTCAATGGAAAGAAGACTCTTAAGTTGGTGGGCCACATACTAGGGCATGAGGTAGTCATTTTGGTGGATTGTGGAGCCACCCACAACTTCATCTCCATGAACCTAGTCAAGCAACTCCAACTTCCCATCACGAAGGTCAGAAGCTACGCCGTGACAGTGGGCGACGGCCGCCGTGTCTGCTCCGACCTGAAATGCGCCGACGTCATTCTGGAGGTACAAGGTATGAGTATTCAGCAATCATTTTACCCTTTTGAGCTGGGAGGGGTGGAAGTGGTACTTGGAATAGAGTGGTTGGCTACCCTTGGAGAAACCCGTATCAATTGGGGCGAGTTATACATGAAGATTAAGGATGTTCAGGGCTGGAAGTGTTTGCGAGGGGACCCAACATTGACTCGGTCCATGGCTACCTATAAGTCGGTTTGCAAAGCAATTTGTGAGGAATGTGAGGGGTATTTGATGGAGATGTGGATTAGGAACCAAGAGGAGGGACCCACCGAGCCGAGTAACCCGGAAATGATGAAGATCCTGGAGGAATTTCCAGATGTTTGTGCTCCCATGAACGAACTACCCCCTCGGCGATCTCGAGATCATGCGATAGTGCTCAAGGAAGGGACCCAGCCCACTAACATTCGTCCCTATCGCTATGGGTATGCCCAGAAAACGGAGATAGAGAAGCTGGTGCGTGAGATGTTGCTAGCCGGGGTCATACAACCGAGTACCAGCCCCTATTCAAGTCCGGTGCTCTTGGTGAAGAAAAAAGACGGTAGTTGGGGATTCTGTGTTGATTATAGAGCCCTAAACCAACACACGGTACCGGACAAGTATCCTATTCCGGCCATTGAGGAGCTGTTGGATGAATTGGGAGGGGCAACCATATTCTCAAAGCTGGATTTGAAGGCCGGATACCACCAAATTTGAATCAAGGAAGGAGATAAGCCCAAGACCGCCTTTCGTACTCATGATGGCCACTACGAGTTCATGGTCATGCCATTTGGGTTAACCAATGCACCATCCACTTTCCAATCTCTCATGAATGATATATTTCGAGAGTACTTACGGAAATTTATACTTGTTTTTTTTGATGACATACTCATTTACAGCAGGGACATACAGACACACCGGGAACACCTCCGAATAGCTCTTACCGTGTTAAAGGAACACAAGTTGGTAGTGAATCCGGTGAAGTGTGTGCTGGGGCAGCCTCGGATGGAGTACTTAGGGCACATCATTTCGGCAGAGGGGGTTCAAGCAGATCCTGCCAAGATAGTTGCTATGACAAGTTGGCCGGTTCCTAAGAATTTGAAGGCCCTGCGTGGTTTCTTGGGGCTTACCGGCTATTACCGTAGGTTTGTGAAGGGATACAGCAAGATAGCGGCCCCTCTAACCAATCTCCTCAAGAAGGATGCTTTTGAGTGGAGTGAGGAGGCACAAAAGGCATTTGAGGAGCTTAAGACGGTGATGACATCATTACCTGTTCTTGCCATGCCGGATTTTACCAAGCCATTTGAGATTGAGGCGGATGCATCGGGAAGGGGAATTGGTGCCGTGCTAATGCAAGTGGGCAGACCGATAGCCTATTTCAGTCAGAAATTGTCACCTGGGGGGCAGCAAGGATCGGTTTATGAGAGGGAGCTCATGGCAATAGTGATGGCTGTTAAGAAGTGGCAACACTACCTAATTAGTCAACCTTTTATTATACGCACTGATCAGCGAGCGCTCCGTTATTTGCTTAGCCAGCGAGTACTAGAACCTGACCAAAAGAAGTGGGTGTCAAAATTGATGGGATACCAGTTCCAAATTCAGTACAAGCCCGGAAATGAGAACCGAGCAGTCGATGCCCTGTCAAGGAGAGAAGCAGAACCGGAATTAGCTTCTTTCTCTGTCCGCCAATATGAGGGGTTTGAGGAATTAGAACGTGAGGTTCACGGGGATGAGGAGCTCAGAAAAATCATGCAGCAAATTGTACAAGGGGAAGGCTCGAGGGGGTATACGATGCAGCAGGGGACCCTTTTGTATGAGGGGCGACTAGTCCTTCCCCGGAAATCACGCAAAGCACAGGCCCTTATCAAAGAGTTCCATGATTCCCCCTATGGTGGCCACTCCGGTTACTTGCGAACTTACAAGAGGTTGGCGGCAATACTGTATTGGGTGGGCATGAAGAAGGACGTTCAGGACTATGTGTCACAGTGTGAGGTGTGCCAACGTAACAAGCATGAATCCATGAGTCCGGCGGGTCTACTCCAACCTCTACCGATACCCCAAGCCATTTGGGAAGATATTAGCATGGACTTTATTGGTGGACTCCCCCGAAGTGGCCGGTTTGATTCAATTCTGGTGGTGGTGGATAGGCTCACTAAGTACAGTCATTTCATCCCTTTGACTCACCCTTATGATGCTAAGGAGGTGGCCAATTTGTTTGTTCGAGAGGTGGTCAGATTGCATGGTTTTCCCCTGTCCATTGTCTCGGACAGAGATAAGATGTTTACCAGTCAATTCTGGACTGAATTATTCAGCATGGCAGGAACCACATTGAAGCTTAGTTCAGCATATCACCCCGAAACCGATGGGCAAACAGAGGTAGTCAATCGGAGTTTGGAAACCTATTTGAGATGCTTCGCTGGACACACACCTAAGGCCTGGTCACGTGCACTTCCGTGGGCAGAATATTGGTATAATACTACTTTTCACAGTGCTACAGGGATGACACCTTTCAAGGCCTTGTATGGCCGCGACCCTCCACCCGTATTGATGTGGCGGAATCAGCCGTCCCGGGTGCAGGCTGTTGACCAACAATTGAGAGAACGCAACATATTGTTAGATGAGCTTAAGGCTCAACTCCAGCGAGCCCAGTCCCGCATGGCAGCCCAGGCGAACAAGCATAGACGCGATGTTGAGTATGAAGAAGGGGACATGGTGTACTTGAAGCTGAAACCTTACCGTTTTCGGTCATTGGCAAAGAGGCCAAATGAGAAGCTGGCGACGGTATTACGGACCTTTTGAGATTCTCAAGAAGATTGGGAAGGTGGCCTATCGCCTCCAACTACCTCCTACTGCTCGGATTCACAATGTGTTCCATGTTTCTCAGCTGAAACGAGCACTTAAGCCCACCATACCAGCACAGTCATTGCCACAAGGTCTTACTGAAGATATGGAGTTGGTAGTGGAACCTGAACACATTCATGCTGTCCGCAGAGGAAAGGGAGGGCAGATACAACTGTTAATTAAGTGGAAGGGCCTGCCGGAACATGACAACACGTGGGAGGATGCTATTGACATTCAAATTCAGTTTCCCGCCTTTCACCTTGAGGACAAGGTGATTCTTGAAGCGGTAGAAGATGATGGGCTTGATCACTTCTGGGGGCAAGTGTATAGGCGCAGAAATAAGTTGGAGAGAAAAGGAGGCCCAATCGAAATAGAAAGCCCAATTCAGAATATGCCAAGGGGGACCATGGAGAGAAACAGAATCTGACAATAGCAGGATAGTGGGGGGGAATTAAAAGGCTGAGGTGTGATACTAGGAAGGTCATTCGGTTGGAATTGTCTTTTTTGGGAGAGAGGGGCTGGTCTCTCGAAAACTGGTCCAGGGTTACTAGTTTCTATTTTATTGTTTTCCTGTTTTATGCTTTCTGTTGTGACATTTGAGGTGTACTCTTGTTGAGGTTGTTTGTCCAAGTGTACTCCTTTGCTTGATCAATATATTATTTCAGAACCTTCCACTCTGTTTGTCTCTTTATTTTTACTGTTTCATCAGGGTCCCAACACCCACCTATAAAAGAAATTTACAAACTAGGCAAAAGTATGCATGCAACAAAACTTGATGATAAAAGCAACCCCTTACTATTACCCCCATTTAACAGTGTGAAAATAAAACTAAATACAACATACAAATAATTATAAAACCAACACGACCATATGCAAACTAATACTAGAAATAACTTCTATGGCTATGCAAAATTCTCATCTTATATAAATCCCATTGTAATAGCTTCTAACAATGCAAAAGCAAAACTTAGACTTCCAATTGCTAATTCAACAAGTTTATTGCATCAAGTCTGTCATAGAGAAAGGAGATGGGGCTTCATCACTAATGGCTACAATGAAAGTACCAGCAACAACGGAGGTGGGGCTTCACCATTAATGGCTAGAAACCTTGTGAGAGGATCTAATGCAGTCCAGGTTTCAGTGAAAAGCTGTTGTTACCAATCCTACATGGTCTATCTCATAGCCTTATTGGATTCGACAAGATTTTCCTTCTCTACCTCTAGAACCTCAATGAGCTTTTGCTGGTGCAAATTAAGTAAGTCGGCAAACATTAATCAGAAATAGACATATTGCAGATGCAGCTTGTGACTACAATTTCTATAGACGCCAAGAATTATGACCCTACTCCTTCCTAAGACATGATATCCTGATATTATTTCACAACTCTTTCTACATATCATTCAGTACATATGTTTATTAGAACTATCAAGTGAATTCAATTAAAATATCCTCAGTTTGGATTTCAAAATCAGAATTTACCACATCTTAAATTTCGACTCTGGATTCAATAAAGAGCAGAAGGTCAAATTGTTTTAAACTAATATTAAGAACACATTTAAACATGGCATATCTTTTTTTTTTTTTTGGGGGGGGGGGGGTGTAGCAAACTAACCCAGACCATTTTGAATTATGATTATGTTATGTTAAGTACCTAAGTAGGGGTAGTTAGTTAGGGTAGTTGCTGTTGATATTTCTGTTCCTATATTCTAATACATTTTCGGTTATATTTGGCAGATTCTGTTGTATTTTCTGCTATGACCGAGTAAGGCTAAAGGGAACAGTACCTATAAAAACCCCTTTTGGTCTCATTTGTGATTGTACGTGTGTTGTGTATGTTGAATGAAAAAAGAGTTATATTTTCTCTCTTCTTCCTTCTCTCTTTCTCTCTTCATCTCTAAATTTCTCATTCTTTCTCAAGTTCTATACCAGATTACATCCACACAGAAGACTATTTTAGTCTCAGAAAAATAAATTGAAATTAAAAGCATATAATCAAGCAATCTGGCTAATTAGCATATTCATGCACACAAAACATTCAATTGGTCTAGATATAATTATATGATCCATAACTACACATCCCACATAAGTTTATAGTCCAACATATAGTCTGCTAAAGTATAATGTGCAAGAAGGAACTACAAAGAAAAACATGTAGAACATACATGAAATTAGGCATCAGTGCCATCCGAGACTTTTGCACCAAAAGGATCATGAGTTGGACCAACATCCTGCCCAATATGGCGCTGCACAAGGCGCTGCAAGTCGGACATAACCTTACTTTCTCTCTTAGCCTTCTCTTCATAGTTAAACATAGCCAGAGCACGCTTATCCTCTGCACTATAAACCTGGTTTTCTTTCCTAATACGAATAGCATTCATCCTTTGATGCCTACTTCCACTCATCACATACCCAAGACTTTCAAACTTCTGAATTTCCTCTGCAGACAAACCCACTTCTCCTCTTCGCGGAATACGCTTCCCTTGCTGCACATACTGCGCAATGGCGTCTCCTTCACCAGGCCTAAGCGCCCCACCATAACTAATATGCCCCTCAGCTCTCGGCAAAGGTTGAGGCCCCACCACAGGTTCATCATCCAATGCATGTTTCTTCTGTGACTCAAACAATTCCTTCAACTTCATAGCCTCAACATTAATTTCTTGATTCTTCACTTCCTCCATCTTACTCTTTGCATTACCTTCACCATCATCTGAAGCCTCTTCAGAGGAAAAATCCTCACTTTTGGCATGAGACCTTCTCTTGCTCCTCGAAGAAGATCGCTTATGTTTCCTTCTTGATTCTTCACTTTCACTGTCTTCACTGCTCTCTGAATCACTATATCTTCTCTTCCTCTTCCCACTGCTTCTTCTCCTTCTACTTCCACTTCTCCTACTCTTGACTGATTTCTTTCTACGTGAACTTCTCTGTTCAGAATCACTCTCACTTTCACTTTCCTCAGATTCAGTATCACTAAACGACTTCCTTCCCCTGCGTTTTGAACCCAAACTCGATCTCTTCTTCCTCCTCCCATCTGATTCAGAATCAGAGGAACTCTCAGATTCACTATCTGAAGATTCCTCAGGCGAAGATTCATCCCTCCTTTTCAATTTACTTTCCTTGTTGCCCAAATCAGTCTTAATAACCACCACATCATTATGTTCCTCCTTCTCAGAAATTTCCTCTCTCTTCTCCTCCATATCACCATAATCATTATCACTACTCTCACCTCTAGGAGGACTAGGCGTCACATTCCAAATACAGCGTTTCAACATCTTCCTCATCTTCTGCCTTTTCAGCCTCCTGAACTCCTCGAAGCTCAAACCCTTAAATTCCTCATCAAAATCAGAATCGGAATCAGAACCAAATCGGCCAGAATCACGGCGACGCTCTCCACGGCCGAATTGCTTCGGAAGAGAATCGCCGTTCAGATTATCGTGTTTGTGTCTAGGGTTTCTGTGATCTGGTGATTCCGATCGACGGCGATGATGGTCGTTGTGAGGGGAACGACCGTAGGCTTCGTAACTAGGGCTACGGCGGCGGCGGCTCCGGTAGTGATCGGAATCAGGGGAGTATCGGCGATTGGAAGAAGAGGGGATTTCGATGATGGAGGCTGGCCTTCCCATCGGGATTTCTGGCTGCCAAACACAAGGACACAAAATACAATGAGTAATCAAAGTGTTTAATCCCCTATCGACTCAAGAGTGGTTAATAAATAATGGAGATAAGGGCTATTTGGTCTTTTTGAGCAAAATTTGTTCGTCCCATGTCAGGAAGTATACATCTTTTGTTATTTTACAAATAAGTGGCACATTTTTATCTTTCAATATTCAAATGGTATTCTATTGGGATTTCCCTTATTCTTCGTATTATATGCTTGCAAAGTGACTAGATCTTATCACACGTTACTTTTTATACCTCTATTATAGCAATCTAATTAATTTATAACCACATGACAAAGAAAGGAGTGCAAGTTGCTTCCATTTTTATCCTATCACTTAAATCATGTTTATAATCTCTTCCTTCTATTGTACTAAGCTGAATAGAACAAGCAGAGAAAGGAGGAAACAAAACAATATGAAATTTCATACAGATATATTCAATCAATTTAGAGAAAGAAACAAAAGCAACTTAGTAAATCAAATCCCAAAGAGAATTTCAAATTATCCAACCAACATCACCAAAACAAAGTACATATAAAATCTCAAGTTTCATTTACTTGTCAATGCTATTATACCTTTCAAGCAATTGAGAAATTACACCACACATATACCTTTGGCCAGGGAACAGAATCATCAATCAGAAATTAAATAAGCATGCTAACTAAATTTCAATCAGATTTACTTAATGCATCTTCATCCAATATATTTTACTTTAAAACTGACAAATATCTTTACAAACAGATTCATAATTTCTTTTTAGACTGATAAATATTAAAACTCCAAAAACAAACTTAACACCCTACTTGCATTCATTTAAATAACTTTTCTCCAAAATCCACCATTCACACAAGTATTAAACAAGCAAAACACACACAAATACTTAAATTTTTAAGAACATATAGGTACCCTTGTTGAAATTTAATTACTAGCATATTTATGGCAATACTCAACTCTCAGCCAACATCTTCAACAGATTCAGAAATCAAAGTCATGAATCAAACAAGAAAATATTAGCTCCCAAAATCCTTCCACATCAATTAACATTTGTTCCATTTAACAAATCTAAACAAGTACTAGTATTAGCTAACAATACCAATTCAGCTTAGAATTCTTTAAAACACCATCCAATCCATTCAATTAACAAAACAGGGTATTTAGTTACCTAACAAAAGTAAGACACTTTCAAGTGACAAAATCAAGGTTCTTCCACAATATGCATGCACAAAGATTATTATAATCCTTCATTTGATAACATTAAAATGTTTTATATACTAAAATTCCATTCGGTCAGCTCAAAGAAACAAAAGAGAACAAATTCAAAACACAAACAAGAAAACAATGTAACTTTAATTCAGATTTGGCCAATGAAGAAAATAAAAGCCGAATTTACTATTGATCATGCAAGCACTAAACATCATTAAACAACTTCGCAAATCATACACCGTTCATTACAATTCATCTAATTTCTTCATATCCCAATGACAATTAAAAACAGAGAAGAATAAGCTTTACAACAAAAATTCGTAAGCTCAAATCAATTTCTACACTCTTCTAAGCATTTTCACAAACAACTTGAGTGCAATGCTATTCAAACAATACACTTATCCTATATACATGCATCACTAGAAAAATTAAACATACACATAATACATCAGTCCTTTAGTTATTTAATTTCCCAAAGTCAGTTTCCGAATCGAACAGAGAAAAGAACATGATCTGCTACAAAAAAACATGGGTGGAATTTTAAAATTTGTAAAACACAAAATCTCAACAAAATCAAACATGCAAACAGAAATCCTACTCTGTTAGAATCCTATACATCTTAAACAGAAATTTCCAGCCATAAACAGAATCAAACATATTACTTATTATTTCCTAAAACTGATCCGAAGAATAAAAATAGGATAATCAATGAAAAATTCAACTTCAATCCAAAACCTGACTTGTAATTCAATAAGTAATCATTATCTTGCTCATGCTGTATTAAATTACATTTTAAAGTACTCCCAATCACCAGAATTCATTTGACAGTATAAAAGGAAACATGGGACAATACAGCCCATTCGGCCAGCAAGGAAAACAAACAGGAAATTTGCAATTGAACATGCAATCACACAAACAACATTAAACATACATATGTCATTCTTATCCTAATTCTAATCACATTAAATCATCAATTACAAACACCCTTTTCACGAAAACATCAGTAAGTTCAGAAATCAAACATGCAAGAATTTTTTATAATTCAGAGAAACCTATACAATCAGATATTTAAAGTTTTGAATCCTAAGGAACCCTAAATTTGGGGCTTTTTCAAAAACTCAACAAAATCTCCAAGTAACCTTCAAATCCACCTACAAGCATGAAGAATCGAAGCTTATTGTTTGTGTTTTAACGAGAATTCTCACCTGAGCTCAAAACCTAGACAGAAGTGGCGGACGTTGAAGAAGAAGAAGAACGAAGAGAGTAAGGAAGAAAGGTTTTTCGATAATGAAGAAAATGTAGAGGGAGCCAGGAGGGGCGGGTTTGAAATTATTAGAAGAGGCAAGTTTTCCGCATATTCCGACTCCGCCCCTATTCTTGTTATATTCTTTCCGTTTAGTCCTTACTTTTTTTTGTTCACCAACTTCCTTACTTCAATCATTTCAATCTAGTCCCATCTTAATGAAATCATTCCTACAAATCAAATCTTTTAACCTATAAGTATAACAATTGACATATACATATATTTAGGGATTTCCTTCCATCATAAATTTGTTTACGCCTCAAATTATTTTTCATAGAATTTTTAACATAACTAAGCTCTTTTAATTATTTTCCTCAATTTCTAAAGAAACTAAGCATATCAATTTCTTTTAAAAAAAGTACATTTATCTTCATATATTTATTTTTAAGGCTTTCTACTTTTTAAATGACACCCCAAGACCTTAATAAATTTTTAATTATTCTCTAAGTCAAATTTGGGGTGTTACATCTCAGGTATAAAAAAGTTGCTAACCCTTCATGAATAAACGTCTAACTTTTCATTGGCAAAATTATGTGTTTTTTAAATTATTCGGAGCGATCTCTCAAAATGATCTAACTAACAAGTCGTTATTTAATGTGATTTTTGAATGATGAGACTTCGACTGACTAACTGGCTAGGTTACCATTCTTCGAAATCACTAAAATTTGGGACAATAATTGAATATTTTTCTTGAAAAAATAAGGCATGGATATAAATGTATTTTCACCCAAAAAAACATATTTCATGTTAGAAAAATGGGGAAATTATACTTAAATCCATGAAAAGATAATTTATATACTCCCTTTGGTTCTAAATATAAAATCTAGTTGACTTTTTAGGAAAATCCTAAAAAAGCAAAATAAGTTAATTATAAATTGATGATTTACCTAATTTTTCCCTTAGACTAGTATATTTTACCTATAAACTAATGGATAATCTAAAAATATATCAAATATGTCATAACTTAATAACCTATTTCGCAACTTTAATCTCTCCAAAAAAAAAGTCATCTAGGTCTTATATTTAGGACTGAAGGTAGTATATAGTTATTTACCCCTTAAATAATATTATTACTATAAAGTGTTGAGAGTAAAATCTTCCAATTGAAAAAGAATGTCATTCCCTTCATTAAGGTGTCAATATTTGTCTTGAAGGAAATCACAATTATGTTTCAAACAATTATCAAATTACATTAAAATTCACTTGCAAAAGCTTTGGGTGATATTAAATAGTTTGTGATTGACTAGCAACTATTTGAGTTGTTATTGCAGTTCTCTTAAAGTTTTGCTATTATTGACAACTCATGGAATAGCTATTGTTAACTATTAAGTTATCAATGACAAATCATTTAATACTACCTCTGGTCCTAAATAATATAAGATCTAGTTGACTTTTTTTTAGAGATTAAGGTTGTGAAATAGGTTATTAATTTATGACATATTTGATACATTTTTATATTATCAATTAGTTTATATGAAGAATAAACTAGTCTAAGGGAGAAAATTAGATAAATCAATTTATAATTAACTTATTTTGCTTTTTTAAGATTTTCCAAAAAAGTCAACTAGATCTTATATTTAGGATCGGAGGGAGTATAATTTAAGTTCTTTACAACTTCATTGTAATTTTATGAAAATTCAGGACTTGGTTGTAATTAAGTGACTTATGTATGCCTGATTGTGATTTCCCTTTCTCCTGTCATTGTAATTTTATGAATATTTAAGACCTGGTTGTAATTAAGTAACTAATTTTTGGAATAAAAAAATATAAGTAATTTAAAAATTGAAATTTCCACATAAATGAACAAATACAAAAAAAATTAAAAAACACAAAAGATGGGCCGTCAAAAATAGGGCAACACAGAAGCCTATTAGGAAGATGGTATTTAAGGCTTGTGTTACCCTTCTCTTCGCCTCCTCTCACTCTGTTTCTGGAAACCGAAATCTCGAAGAAGCTAAGGTAAGCTCCATGTACGTTTCATCCTTCGTCTTATATATAAAGTTCACTTTTTTAAGCCCCCCCATTTCGAATTATTTGTCCTTCCATATATTTATTTGTTCATATAGCATAATACAATCGTGATGTATGATATATGTACCTGACACCACCTAGTGAGATAAGTTCTTGTTGTGTTGTTCTGATTCCTTAACAGTGTTTTTGCCATATGTGCATTGTTTTGTTTTCATTTGTAGGGGCAATTAATATTTATATTTTGTTGAAGTAAACTTCTGATTTTATTTCATTTTTCTTCTGATTGTTCGTGTGTGAATTTTGTGATATTAGAGGGTTTTCTGTAATGAACATTCAAGAATAGTGTTTGATTTGATTGACTCTTGCTTACCTCAGCATGAGGAAGCCCAATCCAGTATTTTGTTGCAACATTTAAGTTCAATTGTACTGGCTCCGTTCCTAAATATAAGATTAGTTTCCTAATTTGATTAGTTTAAGGATGCTAGTTAAGGTAGTTATTAGCACATGATATTACTAATCTACCGTAATTATATACCTTTAGTTTCATTCTCCCTCTCTCGCTTGTTAATTATAGATAAGCATTATTAGACTTTATTTGAGAAGAAATTGAGAAAAATTAGAAGTTGATTATATTTAGGAACAAATTGAACTTTGAAAGTAATCTTATATTTAAGAATGGAGGGAGTATTCTTTTTCTATTGACATGTTGAGAATCATGGAACAATGTTAGGTAATGGGTTGTTTTGTCAAAAAACAGATTGACCAAAATGTATACTTCAAGGAAGAAAATCCACAAGGATAATGATGCTGAGCCAACTGAATTTGAGGAGACAGTTGCACAGTACCTATTTGATTTGGAGAACACTAACCAGGAGCTGAAGAGTGATCTGAAGGATCTCTACATTAACCAAGCAGTGTAAGGATTTTGCAATGCTCACTTGTGCTCATCCAATTTCTTTTCCTGTCACTACTCACATGAGAAATTGATTATGTGGATGATTTGTTGTACAGTCCTATGGATGTTGCTGGGAACCGCAAGGCTGTTGTTATTTATGTACCTTTCCGATTGAGGAAGGCATTCCGCAAGATTCATCTCAGACTTGTTAGGGAATTGGAGAAGAAATGCAGTGGAAAGGTTGTTATTTCTGATTCTTGTTTATCATCGAATGCACTGTGCTTGCTGTGTATCATTATGATTAATTGTCTCTCTAAAAGTTTCAATGGATAACCAAATGGTGGTTATTGCAAAAATTCATATTCAGGATGTTGTCGTGGTTGCTACTAGAAGGATTTTGCGGCCACCCAAGAAAGGTTCGGCCGTTCAGCGACCTCGGACCCGTACTCTAACAGCTGTCCATGATGCCATGCTGGAGGATGTTGTGTATCCTGCTGAGATTGTTGGCAAGCGAGTAAGATTCAGGGTTGATGGATCAAAGATAATGAAGGTGGGTCCTTTTGATATACTCTATATTTCATTCTGTTTCTCTGTGTCATAATGATATTCTAATGTTCATTGATGAGTTTTGTTAACTCAGGTATTCTTGGACCCTAAGGAGCGCAATAATACTGAATACAAGCTTGAAACTTTTTCTGGAGTTTACAGGAAGCTTACTGGGAAAGATGTAGTATTCGAGTATCCAATCACTGAAGCCTAAAATGCTTCTCGGTTTGATGGAGTCTGTATTTTAGTGCAGTGTTTTATTTCCAGCTATAGCATAAGTTTTGTTTTGTCATTGGAAGTTTTGAATTTCGGACATGGATCTATCTGTCTATCTTGATAACATTGAAACAAAGAGCATTTAGTGATGTGGCCCTTAATTTAAATTTGAATTTTTTGGAAAATATTTTGTTTGACCATATGTTTTGTTGTTCTTCCTCTAGCTGGTGATCTTGGCAATTTCAGATTTTCAGCCTAAGTTAGTGCTTATCTTTTGTAGCACCCATTTGTAAATGATAAGCAAGTTCTATATTTATACGGGTGGTATTGATTAAGCTCTACATTTCACCACCAAGTATTAAATCAAATGTAGGTTCTAGTTTAAGGTTCCTTCGTTGTGTGTCTATATTCCTGAGTCACGCCCTGATAGTGCTGGATACTAACTAGTAGTGCTCTTTCTATTGCAATAATCCGTTATATTTTACAATTTGTTGTGTAACTTTTTTTACGGATATTTATAGTTTATATTTATATTGATGCAATAGTTAGTAATAAAAATATTAATGTTAAAAAGATTGGTCAGTGTACTATAGGCCAAAAGAAAAATACCTATTACAGGGAGAGGGTATGGCTGCATGGCTAGAATGCATAGCTCTTCATTACATTCATTTTGAACTATGAAATCCACCGTGAATTTTGAATGTGGACTAGTCTTGCTTGTCATTAACCTTACGAGGGTTCCCAATTATGGAGACCTTTACTGGAATATAAGGTTAATTTGTGAACTTAACGGATAAATCTATCTTACCACATCAAAATAATAGTTTTGATCTAAGTGGCGTCCACTTTACGATTCAACATCTATGGCACAATGATCTGTGTAGTTACTCAATAGAAGACTAGGTAATTTGATTGAGTCTCAGTCTCAGCTTGTATTATGTTTTACTCATGATTTGCTGGGGAAAACCAAAATCAGTTTAATCGAACTCCAGGAAAGAAATTGTGAAGCAAGAAGTTCAAAGGAAGTATACCTCAATATATTGGCTAATGCTACCTTTTTATTGGAAACTATAAAAATTTTAATTCTTTCCCAATATAAAACTACTAGTATGCTAAATTACTTTTGTTCTCAGTGCATTTCCCTGAATCTTCTTATCACTGCCAAAAAAGATAAACTCAGAATCTTAGACTTGGCTAACAGAAGGCATTCTTTTTTAAGCTTGGGAAGGTTGAAAGAACTTGGTATTAACCCCAGCCCTATACAGAATCAAGTCAGATGCTTCATTTATACGAACTTGGGTGTTTGCAGCAGCAAAAATAACATCTCCAGCAACAATATGGACTCCTAGTGATTCTCCAACTGTCATAATTGCTTCCCCATCCACAACCAAAAAGATAGAGGGACCTGAAACTGCTGGGAAGGTCACTGATTCACCCTTTGGCAGAACACATCGATCAACCTCAAATTCTTCAAATGGTGGGATGTACTTCGTTACATATGAATTCACTTGAGTTCCACGCAAGATCTCAGGGGGTCCCTGCATGAGAATTACATAGCCATTACAATAGATTAATTCATTTATGGAAAAGTCAAACTATCACATGATTCCGTTGATGTGCCTATTTTTAAGCCCCTTCCCATCAAAGCAAGGAATATATATCACTTTCCCATCATTCTAATCTATCTTGATAAATACAAAAACAACCTGTAGCCTTCAAAGAAAGAAGAAGTCTTTAAAGTTCTTCAAAATAGAAGTAAAATTTGCTTCCAAATTGCCTTTTAAAATAAGCCAATCCAAACATGAAGAAAACTACATTTTCAAGGTGGGATCATGGCTTGCCTTTACTCAACCTTGATGTCATAAAAAATGAACAGAACAAAATGGAGGTCTCCTCATTCTAGATCACTCATAATTTGTAGTATGACTTACCTGTTTATAGGTGAGCATGGAACAAAGAGTTTGGACATCTCTATGTTTAGGAGTAAGGCCAGCTCGCACGACATTGTCCGAAGCCGCCATGCATTCGATGCACTCACCACTTATATAAGCATGTGGCTCATTTGCCCCAAGGCTCAGGGCTTCACCAGGATTCAATTTCACATAGTTCAATAAGAAAGCTGCTATCACACCAATATCATTAGGATACTGCTTTTCTAATCTCAGCACTAGTTTCTCCTTATCTGTCAGCTCCCTCTCCTGATTATAAGTGAGATTGTTATCATCTAATAAAATTGTATTTAAACGTATACAAAATTTTTATGATAAATAGAATTATTATAGGAAAAGTAATCACCCAACCTGACTTTCCTTGTTCAAACGACTTATCAATTTGCCTACTACTTCAGTGACTTTTTGTTTATCTGCAAACATGATCCTAGTGAACACTGACGACAATTCACGTTTTACAATGTCTTCACTATCTTCATCAGTGAGTCCAAAGATTGGTATAGCATTTCCAAAACCAGCAAGATCCATAACCTCAGGTACAGTTCGAAGCACAACCTTCAGCTCCTGAGTAAAAAAAAAATCACTGAAAATTTCTCACTTGGTACCATGCAATAAATACGGTAAAACATTTAAGGCAAGGTCAAGGTCAAAGTCCAGCCTCAAAAACCCATCACTGAAACTCTTCAAAATACACAAAAAATTGAACTCTATAAGTATTAAGATCAGAGCCCATATATGCAACTTTTTGGATCATAACTTAGTTGAAGGATTACAAATATGCGGATATTGCAGAGGATGGCACTTTCTCATGCTTAAAACAATATTAAAAAGTCTGCTCCACTGAAAGGAGAAAGGGAGAATAGAAGGAAAACAAAAGGAAGTGGCTTCTTCTGTAAATCTATGGTCAATACATGTTTGAAACAATTTTTCATCTCATGTATGAAAATGATTCTTCCTGAACAGCTTGATATATGTCATTTTCAAAATCATTAATCAATTAATGCAGATAGTTTTACGATTTAGGGAGGATGGATATTCCAAGAACAGCAAAAGTATCTATGCCTCCACTTATGAAAGAGAACAATCATAGAAAGTGATAAATTCAAAACATGTCAAGCTACAGCCAGGTTATAATAGAAGGTTTTGAATCTCTGGCAAACATTAATAGTTTAGAGTCCTCTAGACCTCACCTCTACACAAAAAAATTAAAGCAAAATTTTATAACTGAATTATATAAAGTAACCCCAATTGCATGAGTGGCCATGAGTTTAATCCCTATAATGGATTAGAATATGTAGTATTGGACCCTGCAGTTGGTATTATTGTATATGCAAAAAGAGTTAGAGTTTAATAAAATAAAATAAAGCGATAGAGCCATTCTCGTTAAGCCCATCTTTTTAGAGGTTAATGACGCTGGAATTATCATTGACCTTTTTCACATGATTCTCTTCCTTGTCATAATTAGCTATCACTGGTACCGTAAGGTAGAATTCTGTGAAAAAGGGGTAAGGAGATTGACTTTTATGTCGTTATTTAGTTTGAATTGACTGACAATCACAGACCAATGATCCACATTAAAATTTCATTAGAATTTTTTTTTTTATGATAATCTGAAATTATAAAGTTTTAAAATATTTTTCTAAAATTCAACGTGATAAAGTCAGCTACAATTTGTTAGGCCGAAAAACAAAAAATATCTAAAACAATACAGGCTTACGGGCTTACGGCAATCTACCTGACAAGAGGTAAAGTTTTCATGCCGAAAAACTGAATTGCAAAGCCACCGAATTAAAAAAATTATTAATATTTAATAAATTCAATTTCAGTTAATTTTCCAATCACCATCAATAACAACACTTCTGAGTTCTGACTTGTGAGAAAAGGTCCGACATATTCCGAATCAAACTTAACAAATAAAAAATCTCCATCACACATAAAGAATTATTTATGAAAATTCTCCTCGCTGAATCAAACGTATCAATCTTGAAATTATTGTGACACACAAACTTAATGAAATAAAACAGATTCTTTCACCTAAAAAAAACATAGATTTTGTTAAATTCAATGATGAATAATACCTCGAGAGAGATAAAGCCACAGAGAGCTTCAAACTCTGACATTGCCAAAGCCATCTCAGGTTTGTGATTATCATCTTTGTACAGATCAGGATGCAATTTATGCAAAGTTTTTGCCAACTCCTTATCTGGATGAGCCTGTATAGACAACGCCTTCGCCACCGAAAGCACCTTAAACACACAAAAATAAAACACCAGAAATTCACAATACAACCCCATCTTCTAATTCCTCGTCATCTTCTTTTAAGAAATTCTAGGCGTTAGATAAAAACATAAATAAAAAAAAGTCACACATAGAAAGTGAGTTAAATTGACATCATATCATATAGCGTTAAACTTTTGTTATGATAAGACAAACCTAACATATCCTCCCTCTTATCCCTACCTTATTTGTGAAAATTCTTAGTGTCTTTTTGTAAGATAAGAACAGAGAGAACATACAACAACAAAATCTTATCTCAACTAGGTGGAGTCAGCTACATGAATCGCACGAGACAACGTTATTGTGCTCCATCAGTAGTCATGTTTGGTGATATTTTATAGACCAAAAAATCTCCTTGATAATTTCATTAAGAGTTCTTTTGAGTCTCCCTTAACTACTCTAACTGATACATCTAATTGTATTATTGAAGATGGACATACCACTTTACACCAATTTATGAGAATTATATTTCAACACTACTAGGCTTGGAATTATCAAACATAAAGATATAAGAATATACACACACACACATACACACATACATATAGACAATGAATTCATATTCAAAGACTAAGTTTTAGAAATGGAGATATGAATGAAACCTTGAACAAGAAAGGGAGACGAGGGCCCCATTTGTGAAGGACCATATCGCCAAGAAGATGAGGATTGTTGGATATCCATGAGGTGAGGGTGACATTATTTTCATTTTGATGATGAGGGGAGCGAAGGAAGGAGGGGCCAGACTCATGTGTGCCCATCCACAACTCAGCGTAAGCCTTGTTTGGTTCTGCTTCCGAATCCGAATTCAGAGAAAACAGCCTCGCCACTTCAGACTCCTCCATTGGTAGTCCCCACTCGTAGTTCTTCACGCAGCATCGCAGCTTCTGAAGCTTGTCATCGCCCTCCATTTGTATGAATGAATGAATGAAATGCAGAGAAATATGATGGAGAGAAAACTAAGTGGTGCTTGCTGATATTTGAAGCGTTATAGGGGAAGAAAAAATAAGAGAGAGATGAGTATGGAGTACGTTAGAGAGAAGGACATGTGGGATATGATTCTGTTTTTGCAGTTTCCTTTCTTATCCTCAACCCAAACAAACCATCGAACCTCCTGTCTTTTTTCTAACCAAGAGCACGAAGTTTCTCTACTTTAGATGCTCATTTTTGTTTTATTTTCTTTTTAGGAAGGAGAGGTTTTTGTTTCTTTACATATACGTATGTATGTAATCGCGATAAAAGGGATATTTATAAATGCTGAGAGAAAGAAATTTCTTAAAAGAATATCCTGCCATTTAATTGTTTCCCTTGCAAGAAATAACATTCCTTAAAAGTTGTGATTTAATAAAAGAATATTTCAACAATTTGTATCAACTTTCGGTGAGGTTGTCCTATTTAAGGAGTGGTCTTATATTTGAGATATGGGTAAAATTTATAACATTTTTTAAAAATCATGTACAAGATTGTTCCATTTCAATGCCACAAGTTGTTTGAAGGGTACGGTTATAATTCACCAATGTTCCAAGGACTTGATTTAACCAATGTCATTCCCAATTTTATGATTATATTATAATGCTTTGATATTTGAGACAAATGTATGAGGCCATTATAGTTTGAGGGTATGTACTAATTGATTGAGTTCTTTTACATTATTTAATATTCTCATATTAGAAACATGAGTATGCCACTGAAATAATTACTTAGAACTGGCAATTTTTTATTTTTATTATTTTAATAGCAATTGATTAGTTCAAATTTAGGGGATGTGACCTTATAATTAGGGAAAACATGATACATCTAAATAGTTATTGCGCTACAAACTCATGACTATATAATACGACAGTTAATTGCTAAAATTGATCGAAATGATTTACATAGAAGTTAATCCAAATGCTTTATATAGATGTGAATCGTATTCCGATACATTTCTTAGTTGTGTCCTTTGTCCATAATATCTTCAATTATTTTAAGATATTTTCATGTTACACTTTATTTGAAGATATATATGATTGTATACTGTATCAAAAAAAAGATATGATTGTATAAAATTGAAGAGGAATTCAACTTGCTGAAAGTAAGTTACAACTTTTTTTTTATCAGAAAAGTAAGTTTCAACTTACACCCAGATTGTAAACTATATTTTATGTATATTGAAAGAATAGATATTATGTAAGAGAATAGGTGGAAAAAACTCAAATTTTCAGCTATTTTCCCCATCTAACTTGTACTACTAAATTAGATTTTAAAACCTTTGATTGAAAGTATTAAATGATAATTTTCAAAGACTAAATATTTGTTTAAAAAAACAAAAAAGGCTGATTGTATAAAAGTTTGGTCCCTCATAAATTTTGTGGAGAAAAGTCAACCACAATAAAGTACGTTCCTTGTATATCCTTCTTTAAATTAAATTATATTATCCTTTAAAATTAGATTGAAATCACACTGAAAATTTTCATTCAATCGATAAAGCCATAAAGTAAATTAAACTAATTTTTATGATTTATTTTAATAATACACTTATGTACCATGTATAAATGAGAAAAATCACATTTTTGTTAGACCAAAACTAAATTAGAATCCATTAAATAAAAATAAATAAATTCAAAAAATGTAGTTATATATTTTGTTAATAATATAAAAAATACACTAGGAAAATTTGTGTTAAAAGTAGGCATAGTTTTCATTTTGCTTAAAGCTTGCAGACTAAAAGTGCCAATTTTTTTTGTTAAAAAAATTCCTTCTGTGAGCATTAAGCATGGAATGCTTTTATGAATTTTCAAGTTAATCATAGAATAATACTCCCTCCGGTCCTATTTATAAGTCGCCAACCGCCACTAGATTTTGGTCCTTAATATAAGTCGCCAACTACCACTAACTAACTCTTTAATTAAAGTTTTCCAAATATATCCCTGTCATTGAAAAAAGAAATTTTTGCATTTACTTTTGTTTGTCTCATTATGACTCATTTAATAGTTGTGAGGAGAGGCAAAGATGGAAATGAAAAATAAAACAAGACCAATTTAATGATGTAACCGCCATTAACCGTCATTCCTTGATTTGTACAATATGGGCGGTTGACTACTTATAAATAGGACTGTAGGGAGTATATTGAAGAGTTCAATTAAGAAAGGGAAAAAAAAATAAACAAGTGAGCTTAGGGAGAAAAGGTGAATGTGATGCTCATAAAAGTTCGTTATTATGGTAGGCCACCTCTGATGTGAGAGGCACGTGAAATGCATTATTTTATTAATCTGCCTAAAACGACAAAATAGTGCTCCGTTTTCTCGTAAAGATAAACGAAGGGGTGCTGCTAAACGACGTCGTCACCGACCGGATCGTGTGGTTGGCCTGGCAGGTGCCCATAGCCTGACCGAATGGGCCCCACTCCGTTACGTATGATATGAAGTTTACGTATGATATGAAGTTATGAACTCCATCCTCTTGCTTTGAATTAAAGCTTATCAGGAAGGTTCAATTCATAAATTATTTAACAATATTAAAACATGGAAATCCTAGATAAATAAATCAGTTTTAACATTTTTTTTGATAAAAACAGTTTTAACATTTTAGAGAGGGGATTTTGAGTAGTAAATATCACTACTCTACGAATTATTCATATTATTCAAGTAGTTAAAATAATTTTAAAATTCGATAATCTCCTTAAATAGGATTTCCCCTATTTTCATTGAAAAGAAGAAGTATAAAATATTGTTTTTTAAGAATAAATTAGAAACTACTACCTCCAGTTCTAAATATAAGACTAGTTGATTTTTTTTAGAGATTAAAGTTGCGAAATATGTTATTAAATCATGACATATTTGTTATATATATTTTTAGATTATCATTAGTTCATAGGTAAAATAAACTAGCATAAGGGAAAAAAATTAGGTAAATCAATTTATAATTAACTTATTTTGTTTTTTTAGAATTTTTCAAAAAAAGTTAAATAGGTCTTATATTTAGGACCAGAGAGAATACTATGTATTGTCCTTAATCAAGGCTAAACTACTGCGTCTTTTTATATAAAAATACTATACACATGCACAGATACACTACTTCATGAAAGCTTTCTATCTTTTTTTTTAATAAAAATACAATTTCATTAATAAAACGGTAATAATTATAAGTACATATAGTTTAATAAGAAATAATTATAATACATATGAGCAATGACCAAGTAAATCCATAGAGGTGTTGAGCCTGCAATTTGTGTAAGGTAGCATCATTTTTCAGTCAATTTGTGTAAGGCAGCACCATTTTTCAGGATGAATACATCAAGGTCCTTGGTTTAGCCATATGCAAGAAGAGTTTGGCCATTGTGATAAAATCCACTTGAGAGAATCTAGTTGATCATAGCCCTTAAAAATTATTGTAGCATAAAAATCTTCCCGTCCACGGTCCACGGAGGAATTGCCTGATGAAGTAATTAATTTGCGGATGAATATTAAGTTCTTTGGAGGGAGATTTATTGACCAGCGGTACTTCCAAGAGAATCTGATTGTTGCGAACCATCGTGGCTTAGACAGAACTTGTAAAATAAGAAATTAGTTTATATGTAATTTTATGGTTTTCATTCCCTCCATCTCTATATAGATATAGAAATTATAAGTTCTCAATATTTGAGTGAATTTAATTTGTTATTTTTACAATGTCTCTTTTGAGTTTTTCTCAACGATAAATGCATTTTCCTCTTATCATCATCAATTTATTTCATATGTTACATTATGTTTTGGGAAAATGGCATATAAATACCTCCGAATGTCCTAAAGACAAGTAAAGAACTTAGAATTCTAAAAGGACAATCAAAAAATTATATAATAATATATATAATTCTTGTAAGAAACGAATGATTGAGCATCAAACAATATCAATTTAAAGTACATATAAAATATTAAATGCAAATTAAATCTTTTTAAGAAAAATAAATATTTTTGAACAAGACATTTTAATAACTATTGACCGTATATATGTGTATTTCTTATATAAACCTACAATATTCACGAGGTTATTAGTAAAATTTGAAAGAAAACAAAATAATTACACATTAGCTAAAAGTTAAATATGTATGCGCAAAGTTTTCTGAATATTTGCAAGACCACTTCAGATCTAAATCAAAATCATCTTCTAGTACAATTATCCTCCAAAACAAAATTCTTCCGGTGCAATTTCTAAATAATTGTTGACTAAAGTTAATTATAAAATTTTATCTATGTTTGAATTTGCAACTTTTTTTCTGACAAGCCACCGCCTTATTTCTATGAGGTGGTGAAGCTGGATGTAGGATTAGATTAGGTGACTTAATTTTTTAAAAGATACCGTTTTATACTTTTTATTTGAATGATACTCCCCCTTGTCCTAATTATAATTTCACTTTACCCAGCTTAGATAAATAAAAAAAGTAGTTTAATTAGATAATTTTTTGGACTTTTTCAATAATGCCCCTCTTGTTCCCTCTTCCCACCTCATAATATTTGTTACTAAAAAAGTAAAAAGTGTACAACGGGTAAGTTTGGGAAAAGATAGATAAATATATGAGACAAAACAGAAAATAATCTTATAATTAGGACCATATTAAATTTCAAAAGTGAGCTTGTATTTAAGAGTTGAGGAATTATCCATCCAGTTTATACTATAAAAAAGTGCTAAATCTTTTTTGCCATCAAATTTATAACAAAATTAATGATACACCCGTTGACCTTTCTCTGGCATCGACGTTTCTTGAGTTTGTATTGTGTAAGATTTTGAAAAGTCCTCACTCCTCACATAATATAATTATATAAATATGTAAGTTTTTGTCGGATATCTAATTATGCAATCAGATAATATGATTATATGAGTATATATCATCAGATAATTTTGCCGCACATGAAAGAAGAAGAAAACCAAAATAGTAGGGGCTGTATTCCTCACCTACAAAAACATTATTAGGGATTCTCGGTCACTAATTGCTTTCTCTACACTAGCTTTTCAAAGAAGACCAGTGTGTCAGCCGATGATCGATCAAGCCTTAACCACACCTAATTTCTCTCGGATAAATCAATGGAATGTTTTAGTCAAGAGGTGGAAACTTCATCGTTCTTCCTTTTGACGGATCCTAATTTGTTTTAAAGGATTCCTTAGCTTCTTCAAAATTTCGCCTGGAAGCGACATACCATGTTTGGTAACCTTTTTGCTATGACCATGTTTTCGTACTGCTCTCAATTGGATACATCAGTCGAGCTTACCAAAGCAGTATCTCAATATCTGGAATGTCCGTAAGCGTAAAATTGACTTCAATTGCTGGGCTTCTTCAGTTTCATATATCCTTGTCAGAGATATTTCTTCTCTAATCTACCCTTTTAATTTTATTGCTATTAATTTGCTTGTAGACGATAAATTTTCCATTTTCCATTTTCATTTTCGTGATGTTGTTAGAACTATGTAATTTACTTTAATTAATCTCATTTTTCCTTTTCAAAAAATAAGAAAACCAAAATATTGCAATTAATTAACGCGCAAGAAATAAGAAGACAGATGGAGATTGATAGCATCGAACACATCGCAGTCATAAAATATGAGCTGAAAACGAAACCAGTGATAAGATAACATCAATTATCGCTATCATTGAGTTTGCATTGGACGTTGGACCCCTATCTTTATTGCTCTATTATACTCCCTCCGGTCCCTAATGTAAGAGTTAGCCGTCAAAAAAACGCTTCTTAAGAAAACATGTGAATGTTAGTTGGGTGTCTGGAGTTAATGCTTCTTTTCCAAAATTGCCCATATTTATTACGGTACTTTTAAGAGAGAGAAATACATAAGCATTAATAAATATGAAAGAGAGTTAGGGGTAAAATAGGAAAAAATGCATTAAATGAGGAGGGAATATGGGGTGAGCTCTTACATTAGTCATTAGGGACCAAAACCATTCAAATTTTGGGCTCTTACATTAGGGACCGGAGGGAGTAAATCACTACTCATGCGTCCAAAAGAAATTGTAGATATAAATGCTTCAAAAGAATTATATAAAAAGATAAGGAAAATTCAAAAATAATAAAATCCATATTCTTTATATTGATTGAGGAGAAGATATAAATTTTCGGGATTCTAAAGTGTTAATGTTTTGAAAAAAATACATTGGCCAAAAAAAATGTTTTGATAAAATTTCCCTTCAATTTAAAAAGAAAAGAAAACATAACATTGCCGAAGTATCTTTCTCGTGGGCCGCTAAAGCTTTAGCAGGGTAAGGTTGTAGGGTTGGGATACCCGAAAAGGTGTGGTTCTGGACTTAAGGTGTGGTTCTGGACTTGTGGTTATCTCCAGCCTCCAAATTTTTTGCTTTGTTAACAATTTCCCTTTATATAATACTCCCTCTGGTCCTTATTATAAGTCACCTAACTAATTTTCTCACATATCAATAAAATTGGTTAAATACATTTAATTTGTCTTACAATTCAAGTACTTTCAAATATTACCCCTAATAATTATACTTATTCCCTAAAACTAGTATTAACTATCACTCTCTCCTACTACCCCTATTAAATATGAGTATATGTGAAAAAAAATAATTAATGCACATTGAAAATCATGAAGTGACTTATAAAAAGGACCAAAAAAAATTGGTAGTTAGTGACTTATAATAAGGACCAGAGGGAGTACTCCCCCTCCCCAATACAAGTTCATATTTGTGATCAACTTGTCTCCAAATAATGAAAATATAGAGTTTATTTTATGACTATCTAAGGATTTATTTCATTTGTTTTCTAATTTTACCTATCCTTTATTATCTTTTCCCGATAAACTCTATCTATTTCACCGTTATTATATCTTATTTGTCATTCTCTTTCGCTTATAATAATAAAGATCAAGTTGAAAAATAAACTAGAATCCTCATGATATCACAAAATTAATTCTTCGAATTAACTTAAGTAGCATTTTGGAATACAAAAATATAGTTATCTGGAGTTTTATATTGGGTGAAGACCCAAAAATGATACATATAATTATTGGTCATGGAACAAAAATAGTATGTAACTATCCCAAGATACACAAATGATACCCAACTTTTACCATGTGATCAAAAATGAAATTTTCACTAATATGACAATAAGATTATACATGGAAAGTCCAAAATTTCATTATAAATTAAATAACAATAACAAAAATACACTCAAACCCACCTTTCTCTCTCCTCTTACCCCTTTCTCTTCCTCGACAACTCACCCTTCATCATGCAGGTGGGGCGGCGACGATCTCCTCGACGGCCGGCGGCATACTGCTGGAGAAGGAAGAAGGAAGGAGAGTGTGAGAAAGAAGGAGAAAGAAAGTTTATTTAATTTATAAGAGTGTTTTGGACTTTTCACGTCTACTCTTATTGTTATATTAGTGAAAATATCACTTCTGATCATATGCCCAATAGTTGATAATTATTTGTATACATTGGAATAATTATGTACTATTTTTGTTCCTTTACCAATAATTATGTATCATTTTTGTGTTTTCGCACTTTTATATTTTGTAACAAACAGGGAAATAATACATAACTAAATAAAGAATGTAATATTGCCGGGACTAACGCAAATGAAATCGGGCTTGATAGAATTAATTTTGAAAGAGGGTTATTGATTTTGGATTATAATGAAAGACTTTTGTGAAATTACTTGATGGTGTAAGATAAGTGAAAGCTAGTGACGACAATGTGCTGGGCTTTTACCGGCTGCTAGAATCTAGATGACCCTACCTTTGAGTGACCTATCTCTTGGTGGGCAGGCTCTTAAATAAATAGAAATAAATTAAATATCATTTGACATTAACAATTAGTCAATTACCTAAGAATCAATTGACACAATCACACAAGGAACAATAAATGATATAAACTATGTCTAAAAACTATTAAAAAGTACTCCCTCCGGTACTAAATATAGGATCTAATTGACTTTTCTGGAAAATCCTTAAAAAAAGCAAAATGAGTTAATTATAAATGGATTTACTTAATTTTTTTCCCATAAACTAGTTTATTTTACCTATAAACTAATGAATAATCTAAAAATATATCAAATATGTCCTCATTTAATAAATTATTTCGCAACTTTAATCTCTCAAAAAAAAAGTCAATTAGGTCTTATATTTAGGAACGGAGGTAGTATTGTTTTAGTCAAAATCTGACAATATTTTTGACCAACTACTCATTTTTGACCAATTGCTCTTTTATCTTTTTGTTTTGGTGAAAAGAATGGATGATTACATTTTTTTTGTTTCCCATTTGCTCTTTTATCCATATCTCGTATCAAGTAGGAATAATCTTTTATTACTTTGAAGTCCTAAATAAAGGGTAAAAATCTTACTTGTAAATTTGCTACATTCAAAAAGGTTGGAGATCAAATCTCAACTACTTGCATAAGAAATGAGAATTTTTTATCGTTCACACCAACCCACCAAGTTAAATGGATGGTTACTTTGACATAGAAGTTGACTGGCGAGACAATAGGAACGCATTTTTGAAAAATTTAATACAATGTCACATGATCCATTGGATGAATTGGACGGATCGTAGTTGGAGAGATTATAAGGGATCAAGAGAAAATTGCTGCTGAAAGTGTCTGCTCCTAGACAAGGGTAAACATAGGTAAACATTTTTTCCCAGTAACTATGGTTTTGAGAATTTGAACTTATCTTCCCCTAGTCCAAAAAAAACTTATCTTCCCCCTTTTCATGGGACCATTTATTGGTTCAGATAACAACAATGGTGAACGGAAAATTTTATTGTCTCTGGCCCAGTATTAATTTTTGGGCTAGCTCTGCCCATTTTTCTTGCCTATTTTTTACCCAATATCATTTTATACAGACTAGTTTTGTACTCTTTCAGCTCACAGTGTAGAGTCGAACCATTTTGGTTCGTTCACTTGTATTGCCTTCACAAGTGGAAATTAAGAGACGTGAACAAAAAGTTTCCCCACAAAATCGTACATATTTTTTGTAGGTTAAGGGTTATATCTGCCTTGGAAGTATTTATGGAAGATTAAATCTACTTTGGAAATAGTTTTTGACCAACTTTTCCCCAATCAAATAATACAAATCTAGTCACCAAAAATACAAATGTCAATTGAAACAAACTAAAACTCTATCATAAGGCAATTGAAACTTCAATAACTTCCTCCTCCTTAACTCCATTTGTCACAAACAAAAAAAAAATAAAATTATGCAAAGTCAAAGAAAGCAAATTAATATAAAGAAGATAGAGATAAGTGGACAAATATTACCATTACAAGGGAAACTCATCATTCAATTACGAGTGCAAATATAAGTGCTTCAACATTTTTTGGAAGAAGACTACTTCGAGCTTAAGAGGAGTTTGTGATCGAAGGAATTGAGAGTTGATGAAATTATTTGCGGAGGGAAAGGCTTTGAGAGGGATTTAGAATGAGAACAAATGATTTATAGAGGAAGAACAAAAGTGTTGAGGTTTGAGGGAAGAGTAGCCGACAAATTTGATGTTTATATATATATATATATATATATATATATATATATATATATATATATATATATATATATATATATATATATATATATATATATATATATATATATATATATATATATAAACCGGGTTGGCCCTCCAACCCGTCGGGCTAACCCATGTTAACCTGCAGGTTGAATGAGCTGGGACAAAACGACCCGTATAAAATGGGTTGAGATTTTACCAACTCTAACCCTGCCCAAACCCGTGGGTTCTCCCCATATTCCCGACTCTACTTCCGGGGCAAATACCCTTAACCATATTTTTAAATAGGTTACTCATATTCTATTTCATGGAATGAAAATTGAAAACAAATTACCATATGTATTTCAATTAAAATTCATTAAATACTATACTATGGATTGTTATATGGAAAACATATCGTTGATACTTATATTTTTATTTAACTTTGATTTGGCACTTAACTAAATGCTTTAATTTCATTTTCTAAACTCCAATGGCTCCTATGCAAAGACTAATTAACTATGTGTATAGAACAAGATTAGAAGAACTAAAAGTGGTAGTTGAGCAAAGTTAATGATTTATTAAGTGAAAAACCATATGTACCAAAAATCATTATTAAATAAAGTATATGTACAAATAGAAGTGTTTTCCCTTATTATATAGATGTATATTTATGTATATTGACCTAGTGGGATAAAAAATTGTTATTACTGTTGTTGTTTATTAATGATAAATTATGTGGCTATTTTTTTAAAATTATGAAACATGTATTTATTGACAGATAGATGTTTTGATGAAAAAAATAATTATGATTTTTCTACACTAACAAACAGTAACATACATGAAAAATTTATTTTTCATTTGTAATTAGTTTTATCTCTTTTATTTTTGTTATATGTATAATATTCCCTCTGGTCATTCAATATAACAACTTATTTACAGAGTTTGATATCTTGGTTTTTAAACATATAACATATTTTAAAAGTTTGTAAATTTCGTTTTAATAATAATCTTTCAACAATAATTAGTAAAAGAGATATAAAATTTAAGAATGTGTTTAAGATATTTTAAATGAAGTAGTCGGTTGGTCATCTTAGTACGAAATTATATTATTGCAAGTTTTTTACCATAATATTGCACTTAATATTTTATACTTATGATTTTCATATTTTGTTCAAGGATATATATCAAAACTCAAATCCAGGGCTATAACTTATAACATATAAGAAATTAATTGAAATTTAAATTATATAGACATGAGTTAAGGCCATTTCTTTATGTTATGTTAAATTTTTCGTCTTTCTATCCAAATAGTATAAATCAATTTCATAGGACTTACATTAATATTATATAACTTATTAAGCACGTACATCTTCCAATATTTTAATGTGGGACATAATATTCGATAGACACCTTTTTGAGATGAGAAATTAAAAACTCGTTTTTGAACTAGTTGGAAAGCTTACTTTATTATTAAAAACAAGATTTTAGCTTTCTTTGTCTCCCATGTATATATGTGTTGACAATCTTTATCCAATGTGGCACAAAAATAAGGATTGAATTAGATACCCAATTTTGTTTAGGCCTAAAGTTAGAAACCAATGAAACTATAGGTATAGGGATTGAGTCTTGACGAGTTAAAAAGCAAGGGTTAAATTATAAACTCGGTGAAACTATAAGTACCAAATAATTAATTTCTCTAAAATATATCCAGATAAGTTTAAGGGTTAATATAGTGTTTGGTCCTATAGTTCACATTGATTTTGGTTTTAGCCTCTCAAATTTAGTTTTGTCTAAAGGATTAGTTAGGGATCAAAATCTATATCATTTAAATCTATATCGACTAAAACCAATATATATCTTGTATCAAAAAAAAAAACCAATATATATCCTTGTAAATTATAAAGACCAAACATTATGTTAACTCAAAATTTTAATTATAAATTTTATCATTTTAACTTTTATATTTATCAGAGTTCACTTACCTAACAAATTGTATATTAATTTCCTTTCCTGTATTGACATCTTTTACCAATTGATTTTGGAAGTCTGTTAGAATATATTCCGATTCCTTAACATATATCCAAAGAATATTTAAAATAATATAGCATATATAATACATTGCTAACGTTTGTTAACTCTTTAATTTGAACATATTGGACAAGCATAATAGTGTACAACTTGTATGTATATTGTCTTTTAGTTGAGCCAAAGGGCATGGATTCGATGCTTTTTATCGTCAAAACACATAAATTTTACCTATGTGACCATAAAAAGTCTTCTCAGAACATTTTCAGATCTCGAGTATATTTTTTTTGCCAATAGATCTCGTGTTTAAAGTCACGAAATTATCACTGGCCTACCTAATGTATTTACCGCTTCATTATATCTTCTATTGTCAAAGATATATCTTTATATCTTCGCTATACTACTAAAATTTATATTAAGTACAACATGGCTTGATAACTACAGAAAACAACATAAAGTAATTTTAATGTAAAAATTTCACTACAAAAGTACGTGATTTGTCATGGTAAATTGTGATGGAATACCTTGGAAAAAAAAATTTTCCAACGAAATTATCGATGAAATGTCCGTAATTATCATCATATTGTTTTTCGGTTGGTAATACTGTAGTTGCCAGTACAGTTTTCTATTAAATCTTTAATTAGGTTGCTAATTAGTCACGTAGTTTGCCACGAAAATGCCCAACAGTAATAACAACAACAACAACAATAATAATATAACATAGGGTTTCATCGAAAAAATAATATAATATAGGGTAAAGTATTCTTTTGGTCTCTTATATTTGAATCAAGTTTCAATTTAGTCATTTACATTTACCAATAGTTTCACTTGAATCTAAATGGTTATTTCATAATTAAATTGGGGCTAAAAATGATACCTTTTGAAAATATAACAAAAGTAGACTAAAATATTTTAATTTAAGCATTTGTTTGGTATTTAATAATAATTTAAAATAGTTAAGTTAACAATTTCCTTTAAATAAAACTAATAGTGTTAACAAAGATGAATAAAAGCGTACTTTCTAAATATAAAGGATTAAGTTGAAACTTGATACAAACATAAGAGACCAAAAATATACTTTAACCTACAATATATGTTTCATCATTAAAATACAATTAAACATAATATAAACAAAAATACAAATCGAAAATGTAATAACATGATCATAATATAATGATACAAATTAATTGTACCAAATCCTACAAATCCATAAATTAATAGAAATGTCGTAAAGCCAATAAAAAATAGAGGATAAATTATACTTATGATCTCTTATATTTAGATTAAGTTATGTTGAAAACAAAGGGTACACCAAAAGTAAAAGTCTTCACTTTATTTCATTGATGTGCTTACATACTTATAATATAAAAGTTTCCTAAAAGACAATAACTTCTCCTACAAGTTTACCTAATATGATTACCTAATAAAAACATAATATTCTTCTACTCCAAGTATTTCCTAATACTATAATTATTTCTTAATAATCTTCTAACACTTCCCCTCAAGTTGGAGCATCCAACTTGTTACAAAGATAATCCCAAAAACAAACAAAAACTCAACACTCCCCATGAGCAACAAATCGGTGAACTTGATGCAACCCAAAGCTGAAATCTGAATCCAAAAAATGCCGCAACCAAAACATGTCAAAACAGGCAACAAACAGGAGCTCATCCCAACACAGAACCCGAATGCAATCACCACTAGAATCCACTGGAATGGGATGACAACTCCAAATTAGAGCTCGTCCCAACACAAAATCCGAATGCAATCACCACTGGGATCCACCGGAACGGGATGACAACTCCAAAATACCGAATTCAAACCACTAAAATGTCAGAACAGATCTGAAACCACCAAATCAATCACAAAGATTGAACAAACCAGATCTCTAACCAACCAATAACCAAACTAAAAATACCGAAGTCTAAACGGAACTCTAAATAACAAAAAAAACTTCATACTACCAACGTAAATAGCATCAAGATCATAAGAGGGGCAACCAAAAAATGCCAAGAAAACAGATTCCCCTCTATTTCCAGACCAGTACCCTCTACCAATAATCTGCTTCGTCGTAAGATCCTGTCGTATGATCAGTAGTACATGAATTGATAACACACTTGGAAGAAGAAGAGACAAGGGCAGTGTCATTATTACTTGTAGCGGTGGGTATTGCTGAAGAAGATAGAGCCAAGGACTCCTAGTATTTAGTTATCAATTTTGCATACTCAGCTGCTGGCATGGTAACTTCTTCTGTGGAAGATGCTACGTTAGCAGAGCCTGTCCACTGCTGTTTGTTCTGTAACTTACGACAATTATGCTTTGTGTGACCCGGCTCTTTACAATAGTAACAGGTAATAGTACTGGAGTCAGATGAAGCCCCCCTGACTTTGGTGGTCAACGATTATCCTTATTATCCCACAAACCACGGCTAGCAAGAGCACTAGCAGGAGCAACTGGAACAGATGAGGATGGAGAGTCAACTTTAGCTCGTAAAACACGAGAGTAAACCTCTGGAAGGGAAGCAAGAGTATCACTAGATAAAATTTGAGATCGAACTGTCTCATATCCTTTAGGAAGACCATGAAGAAAACTCATGATTGCTAGCTTTTCCTTGCTGAGACGCCTGCACCTTAACATCGGGCGTTAGAGGCATTAACTGCTTCAACTCCCCATAAATCTGAGTAAAATTCATATAATAAGAGGTCAATGAAGGGTCCTGCTCCTACTTCTGAGAATTGAAAAAAGCCTTGCACACCTCATAAATGCGTGAAATATTCCCTTTACCAGAGAATAGAAACTCTAAGTATTCCATGAGCTCCTTCACATAAGAGCAATGGGTCAATGAAGGAAGTATCTCACTATCAATAAAGTTCTGAATCTGCAAGAATAAACGTGCATCGTCTCTAATCCATGTCTTATTGGAATCACCAATTGGAGGAGTCTCAGTCAAATGACCCTCTTTTCCAATACTCAACAGATACAATCGAATTTCTCTTGTACCAATCATGGTAATTCTTGCGAGTTAACTTGCGATCAGAAATCCGACTAATTACTGGAATAACATCAGACAGAACGGTGAGCTTTTCTTTAGCCATTGAGCACAAGAAACAATTTAAAAAAGTCCCAAACAAATTTCAACAAGAAGACAATCAAATAGTCCCAGGTCAGAAACAGACTCCAAATTGAACTTGAAACGATCGCCGACAGAAAAGGGATAAACCGGCGGAAAACTGCGCGGCGCGTGGGCGAGTGGCGGCGCGTGTGGGCGAGTGTGGAGGCGGAAGATGACCGGACCGACTGGGGTTTTTTCGCCGGTGCTGTACGATTATAATGGTATGGCGCGTGTCTCGATAAAGTGGCCGGAAGAACACGAAACAGATTGAAACACCTCTGTTCACTGTTCACGTGAACAGTACTCCAAACCGGGGAAGACGACAATGAAAAACAAGAACCATAAAGAGTCTGTTGCTCTGATACCATGTTGAAAACAAAGGGTTCACAAAAGTAAAAGTCTTCACTTTATTTCATGGTGTGCTTACATACTTATAATATAAAATTTTCCTAAAAGACAATAAATTTCTCCTACAAGTTTACCTAATATGATTACCTAATAAAAACATAATATTCTTCTACTCCAAGTATTTCCTAATACTATAATTATTTCCTAATAATCTTCTAATAAGTTTCAATTTAGTCCTTTATGTTTGTAAAATACACTTTTAGTCATTATTTTTTGTTAACACCGTTATTTTCACTTAATGTAAAATGATAATTTTACAATTTAAATGTTTAATCTAAGATTAAATAATATCGAAAAAGGCTCAAATTAAAATATTTTAGTGTAATCATTTCATATTTTTAAAATGTATCGATTTTTACCCTCATTTATTAATCATGAAATAATCTTTTAGATTTAAGTGAAACTAATTATAAAAGGGAGATAATTACATAAACCACAACAACAATTATTGCTCTCAATTTTGATTTTTTGCATTTGTACTTGTGAGATCTAGTAACTTAACCCCCCAATACTTGCAACACAATAACGACCGATCATGCCAAAGTTTTGTTTCTGATTTTCATTATCTTGTTGAATATGCTAAGTTTGTTGTCCAATTTCTTGATTCTCATGTAAAGCTCTATTATCTTTGTGAAAAATCTTTCCTCCATGGAATTTATTATTTTGATCTCTACTTATTTTTTATGGAAGGAGGTGAGCCGCGGACACTATTTCATTCTTGAAAGAGTCAAGCCCATATATGCGACCCTTTTTGTTTACATCTCTTATACTCCCTCTATCCCACATTATAGGCTATAATGTGGTGGGACAAAATCTATCTCATAATATAAGCTAATGTGGGGAATGATTATTCGAACATTTATTGTATTTTTTACACCTTTACCCTTCTTTGACAACATTGATCTCTCTCATTTTTTTCATACACACACTCTCTCATTGTCTTCTTATCCAATCGCCATCCCACTTATCCTCCTCATAAATTGGGCAAAGTTGGGAAATATATTAATGTATAGGCATATTTTGTAGAATGGAGAGACTATTCTTTAATTTAACCATATGTTTAATTCTTCCTAATTAGATTGCGCACTTGCAGAATCAACCTCAGCATTTGCATAACAAGGATTTTTTTTATCAGCACATAAGAAAAGATTCGATCAACTCCCCCACGGTTTTCTGAAAATCCCTCTACAACCTGCTGTATGGGACTTAAAAAGTCCCATCTACATAAACATATATATGCTATTTTGATATTGCTTTTCAATTGCATGATTATAGATAACAAAAGTTTAGTATCAAAAAATAGATAAACAAAGGTTTTTGGTTTTCCTCGGTTTTAAGAAATTTTTAACCAATTGGAGCCATCCCGGACATCACTCTCAATGGGATGTGCAATATTGTTACGAGACTCGGGACCTAATAAACTAATCTTTAGTCATGATGAGCTCTCCCTTTATCTTAAACTTACAATGTGAAGTATGAAACCCATAATTTGCTTATATGTTATATAGAAAATGAAAACTCAAGAGTATAGATCAAAATAGTTGATAGATATTATGTAAGTAATTATTTGTCCACAATTTGAGATCATTAAAATAGTCAGCCCATATAGGAAAAGGAAAAGAAATTAAATTTAGTCTCTGACTTATAGGCTAAGGTAAAACATAACTTAGGGATGAGAAACCACATGTTAAAAAGGCAAGCCCAGAAACTCAGAAAAATATATGCTCCTCAAGATCAGTCAACTGCTTCCAGTATTTTCTATACTAGAAGCCTTTGAGGAAAATGATTATTAAGAGCTTAGCTAATTTTGTCCTTAGTGCCCTATATTACGTACTGTCTTGTGAGAGAAATTAAACATTGTGCTTGTGCTTTATATAAAGAGATTGTCACTGCATGCCTTGACTAATATTTTTACAAACACAAGAAATGGAATAATCCGAGATTTTTAAAGTTCAACAGTGTAAAATAAGGAACACATGTTTCCACATTCGATTCTCCATTATTTTGCACTCCAATAGTAGTATTACTTTTGACATGTCTTTATATCCAATTAAGAAAACTTATAATCATTCATATAGAATATATTAACAGTTGACTTTATCCTGCCAGTTGTCCATATATATAATCAATCAAATTTGAAATGGTAATAATCTTCGTTTTATTCATGAATGAGACAAATCATGCATTACATTTAAAAGTGAGATTCCTTTTGTTTAACTATTGCGATTATTGCGACAAACTCACAATCTCTATAAATAGGCTACCCTTAGATACATTGGATTATCACAAGGAAGCTGAGCTGTGATCTAAGAATTGAAGACATTAATAAAGCTCTTCATGCAAGTCCCTCAAAGGCTTCCAGTATTGGGCAATAATATCTCTGTGTGTGTGTGTTGTTCAATACTGAGGCCTGCGAGTAACTTGAGGAGCTTTCGGAGGGAACAAGAAACTCTTGCTTCTACGGTTCTAATGATATATGTGTTAGTTCTTTGTTTTTTTTCTTGTCAATATTTAATCTGAAACATCATTATTGTCATTGGTTCAACATATTTTTAGAATTTCTCATTCTTGTATGTATGCGGCTGAGCATATATGGGATAATGAAATATTTAGATTTAAGCAGATTAATTTGGGAGTCCAATAGGGATTTGAAGTAGATTTTTTATTTTTTAATTAATATAATACAACCATTTTTATCATCTTTTATTATGATGATGATAAGGATTTAATGCACAATTTTATTGTTAATGTTTTAGGAGCTCAAAGAAGCTTGAGCTATATAGGCTTTGATGATTTGAATAAAAAATGATATTTTCTTGGCCTCCTCCTTAGCTTTCTTCTCTCATTCTTCCTCTCTTATATCCGCCCTTGCCCTTACCCTAATTGAAATATGTCACTGACTCAATGTCACTAAGAGCTGACCAATTGAAGAGGACACTAGCTAATTACAGCTGTTAACAAGAGACCAAGTGAAGCATTGTAGAGTGGAGGTGTTAGAATCTCCACTCTTGAGGGCCTCACTATCAGAGTTTCCTGGAAAGAAGAACCTAAAGCTTTAGATTCCTCAATTATTACAACAACCAAGTTTTTGGAGCTATGTGATTTTCTCAAGGCCAGGACTTGTACTTGCTACACTCAATAAATTGGTGCTAGCATGGGGTTTACTCAAATTCAATTGTCAAATGCTTACTACTATTAACTCAACAACGTTTTCATCAAATTCCTTATCTGGATATACCTAATCTGTCAGTCACATTAGTGGAAAATGCCTTTAGTGTACGAACTATGGTAGTAATACCTCAGAGGGTGGTTGATTACCAAAAAAAAAATATATATCTCAGAGGGTGGTTTATCAACCGAAATGTGGTCAAGAGTGGCAGCAATTACCATTTCGATTCATATTAATTAATTATAAATTTAAAATTGTGGATGTGAATCATAATTTTTATTTATCAAACTGAAATAATATTAAAAATGCAAAATAATAATTTATATTTATATTGTTTCATTAATTTGATTAAGATCAGAATAGATGATGTTGTTGCTTTAACATTCTCGTCTAAGTTAAAAAGGAAAACGAAAATGGAAAAGCCATGAATATATAAGTTCCACAGGCCATACAAATTGATTTGATGATTTGATCACCAAATGAAACCCGACCGGAGGAGTCTCTAATAAAACCTGCAATTAACTACTTTACAGGCTAAGAAAGTTAGTTAGAAATAATCTCAATATATATGTTCAGTTCGAAAAACAAGTCTCAATATTATCCTTCAGAAAAGTCACTTCTTCCAGTACTTTTTTATAAGGAACACTTTTTTTCACTTAAGGTTGGTCTTATATAAGCGACACTTAGCACTGTTCATTTAAAAACTAATGCAAATTTTCCATTTTCACCTCAAATTTATTATGTCTTTTTCATTTTTGTCAGTCATCTATATTTGCTATTAAGTGAAGGTATGCTATAAAACTAAGGGTATATTTGAAAACACTTACATTCATGACAAATTCTTCACTTCCAAATGACTTAAACTACTATTTGATGTGTGGTGATTTTAGTAGTAGTTGTTTATTATAATAGGCACCATAAACAAGTTAGATATGTTTAGTTGCTGGAGTGTTTGGTAGTTCGTTGTTCACGTGAAATTTTCTTTGAAGAGTTACCGACAGACTATTGTATCTGGAAATGTTGAAGCCGTAAGCAAGAGAAAATGATTAGTTTTAGAAGAACATTAAACAAAAAACCCTCCTCTAGTCCTAATTATAAGACCTCTTTAATATTTTTGGAGAGGTTTAGAATGCAAAATTAATTACTATAAATGTTTATAATTATTTTTTTCCTCTAAACCAATTTATTCTATTTATAAACTAACCTATAATATAATGACATATATGTGACCTATATTATAACTTATTAGTTTAATAGGTCTTATATTTGGACTGGAGGGACTAAATAACAGGTATAATATAATAGGTTTTTATTTGAGAGGTGAACTAATAATATCTTACTACCTCAAATACCAAATATAAGACCTAAATAATTAATTTGAAAAACTGATAGCTATAGAAGGTAAATGTAAAATAACCTTATATTTAAGATCATAATTAACTTTTAAAATTTAAACTAGTTTTTAGATTGAGGATGAGATGTAGTAATTTTAACACTATAGCATTTTTTGTAATTCATATTATGGCAAGGTAATATTAGGAAATTATATAGAGAAAGTGAGTTAACTCACAATGCAAGGTTAGAGCTCATAACTTATAATTTATTAGGGTATGTTACTATGAACTCTCAAGAATAACATTATTTGGTGTTGTGTTTTGCTGGTTTTGCTTATAAGTAGGACATTCACACTTCAGCTTGCCAACCACTTTAGTTGGTTTTGCTGTTGTGTTTGGTCCGAAAATGTATTCAAAAAAAAAGAATAACATTATTTATAATTCTATTTTAGCTAAATCTCATCCATACTAATAATGGTAGTTAAGTCACCGTATAATGGTAGTTAAGTCATCCATACTAAAATACATACATACATACATACATACATATATATATATATATATATATATATATATATATATATATATATATTAATTTATTTATAGTTTTTTAATTTATCGATACTAAACTTTAATTTGTTCTCTCTCAACATTTAAAAATCATATTTATAAAAAAAACATTTAAAAGTCATTCTCACCTCTCTCCTACTCTCTCCCCCTCGCTCCATCCCTCCTCTTTAATATTTTCAACTGTATTAATCGGTGGACTCAGGTCTAGGAGAAACAAACTTCTACAATATGATGCCATTAGACTTATAATAATCAGCTTAGTGTACATTTAAAAATTTGAATATAGACACCATTATCATGCATCCCTTTATTTTTTTTAAAAAAAATGATGACAAGCCTTTGAAACTCTTTTTTTTTATAATGAAGCCTTTGAAATTCTAAAGCTTCATCACACACACACACACATAGACACACAAATACACACACACATGTATATATTAACAACCAGACTACTAAGTACATAACATTTCTATAAAATTAAGTAGTATTGCTTCTGTTCATTAATATATAAGATCTAATTCACTATTTTGTAGAAATTAAGAGAACTATATAAATTAATAGATTATAATACTATATGTCTGCTGTACTTAATATAAGGTTTAATTGACAAAGGGAACTATATAAATAAATTATGGATCAATTTATATATTAAGAGTTCTAATGGAACGATAAACCTATATATAAATGTTTAACAGTAACTTTTAAAACTTTCTTAATGTCTCTAAATTAGTCATCAATATAATCTATTTTTTGGTAAAAAATTCAATTCTTTTATTAAGTACCATATATAGTTGGGTTAAGGGTTATATCTACCTTTAAAGTATGCATGGAGTATCATAATTGCCCCTGAAATATTGTTGGCTCATTATGCCTACCCCTGAACTATGCATGAAAGAGGATCATATTAGCCTTTTACCGTTAAAATATTGACAGTCAAATATGACCCATTGTGAATAATTTAAGGGGTAAATATGACCCATTATGCATATGTTTTGGGGAAGATATGTTTCTTCATGCATATTTCAGGGGCATATATGATTTGTCGTGCACACTGTAGGGGTAGATATGCCATTTAACCTTATGTAGTAATTATAAACACAAGGAAACATCCATTTTAGGGCCAAATAAAGAACAAAAGAACTTCTAAAAGTTTGTCGGTTATTGGATATTTTGGCGAAACTAGTAGCCATAATTATTTGTTAAGTTATTCATGAAAATTGTTAAATTGTTATATAAAAATAGAAACCCAAACCATCATTTACATATAATTATAATTATTATATCTTTTTGGAACTTCATATTTTAATAATAATATTATAAACATCAATTTAAAAATTTAAAGTTGATCGATCTAACAATTATTTGATATAGAGAACATTAAATATGGATACTATTGAAAAGTTGTTAATCTTAAGGTTTGACTTGATGAATATATAACGTGTTGGAAATAACCTATAAATGAGATAAAATGGGTTAATATTCTTCTCTACAGTTCTCGTTATAGGGAAGGAAATGGGAACAACTCTAATACTAACCTAGGTATTTGCTATTAGTATCGTTACTTTTTTTTTGGCCAACATATTAGTATCGTTACTTACACACACTATATAGTTTTTAGTTTAATTTAATCTAGTTAGATTCTTATGCATAAAGAGATTTAGACTTAGCATACCTCCATTCTACATATACTCCCTTCGTTCCTAAATATAAGATCACTTTGGTTAATTTGGGGAGATTAAGGAAGACAATAAAATTACATGATCTTCCCAAAATCCCTTCAATTACTTAACATTGAAAGGAGGAGGGGTTTTCAATGGAAAAATGGAGTATAAGGGTAGTTTGGGCAAAACTTGAGATAAAATAGGAAGTGATCTTATATTTAGGAACTTATCCACTTCCACAAAGTGATCTTATATTTAGGAATGAAGAGAGTATTTTTTAAGGCTACAAGTCTATGAAGCTATGACATAGATTAAGAAATCTAGTTTTTTTTTGGCCCACGATTAAGAAATCTAGTTAGTACATTGACCAGACACAGTTACTAATATCCTGCCATGAAAGAAAAAATGAGAAATATATAAAATATTGAATAGAAAATGAAATGATAGGTGAAAAGATTATATATAAAAGAATATAGAATCTCATTAAAGAGAATTAATGGGAAAATGATCTTCTTTTGCAAAAATGTTAAGTTTTGATTCTTATGCCAATGAATGAAGCGTATCAATTTGTTGTTTGCTTTTCTAAAGTTAGATATATATATAGGTGTGTGTGTGTGTGTGTGTGTGTGTGTTTTGTCTTTTTCAAATTATTCCTTGTGGCATTTTGCTGCGTGCATCCCAATTGACCTTCTGGTACTCGACCAGTCAATAAAAACTTCTACACATCTATTCCAAATATCCATGTTATGTCGAATAAAAATTATATGGACTATATATAGTTTTCTTATGATTTTGGGTAAAACTTCCAGTCGTTTAATTTTATATTGGCCGAAAAAATTCTTATAGTTTTGTACAAAATTTTATTTTAGTTCGTAAGTTTTATAATGTGTCTTCGAAACCTTTAATCCTAATGTGTTGAAAAAAATTGTTAATGTGGAAATTGTGAATATTGACATAACATTATTGTCAAATGTAATATATTAAATTTAATGTTGGTTCTTATATAAATGCCGATTATGTCTCCTTCTTCATCAATATAAATTATAATTTAACATAAAATATACACAAAATTAATCTACTTGTAAATCATGAATTTCACATTTCCATCATCTAAATATTTTCGAGTTTTTTGGAGTTAATATTGTTAATCCTAATTAGTTTGATATCATTTTGTCCTAGTTTAGCTACTAATACACATACTGTTAATGTGTTTTGGTTTTGATATAGATTTAATAATCATTTTGACATAAACAAATACGCAAGTGTCAATTTTGTCAACAAACAATAAATGATATCAAATTAGTTAACAAACAATAAAAAAGTGTCATATTGGGCAAGACCGTCAATTTCCCTTTGACATTGTTTGTAATTTGCTCCACGAAAAGATAGACTGTATTAAATATAAATTGACAATATTGGCCAATATGAAACTTTTTTATTGTTCATTGGTCGGTGCACATGCACGTATTGCACATTTTGCTTAACTGATTTGGCTGTTGGATTATCTTGTCGACCTGGACTCAACATGATTTGGTCCAATGATCTCGGATTCATGATTAGAGAAGATTCTGTTCCCGCTAATCTCTTTTACTAGGTCTCGTTTTCATCTCGTCTTGAAAGGTAGATAGACACATTGATGTTTGGTTGCATTCTCCAGTCAAGGAACCTCCTATTTCAAAACATATACTTGAATAGATATGCCTATAAATTTTAAGACATGTCTGTATGGTTTAAAATCTATGAACTTATCATCACTAATTTTGTGATTACATTCACTACTTGAGGCTCATAGTGATTTTTAAAAGCTTTTGAAGGCCTTATTGCTATTAAATTTACCATTCGGCCATTTTAATTGGGTCCATACAATCTAATCCCCCCCCACCCAAAAAAAACCATTGGAAAATGGGTTTTGTGAGAAATTCCTTCATGAAATTTATTTAGATGAACGAAACTATATATGTGATTTATGTACTCATTATTTGACGTGCAATTTGTGAACATTTTTTTGTTCACAATACTCCGGAAAAAATTCAATTCAAGGGCAAAAGCCCCACTTAATTCTTAATTATATAAATTATGTGTATGCTTCAAACTTTGTATAATACGGTATCCTAGTATCTAGTTCTAACTTTATTAAAAGTCATGTGATGATTTTAATTGTCGAGAATCCATGACCTTTATGTTCTATTATAGTATAATATGAGTTGTCTACAATTGCAATTGGCCAATATATTCATAGAGTACAAAAGTAATACATATATGCTCTATATGTGTAGACAAGGAATATCAATGACTTTGAAATGAATTAATTATGAGAAAAAAGTCAATACTATTAAAAGGAATCCAAGTTGCTCATTATCCAGTTTTGTCAACGTGTTAGAACCTTAATGCTGCGTGCATATGTTAAATTTATCAGCAACATTAATTAATTTTATCATTTTAATTTTTGGTAAAATATATAGTCACACAGTTGCGCTTACACAATATGGAGGAGTCATCGTGAAGAAGATATGTTGTGGCTGGGTGTGATCTCTTCTATCCTTTATTTGTTGTATAGTAGATCTTGTCAAAGTTTTCAGTTCATGTATCGTCAATCTAAGATGGCGGTATAGTTAAGTGTCTAGATTGAGAAATAGGGGGTATATCACCAGTGGTTTTTAGATTGATATGTGGTTAATTATCTGTAGAGCTTTATCCAATCAAACCGAAGTTTTACTGTTATTGGAAGATGCTGGTCTTTGTCATGATGTTCTTTGCCAGGTTGGTCTTTGCCTCCTTTGGAGTTGGCCCCTATAGTGTATGATCTCTTTACCCTGCTTTAGTGCTATGCTCTTAGGCATCTAGTTGGAAATCACCATTATATTATTTCAAAAAAAAAAAATCACCATTATATTAATATCCTATTATTTTTTTAATATTGCTGTTGGTTCGATTTGCTTGTTATCAATGTTAGTTATGTATAGTTGAAGTCTTTATGTCTTGTAATGCTTGTTTTCTTTTAGGTTTAGTTATGGTAAGTATTGATAATTATTGTATCGTTATTGTAGTTGTCCTATACTCACCGTTATTTACATAATAATATAATTTGAACCATTTATAAAAAATCTTAATAGTTACACTGTTTGCTATTTTTATAAATCTTAAATGAAAGTATTAGATTTTTAAATTGAAGTTTATTTCTCAATGAAGTTAAGCTATAGCTCAATTTAAAAATGCAAACACGAAGTAATCCTTTGAAATTGCAAAACTTCTCTTTAGTAGATGAAATATTTGTCAAAACATCAGCTAGCTTACAACATTCCAGTGTATAATTATTTTTGTATATACATAATCACAAATGAAATTATAATTAGGGCGAAGGTGCAAAAATAGCCACCGTGAATTTAAAAATGGTCACTTATAACTCTCGTAAATTTAAAGGGGCAAAACCGTACACTGTAAACCAAAATGGGGCAAAACCGTACATTGTAAACCAAAATGGGGAAAGGTAACATCTCTGTTAGGCCGAGTTAAACAGACACTTTCCAGACGTGGGCTCCACTATCAGTAAATGACGTGTCAATTCCAAAATTCACGGTGGAAGCTGAAATGCATCCAGTTGAACCCTAAATCACTTGAAACGAACCCTAAACCCCCAAATCATTTCGATAAGAAACCAAATAGGACCCCAAATCATGTGAAATTCACCTTCTTCGTAATCATCTAAAAAAATAAAGCCCCATCTGAAAAATTACAACCCCATCAACATACTGCACCTTTAAGTGCATGACATGTCATTTACTGATGGTGAGGCCACGTCTGGAAACCGACTGTTTAACTCTGTCTAACAGAGAGCTACTTTTTCCCCATTTTGGTTTACAGTGTACAGTTTCGCCCCCTTAAATTTACCAGAGTTATAAGTGCCCATTTTTAAATTTACGATGGCTACTTTTGCACATTCGCCCTTAAAATTAATACTAATACTTGGTTCTGTTGTGAAATATCCGATTCTTTGTCATAGAGAGAGTTGTTTTATTGTCACAAAATATGTGTTAGCATATATTCAAAAGTTGATTTCACATGCCAATTGTGCCTAATATTTTAAATTTGAAGTGATAATCTTCATTTTATTCATGAATGAGACCAGTCACGCAGTACAGTTGAAAGTGAGATTCGTTTTCTTTAACTAAAGATTGTGACTAACACAAATCTCTTTATATAAGGCCATGCTTGTATGCATTGGCTTATCACAATGTGTCTGTGATCCAAGAATTGTAGACATTAATAAAGCTCTGCATGCAAGTCTCTCAAAGGTTTCCAATATTGAGCTATATGTGTGTGTGTACACACACACACACATGGGGTGTGTGTTTTCTAGTTCAATGTTGGGACCATTGAGGGACTTGAGGAGCTTTTGGAGGGAACAAGAAACAAGTGTTAACTTAACAATTTTAAATAATTATTGTATAATGAAATTGGAACAAAAATGATAAATTTTGAAAATATAAGAATATTTACACTCAAATATTTTAATCTGAACATTTTTTCAGTATTTAATAACCATTTAAAACTGTTAATTTAACATTTTCCGTTAAGTTAAACTAACAGTGTTAACAAAAAAGGACTACAAGTGTACTTTCCAAACATAAAGGACTAAATTGAAATTTGATGCAAATATAAGGACCAAAAGTATACTTTAGCCTTACCAGAAACTAAAACAAGGAAATTAATCATTCATTTAATTTGTATTATTTTTTTAAACAATAACAATGTCAATTTTTGCATAAACTTATTGTTTTATTTTCTCTGATTTGTTATAAGGTGTGTGATAAGATGAATATTTGTATGCAATGTGGAGGCCACATGTCATTTGATGGTTAAACTTTAAATAATAATAAGAACACGTTTGCTACAATTTGGATACTTCTGAGTGAACAAGAATGCACCCTAGTGATTATTTACAGGGAAAAAATGGACCTTTCAATAATGACTCACATGAATACGATGACAGTGCCACGTTAAAATTGGCCCATTAAAAAATAAGGATCTAATGGTAGTTAAAGTTAATGAATGTTCTAAGCTGTACGGTGGGGGTAAATTTGCTATAACATTAATTTGGAAAATTGCAAGTAAAAAAATGTTCCAATTCAAGGTACTTCTAGATACTCAGAGCAAATAATTTTTGACACTTATATATAACCATTATAATTCTAGATTATATTTCCTTTTCTAAGAAAGGATGATTATTTTCATGGCAAAGAGCCGGAGCCTAAAGTAAACTAAAAGTGATCATATATTATAAAAATCATAAAACGAACTGCAAGGACAACCTTCGTCTTCGTTGCCTGTTTAACCAATCTAAATTTTAGGCAAATTTTATGTCTTTAGTTTATATAACCTTAAAATCGACATGAAAAACCTTCTCTGACTGACTTGAAAATCCCAACAACAGCGATATGCAGTATGTATACACGTGGTAACGAATTTGTCAACAGATAAATAAATGAATATGTAGGATGTCAACCACCGATAAAAAATGATATTTTAAATTCTTTTCTAAAGTGATACACACACACACACACACACATGCGATTCCCTCCTTCGTTCTTCTGTTTGTGACAATAGTAACTCATATGGTGATCTCTATATAAAGCAGACTTCTTCAGTTGATGATTTTCTCATCACGAGGCAGTGGGAGAACAAGTCATCACAAGACGTTAAAGCTCATCGTACAAGTTCCTCAAAGGCTTCCAATATTGTGCAATATTGGAGCCCTTGAGTGAACTTGAGGAGCTTTCCACATCCACCAAGAAAATTAGTTTATTAGATGAGCTATAGATCGGCTTCTACAAATCAAAGCTTTCATGCAAGTTCTAAAAGGTTTCCAATATTGAACAATAATATTTGTTTCTATTGTTCACTATTGGGCCCTTTGAGTGAACTTGAGCAGCTTCCCAAGCATCAACACACCAGCAGCTTGCTTCTGGTTCGAATTTGTGAGTTATGATCTTATTATATATTTAGTTTATAGTATATATTACCTCTTTCGTTTAGAAATATAAAAGAGGATCGGAGATAGATCAGATTGAGAGATCTTTTAAAACTTGAAGATATTAATGAATGAGAGCCTTAAAACAAACAAACACACACGCAAAAATCTTTTGTTGGGTCCTTATATCTATATTCTATACCTGCTCTGATTTCAAACGTAGAGCCAGTAGAGGTGTTTTGTTTTTCAACAAACAATTTGCAAAGATATAACTCTTATGCTTCTGATTCTGATGCGACAATTATGATATTTTCTTTTATTCAGTTATTCATAAAAAAGCGCGCATAAAAAAGTTTATTTGATTGAAGTTTATTTATATACATATCCCAATATTATGTACTCCTACTTGTCCTTAATTAATTAATATAAGACAAAATTGATTTATTTGGGATGTTCATAAAAAGATAAAAGGAATACTTAATTATAATATGTGTTGTGTATTAGAATGATAAATATAGATATTATAATGTAATTTATAGTTTGTTTCATTGATTTACCATAAAGTTTACATGATCTTATTTATATTAAGTGTCAGAGAGAACATTCAAGCATCATTTGGGGTTGATCTAACAAATCTACAACGATGGTGATTTGATAATGCATTGAAATTTTGCATATTAATGTGGGCGATAGGTTTCCAGGACTTAAATCAGTTGCGGGACAACATACAATTTTATAATTAGTCAGGCATAGTAATTAAATCTGGACTGGCAGCTACTCGGTTGAGGCTGAGGGTAAGAGAGAAAAGGGCCAGTCCATAGCTAACCTGTGAGTCAACTTGGTGAAGAATAAAAAAAATTAACCAATTAACCAAAAAACAAGTCAAGTAACATTAACTTCTAAAAATCCAAACAATAACTTCACTTACAATCTTAAATCATTATCAAAAATTAAGTTTACATCCTTACAGTTAGCATCGTAGCATATGTAACATCCCAAGTTTTAGGCAACTAATTAATTTTAATTAATATAATTTTAAGGGTTTTAGATTATTTAGAGGCCCAACTATAGAGTTGAAATTAAACTATTGGTTAATTTGTGAAATTCTTAGTATTTTTTAGCAAAATTGATATTATGCTAAGGTTTAGTTTGAATTTTGGCCAAGAAAATTGGATATTACAAAATAAAAATAGTGGATAAGGCCCAAAACTTATTTAGGTATAAAGTTTATTTGTTCTAGTGTTCAGAGAGAGAGAGAGAGTTAGAGAGAGGGAGAGAGAAAGGCTCTACACCTTCTATATACTCCTACTGCTTTTGTAGCAGAGGTTGCAACTACCAAACACCCCACCACAACTAATTGTGGTGTATGTGGCTTCTATCCCACCTGAGCAATGGAAAGAACATAGATGTTGACATAAGTATGCAGCCGAAGCGGAAGCCAAAATCAGAGAATTAACGCTCAAAGAAAAAGGTCCGTATTCAGGGAGATAAATGAAAATATTACATGAGGAAGAGCCACCCCAGGGAGGGGAGGAAGCCAAGCATGGACCTAAATCTAGAAGCAACTGTTCCATGAGGAAGAAGTAGGTAAGGTAACTCTATAAATAATCCTACTAATATTACTGGAACAAAACATTAAGGGTGACCAAACAAGGCAGGAAGCTCCCACTACCATTAATTACTACTTTAAAAGATAAGGTGATGGGAAATGGAAGTCAAATCCACTAGAAATTAAAGCACGAGTCGAAGAACTCGAGATAGGCAAAGAAGACATCATATTTGCGATGGAAGGCATCATATCCTCTATCACCTTCTCTCAAAGAGTTAAGAACATAATGGTTGAATCAATGGTGCCATGGCTGTAAAAATTCTAGGGCGCTTTGTTATGCAAGAAACCCTACATGCCAAAGTTTCCACTTGTGGAAGCCCAAATGTGATTTTAAACTCTCTAAGCTTGAAGGTGGATGCTACTTAGTCAAGCTCAACTCAGAGAATGATTAATAAATGCTTCCAATTCCGGCTTTTACAACAGTGGATTGTTACAAGTAATTGTTTTATTTCTTCTATCTCTAGTAGCATGAGGTGTGCGTTTTGGCAATTGATGGGACCCTAGGTCCATGTGACTAACCTAAATAAAAAGAAAAGAAAGAGGCTGTCGGGAGGGGGAGGAATTCATCATAATTTGTTGGTGTGGGGAGTGAGCTAGGAGCTTCACTGTACAAATCTAATTTCTCCACTTCACAATCTTGTTCCTCAAAGAGAGTGTGAACTGAACAAGAGGAAGTTTTGGAGAAATTTGGAGCTTAGAGAAGGGAGACATGTTTGGAGGTTTCAAGATCCCTTGGTTGTTTTCTCTCTTTCACTCTCTTTTCTCTTTAAGTTTCTCTCGTTAATTTTTGGACTGTGGTAATTTGTACTGTTAGGATGATTTTATTTCTAATATGACTAATTAATTTCTCTAGGTGTATTTTGAAATTTGTATGAATTGATACCTAAATTCTATTTCCTTTTGTTAATTGTACTATTATGTTGTGGGTTTAATTTGTTCTTAATATTTCCTTTAAATGGTGGCAAACATTTAGTTTGTTAGCTAATTAGTGGCTTGAGAGCAAATTAGTTAGGTATAAAGAACTAAGTTGAATCCAAGCTTGTTCTGCAATTCTAATTTAGGATTGGAAGTGTGTTAGTGAGATAGAGATATGAACTAACCAACCAAACTTTATGATATTGAAGTGATTTAATTTGTTTGAAGAGACAAATTGGAATGGTATGTACTAAGAGATCATGCATATTAATTTCAATTAAGGATTGAATAGACTTGAGAGTGCTATTTAAATATAAGAGACTTCACACAACAACACAATAGGAATCAATTAGAATTAAGGAAAAAGAGAAAATTGGGTATCAAAAAATACAAGTGGATAAATAGGCCTAGATTTCTCTCTATTGTTTAAATTAAATTTTAAAATACATTTTCTAATTTTTATTGCGAATTTTGTTATCTCACCTTAAATCTTTCACTTGTTTTTGCCAATTATCTATATATCATATAAATCTCGTTCCCTCAATTCCTTCTGAGACTATGCTTTTACTGTTGTTTAGCTTCTGCGCCTTCATTTCTTAGGCCAATGTAGTTGGTAAATTGCATTTATTGTTTGTTCTCCCTACTGAAATTCCTGCCCACAATCCCTTCTCTCATGAATAGCTCTTACCTGCCCATTTCTTCATTTCCGCCGACCTACCGCCTTACTTTCCCTTCTTTACCGCCCATCCTTTCATTCCATCCTTTCATTCAGGGAATTGGAATTTGAATTTCCCTCCTCTCATGAAGCTTTGCCCTGTCTATATAAGGAGGCCCTGCGTTACCCATTTGCTCCAAACTCCAAATCGTCCTGTATGAAGGAACTTCTCTATTCAGCTTCTGCTCATGGCCTGGTTTTCAAAGAGGTATGTATTCTCCTGATTTCTCATCACAACCTTTCGATTTTCTCAATAGCTATCTTCATTTTTATGTGAAAAATCATGGTAAGGTTCACTTGTCTCCCCCAACCCTCACCGTTTTGCTATTCTCACTCTTCCGCCTTCTGTGCTGCCTTAATCGTAACCTTCCACCTTTATTGATCCTCATAAAACCCATTATAGTTGTGGGATTTGCAGACACTAAAAATGGAACAAATGAGCTGAATGAAGAGGACAAACCTGGAAAGACTTACAAGGGCAATTTGCATCTGGTAGGCACTACTGAGAAGGCCGAGAGCTGAATCTGAAGGACAAACCTGAAAAGAACACCTAAGAAATTTTTTAGCTTCATGTTTTTCTTTGACCGAGAGCTTGATGTCTATAGAAGAAGAGTGAGACAGTTTTCTTTCCTTTCATCATTTTTGTCCTTTTTTACAGCCACACACGTTAATCAAGGAGGAAGATAGTTAACCACAGCCACACATTTTCTTCAATGTTTTGCTTTCTATGTTCTCCTTCTTTTCAGTCCAAAAAAAAAAATCAGTCCAAAAAAAATGTTCTCCTTCTTTTGTTTGGTGGGCCACGAAGTGATATGCGTTTCCTCTTTTTTAATGTTGCTTTGTTTTTTTTTTGCCATCTGTTGCTTTGTTTTTGAATGAGAGGAAGTATATTAATTGATATGTACATATAGGGTTTAGAGTTTGTTTTTGAATGAGAGGAAGTATATTAATAAATATTTTAAGATTCGTTAATAAAATAAATTTATGATAGCCTCCAACAAGTATTCACTAATGGAAAGAGTTTGTGTTCCTAGGCTAGGCTAACTACTCATTTCAAAATCCAGGAGAGATGAAATTTACTGGTGGGAAATGTGTTGTGTTATATAGGCTTATAACAATGCATTGTATGAATTAATAACCAATTATATAAAGACAAAATTTTACTTTATTATCAAAGACAATAGATATCCAAGATATTCACTGAAGTGGTTTCACTTAAGTAAATCTGTTTGGTCAGTTCAAAAAAGTAAATCTGTTTGGTTTGATAAAAAAAATACCCTTATTTAACAATAGAAGTTGTTAAACATAATAATGAATACCTTAAAGAATGAGTATTATCAAATGAAATAATATTTTAAAAAATAGGCTTGATATTAATATCAATCTACATTTTCTCTGGAAAAAGATCCAATCTATCCTATTGGGGATAGATTGATGGGTCAGAAATGGAATAAAAACTTGTTGCAATAGGTAACGTTAAGAATGTAAAATTGTAAGTACATACGATGTGTTACATAAGATATACTTTCTCTAGTCTTAATTGTAATTACTTATAAAATGACATTATCAAATTTATATGTGTCATGTTATAAGAGAAATTGCATTCAAAAATAAATTCTATAATTATAAAACAAATCTTTATAAAAGAATAATAAAGATACTTTAATGTATGTTAATTACTTTTTGAAGATAACACTTTACTATTGGTTTTGTGAAAAATCCATAGAAAATTTCGATAAAAAAAAAAATCCATAGAAAAGAATTTATTACTTTGAAGCTAATACTTTAATTGTTATTTTTTTGATAATTTTCTTTAACTGTTTGTTTAGTGAAAACAAAGAATGTAAAAAATCTATTACTAAATTTATTAGTGAGACCTCTTAAATCAATTAATTTCTTACAAATTACTTTGAATGGGTGAAATGTGTAAGCTTCTTTTTATGACACTTTATTTTCGAAACTTCAAATTGGTTGAGATGTTCAAATAGATGTTTTGTGAATTGTGAAGATAGATGCAGAGAACAAATAGTCAATATATCTACACAAGAGTTTTCACTCAATTAATGATTAAAATGAGCTTAAAAACAAAATAATGGACTTGATTTTTTTATTTCTTTCTTACTTTTTTTTGAATAAGTGATCAAAATATTGGAGAGAGACAGAGAGATGACATTAATTGGGTGTTTGGAATCAACCGTCCTCACCTTCCAATTTTACTTTGAATTTCCTTCTTTTATAGAAATTGCTCTTTTTTATAAAAATTTTTGTTATAGTTACCCAAAATTTTCTTTCAAATTTTGAATGGATGACGAGTTAAGTTAACTATGAATTACCTAAATTGTCTTTCATCATGCACTAAAACTATTGGTTTATTTTAGTTAATGCTATACATTAATGAATGTGCCCTTTGTTTATTTATTTTAACCGCGCGAAGCGAGGGGAACCCATTGTTTGCATTAAAGAGTACCTTGCTTATATTAATTTTTTTTTTCACTTTTTATACTTTCATGTATTCCAAAAGTTGCTTCATTTAGTAATGCAACAGATTTTGATGTTGCTCTTCGATCTCTAATGTTGAGTTATTAAAGGAAAAGATGATTGATTATCTTGATCTAATGCTCTTGACTTATCAATGTTTCACACTCATTTGTTTAATGTAATCCTTAAAGCGCGTGTTAGTTGTTACCCATCCATTTTTTTGAAAGAAAACACATAGAAAATACCTTCTATCGTTATTTTGGCAATAACTCCACAATTATTAATGTCTCTTTCATTTATTTCTAATGTGTCTTTCATTCATTCAGAGAAAGATTATGTTTTGTATATAAGAAAGAGAAAGATTAAGTTCAAGTTAATGAAAATAATGCTCCCGCGCAACGCGCGGGATTATATTGCTAGTTAATTTATAACATAATGAGTTCATTGAACTTACTTAAACCTAATCTTTGTGGGATCAACATTCTACTTTACCACTATACTACTTTAATTGACCTGTGCTCTTGCGATAAGCATTTTTACGAATAAATTCCTTCATAAAATTGAACATGTATGACATTGTATGGTTGATAATCTCATCAATTGACGTGTAATTTGTTAAATTTTTTATCTTAGTATTCCTGAAAATATATAATTTAACACTACAAAAAATGTTTGCATAGCTATCGACACATGCATTTTAACGGTTTATGAAAACTCGTTGTAATAATGTTGACACAAGCCAACGGGTAACAGTAAACTGTGTGAAAGTAAACGTGGTTTAACCTGGAAATTATTTTTTTTAAAAATATTTCATACACCCAAATGGTTGAGCACTTGTTGAAGTGCCTATTCTTTTTTTTTTTAAAAAAAATAAACACATCCCAACAGTTCAACGAGTGTGCACCCATTAGAGTTCATTTTTAATTTTTTCAAAAAACTAAAAAACACCTCAACGGGTGAGCACCCACTGAGATGCAATCTTATTTTAAAAATCACTACAAAAAAAATGGTGATTAGCAGCGCAAGCGTGCCGGCGAATAGAAAAAAATTGCCCCTGAGAAAATGCGTGTGGCGGTTGGGCACCATCCGCGGCCATAATATTTTTGTGTTTTTCCCTGCTTCGCGGCGTATATATAACCGCCGCCACGCAAAAAGGAAACAAAAAAGCAACAATTAAATTTATTTCACGTGCCGGCGTAAAACAACCGCAGACACGGGTAATTAATTGTTTTAAAAAAATGAAAAAAAATTGTTTTTTGTTACAAAAATATATTTATTACACGTGCCGGCGGATAACTATCTGCCCGCATGTGTATTTTACAAAAAAAATAAACAAAATTATATGTTACACGTGCCGGCGGATAGTACATCCGCCGGCACGTTTGTTTTACAAAAAAGGACAACATACACTGCCATATATGACATTTTCAAAAAAATTTTAAAAAATGCCGGCGAATAGTATATCCGCCGGTATGTTTGTTTTAAAAAAGATAACACGCGTGGCGGCGTATGCTACGCCGCCACGCGTGGCATTTAAAAAAAAAATTAAAACAAAGCCGGCAGATAGTATATCCGCCTGCACGTTAGAATAACTCCCTATAAATACCCTCCCTCCCCCTATTTACCTCGCCCATTCCTTTCTTTCTTCCTTTCTCTCTTTCTTTTTTCTTGTTGTTTTCTTTGTTGCAGCACACATATGGTCTCCTATATTAAGATTTTTCCTCTTATCATCCGTGTTAGGTATTATTGTTTTTATTTTTAATTTTATATTTGATATTTATTTTACTAATTATATTTTTTTTGTTATTATATTTCATATTTTTTAATTTCTTTATATTTTTATACTATTTTTATATATTTTAACCTTCTTTTTTATTATTTGAATCCCAATTTTGGTCTTCAATTTAACCCATTATATGTTAAATTGATCGACTGTAGTTGATGATTTTTTTATTATTTGAAACAGCATGCCGGCGTATATATCCGCCGGCACAGTTTATTATTTTTTAAAACAAAAATAAACAGCGTGCCTGCGGATAAGATCCGCCGGCATGCAAATTTAAATTTAAAAAAATTAAAACACGTGCCGGTGTATATATAAGCCCCCATGTTCCGCCGCTACGCGTGCCGGATATGATCTGCAGGCATGCAACTTTAAATTCAAAAAAATTAAAACACGTGCCGGCATATATATACTCCCCCATGTGCCGCCGCTATGCATGCCTGATATGATCCGCCAGCATGCAAATTTAAATTTAAAAAAATTAAAACTGTGTCGGCGTATATATACGCTCCCATGTTCCATCGCTACACCTGCCGACAGATATGATCAGCCGGCACATAGCTTTTCCGTGGTATTTTTGCCAGGCTTGGGGGCGGTTATATCCGCCGGCACGTGGGAAAAAACACTGCCGGCAATCTGCGCGTTTTTTGTAGTGAATAAAAATTTGCACTCCAATGAGTACATACCTGTTGCAGTGCCTATTCTTTTTTTTAAAAAAACAGAGTTTTTTTAAAAACGAGATTAAATGCACGCAAATGGGTGCGCACCAGTTGGGGTGCGAAATTTTCTTTTTTTAAAAAAAAAAAATAAAACACACCCCAACGGGTGCGCCCGTTGAAAATGAATCTATATCTCATAAATACCTCGTTCTCCCGCACTCTATACACTCACTTATTTCAACTCTTTTCTCTCTTTCATCTTCAGTTTTCTCTCTTATTTACTTCAACAATCAATTTTGTCTCTTCTTTAACTTCAACAATCAATTTTCTTTCTTCTTTTCTTCAACAATTAGATTTTTCTCATAAACAATTCAATTTTTTAAACTATATTTTACTTTCTATCATTTCTTTTATTTTCTTGAATCTTTTATCCAAATATTTAAACTATTTTAGTTATTTAATAATTTTGTTCTTCCATTTATTCATTAGTCTCCTAATTATTTAGTAAAATATATAGTTCTCCAATTTATTGTTCTATTTTTAGTAATAAAACTAGACGTAACAAAAGACAGGTTGTTTTGCGGTATTGTTTTGGCTACAACGGCGTTTTAAAACTCAGGTAAAACACTACTGCGTTTTTGCAAAACGACGGGAAATGTACATGGGGAAACTGACATACCGGCGTTCTAGAAATGAGTTAGAGTGGAATAAATGCAGAAACGTTGACCGAGAAGTATTAATATAATATTCACATATACCGGTGTTTTAAAAATGCTGATACATGTTTATATTAAAACAATACAAACCGGCATTTAGTAAAACACTGGTTTGTATATTTTTTTTAAAAAATAAACCAGAAATGCCGATAATTGTTTATGATTTTATAAAAAAAATCTATTTTCCGCCATGATTTATAAAAATTAAGGTAGAAAATAGAGAGGAAAAATAAAACTCAAGCTAAACAAATGACAATATTAACAATAATCGATATCATTAACTAATAATAAAATATATGTAAATAAGCAAAGAAAGTAAATGATAACAAAAAATACATATAAATTAAACAAAATTGTTATAACATAAATAGATAAACAAAATATGGAACTAAAAATATATAAAGGTTGATATTGAGAGAAACTAAGAAGAGAGGGAAGGGAAGAAGAGAGAAGAAGGAAAACAGGAGTTGGACTAGGTTTAAATGGGGGAGGAAAGATGTATTTATAGAAGTAGGTGAAACTTACCGGTGTTTTAGCTAAATGCCGCTATGCTAGAGAATTTTAAAAAAAAAAATTCCCCACATAGCGGCTTTTTAAAACCGCCACTATGTAGTTTAATTTAAAAACAAATGTTCCCAACATTGCGGCGCTTCTAAAAGCGCCACAATGTTGGGGGTTTTAAAAAAATTAAAATTCCCCACATAGCGGCGCTTTAGAAGCACCGCAATGTGCATTTTTTTAAAAAAATAAAATATTGTCAACATTGCGGCGCTTCTACAAGCGCCGCAATATTAAGAATTTGTTAATAAAAAAGTTTTTGTAAATTAAAATACCAACTAACGTGGTTTTTAAATGAAAATATGCATAGCGGCATTTCTACATAGGTATATTGGCGGGAACCGCGCGCCATTTTCACGTGTTTTGAGCATCTACTTTCCAGTGTTTGTTTCAAAAACGCCGGTATGGTAGTTATTATCCGCGTTTTTTCTTAAAACGACGGAAAACTTGCGTCGGTAAGCAGTGAACTTTTTGTAGAGAGATACATTTTATTTTCTGATATATATTTAAATAATATCTGTTATTTATTGATAATTTTTGAAAGTAAAGTATTATAAATATAATTTCGTTTATCTTTTAAAAAAATCTAATCGCATTGCAATGGGAGCCCAAACCCTTGCAATGCAATTAGTTTATTTAAAAAATAACAACATTCTTTACTCAAAAAAATAACAACATTCTAACGAGCAGAAATCCATTGCAATGCCTCGTTGGTGAATTCCCAATAAGTTTGATAAACTCTACATCGGTTTTTAATTACCCGTTGCAATGTTGTTTGACACATACCAAATCCCAATGGGTGTCCCATCCCGCTGTAGTGGCATTATATTCCAACGATCCCAACCGTTGGAATGTGTGCAAAAATACCCGTTAGAAAGAGAGTGTTCTTCTGTAGGGTAAAGGCATGAAAATTCGACTAAATCCGATCCTGAGTGTAGTAATGTGGATGCTTCAATCTCAGTGCAATATGGTATAATATCTGTGATCATTTTGATAAAAGTCGAGAATCCATGACCTTTGGGTTCTATTGAACGATAATATGAGTTGTCCACAATTACAATTGGCCAATATATATTCATGGAGTACAAAAGTAATACATATATTCTCTATGCGTAGAAAAGGTATATGAAAGACTTTGGAATGAATCAATAAGGGGAAAGAAGTCAATACTTTTTAAAGGAATACAGCAAGTTGCTCATTATTCATTTTTGTCAACGTGTTAGAACCTTAATGCTACGTGCATCTTATCATATTTTATCAGCACCACTAATAAATTATCATTTTCATGCATGGAAGTTAATTAATCACTCACTTACATTTTTTAACTTATATGTGTGTGCATAATTTCTCTTATAATGTTTAATGAAAAATGTTAGATCAAAATTAAAATTTAACCATCATTGAATGAATTTAAGTGTTATTTCCTCCTCCATTTAATTTCCAAGAATTAGATCTATTGAGGTTTCTTTGGGAGATTATTAAGAAAGTGAAATGAGCCAATTGATTATTATAACATACTCTGTCTCTTATATGTTTATAAATAAAATGATTGGTTTAAAGAAAAAATTGATTGAAACAATGTATAAGTAACTTATTTAGTTTTCTCTGATTTATCTCTATTGATTATTTCTTGACAATAATCAAGTAAGAGAATGTTTATGTAAAGAAATTCATGAAGTTTTTTTATGTTTTAGATGAATCATATCATATTAATTAGATGCCTTAACTAACACCACTACTAAAAGTAAATAAAAGTAAATAAATATGTCCTATATTTTGGAGGGAGTGTACACTTATAATCCGAAGTTAGCTAGGGTAGCTCTTGGTCTCAAAGACCCAAAGAATAGTTTATCATGCAATACATTGTAATATTAGTATGATACAATATCATACATTACAGAATTAACTATTAAGTATATATAAAAAAACATGCATAATTAGTAAAATATAAATATGATAACAAGTCATATCAATTACTCCCTGCGGTCCTAAATATTAAAGTTATTTGGGAAGATGAATTTGGTCCTAAATATATAACCTTTTTGAATTCTTACCAAACTTTTCCCAAATTAGCTTTTTCAATGCTCTCCAATATTAGACAATGAGAGAGAGAGAGAGAAGAGGTAAAGGTAGATGATTATAGTATATTGGTAATATCATGTTATTTTAATTAATTTAACCAACATCCTTAATTTAATCAAATTAGGTATACGTAAATATGTATTATATTTAGGACAGAAAATAGTACTAATTATAAATATAATTAGTAAAAACTTTTCAAAAGGCAGTTACTATTGTCTGCAACTTTATGAAGGTCACTAGATCATATTTAGGTTTAAGAATTGGACCTTTGGTTATAATTAAAAGAATCTCTCTCTCTCTCTCTCACACACACACACATGTGAGTTCGACATTATTACTAATTAACGAATATATTCATGGTGTATAAATTTGATTTATCAGCTACCAAAAATAGCAAACATATATTCTTACAATATGTATAAGGAATCTAACTATGAAAATGGTTAGCGAAAGAAGTCAATATTATAAAGACAGATGGCCTAAGTTCTTAGCAACATCTCGATTTCTCATTATTCGTTTCTGTCAACGTGTTAAACATTATATATACAACTTTATTTTGTTGTTGTTGTTGTTTTTACTACTACTACTATTATTATATTCAATATTAGCAATATCTGTACACCACATATGCTAATATTTATTTATAGATAGATTAAACTTATGAGAATGTTTTACATTTTCATTATGTCTATTATGGTGAAATAAATCATAGGAATTTGTTCGTCTAAGTTACTCACACACATAGTTTCATATAATTATAGCTTAGCTTCTTTCAAATTAAACACTATTTAATCAAGAGGGAATATAAATCTTTTAGGACATTAACTAATACACATGTGAAGCTAGGCCACCTAATCTCTCCTACCATATTCCGTCCTTATGCCAATGATAAAGACATATCAAAAACAGCAATGAAGATAATGCAATAGATACACGAATCTGGAAAATTAAGCAATTAGAAGATGTAAGAGATAAGGTTAGATTCTTTTAATTTAACACAGCAAAAACTCTATAAAACCCATTAGCCAGCTAGCCATTGTTTCTCATCATAAGCCAAATTTACGTTGAGAGATAATATTGCTATCAGAATATGAATACTCGATTAAACTTCCAAGTTCCCTCAAAGGCTTCCAATATTGTAATATTGGAAGTCTTTGACGGAAGCTTGAGGAGATTATATATAGTTATTTCCTTCTTAAAAAAGTTGTTTGTTCGCGAACATCTACTGAAGAAAGTTTCCAAAGTTTTTTCAAATTAGAGGTAGTGTCCTATATTGTTGTGTGTGTGTGTGTGGGCATGTTATTGTGGGTCCTTGTGTGGACTTAAGGATAATATATGGCTATTAGGTTAAAAACCCAAAAATATCCATGTGATTGTCACCAAGGTGCACTCAAAATCATGCAATTTTTTTAATTACAGCAAAAGTAATCATGACATTTCAAAGATCATGGGTACTTTTGCCCCAGTTTTGAAATGTCATGGTTAACTTTGCTAAAAAAAATACATAGTGTTGTGTGTATCTTTACCACAATTACATGATAATTTTTTCACCTTAGCCAATGACTATTATTAGAAGTTATTTATGTAGCATATTACGTATTTTCTTAATTTTAGTTAATTGGTCACAAGCATTTTGAATTATGAAACGAGCAAATATGTATTTGATAGTCCTTAACTTTTTCAATATCGTTAAGGGAGAAGGTGCAAAAATGATATTAAACTTTACCAAAAAGTGCATTTGTAATATTAAAGTTTCGCGAGGTGCAAAAATAGTACCAACTTGGGTTTTAGGTGCAAATATAATATTTTCATTTAAGGGAAATTAAATTTAGATATGAAAAGACTCTTATGTCTCTCATTAAATTCAACTTAATGAGGGAGAAATGAGGGCATAAGAGTCTTTTCATTTCTAAATTTTATTTCTCTTAAGTGAAAATACTATATTTGCACTTGAACCCTAAGTTGGGTACTCTTTTTGCACCTTGCGAAACTTTAGTATTAGAAACGCTCTTAGGGGCAAAGTTTAATATCATTTTTGCACCTTCGCCCTATCGTTAATTAGGGTTAAAAAATGGAGAACTTTTCCTAACTAACTAACTAACTAACTAACTAACTAACTAACTAACTAACTAACTAACTATATATATATATATATATATATATATATATATATATATATTTATTTATTTATATATATATATATATATATATATATATATATATATATATATTTATATATATATTTATATTTATATTTATTGTGCAAAAATGCGGCCGAATTTTTATAAATGGGAGAAAAAAAACATTAGTCATTAAGACAGAGAGGAGAAGAGATGCATGTTTATTTTGATGGGAGGATTAAATTTATTTGAATTGAGGGCATTTCATGGAAATACAAAAATATGATGACATTGATGAGGGTAAATTGATCTTAAATTTTGTCCTCCCCAAAAACCCCTAATTTGGAGGAATGAGGAGTTTGAAGGGGAGAGAGAGAAGGGAATATTTTAGGTTCACTCACTCCAAACTTTTTAGGGCAAATGTGCAAAAATAGCCACCGTAAATTTAAAAATGGGTAACTATAACTCTGGTTAATTTAAGGGGGCAAAATGGTACACTGTAAACCAAAATGGGGCAAAACCGTATATTGTAAACAAAAATGGGGCAAAAGTAATCTCTCTGTTAGACTGAGTTAAACAGAAGTTTTCCAAACGTGGGCTCCACCATCAGTAAATGACTTGTCAATTCCAAAATCCACCGTGAAAGCTGAAATGCATCCAGTTGAACCTAAATCACTTGAAACAAACCCTAAACCCCCAAATCATTTTGATAAGAAACCAAATAGAACCCCAAATCATGTGATATCCACCTTACTTCTTCGTAATCATCTAAAAAAATAAAGTCCCATCTGAAAAAATAAAGCCCCATCAACATATTGCACCCTTAAATGTATGACACGTCATTTACTGATTGTGAGACCATGTCTGGAAAAAGTCCGTTTAACTCTGTCTAACATAAATGTTACTTTTGCCTCATTTTGCTTTACAGTGTACGGTTTTGTCCCCTTAAATTTATCAGAGTTATAAGTGTCCATTTTTAAATTTACGGTGACTATATTTGCACATTTTCCCAATTTTTTAAACCATGCAAGGGGAGGGATCATTTTTCATTCCCTCCTTTCCCTCAAACCAAACAGATCCTTATTGTTCTCATTACTAAGTAAGATCTGCGCTCCATAAGCCTCTGTAATGTCATTTACAAGACTATTACTAAGGTTGTGGCAAATAAAATCAAACCAATTATTCCTTCCATCATTTATCTTAATCAATGAGGTTTTATCGATCTCTAGAAGATTGGGATAAGAGAATATTGTTTTAGCTCAAGAAGTTGTTCACCCTATGAGAGAAATGAGGGGTAGAAAGGATTTCTGACTATAAAACTTGACAGGGGAAAAACATATAATAGGCTTTGTTGGAATTTTATAATAAATTGTCTTGAGGAGATTAATATTCCTGGGAATTTGAGAAATATTCTCTAACATTGCATTTCTTCTCCAGTAATGCAAATTTTCTAGAAAGATACTAATTAAAGCTCAGGAGTTTTCTCCTTCTCGTGGATGAAGACAAGATGATCCTATCTTTCTCCATATTTGTTTGTTATATGCATTGAAAAACTTGCTCATTTGATATAGGAGATAAACAAGCATAATTGTAAACCAATTAAGTTGAAAAAAATGGTCCTCCTATTTCTCATTTATTCTTTATAGATGATCTCATCTTGTTTGTTGAGACATCTTTATAGCAAGCGAAGTTATTAGGAGGTGCTTAGATATACTTGTTTGTAGTATCTCAGAAAGGATAATCATGTCAAGTCCAAAGTCTTCTTTCCTAGGATGTTAATCATAATCGAGCATACCAAATTAGTGCTGAATGAACTTGGGTTTACAAGCACTCATGACCTTGGAAAGTATCTTGGGGTTCACTTTCATCATGATTGAGTGAAAAAGGCTACTTATAAATTCATTGTGGATAGAGTCAAAACTAGATTGAGCAATCAGAAAGCAAATTCTATTTCTCTTGCAAGAAGGGATACTCTTATTTCTTCAGTGATACATATGCATGCAATCCCTCTTTATCCTATGTAAATATGAAATCTTCCAATCTCTATTTGTGATGAGATTGACATTGGGGACAGTGTAATGAGAACAGGAAGATTCATCGTGTAAAATGAAGTATTTCAGGAAAAGAAAAGAGGAGGTTTATTTTAGGAATATGACATTCTAGATTACATAAAAAAGCCTTTATGATGTAGGCTGGATGGAGATTGATAAAAAATAAAGATGCTCTGTGGTCATAGGTCATAATGAGTAAGTATAAGTAGAAGAGGGAAAGGAGTAGCTAGGTGGATTCATGAAAAACATGGAAAGTTTTCCATTTAATCGACTTATTATAAACTCTTAATGGATTCGTTCAAAAAAAAAAAACTCTTAACGGATGAATATATATTCTAGAGCCAATCCGATATGGTGTAAAATTGGAAGTTGAGTCTATCTCAAAAGGTGTAGAACATTCACATGTCTTATACACTTCATGATAAGCTTCTTACTAATGATGAAGAGAGAAGAAGACGAGGAATCTGTGATACATCAACATGTATTTGGTGTAATTATATTGTTGAAGACTATTTGCATGTCTTACAAGATTTCTCTGAGGTGAAGTCAATGTGGCTTCCACTAGTTAAGCTCAATTTTAGATTAAGGTTCTTCAGCTATGATATTTGGTGGTGGTGCTTTATGAATCTCAATGAATGAGCGGGACAATGTGATGGTCATTGGAAAGAATTTTTGTTTCAATTTGCTAGCTTATTTGGAAAGGATGCAATGGAAGGGTTTTCGATAATAAGATTCAAGAATAAATGGAATCATCGTCATCATTATCATCAATATATATTAGAAAAGTCTTCCTCCAAAAAAACACTGTTCTTAGCACTGTTCACAAACAGTGTTTTTGTGAGTGCATGAACAGTGTTTTTGGTGGAATATAATATTATTATTTTTTTTAATTTTTTTTATTTTCTTTTTAAAAAAATTTGGTTATTATATGATTTTTTTCACCAGATATTTTAGTTAAAAAAATTTGTCATATATTTATTTAGTGCAAATTTGTTAAAAAAAAAGGTTCAAAAATTTGTTCATGAGCAAATTTTTTTCAATAAATTTTTAAATATAAGAATAATCACAATAAATTTTTTTTAAAAAAAATTTAGTTATTATATGATTTTTTTCACCCAATATTTTAGTTAAAAAAATTTGTCATGTATTTTTTTAGTGCAAATTTGTTAAAAAAAAGTTAAAAAATTTGTTCATGAGCAAATTTTTAGTGCAGTGATTGACATTCTCTATTACTATTGTATCTGATTGCTTTCTTGTGCGAATTTATTTGGGCTACGTATTCTTTACTTTCTTGGGCTACTTTATTTGGGTCTATAATACATTATTATTATTTTTTTAAAAAAGATAATTATTATATAATTTTTTCCACCCGATATTTTGGGCTACGTATTGTATGTGATTGACATTCTCTATTACTATTGTATGTGATTGCTTTCTTGTGCGAATTTATTTGGGCTACGTATTCTTTACTTTCTTGGGCTAATTTATTTGGGTCTATAATATATTATTATTATTAATTCTTTTTAAAAAAGATAATTATTATATGATTTTTTACACCCGATATTTTGCACTGAAAAAAATTTGTCATATATTTTTTAGTGCAAATTTGTTAAAAAAAATTAAAAAATTTGTTCATGAGCAAATTTTTTTTTACTTTTTTTTCTTTACTTTCTTAGGCTAATTTATTTGAGTCACATATATTTTTAGCACTGTTCATGAACAGTGTTTTTGGTGGAATATAATATTATTTTTTTTCAAAAAAATAGTTTGTTTTTTTTAATTTTTTTTTAAAAATTTGGTTATTATATAATTTCTTTCACCAGATATTTTAGTTAAAACAATTTGTCATATATTTATTTAGTGCAAATTTGTTAAAAAAAAGGTTCAAAAATTTGTTCATGAACAAATTGTTTTCAATAAATTTTTAAATATAAGAATAATCACAGTAAATTTTTTTTTTAAAAAAATTTAGTTATTATATGATTTTTTTCACCCGATATTTTAGTTAAAAAAATTTGTCATGTATTGTTTTATTGCAAATTTGTTAAAAAAATTAAAAAATTTGTTCATGAGCAATTTTTTCACCCGATATTTTAGTTAAAAAATTTTGTCATGTATTGTTTTAGTGCAAATTTGTTAAAAAAAATTAAAAAATTTGTTCATGAGGAAATTTTTAGTGCAGTGATTGACATTCTCTATTACTGTTGTATGTGATTGCTTTCTTGTGCGAATTTATTTGGGCTACGTATTCTTTACTTTCTTGGGCTAATTTATTTGGGTCTATAATATATTATTATTATTTTTTTTAAAAAAAGATAATTATTATATGATTTTTTCCACCCGATATTTTGGGCTACGTATTGTATGTGATTGACATTCTCTATTTCTATTGTATGTGATTGCTTTCTTGTGCGAATTTATTTGGGCTACGTATTCTTTACTTTCTTGGGCTAATTTATTTGGGTCTATAATATATTATTATTATTATTTTTTTTTAAAAAGATAATTATTATATGATTTTTTACACCCGATATTTTGCACTGAAAAAATTTGTCATATATTTTTTAGTGCAAATTTGTTAAAACAAATTAAAAAATTTGTTCATGAGCAATTTTTTTTTTGACTTTTTTTTCTTTACTTTCTTAGACTAATTTATTTGAGTCACATATTTTTTAGCACTGTTCATGAATAGTGATTTGGTAGAATATAATATATTTTTTTTTCCTTGTTTTTTAAAAACAATTTAAAAAAATTAAAAAATTAGTTCATGAGTAAATTTTTAGTGCAATGATCGACATTCTCTATTACGTATTCTTTACTTTCTTGGCTAATTTATTTGGATCTATAATATATTTTTTATTTTTTTAACTTTTTTTTTAAAAAAAAATTTTAGTTATGATATGATTTTTTCACCCGATATTTTAGCTAAAAAATATTGTCATATATTTTTTTAGTGCAAATTTGTTAAAAAATGTAAAAAAAAAGTTAAAAGAAAATTTGTCATATATTTTTTTTAGTGCAAATTTGTTAGAATAAAAAGTTTAAAAAGAAATAAAAAATTTTTCATGAGTAAATTATTTAATATTTATATTTATTATTATATTTATTAGTTATTATTATTAGTTATATTTATTATTTGGCAATTTTTTAATTATTAATTATTTAATATATTTATTATATTATTATATTGATTATTTATTATTTTAATTTATATTTAATTATTTAATTATTTATTATTTAGATTTATTATTATATTTATTATTTATTATTATTATTTATTGTTTATTATTTATTATTTATATTATTTATTATTATTTATTATATTTATTATTTATTTATTTGACCCACGTATTGTTTACTTTCTTGGGCGAATTTATTTGGGTCACATATTTTTTTTGTGTGAATTTGCCTTAAAGATTTATATCTTTAGTATCAACATTATGATGATCTTTTTGGCCTAATATATATCTACAGATGTTTTATTGTGTCTTTTTATTTGCCTATCTTTCCCGTGCGAAGCACGGGAGATATCGCTAGTCCCTCTAATAACGGCTAAGGCTATACTTTCTATAGTTGTAATGCTGCCAAGAATCAGAAAAACCAAGCCAAACTACAACGAGCATATGATTTTCATTTGTTCACTTCTTGTACTATAGTATAGTTGTTACTGTTTTCTCTTGTACTCCCTCCAGTCCTAAATATAAGACCTAGTTGACTTTTTTGGAAAATCCTAAAAAAAGCAAAAATAAGTTAATTATAAATTGATTTACCTAATTTTTTCCCTCGGACTAGTTTATTTTACCTACAAACTAATGGATAATCTAAAAATATATCAAATATGTCATAATTTAATAACCTATTTTGCAACTTTAATCTCTCCAGAAAAAAAGTTAACTAAGTCTTATATTTAGGACCAGAGGTAGTATAAAAAATGGGAGAGAGATGCACATATTTCACTGCAAAAAGAGTATTAAAATAATAGGGTGTGTGGGTTAACATGTAAGCTTACACATAAGATAAAACCAGATGAAGTGCATATATTACAAGGTACAATGCTAGTTTTATTGCTTAGTGCATATATTACATGGTGCAATGGGTGTACTCAAGAATTTCTCTTAGCTTAGTGTATGGTTAGAGTTGGGAAAAAGGCCAGCCTTTCTCTTCCCTAATTCTTAATTTTGACCATTTTTAACTTTTCAGTCATTGAATACTTAGGATTGTGCCTAAAAGCGCAATGAATTTTAAGAAAATATTATTCTTTTTATGAAACATAATTAGGTGATAAATAATCTTTAAATTAATACATACATATTATCAAAATTAAGTTCACAAACACAATAACGTAATGAATCCACAATTACGTAATCATAATAAGAAAATTATCTAATTAAATATATATTTAGTTTATAGATAGTAACACACGCACATAACATGAATAGCCATTATCATAAATTTAAATGAGTAAAGCATTGTTTGAAACCTGATAAATCAAATTAAGGAATATGTTTGTAATTATTATTTGGTAAATTTGTAGGAAAGTTTATTATGTTTCAGGATATTTTTGTATTATTATCGTATCAATGAAATGATCCCAGTCCCAGACTATTCACTCATATTTATTATACTATAATATAATAGATGTTAGGGTCAAAAATATAATTTTTGATCAAAAAAAGGGTCAAAAATATAATTAAGAGAAAACAAATGGTAATAATTAGAATTTTCCCTAATTATTAAACATATGCATAACTAAAAAACCCTACGCCCTTCTTCCAACCTTCTCATCAAGCCGTCGCCTCTTCTTCTTCCAAAAGCTTTCATTCTTCTTTTTCAACCTCCTCACTTCCTTCCTCTACAAACATAATTTGTAGTTCGTACATAGCCACTCAACTTCTCTCCATCCACCTTCAAATTCCTTAGAATTCCAACAAGTTTTGCTAGCTGCTTTGAACAAATTTGAAGGCTCCAGCAGTGCGAAAATTTCTGCTACAAAACTTTTCATGTTCAATTTTAGTTTATTGATGCTATAGATCTTAAATAAAGCACGAAGATTCGCGAATATTAGGCAATGGTCTCAATTTAAAGTTAAAGGTTTCTGGATTTATGTTTCGTTTCTTTCGGTAATGGACATGATTTGTTTTATTAGAGTCTATTTAAATTCTGCTATTGTTGATATTATGGATTTCCATAAGTTCCCCTTCAATAATGAGGTAAATGAATATTCTGCTTGTGATTGTTAAGTTAGTAGGCAATGGTATATTGAAGTAACAATGCTTTTGTTTTTCTTTCTTGCATTGACCGAACTGATATTTAAAAAAAAATGGTATGAAAGATTGTGAATAATTAGGTGCTGATATGCTTCCTAGTGGTGTGAAAGTTGAAGTAAAATAGTTAAATACTTGTGTGTAAACTTGGAAATTGTTTCTTCTCTCCCTAGATATTGTAAATATCAATTTCGTTGGACATGTGTATGCCACACTTTCTCTGCACAAATTTTAAAAATGAAAAGAGTCATAAACAATTTGATTTTAATTGAAGAACGGTTGAAATACAAGAGTTGAGTAATTAGGAATTAATAATCATGGAAATTTTGAATCTCTTTTATAGTAGTTGATTGTTAAGGTGCAGTGAAGAAAAATTCTGCTTTGATCACACCTTTTTCTCTCGTTGGTTCTGCCATATCTTGTGGTTCTACTTGTGTTATTCTTTTATTTTTATGGAGTGGTTAGTAGTTGTATTGGAATATTTCATTAGATAGCATGCAAGTTGTGAATTGGAATTATAGCAGTTTTGATTTCTTTTTCCACAAGCTGAATTATTGACATTAAGGGTTCTTCCTTTTCTGTTTGGAATTGTGACTGGTTTGTTTGAATTCTTATGGTGCTTTGGTTTAAATGTATGCTTGTTGTTCCTTGGCTTTTGGTTCATTAATTTGAATTTGATTGGATATAGGACTTTGATAAATTAATATATGCTTGATTAGTGAATGAATATGTTTTATAGATGGATCATGTGAACTGTTATAGATTATTTAATGAATTGATGGAATTTGGTATATAGTATAGTTCTTTGTTGATTGTGAAATTCGAGTGAAATGAAATGTAAATTGGTTGAAAAATCTTGATCCTTTGTAATGATCAAGTTCTTTTCTAAATAGTATGTAGTTGATGATTTCATGTCTTGTTCTTTGATTTTGTTGGGTGGATTGGGGGTGAATCTTTACATGATGGTTTTCTTATTTAGAAATTTGATTTGAAGTTTTATTTGTTCAACTTCAGTCTTGCTCTATGCTATGAAGTTTTATTTCTGTATAAAAGATTTTGGATGTTTTGAAGTTTATATGTGGATTTTCTGGTGATTTGTTTGGCTTTGAAGTGTGTATCTGTTTTGCATTTTCAACTCATGCTATGAATGTGAAATTGTGTCGTTTTCTTCTCTCTGCCGATTTCTTAATGTGATCTGGAGTTTTCATTCAAATTCTTAGTATTGATAATATGTGGTAATATGCTTAATGTTATAAGCATCTGATCTGAGGTGAAACTGTGATTTAAATTGTTTAGAAACTGTAATAGAAATTCTTTTGAGGTGACTTTCAGGGACTGTTTGGTTTGAGGGAAGGGAAGGGAAGGGGAGGGAAAATGAGCCCTCCCCCCTTGCATGGTTTAAAAAATTGGAGGGCATTGAGCCCAAATATTAACAAAATGTTGTGAGCTAATAATCCACTGTAAAGAATAAAGGTTTGTGATTGGTAAAATGTTGTGGTTGGAGAGGAGGGTAGGGGAGGGGAGGGGAGGGGAGGGAAATTTTTTGTAAGATGAATTCTTAAATATTGAAGTGGGGTCGTAATAGTTTGAGAAAGATTAGATGAAAAATAAAAGAGTTTAGAATTTTTAACCTGACTCCTCAATTTTTTGGTAAGTCAAGACACAAATTTTTCCTCCGCCGATTTTCCCTCCTCCTCCACTTGTTCAAACAGTTCAGGGTTTTCGAATTTGTTACTATCATTAAGCAATACTAGTATTGATTTATAAAGCACTTTAAGTTTTCTCTTGCTTACTGAAAACCCTGTTCTTGCCCTTTTTATTTCACCTTCGAAAATTTCTCTTTGAATTGTCCTACTATTGAAGACAGTTTTGCGACTATTTTCTCATCATCCTTATTCATTTTAACACCGATTGACTACATGAGGTTAAATAATTGAATGCCCGTTTGTCAATTCGTTTCTCGAATTTCATGATTTAACAAACATAATTGCGTATCATGGGTTTTTTTCTGGTTATTGGTGCTTAATAAAACGTTCTTCTCCCCGAAATTACAGGTTACTAGGCAATTGTAGTTGTTTCGCCAACCATGGAGGAGGCTTCTAACCCGTAAGTTTGTCTTTGTGTTGGTGCGCATTTGAAAAACAAGTTGTATCAATACTTCCATTTTTTATGCACATAGAGAGTTATGGTTGGGCCTGGAAGGCTATTTTCCTTATTTCTTTACCTTGTTTACAGTGAAGCACCACAGCTCTCTGCATTATTGAAAGAAATGAAAGAAGGACTTGATAGTATTAGGAGCAAAATCCAATCTTTAACTGTTCAGGTATGGTACCATATCATCTGTATTAAGGAAAGGAGCTTATTATTTTTCAGTTTCTTTTCACCTTTGTCACAGATAGCACTGTCATTTTAGAGGTAGTGTGTTGGTTGCTTCTCATTCAAATCACTTTGCCTTTTTTCGTGGAAGTTAATGATGTGCCACTAAATTAGAACATATACCACGAGTAATCAGATTATAAGTAGAATAAATTAGTTTTGGGGAAGTAAGATAAACATAAACAATTTGCAGTTATTGATGTTGCATCATTAATTTTCCAGAAAAATCTAAGTGATCTTATAATAATAAGGGATTGGAGGTAATATTATTCTTGACAGTTATTTCTATCATTGCCCCTTTAGCATGTCTAAAATAGTTTTTTTCCCGTGTCTTTCATATTAGATCAAAAAGAACAAATATCCTACCGCAGATGGGTTCAGCTATCTTGATGCTAAAAATTTGCTGCTCCTGAACTATTGTCAGTCCCTTGTTTATTATTTGCTGCGAAAGGCTAAAGGGTTCTCTATAGAAGGACATCCAGTTGTGCGAACTATAGTGGAGACAAGGTTATTTTTGGAAAAGGTTGGGGTTCAATTCTCTGCCTTACCCTTGAAGGTTACTTAAAAATACATATTATGAGTGTAACTAATTTGACACTCTCATGAGCTGCAGATTCGACCAATTGACAAAAAACAACAATACCAAATCCAAAAATTAACGAATACTATTGAGATTGCGAAGGGAAATGTAACTGTAAATGAGGAGTCATCAAAGAAGAGTGAGAAGAAGAGTGAGAAGATGAGTGAGGATATATCAAAATATCGTCCAAACCCTGACATGCTTGTTAGCAAGCTAGATAACCTATATCAGGTGAGTGACTGTAATGATATAGATTTCAGAAATGAGGCATTTTAAGTAGTTAGATATCTCTTGTTTTTCTCCTCTCTTACATGATTACTTCATGCTTTAGGATATAGATGGTGTGTATCGTCCTGCAAAATTTGCACCTACTTCTATGGAGCTAGATAAAACATCAAAGGAAGAAAGAAACTCATTGAGACGAGAGAAAGAAATTCTGAGGCATGCTAAGCAGAGTGATTACATTAAGTCAATGATGGATGATATGGAGGACCGGCCTGAAGAGGTAATAAACTAATATTTTATTTTGAGGCTTGAATGATAATGATTCAATGAGTTTAGTAGTTGTATTGTTTTTCGGCATATCACACAGATCAGGGATTTCATGGGAGTTAGTAGAGAGGTTGAAAAACATGTTACCAAGATGGAGGAGCGAGCTCGACAAGAGGAGGAACTCTTCACTCGAGTTCCACTTTCAAAGATGGAAAGGAAGAGAGATAAGTTCATGAAGAAATCAAGAAATGGGTATGAAAACTATTTGTTTTGGGCTCTTATCATTGCAGAAAGCATAAAAAAAAGTGTCGAGTTTGTGAAGATATTAGTATTCTGCATTTCCCTTCCCTATCATTAGCTGTTAATATGAATTGTTGATTTTATTCCAGGTTACAAGGTTTGACAGAGAATTTCTTTGACGAAATCAAAACATTACCATTTGGGGATAAAAGTGGAGAGCGAATAAAGGGCTCTGGTAATGATGGTAGAAGGAAAAGTGGACTGAAAAAACGAAAGGCAAGCATTTTATATTTACCCTTTAAATCACACAATTTTTGCGTTACTTGAGCTTACACCTCCTGCTTTGTATCGATTTGTGCATTCATTATCCCGCATCTGATTGGCATTTAATTTAGCAATGCTATTGCATATTCTTCTCCCCTTTGCTTGAACAATGTTATTACCTATTCATTGATCCCATGATTTTGTCACATTTTTGTCTTCTAGATGCAAGTGATCATGGTCGTTAGAAATGTCATCAATAGCCTTATAGCCTACGTTTCCTTATAAGTAGGATGTCGGAGATTTGATACCGCCTGAAACCTCAAGTTGTTATTATCCTTTTTAAAAGAAAAAGTTTGAAACTGACATTGAAATCATATCAACAGAATTCTGGAACTGACATTGTTGTTTTCTATGCAGAGGAGACATTGAAGTTTGTTTTCATCTCAAGGAGTGAATGGAGTTGCTACCTAGAACTGACCTGATGGGAGGAAGTAACAAGGGTACATGGAAGTTCTTGGCATGTCTTCACCAAATTTTTTACAATTTTCGATCTTTTTGTTAGTCAGATGTATCTGCTGTTCATCTTTAGTCCTTTCTCCTTACATCAAATTTTCAATTTGATTAATGTAATATTTCATGTATGGATAATTGATAATCAGAGGTAATCCAATTGCAGAATGCTAATATGCTACAAAAATTTCTCAGCTGTCCTTGCTTTCCCTAGTTGCCTCTTGGACAGTAACAAGGGTACATGGAAGTTCTTGGCATGTCTTCACCAAATTTTTTACAATTTTCGATCTTTTTGTTAGTCAGATGTATCTGCTGTTCATCTTTAGTCCTTTCTCCTTACATCAAATTTTCAATTTGATTAATGTAATATTTCATGTATGGATAATTAATAATCAGAGGTAATCCAATTGCAGAATGCTAATATGCTACAAAAATTTCTCAGCTGTCCTTGCTTTCCCTAGTTGCCTCTTGGACATGATTCTGCTTTGTCATTGAGATTGAACATGTTTCTTTTTATGTTTTGAAGATGAAACCGACATTGAATATGAAACATTAAATTTATTTAAATGTTATCTATTGAAATATTACTCCATCCCTTCCTAAATATAAGATTTATTAATCTAATTTGATTAGATTAGGGATATTAGTTAAGTTAGTTAAAATTACGTGATACTACCTCCGGTCCTAAATATAGGACCTAGTTGACTTTTTTTTTGGAGAGATTAAAGTTGTGAAATAGGTTATTAAATGATGACATATTTGACCTTCCGTTCCTAAATATAGGACCTAGATGACTTTTTTGAAAAATCCTTAAAAAAGCAAAAAAATAAGTTAATTATAAGCTAATGGATAATCTAAAAAGATATCAAATATATCATGATTTAATAACCTATTTCGCAACTTTAATCTTTCAAAAAAAAGTTATCTAGGTCTTATATTTAGGAACGAAGGGAGTATATTTTTAGATTATTCATTAGTTTATAGGTAAAATAAACTAGTTTAAGGGAAAAAATTAGGTAAATCAATTTATAATTAACTTATTTTGCTTTTTTAAGGATTTTCTAGAAAAAATCAATTAGGTCTTATATTTAGAACCAGATGGAGTATTATGAATATACCCTAACCATCTCCTGTTACCTTGATCCTCTCTCATTTAACTATTATTGGAGAACATTGATAAAAATAATTTTGGTGTAAGTTGATAAGAATTAGAAGTAGGTTTGATATTTACGATTAAATTCATAGGTTTTATATTTTGGACTAGAGTATATGCTAATGTTCTAGATTTCATCACCAAGGAATTTTAAAACTTTAGTTGCCACGTGTGGGTTCAATGGCAACAGGCGGTGGCTGGTTCAGAGGCTTTTTGGGGGTGAGGATGAAGTAAAAAATGTCTATTCTGTTTTTTTTTTTTGCCATGATATATCAAAAGTTCTTTTCTTTTGAGCCCATGGAAGTGTTCTCATTAGGAGAGTAAACAACTTTGTCTATGTAACCGCTCGAATTCGATTTAGTGGTTTGTCAATAGGCGTCAGATTAACATGCGATGTCTTTTCTTTTTTTTTTTTATAAATGACAATTCATTAAAACGAGATAAAAATATATTATAACAATAAAATTTTAAATAGAAAAAGAGGAAGAAGCATAAAAAGCAAGGTGCTCCCTCATAAATTCACAAATAAGGTCAACATCTAATTGAAGGTAAGAGTAGCTAATAAAAGATTTGAGCATGCAGTAGATATCTTTGCCCACAATGTCAGCTTGCAGACCGAATTGAGATAGGATGAGCTGGCTAAAGAGATCAAAATAAACAGCAAGAGAATGACTGTTATAGAACATATCAGAGTCTTGTATCCAATGAATGGCAGCCCTGACACATCTAAGGATGAAATTTGAGGATTGATGCTTGAGTTTGTGCCAAATGAAGCATTGTACGATAGACGAATGCAAAAAAATATGCATTTTACAAAATGGACCAGAACTGGATTGAGAACGATGCATTAAGATATTCCAATCATGGTGAAAGACATAATGTTTCAAGGTTGGAAGTCTGTCTATCTGTCTAGGAGACAAATTCAACTGCGGAGGCTCAGAAGATTGAATGAAAGCAACCAAGTTGAGAGATGTTGCTTGATTGATATGGTTTAAGACTTTTAAGGGAGAAGCAAAAGACTCATTGTGAACTATGCTATTTCTCAACATCCAAAGTTGATTCAAAAGAGTAATCATCTTGGTAATGACATCTACCTGGGGATCCTTCCAAAGAGAGAGAATAGAACAAATGAACCATTCTTTATAGGAGTTGAAACTACTCCATTCTGTTCTGATTATTAAGTTTGGTGCTCCCCACCAAACTTCCCGGGCAAGAGGGCATAAGAAAAAAATGTGCTCAATAGTCTCTTCTAGCTCACATCCGAAAGAACATAGAGAATGTACCTGCAAGTGATGTTTTACCAATATATCATTAGAAGGAATTGCTTGATGCATTAATTTCCAGATGAAAAGAAGGTTTTTCATCGGCATGTTTAGTGACCACAGCATATCCCAAAAGGGATTTAGTGAGAATGCCCAAGAAGATGAGGACAACAATAGAAATCCTTTCCTTGCAGTGTATGTGCCAGTATGAGAGTCATGCCAACTAAGAAAGTCATCTGAATTGGAAAAGAATATCGGCAGCAAGGATTTTTGCAGCGTCATGAGAAGAATAAAGGGATCGAACAAGATGGTAATTCCACTGAACAAGATTTTTCATGAGAAGCGAGAATGCAAGAGTATATTAGACACTCTTAGATGTGAATCTTGAGAATGTGATCCTGATTGCAGTAGTCACTATAAGTGGTGGTTGATTGGGACGGAGACACCATTACCTACTGACCATTTTAGATGCTCAAGAATGATTGCCTTGCTACTAAGAATATCTTTCCAAATCCATGATGAATTGTATGGTTGCTTAAATATATCTGTGGAAGAAATGTCCATGTACTTGACTTGAAGGTGGGATCCTAATAGGGAAGAGGATGGAGCAGAGAGGATCCTTCATAGTTGTTTTGCAAGAAGGAATTGGTTAAAAATTTTAGTGCTACGCAGCCCTAAACCTCCTGATGATGTAGGCTGAAAAAAATGTTCCTTAGCCCGTAAATGCATCTTCTTATGATCTTCTGAAAAACCCCAGAAGAATCAATGCATTTACTATCAATTTTCTCACAGATATAAGATGGAAAGTTGATGCATGTGATCTTGAGAATGTGATCCTGATTGCATTAGCCACTATAAGTGGTGGTTGATTGGATGGAGACACCATTACCTACTGACCATTTTAGATGCTCAAGAATGATTGCCTTGCTACTAAGAATACCTTTCCAAATCCATGATGAATTGTATGGTTGCTTAAATATATATGTGGAAGAAATGTCCATGTACTTGACTTGAAGGTGGGATCCTAATAGGGAAGAGGATGGAGCAGAGAGGATCCTTCATAGTTGTTTTGCAAGAAGGAATTGGTTAAAAATTTTAGTTCTACGCAGCCTTAAACCTCCTGATGATGTAGGCTGAAAAAAATGTTCCTTAGCCCGTAAATGCATCTTCTTATGATCTTCTGAAAAACCCCAGAAAAATCAATGCATTTACTATCAATTTTCTCACAGATATAAGATGGAAAGTTGATGCATGAAAATTGATATATATTAGCAGCAGAGAGGACTGATTTAATCAACATGAGACGTGAGGCCTGAGATAATAATTGAACTTTCCAATATGCGGTGCGTTTACTAACAGCGTTAAGAACTTGAGATTAAACTTCAGATTTTTGTCTCCCTGGATCAATCCAAGTGCCCAAATGTTTACCCAATTTGGGGGAATAAGAGATATGGAGTATCCCCACTAGGCCAGATCTATCTGCATGAGTAGTGCTAGGGCTGAAGATTAAGATTAATTTGGATTTGTTGATTTTTTGTCCTGATCATCTGCAATAGCAGTCTAGCATCTGTTTAACATGCATCAAATTAGCTGTGTTGGCTTCCAAGAAAAAAAGAGAATCATCTGCATATAGCAAATGAATGATGGGTGAAGCCTCTTTACAAATTTTGATTCCTCTCCATAAACCTTGAGACTCTGATTGATGAATCATACAAGATAAAATGTTTGAGGCGATGATGCACAAATAGGGAGACAAGGGAATGCCTTGTCTAATACTACAACTAGGAGAGATTGCAAAGGATATTTGACCATTAAGCTGAATGTAATATTCCACTGTAGAGATACATTGATAAATCAATCTTTTCCATTTGACAAGGAAGTTTGTTCTACGAAGGCAGGCATTGATGAATTGCCATGATAGCCTGTCAAAGGCTTTAGAAAAATCAGCCTTAAGTGCAACAAGTTTCTTACGTCTTTTTCCAGATGAATTATTCTGGTGGAGGCAATATGACGCAAACATGATGTTGGCAGAGATCAAATGACTTTAAGAAAAACACTTAAGCGAGGGGCAATGAGCTTATCGAGAATGAATTTGAGTCTATTGCAGAGCACCTTGTCGAAGATTTTATATGATATATTACTCAAACTGATAGGCCTGGAATATTTGAAGTTCTGTGGGTGATCTGATTTGGGAATTAAGGAAATGGTGGTCTTGTTCATATATTTCAACAGAAATTCAGTGTTCCATGTGTTAGTTACCATATCATATACATCTTTATGAACAAGGTTCCAGTTCCTCTGAAAGAATTTAGCATGAAAGTCATCCGGTCCTGGAGCACTATTTTTGGGAAGACTAAAAACCGCTTCTCGTACTTCGTGAAGAGATATTTTTCCATGAGAGCTAAGCTATCTGATTCATCCAAAGATGGAATAGGCAGATCATTTAAGTGCTGAGAGATAGTATGAAGAGGCAAAGAGTCAGTATCTCTGAAGATGTCTGAGAAATGTAAAATGACTAAATTTTTAATCTTAATCGGATCAGATGTCCATTCACCATGTTAGTTTTTAAGTTTAACAATGGAGTTCCTAACACACCTTCAATTCACAAAAGAGTGGAAGAACTTTGTATTTCGTTCACCAAAAGCTCGACAATTGAGTTTTGCTCTCTGGGACCAAAAACTCGATTCACAATCATAAAGAAACTCAAGTTCATGCTTAAGATTGGAGAACTCAGTTCCAATTTGCCAATATTCTGGGTCATCTAAAGATACAGATGATGAGATTGTGGCAACTCTTTCCTCAAGGTCTTTGATCCGATAAGGAATACCAACTTGCTCCTTACTCCAAGAATGTAGCGTAGAAAGGGTAGACTGAAGTTTATATTGAAGGTTGAAGCTTGAAGACCCATTAAATGAATTAGACCAACATGAATCAATAATAGCCTTATATTCTGGGAAAGAATACTAGTAAGATTCAAATGTCAGTTGTTTTCCCTTTGGTTTGTAAAGCATGGTGTTGACTATGATAGGACTGTGGTTAGAAGCTATGATAACAAGAGTGTCAACAAAGGAGAGAGGATGAAGAGAAACCCATTGTTGATTGCAAAAGTACATGTTAAGCCTTTCAAGAGTTAGATTACATTCTTTTCTATTATTTGACCAAGTGAATTGTGGTTCCTTTTGAGCCAACTTGATGAGGTTGCAATTCTCCAGACAATCAAAGTATTTTGTCATATGACTAGAGCATCCTCTGGAGTTTGATTTATCCTTTTGGCTATAAAGTTGGTTGAAGTCTCCCACGATATGCCAAGGTAAATCAATTTCATTAAAAGTTGAGTTGAGCCAATCCTAAAGAAGATGATGATTAGAAGAGCAAGGGGGACCATAAATGAACGACATGTAGTAAGAAAGTGAATTGGCATTATCAGTAACTCTGCAATGACAAACACGAGGAGACAATGCAAGAATATCCACAGAGAAGGATAAAGCAAGCAACTAAAGTACCTGCACTCAAGTCAATTGCATCTGTACCTGTGAAGTGGTTGAAACCCAAATTAACCAAAGGTGTTGAAGCGCTATTAACAGAGAGAGTTTAGTTTCCGACAGGAAGACGATATCAAGAGAGTGAGTCTGAACTATCTTCCTGCACCTTTGAACTGTCGTGGTCTTCCTGAATCCATGACAGTTCCAACTTAAGATTTTCATGGTGACTGGGGAAGCTTTTCATGGGCCACTTCCCTAGCCACTTTGACAGAACTGAGAGTCACTATTCTCATCGTCTCACCTTTGAAAAATTCCTTTTCCTTACCAAACATCTCAAAGGGACTCTTAAACTTAATTTCAAATACTTAAACCAGAGTCTTTTGCCTTTTACTTTCTGTTTCTATTGCCCAACAGTCATTCTCTTCCGCTTTCCTGAAAGATTATTATCATCTGCAAAAGAAAAACCACCAGCCAAGACATCATCGGAAAGAGCCAGTTTGCGCTTCTTCAATCGAGAAGCATCAGAAAAAATCTCTGTGAAGGATGGCCTGAGTTTCTTCACTAGTAACTTCTCACTAATTATTAAATAAGGAGGTGTTAGGGATAATCCATTATCACTCTCAAAATGTATATCCTCTAAAACATCATCGGAAATGATCTTTTGACGTTTACTACCTTTCTTAATTATAGACACTTCATTACTTACTTCCGAAAGAAGGCATGTCTCAGAGGTGTAGAGTCTTTTACGATTCTCTTGTTTGTTTTTGACCATCTTTTTTAAGAGAATCCCTTTTACTAAGAGAATGATCGCTCTTGCGCTTCTTATTAATGAGTTGAAACTGAGAATGTTAATGAGATTTAGTTGGAGAGGAGGTAATGCGATAACTTTTCTTCAACCAACCTTGAACTCAATACAGGTCTTTCTTTTTTGCCTAGCTACTTTACAATAGAAAGAAGGGAGGGAAAAGAATCAAATAACACTAAAACCAATTAGCAACCATCAATAAACAAATAAGGCTAATTAATCCAATTTATAAGATAATTTCAAGTGATGGGTCTAACTATTCAATTGTGTAAATTGACCGAAATTACATCTTTAATATGTAAGTGGTCTCTAATTAATTAGCATAACAAAATCATACAAATCTTACTATTTGTCAATTTGGCTTTCTTAATTTAAAAAAAACAGAGTGATATTATATTTAGGAGTTAGAACTATAGGAAGTATTCTATTAATTATTCGGACTTTTAATCTGTAAAGTCCCACATCGGCTGGGGAGGAGAACGAAAGGTGCTATATATAGGCCTGGATACCTCCCCCTCTCGACGCGTTTTAAAGCCGTGAGGGGTGAGGATTCCCCAAAGCGGACAATTTCGAGAGCGAAGCGCTGGGATGTTACATAATCCTTTTTCAACAAATATAGTGGGAAAATGTCAAATAAATCTCTTCCAATTAGAGGTGGGAATAGCATAGGTTGGTCAAAGCCTTTATCATAATTGGTCTGACATGTGTTGTTGAAAGAAAGTTAATTTGAGCCCGACCTATGGCCTTGTAGAGACCATTGTTTCAGGCTTAAGTTTGACATGTGACATGGATTGATATGTCTATTAGCCTATTAGAAGGTTTGATAAATCTATTATATATACTAAAAATAAAAATAGTGGCAACATTCCTATTGAACCATGTGACATTCCTATTTTTATGTTTTGACTTTGTCCACATCAAGAACTATATTCAGTAAGTAGGGTAACAATTTTTTACTTTACCATTTTTTTTATTGAAAACTTTATCACTAGATTCTATACAAAACTAGTGACATTTATTTTTGTGGGTAATATATCAAAAAGTCAGCAGTATTATTAGAATCTAATTATAATGTATAACAAAAAAAATATAAACCCAAAATAAATTTTTTTAGGAAAGTGGAGCGCGGTGGAGGTAAAGGGAAGTGAATAGCCCCTTGCGGCCTTTTTTTTTATCAAAAAGCCCCTTGCGGCCTTGCCCCACATCTATATCTTATGTTATCCACTTTTATATTTGAAATTGAAATAAATATAGTATCTTAATTATTATTAATTAACATGCATTAGTTATCTACACATATTCTAGTAACAAATCTACACATAACTCGGTCGTTTGACACGACTCACGAGCTTCTTCATGGTTTTCAGATTATATTTAGATATTATATAATCATATTTGTTATCATTAAATACTTTATTTTCTCTGATTAACGTTCTTTACATTAATAGCCAAGTTACTCTTATAGTAAGAAGTAAAATATCCTTTGTTCCTACATGCTTCACCTTTCTCATAGTAGCTAGCTAAAATAACACACCCCAGCTACTTTTATATGTTGACCTCATCATCATGATCTTTTCAGCGAGTATAACCTTTTATTTTTAATTACAAAGGCAACTTAGACTAGTTGCCAAGGGATCGAACTAAACTTTCTTTAAACTAGATCTGATACCATGTAAAAAAATAGAAATTTTTGATTTTTTTGCCAGTGAAATGGTTGAATAGTATTATAGGTCTTTGTATTTTTAACAACAAATAATTAAAATTATTGTTAGGATGAGATACATGTCCTTTTGGGACGGGTCAGTGTGTCCCGATCCCATTCCGCTCTCATGAACATCTCTACTTGTTATAGTGATTGTGAGATTTTACTCTTCCATTTTAAGAATATAATATTATTATAGATATATTTTAGATGCTGTCTTGACAAGTTTAGGTAGAGATAGCGTAGAGACAAATCAAATTTTGTTGACTACAAATATTTTTTTTGTTCTCCCTTTTTTCCCTCCTTTTCTTAAATCACCATTTTTCAATTGATATAATGGCTCAAAAACTTCAACAGTTCCAAAATATCTGCCGTCTTTTTCTCCTAGAAAATTTCCTTTTTCCACTCCAAAAAATCTATAGCAGTTATATACAGTGGGATTTTTTAGATCAAAATATACAGTGAGATTTTTTTATCAAAAAATATAAAGTGGGATTTGGCATTTGGATATTTTTATTTTCATCAATGATATGGTCAATCATGAATAACAAGTTATCCCCATTATATTAAATTCATGAATAAATATATATGAAATTCATATGTCTGTCTATATATATAATGGCTGTTAAATTCTTGAATACATTATATATCAAAGTAAATTTAGATAAAAAAAGTATTAAAGTAAATGAACTAAAAAAAGTACACGGAGCTTATTGTGTTTAAAAAAAAAACTTTATATTAAATTCACACACACACACACACATATGAAATTAAATGAAATTATATTGTGTATCCAGATATATTAAATGAGTCTTCTCCGGAAAAAAGTAACATATGATATTTGAGCAATAAAGCTTGGCCAGATTTTTTTATTTGAAGAGAAAAGAGAGGATTTTTTTATTTGATTCTACACTCTGGAATGTAGAATCATTTGCACCTAAGTTAAGATAATTAATTGACCTTACCAACAAGTTGTCTAGTATGTTTTAAAATTTCGGATTCTGTAATCTATGGCTTCAAGTATACAGCATCAAATATGGAGAGGAACATACTTGATATATGGTAGACCATTTAATTTGAATTTTATTCATTTGCTACCTCCATCTCTGCTTATTTCCATTCACCGTAACACACTACAATTTCACGGTGATACCAAAAACAACATCATTGACTGTGCCATCATTATACACTTTGATAAGCTCTTCTTCATTAACTTCTTAGAGCTCACCATTTCTGGCAGCTTGACGCGTCTCCTACTTGATCGCACCGTCATTATACCCGCTTCTCTCCTTCACATTTCTTCTCCATTTGAACTTCTTCCATTGCCCCTACAACGAAAAATTAGGTTGAAAGTGAGGTACTAAGAGTTCAATGTCATCACGATGACATAAAACTCTTAGATTATGAACTCAATTTACAAATAATGCACCGGCTTCCTATTATAATTGCTTAATTGTCTTGTTAATTTCTCATTATTTGTGTCATAAAACACACAAATATCATGCACAATCAGTGCGGCCTTGTGTTCATTGCTTCAAGCTACACTTGGTTAGTTGCTGTTGTAGACCATATGTGTCCATGCTTGTAGTCATTATGTTGAAGTCCTACAAAAAGAGAATTTGTTATATGTAGTTTATAGTGTTTTTGTTTGTTAAAGTTGTTTTCTTAATGTTCAATTCACTTTAACCAAGAATCTTCCCAACGACTTTTTTTATCCTTATGATGGTACATTATTATAGCTTACAATATCGACATGATTTGTAATCCAAAGTTAAATCAATTTAATTTATTTCCTTCAACATTTATTTGCTAGATCATAATTGAGAGTTATTTATTATTAAATATGTTAATGGTTCTCATATATCAAAGCTGCTTCGTTAGTTTTTCTCAAACTCGTGAGTCTTGATCAATGAGGAATTGTTAATATTGACTCGATGTTGAGGTGTCATAAGAAGAATTGTTATTTGATGTGATACAAGCTTCAGAATTTATATTAATGTAATTTCGACGCTCCACGTACATAAACTAAAGTTAGGATCCTTGCTATTAATTTCGGAATCTATTGGCAAGGAGCAAAGCTCCTTTATGATTGAAATGTATTTATTAACTTTGTGATAATAGAGTTTTTTAGGGGCTTTATTTGTTAGGAAGATCTAGATAAAATTCTTATATTGGAATATTGTAATTTTCATAATATAAAGTATATTTACTTATTCATAATATGATAATTTACATTTTTAGAAAAATGTATGTGGCTAAGTATGAGAAAACACACACATAGACATATATTTACATATACATACATATACACCCACGTGTGCACACATACACATACATACACATATATTAAAGGGTTTAGAGATATGGGTACTTTATTCATATTCTGGGACAGTTACATTTCAAATACTGAATTTTTTTTTGGATGAAACTACAATTGTTTGAGGGTAACAAAACACCATCTACCTTACAAAAGAAATTTGCCTACACCACACCTCATCTCTCTCACACCTCATTTCCACCCTTCCTTTTCCCCACCTTCACTGGCGACTGAATCTCAGTTTGGTGAGAAGGTCCAACAATGGCGGTGAGTTATTTCTGTGATCCCCATTCGCCACCTCCAAAGGAACGAAAATACACAATTCCCAATGAGATAAGCATATAATCAAGAAGGCATAAAAATATCACATAAAACTGATGCAAAAAAACTCATCATTTCACGGTGGTTTAGAAGCAAAAATTCAGTCGAGCTACTTACTCTCACTTTGCTCCCAATATGTGCCATCCTCTTTCCCACCCCTCGCTGTATCCCACAGCCGGCGACTACGCCGACCAGATTTTTCGGTGATCATAGAAGGAGAGGGGAAGCTGCTTGAATCGTAAGACGAGGGTGTTGTTTGGGAAGATCCGACGCTGTCACTGGCATTTTCCGGTGAGATCTAAAAGTGAAGCGGGAAGGAAGTAGTAGAAAGTAGTAGGGATCTGTGACAAGAGAGAAGAGATTTGAGGGAGAGAGAGAGGGGATCTGGATTTTATAAGTTCCTTTTTTTCTAAGCCTCTCTAAGTCTCCTCTTATCCTAACCTTTCATTTCATCTAATGGCTCATAAGCCATAAAAAACATGTCATCTCATTACAAAAATGCACTCACACACACCAGATTGGAGCCTTATTCATTGTCCCTTGGGTGTTCGGAGCCTCAGATTGTGGTTCTGCTGGCCTTCTTTAACACACTCACACAATTTTAACACATCCTCCCTTTGTGCGTGAGTGTTTTTGTATTATAAATTTATAATTTATAATTTATGATTCAATGATCTCCACAAAAAGACAAAAGGATTATAGGCTTGTGAGTTTGGAGGAGAGGAGAAAGGAGATGGAGGAGAACACAATAAATTGGACGGACAGATGATTAAATAGATGATTGGCCGAGAAATAGAGGAGGGGAAAATTTTTTTCATCTCTTTGATGCTACATAAAGATCCTAATCATGAAAAGTTGCTGATTCTGCTCTCTTTTTTTCCAGAAATATGGTGGTTGTGGTTGAGACTGTGATCTGAGAGAAAATAATGGGGAAGTTGTTAGTAATGAGAGAGATAAGGTGGGGTGAGGTGAGTATAAACACATATATCCTTTTTTGAGCGGTTGGATCATTTTGGACGGCCATGATTAAAATGCTTAGAGAGGCCTAGAAAAAAGGCAGATTAGAAAATCCAAATCCAGGGAGATAGAGGGGGATATGGTGGAGTGGGGTGTAGGAGAGTGTGTTATGTTTGAGCTATTAGATTAAATGAATGGTGTAGATGGAGAGAACTTGAGAACTTAATATTAGGAACTTGAGGTAAATTTTCTCCATTAAAAATTACATGTCAAAAGGTATATGTATACTTGTAATTGATCATAACACAAATATCATGGTGCATCGGGTTCATACAAGAATTTCTCTTAGTATTGCATCCCTCCACTTAGGGGTGGAAATGAGTCAGGCCGTAAAGAGGCGGCCTACGACTCAACCTATTTAGGGCCTAGTTCGGCCTGGCGTTTTTAATAAAAAGGTCAGACTCAGGCCTATTCACAAGCCTTTTTACCTAAAAAGGCTAAGCCTATTTTAGTAAAGTCTGGCTCGAAAGCCTTCAGGCCTGACCCGTTTAATATTACTACTAATTACTACTAATAATAAAATAATAATATTAATAAAAGCTACAACATTCATTTACACAATCTATTATATGGTCATACCTTAGCCTCTTGTGGTTCTTTTAAGTTTGATATGTGGGCCTTTAAAAGGCTTGAAACTTTTTAAAAGCCTAAATTCGAAGTAGGCTTTTAAAAGGCCCGAAGCCTATTTAAGGCCTACATTGTAAGTAGGCTTTTAAAAAGACTTTCAGGCTTTTACTATTTTCCGTAGGCCTAAGCTTTTTTTACAATCAGGCCCAGGTATAGACCTAAGTTTTCTTATTGCATGACAGGCCCAAGCCTAATTACGCAAAGCCTGGTTCGGCCCAACTCATTTCCTCCCCTACCTCCACTCAACAATTGTACTTTTTTTTATGCTTTGACTTTTTCCACGTCAAGAATTCGATAGGTAGGGTAACATTTTTTTACTTTACCATTTTTTTGTGAAAACTTTATCACTAGATTCCATATAAAACTAGTGACATTTTAAATCTTTGAAAAATCATATGAAACTGAAACTAGACAAATTTTTTGTGGGTAATATATAAAAAAACCAGCAATATTATTAGAATCTAATTATAATGTCAAACAAAAAATATAAAACCAAAAATAATTTTTTTAGGAAAGTGGAGCGCAGTGAACACCATCATAAAAAAAGGGAAGTGAACAGCCCCTTGCGGCCCTGCCCCACATCGAATTGAACTTTCTTTAAACTAACTCTGATACCATGTAGAAAAATAGAAACGGTTGAATAGTATTGTAGGTCTTTGTTTGATAACAAAAGTGTTATATTTTTTAAAAAAATAATTAAAATTATTGTTAGGACGTGATTCATGTCCTTTTGGGATGGGTCAGGATGTCCCGATCCCATTTCACCCTCATGAACACCTCTACTTGTTATGATGATTGTGAGATTTTACTTTTCCATTTTAAAAACATGTCATTTAGATATATTTAGACGATGTCTTGAAAAGTTTAGATAGAAATAGTGTAAGGACAAATCAAATTTTGTTAACTACAAATGTTTCTTTGTTTCCTTTTTTTCCTCTTTTTCTTAAATCACCATTTTCAATTGATATAATGGCTCAAAAACTTCAACCGTTAAAAAATATCTGCCGTCTTTTTCTCTTAGAAAATTTCCTTTTTCCACTCCAAAAAAATCTATAGTAGTTATATACAGTGAGATTTTTTTTAGATCAAAATATACGGTGATATTTTTTTTTGATAAAAAATATACAGTGGGATTCAGCATTTAGATATTTTTATTTTCATCAATGATCTAGTCAATCATGAATAATAAGTTATCCCCATTATATTAAATTTATGAATAAATATATATTAAATTCATATGTGTGTGTCTCTCTCTCTCTCTCTATATATATATATATATATAGACTGTTAAATTCATGAATACGTTATATATCAAAGTACATTTAGATAAAAACAATATTAAATAAATGAACTAAAAAAAAGTACACGGAGCTTAAAGTAAATGGAGGTAGCAAATGAATACAATTTTATATTTTTATTTGTTGTGCGGTGTGCCATCTCTGCTTTTTTCCATTCACCGTAACACACTACAATTTCACGGTGATACCGAAAACAACATCATTGACTATGCCATCTTTATACACTTTGATAAGCTCTTCTTCATTAACTTCTTAGAGCTCACCATTTCTGGCAGCATGACGCGTCTCCTACTTGATCGCACCGTCATTATACCCGCTTCTCTCCTTCACATTTTTACTTCATTTGAACTTCTTCCATTGCCCCTACATCGAGAAATTAGGATGAAAGTGAGGTATTAAGAGTTCAATGTCATCATGATGACATAAAACTCTTAGATTATGAACTCAATTTACAAATAATGCACCGGCTTCCTATTATAATTGCTTAATTGTCTTGTTAATTCCTCATTATTTGTGTCATAAAACACACAAATATCATGCACAATCAGTGCAGCCTTGTGTTCATTGCTTCAAGCTACACTTGGTTAGTTGCTGTTGTAGACCATATGTGTCCATGCTTGTAGTATTTACGTTGAAGTCTTAGAAAAAGAGAATCTGTTATATGTAGTTTATAGTATTTTTGTTTGTTCAGATTGTTTTCTTCATGTTTAATTCACTTAAACCAAGAATCTTCCCTATGGCTTTTTTTATCCTTATGATGGTACATTATTATAACTTACAATATTGACGTGATTTGTAATCCAAAGTTAAATCAATTTAATTTATTTCCTTCAATATTTGCTAGATCATAGTTGAGAGTTATTCATCAGTAAATATGTTAATGGTTCTCATATATTAAAGTTGTTTCGTTAGTTTTTCTCAAACTCTTAAGTCTTGATCAACGAGGAATTGTGAATGTTGACTCCATGTTGAGGTGTCATAAGAAGAATTGTTATTTGATGTGATACAAGCTTCAGAATTTATATTAATGTAATTTCGACGCTCCACGTACATAAACTAAAGTTAGGATCCTTGCTATTAATTTCGGAATCTATTGGCAAGGAGCAAAGCTCCTTTATGATTGAAATGTATTTATTAACTTTGTGATAATAGAGTTTTTTAGGGGCTTTATTTGTTAGGAAGATCTAGATAAAATTCTTATATTGGAATATTGTAATTTTCATAATATAAAATATACTCCCTCCAGTCCTAAATATAGGACCTAGTTGACTTTTTGGAAAAATCCTAAAAACAAGGAAAATAAGTTAATTATAAATTGATTTATCTAATTTTTTTCTCTTACACTAGTTTATTTTACCTATAAGCTAATGGATAATGTAAAAAGATATCAAATATGTCATGATTTAATAACCTATTTTGCAACCTTAATCTCTCCAAAAAAAAGTCAATTAGATCTTATATTTAGGACCGGAGGTAGTATTTAATTATTCATAATATATAAATTTACAATTTTAGAAAAATGAATGTGCCTAAGTATGAGAACACACACACACATACATATATTTACATATACATACATACACACACACGCACACAAACACCCGCGCGCGCGGACACATACACATATATTAAAAGGTTTAGAGATATGGGTACTTTATTCATATTCTGGACAGTTACATTTCAAATACTGATTTTTTTTTATGAAACGTAACAAAACACCATCTACCCTACAAAAGAAATTTGTGTACACACATAAGATGGACTAAACTATACTTAATAAGTAGTTCTGTCTAAATGAACACTCACAGATAATAGTTCTTATGCAAATCGCACAGACAATTCTCCTTACCAATATCACATGCAACACAAGGAGGCCTAATTTTCGTATTCCTGTACCAACCAGAGCGTTTCACAACTAACTCACTCACAAAAGCATTCAATTTCTCAACTGTAACATTAGGCATCACCACCACATGTGCCACATCACCTTGGCATGTGAGTTGCCACTCTCGAACGAACGCTTCATCTAGAGGCCTCTCAAACACAACGATGTTGCTTTGACGGTTTAACATCACGCTGATTCCAGATTTTCTCAAGCACTCCTTCAAATATAGGGCGTTTCTGAGGCATTTTTTAGCCTCTTTTTGGAACCCTTTGAAACCTTTCTTGTTCAAGATATACCAAAGGAAAATAGGTGCGTGCCCATTTCGGCTTCCCATTATGGTTGCATCTCTTGAAGCAAGATATTCTACGTTCTTTGATAGGACTTGAATGTGGTCTAAACGTGTTATTTGTACCCCACAAGGAATAGGGCACCCCACAAAGTTGTGCCCGGAGATACTTAAACTTCCTATTGGCTTCTTGAACGTCACTTTTGGTTCCTGTAATGTTCGAATTACATTTGTCATGAGCTAAATGGAATTTAATTTGGGCATACAAAACACATAGTAACGAACCAACTTAGGTAATGCATGAAGGCTTCCCAAAGTATAAAATAAGTCATTTAATTGTCTACAAGTTTTATACATTTCACATATTTAATTTCCCCTATCAAATATCATAAGTTTTAGTAAAACACACACACACACACTACATTCTTATAAAAACAAGATTGAAAAGAAACGAAGTATGTAGTTCATTGTTTTCCATAACATTTTCGGTTACCAGGAAACATTAATAAGAAGACAATATTAATTTCTAAAAAAACAACACAAGACGCAAGTATTTACAATGAGTTTTGATTCGGTGCTCATCACTCATGTTGTTCATCACTTTCTCATCACCACAAATACATAAGCACATGTTGGATCCTAATAGGAGAGAGATTTTGAGGCCCACTATGCTTATATATTTATGTGTATTTGTCGTGATGAGAAGGTGATCACATAGGTGGTGAGCACCAAATCAGAACCCATGTGAGCACCAAAGAACCCATGTGTAATTTAGTGGCTAGTACATCGTATAAATATTGGCATTATAGTGCAGGTTTTGAACCACATGTTCGTACGAAAGATTCACAAGATTTTCAGACCATTCGGATAAGATGATAAAACACTGTTCTCTAAAAGCTATACACTAATAAGTAGTTTTTCACCTACTAGATAAGTGCCACTCATATAATGATTGTCGTGTAGATAGTCGAATTAAATGCTAAAAGAACTAAATGCACATGTCTGATAGCAGAGAGTGCACTTGTGATAAAATGGATGGTTACTTACTATTCAACTTTCTACTAGAAATTCAGTCGTCCCCCCAAAAGAACTTTAATTATTACTAGAATATCTTGATATTGAAGCAGCAGGAATGAGCTTAACTGCTGGAACTAAGTATTTTTGAAACGTGCATATCTTCCTTGAATATTTATGTGATATTTTAAAAAATCTATACCTCTCTAAGAAGTCAAAACAATTATTGATCCCTCATTTTTGTTTTACTCCATCAAATTTGAAATAAGAGAGTCTTGAGTTTATTTACTTTAACCTATAGGAGACCTAAACTAAACTATCAAGACAATTAAACTTAAGAGTACTAATGATTATTATGGTCCTTTACAAAGAAGGCTATTTTAATGGATATATATTATAAAAATAAACTAAGATTTTAATTAACTTAAGTTCCTTTGAAAAAATAATGTTTTGTTTAAAATAATTATTTCAAAAATAATTATTATATTTAGATCATCTAGATGTGATTTGAATGGTCATTCTTTCTTCACATTATTTATGGAGACGTGATAGAAGTTTCCGATATATAATATCAAGGGAAAATGACAAATAATAAAGACTTCCAAATATCCAAAAGGATAAGTAAGAAACTTAAACTTCCCAAGAGAAGTGTAAAAAACTCAAATTTCTAAAAGGACAATTAAAGAACTAGGCAATTGTTAATTGGTATATGTTCCAATTGTTAATTGTCATTTTTGGAAATTTGAGTTCCTTACTTGTCCTTTTGAATGTTTGAGTTCCTTGTTCTTTTTTTTTTCAAGTGATATCCCTACCTGCGTGACAAGCGGGACGAATTCCTCGCCATTCTAAAGTCCCATATAGGGTAGACAGCTTACCTGTAAGTTTGTTCAATTCACAAGAGTTGAGGATCAAACCCCCAACCACTTGCTTTAGGGACGAGAGTACTTACCACTCGCGTCAATCTGTAAGGTTAGTTTGAGTTCTTTGTTCTTTGGACACTGAGAATCTTTATTTGTCATTTTCTCTAACATCGACTCTCAATTTTATTCAAAATACGACAAAGTTTGAAGAAATATTCATTTCTCTATATATAGAATATTATATTGAAAGGGATCGGACTTACACGTTTAAGAAAAGGAACTATGAGTCCAAGTAATGCTGCATCACAGTGGATATAGAATCGATCATTGGTAAGGCCACATTCTTCAAGAGTTCTTATCACTAAATCTACGTCGTCAATAGCTCCTTTAATGGTTGTTCCTTCATTCAAGAAAAATTCACACTTTGAAATTTGTTGTACAAATATGAAAGCTTTCTTCTTTTTCAACGTAGAGATCATTAATTAATGGAGACCTATATTTAAGCTGATGATGGCGGGCTTCTGCCTGTTAGAAAGCAATTTGGACATAAAATCTGCACAATCAATCTCCCCAGAGACCAAAGTAGCCACTTTGACACAATCCATTCTATACATTAGTGCTGCTTTGAAAACCGAGTAATGCGAGTCTTCTGAGGCGTATAGAACTCCATCTGGAAATATTTCTCTCCTGATCAATTCATCAACATATATATACATATATATAACACATTAGTCATTAGTCAATACACAATAGAAAAAAACACTTGCAATATTCTTATAACTGGTTTTCGGTATGCGGGTTTCCTTAAAAAAGTTTTCTAGAATTGCAGAAACATAAATATTATATTCCAGTTCATGACAATGAAGTAATAAATGCACACTATTACAGGACACATTCAATCACGTACATCACTAGAGCCAAAAATTGGTGGTTTAGTCACTAAAATTGTTTCAAAAATTAATATATATTCAAAACCAAAAATTACATTTGAAGAAGCAAAAAAGGATAATAGTATCAAATTTAAGAAAGCTACTAAGTGATAATGTTGAAGAAAATAAATTTGATAACTAACTTGTGATCAATAATACAAACCACTCATGTCCTTAAAAATGTGCATTATAATGTGTGTGTGTGTATGTGTGTAACCGGTCTAGCTGTCCTTGTAAGGTGTTGTGATGGGGCAAAATGAAGGAAAGCGAAAAAACATTGTGATGGGGCAAAATGAAGGAAAGCGAAAAAACAATTAGATACATATCTTCCCTAACAAAGAGATAAAATGCTTGGTATATATAAATGTGATTATATCTTAATTAAGTAATATTATCTTGTACCAATAATTAAAAATAATTCAAGAGCATGATTCAAGTGGAAAAGTTTAGCTAGGCACTAACCCGACTAAAATTCCATGGAGGTTTCCTTCTGTTCCACAATTTGTGATGTAACCCCAATATTCATTCTTGTTAATTTCCCATAGACGAGCAAACCAATCTAATACTCCAACCTCAAAGGCTCTCGAGTGTACACCATAGTTGCTTTCTATAAATGGATCCCCAAGATTGTTGATCAAGAAATCTTGCAACTGTCCCAGACTTGCATAGCCGAAGTCTAAATTATTTGGGTAACCTACAAATTATAGAAATACATCATATACATTATTTGCAGTCCTTTTTCCTCCAAAATATTCAATCTTCCCAAAAAAAGCAGTCATTTTTCTCCTAAAAAATCCGCCCATTTCTCTTCAAATAAAAGAATCTGGCCAAGCTTTATTGCTCAAATATGTTACTTTTTTTCCGGAGAAGACTCATTTAATATATCTGGATACACACAATGTAAGTAGCAGGAAAGAGATTGATTAATTTGAAGTTATTTATACCTAAATGGTGAGTGGTCTTCTCAATGAGGGTCTTCTTGTAACGAGCAAGCACATTGGCAATTTCAGCTTCCTTGTCTCCTGTAATTTCTTCGTCAACTTTAGGCTCTGTAATTTCAAAAGCCACATTCTCTCTTATTTTAATAGCATCCTCTCTATATTCTTTGAAATTTCCATTCGAAACCACTAGTTTGGAAGTCTTCACTTCATGATCCATCTATCACTTCTAATGATTCTTCTGAGAGAAGAATGGGTGAGTTTTGGGTAAAACAAAAGGAAGAAGTTAAAACTGGAAGAAAAAAAAGGAGAGAATAAAATTGGAATTACAAATTAAAGACGTTATTTAAAAATTGCAACCATAAATTTAAAATCCCCTTATTTTCCTCTAACTAATTTGACTTTTTCTAATCCTTTTTATTCGACCAAAAAAATCCTTATTATTTAAAATAAGAAAGATCTAACAAATAGGAAACTGTTATGTGAACAAGCCTCATGATTTTATTTTAACTTGGTAAATAACAAATAAATTATTGAAATAAATAAAATAAAATAAAATCTCATCTTGAGTATTGACTGAGTTTGCACTAATTTTTGACATTGGGATCATAATGAAGCATATCATTATGCGTATCTCATGTTTTAATTTTTGTTAATACTATAAGGAAGAGAGATTCAAGAGTGTGGAAGGAGGCCAAACACATCAAGTAGACACAATTGCCTTTTTGTTGATAATTTGATATGCATCAATTGTATACTGTAATTTTCTTGTCCGCATCGTCATTTTTTATTCTTTTCAATTTTAGTCCATACATTGAACATTTTCCTGTTTTCTTGTTTTCTTTTCTCCTCGATCTCCGCATATCTCCTCTCGCCTCCTTCACACACATATAAATATTATATATATATATATATATATATATACACACACACTAGGTCTTCGAAAGAGATTCTTCATAAAATAAAGGTTAAATATCATTTTAGCTAATAAACAATTTGAAAGGGTCAAATTGGCCAAAGAACAGCTTATTCTGGCCAAAGAACAATAAAAATGATTCATTTTGACCAATGAGCTACTTGAAAATACTAAAATAACCCTTGATAATTACATTTTTAAAAATTATTTTAATTATGTCCCAAAGGTTATTTTGGTATTTTCAAGTAGTTTATTGACCAAAATGAACCATTTTTATTGTTCTTTAACAAGAATGATTTATTGTTCTTTGGTCAATTTTACCCTTTCAAAATTATTTATTGGCCAGAATGATATTTAACCCTAAAATAAATGTACGTTTTTTCCTTCTTATGTTTTATTATGGCCTTTTTGGATGAAAATCTTATCTGGGTTTTGGCTTATTTCAATGATTGTATGGAAAGTTTGTAACTTTTTGTACTGTGGTTTGATATATGTGTGCCGTCTACAATATGAGTCCTCTATATATTCAATACCTATTTCAACTAAAATTTCAATATGAAATAGGTTGTATTACACACACACACATATATATATGAGAGTATAATAAAAAAAATGAACAGATACCTGATTAGATTCTCGTGTTTGATTAAAGCTTTGTGCTTTTGTTATATTCCCGTGCTCGGTTAAAGAATCATGCTGATAATGTGTTGTAAATATAAAGAAGAATAAGAGAGTAAAAGAGAAACAAGAATTAGGGTTGTAAAATATTATTCAGATGTGTGTTATCTACAATATGAGTCATCTATATATAGAGGAGAATTAGGGTTACACTAGATATAAGGATAGAAATAATCAAGAGATATAAGGAGAGGATAACTAGGTGATAGAAGACTTGATCATCAGTTTTTATTTAAAAATAATATTAAAATGTTTGATAAGCCAAACTAACCTAATGGGGCTTTTTTTATTCAAGTCTAATTCTGATTTGTTAAGCAAAACAGACCAAAATAAAAAGTCATTAACCTATGATAGATAGCTATTTATTCTCACCCGTACTTCCAACATACAAAGTGGATAGATAGATTAGTATTAGTCCCCCACATTTTGAAAAGTACAAATCAGTCCTAGTATGAATTTCGGATTTCCAGATGTTTCACAAAGACAAGAATACCCCCCACATATGTTATTCTATTCTCAGTGCCCTCCCCAAACAACCTTCGGATTCCTCACATTTTTTTCGTGTTTCAGCTTCAGCTTGCGAAGGTGAATCCTGTTTGGTGAGATTCAAGGTATTTCTATTTCTATTCTATCATTCAAAATTATTATTTTTTCTTTTTACTGCCTCTATTCCAAAACCTATATTACTCTATTTTTTCCCTTAAAATAAGGATATTGAGAAGAAGAATAAGAAATAGCTAGCTATTTTGTTTGTGTGCGCATAGGATTAAATCTTTGTTTTGGTATTCAATTTAGGGAAGGGTTTCAGAGGCTATGTTATGTTGTTACTTATCAATGATTTTATTTTGCTTGCACAGTAAGTGTTTGATAAAACGCTTGAATGAAACAAGAGTTATGAACGGGCTGTAAAATATGCATGACCATTATGGTATTTTATAGAATGCAATATATATGTATAAGGTAGTGACTAGTGAATGAATAGGAGATACTTCCTCAGTCCATATTATATTATTTAGTTGACTTTTACGTTTTCCGTAGAGATTAAAGAAGCAAATTAGATCACTAAATTGTAAGGAATTGATTAGTTTTTTTTTTTGGGAGGGGGGATGAATATGAACTACTGAAAGAGATTTATTTTGCTTTAATTTCTCCAAGAAAGTCGACTTGATTATATCTTATAATTAGGACTAGAGGAAGTATTAATAACGGTTATGTGTTTGTAGACTTTTAAGGTGTAAATGTTTTTTTTTTACCAAATTAAGGTGTAAATGTTGGTACTTTGAAACTTAAAGTGTTGGATTTTGTGAGTCTCCATATTGTTTATGTTATTAACTTGTGATGAATCTATGTGTATCTGACTATCTTGTGCTATTTTGGTGAGTCTTCATCAGCTTCATTGCTCAGGTTGAAATTGTCTTTCAGTTTCGTCTTGTTTCCCGGTCAACCTTCCTCTAGTCTCAATTGTCTTTCTCAATCCCTCTATTTCTCAACCAAAATCTTGTATCATCCCTGGTTCTCATTTGTTTTTCATTGATCTTGGTCTTGGCTTTGAATTCTGAACTTTGAAACTGATTTGTTAATTTGCATTGCTCGATGCTTGCATTGGTAGATAACTTTGGAATCTGATTCTGAATTTTATTGTGAAGCTTGTTTGATTATAATTACAGTAAACTGTAGTTTGAGTCAAACCAATCAGCTGTAGATGCTTTGTTCGACTGAGCTTATGGCAAGTTGAAAATTGAGTTAATGATGATGTATCAATTAATGTTTAGATTGCAGTTAGCATGTTTCTTCCTGTGTTGAAGTTGTTGTCGATTATCAGTTGGTGATACTTTTTGGAGTTGTGTTTAAGTTGTTTGTTTATGATCATTCATAGATTATTTGAAAAGTTGCTGTTGAATATTTGAGAGTTATAATTAAAAAAACTGAAAACAAGAACACAAAACTGGTAGCTCATTGCAGGCCAGGTCGCAACCTATATTCCTTGTGCTACTTGGTGTACATCTTTTCCTTCTCATGGTTATAGCTTGCAAAAATATAAACTTTGTTTTTTGAGAAATGAAATAAAAATTCCCCTTTTAACATGTGTAATGGTTGCTAGATATTAATTAACTTTGTGGTTTGACAAAGAGCATATATTTGAATATTTGTGACAGAATATGGATGTATTTGTTGTGTTTTCCCCCTAATTTTGTTGCAACTAATACCAATACATATATTAAGTTTATCCTCAATTTGTGCATGTATTAAGTTTCTGGAACTTTTGTGATTTAAACTGAATTTTGATTTGATTACTTCATAGTTACCCTCCTCTCTTTTTCCTTTTTGATTTGTTTAGTATTATAACGTGGATTTGAGCACTTGTACAATTATGAACTCTGGTTTTGTTCTAGAACTTTACTCTGAAGCTTTGAAATGTTCAGAATTGGAACTAACTCCCAGTTTCATTTTCTAGGATTGACTTCAGTGCAGATGGAAAATAGATTTGCTGAAGAACTTTACTCGGAAAGTTTGCAGCTTTCAAAACTGGACCTAACATCTAGTGCTAAGGATCAACAAAATAATTTAAATGGTAAGAATATGTCATGTTGAGTAGATATGGAGCTTCTGTTACTATATGCTTTTAATAAATCTGTTTGTCTATCTGCTGGCGATGAGTACATAATGATTTAGAAAATATCCTTGAGATGTTGTCCATTATTGAAGAAGAAATGTTCAAGCATTGTTATCCCTTGACATATTTTTAAAGAGATTATATGATCTTTAATATAATGGCATTCCTCTTTAATTAGACTAGCCATGAGAGTCCCATGCACAACTCATGGCCACAAAGTTTTGTTACTATTTTTATTACCTAATCGTATTTAGTGAATTTGGATAAACCAATTCAAAATACCAAAGCACACTCAATGTTATCCAAGAATACCAAAGAGAGTATATTCAAGGCAACTTTCTGCTGGATAGTAAATAAGAACTAAATAGGCAAAGTCACTGGCTCATCCACACATCAATATGTGTTGGGGAAATAAATCTTATGAGATCTTCAAACCTATAACAATCCGTTTGTGTATATCCTATAAAGTACTCAACCTTTGTGGGAGAGTTCTATTCTCATTATGGCTTATCAAGAACAAAGCTTTCCCCTGTAGGTGAATGTGTGAGGAACTGAATAATTGTACTCTCTGACATCAAATCTGCTCTGTTTTTTATGACTTTGTAATAGAGCTTTGGCATTATGGTGCATTGACATTTGCTTTATCATGTTGAAGCATCTAATTGCTTGCTATGCTTTCAGGTGGTGATGGATATGGTTTGAGCCATGAAGATGGTTTTATGTCGGATGCTTTTGATGATGAGTTAGAGCAATCGTCAGAGTTGGAGAGGGAATGGCGGACACGGCATGACCAATTACGTCCAGTGAGTTGATAATTAAAGAGTCCTTTATCTTACAACGTTTCCCTTAACAAAATAATTTACTGTTAATTTTTTCTTTGGTGATTTAGATTGGATATCACAATGGTTTCATGGCTGGGAAGGAAGCTTCTTCACAGGAGGGGTTCAATATCGGTTTTAAAGATTCAGTCCTTACTGGTTACAGATGGGGACTTGTGAGAGGTGTTACAAGGTATTCTGAGAGGTCGTAAGATACTTATTTTATAGGCTTATTTGTTTAGATTTTTGTAGTTGTCTTATTTAATATATAACATTTCTTCTATTTCTTCTCTTGCTATTTGCATATTGTGAAGTGCGTTTGCTTCCCTTCCTGAAGAATTGAAAGAGAAATTAGTTGAGGCACATGAAAAGAGGAATGAGTTACAAGGGTTGTATGAATCTGTACATTTGTTGTCAACTAGTGATGCTCTCAAATCATTTTATGAAGATTTCAAGGTTAAAGAAACTTCAGAATCAAGTGAGCATGTTGTAGAAGATATTCAGAACCAAGCTGATTTGCTGGAGAAGCAAACATCAGATTCCTCTCGTCTTGGGAGTTACTATGAACAACTTGGATCTCTGATCCCTGAAAATTCTGCAATTGAAATACATTTTACCTCTTTCAAAGTAGATGGATGTATCTAGACACCTTTCAAGATGAACGGTCTATACTGTAATGTTCATGGGTGCTAGTAGTAAATGCTTGAATTTAGTCTCTAGTAGTATTAGATACAAAATAGTTCTCTGATAAAAAAAAAAAAAGATACAAAATAGTTGTGCTTCAATTTTTCGCTGGAAATGTTCTAAAACCTATTGGATAGAGGACATTTCTACATATTTAGATGTGAAATAGGAGTATTACATTTTAATTTGAAGTAATATTACATTTCTACCTTTTGCCTCTAATTTAGTCTCTATTAATCATCTATGTGAAATACTCCCTCCGTTCCTAAATATAAGATCACTTTGGAGAAGTGGATAAGTTCCTAAATATAAGATCACTTCCTATTCTATCTCAAGTTTTGCCCAAACTACCCTTATATTCCCTCTTTTCATTGAAAACCCCTCCTCCTTTTAAAGTTAAGTAATTGAGGGGATTTTGGGAAGATCATGTAATTTTATTGTCTTTCTTAATCTCCCCAAATTAACCAAAGTGATCTTATATTTAGGAACGGAGGGAGTATTATACCTTTTTTTATGAAACGAAATATTATACCTTATGTGTAACTAGTGGGTGTATTCTTTTAAAAAAAAGGTGAAGGTGCAAAAATGATAGTACTAAATTTTACTCAAAATTGAGTTTCTAATGCTAAAGTTTCGTGAGGTCTAAAAAATGTACCCAACTTGGGGTTCAGGTGCAAATATAGCATTTTCACTTGAGGGAAATAAAATATAGTATTTTCCCCTAATGAGGGGCATAAGAATCTTTTCATATCTAAATTTTATTTCTTTTAAGTGAAAATACTATATTTGCACCTAGACCCTAAGTTGGGTACTATTTTTGCACCTAGCAAAACTTTAGTATTAGAAACGCAATTTTGAATAAAGTTTAGTATCATTTTTACACATTCGCCTTAAAAAATGAAAAAGAGAGAGAGAGAGAGAGAGAGAGAGATGATAAATGACAAAAAAGATATTGGAACATAACTTTGGAAGAGATGATGGAACGAGGAATTGATTTAAGCCATCAAAATCAATTTTAGGCGAGGTAATGGTGTAACTGTCATCTGTCACTTCGAAGCAGAAATGTGTTGCATCAGACAACTTTTTACAGAATGGGGCCTACTTCACTTTCCATTTCTAATTCTTTACACAAATTTCTCACAACGAAATGGGCCCTAAAGTTCACTTCAGATACCACTTTGCACAAGAGATTCAAGAGAATCACAAAATCTGTTGCAATTAATTTAAGAATTCTGAAGCAAGAAATCTCACAATAAACTGATTCAACAAATTGATGCAAATCAGATACAAGAAGGCTTATTTAAATTTGTTGGATTGCTAAACAGAACCAACTCGCAACAAACCATCAAAACTGATTCAATATTGCATCAAATTCACATAAAATAGTCAATTCAATTTTAATTCTCACTTGGTGAGAGTACTGGCGAAGAGAATATTCTAGACAATCTTAACCCTGCATTTTTGCAAAGAGGCTGATTTGAACCAACGACCTAACACCTCATGGGTATGCCGCAAACTGAATCTCTTAAATGTTTTGTTGCTTTTCAAAGGTTATTTCCTTGAATTAGATTTCTTAGATGAGCTTTATCAGATCTTGTTTGCATCAAAATGCTTGGTGTTCCTCACATCATAATTTTTTACTCATCTTTCTTTAATTAGACTTCTAGACTCGCTATGCATAAAAAATTTGCCGTGTATGGATGCATTGTGATCTAGATTTTACTACAGAATTTTGTTTTAATTACATATCAAGTGATCCATTTCCCATTATGCAACCTTGTGGCTTTGTGCGAATTTAAGGTTTTACAGAAGCATTCTTGGTTTTGTTTCAAGTCATGTTTTTGGTGTGCTTTTTTGATAGTACATTTGTGATAGAATTTCAATTTATGACTTGTTGGTGTTGAGTGACCCTTATTTTTCTATGAAGCTTAATGTGATAGTGTTCAGTTTGTTGTGTTTTGCTCTGTGGAGAATTGTCCAGCTTTGTTATACTAACAGCATTCTTGAATGTTCATTCATTTCTCAAAAAACTGTGTTTGTCTCTGAGGTTACTGAACGTGAATAAGATGTAATAATCGTCATTCATTTCTACAATCTCAGTTTTTTTGACATTATCTTCCCAATCAGCCTCAAGCTAGACACTCTGGCTCTTCAGCCCTATGCGGAGAAATTCCTGTGTGAACCTGGTGCACCACGTCATTTGTTGTCTGACCAATCACAAGTCGACACATACGGTCTGACGTGGAATTTTTAAATTAATGTGGCACCTTAAAAATAGGAAACTCGCTATACAAAATTTTAAATATCATGTTTCCAATATTTTTATTTTCAATGCAAATAAAAATAATTTTCAAATTCAATTGAGTTTTTTAGACTGCCACGTCAAATTAAAAATTTCACGTCAAATAGTATGTGTCGACTTATGATTGGTCAGACCACAAATGACGTGATAGCAATGTGGGTTGAAGGTTTGTAAAAGCAACTATGGTTACTATTAGAAAAAATTATTCATTTCGGTCCTACATATATTGATATAACATTATTTTCCTAAAAACACTAATGCCTTTTTTCTGTGATTCTCTCCATCTTTCTTTCTTCACTATTTAGAAAAACTAATTATGTATTTAGAAAAATAATTAAAAATGATTACAAAAACTAAAAATAATTATGTATTTAGAAAAATGATCAAGTTTTGTATTTTAAATTTACTCCATTTCCAATCATTTTAAAAAGGAATGCTAGTTCAGTTTCAATAACACTTGCCAATATAAATAACAAGTACACAGGAAAACTTGTAAAAATTAGAACAAGTTTCTGAATGACAATTTTTTCCTTGTTTATAAATAATGTAATCTGTATCCAAATAATCAAATACATGAATGCATAAATTCTGTACAGAAATTTCTATGAATGACGCAGCAAGCTATGGTACAAACAATATGAAGCATAATCAATAATCATTATACAAATCACCAAAACAATAGCAGCAAAATTCCTGAGAAACCGAGGCTGTTTGAAATGCAAATTCTTGGCCTGGAAAAATGTAGACACAGGAGCATTTAGATTATGTGTGATGGTGAAAACTAACAAGGAGTGTGTTTGCACTGTATATTCAGATGCAATACAATTCCAGTAGTCAAAATTGTACAGCACCAAAACACTCAAATTAGGTTGATCTAAACATGTGTTCTGTATCCTGATAAAAAAAAACAGTGTTCTGTAAACAATGTGTGTTTTAGACTATAAATTCACATTTGAGACAATTCTGGTAGTCAACTAATGAAGTAGTACAAAAATTAACTTTCTGCTGTGTCCAATTTTCATTTTTGTACATTGAATTATTCTTTGTAGTATCAAGACCATTTCAACCACGTAATTTCAATGCAGTGCAGTCTTAACGATGGTCAAAAATCACTTATTAAAAGAGAAATAGGCAGGGAAAAAAAGATTGGTAGAGAAAGGAAGTGGATCTAATATAAAATTAAATGCTCTTGTATCATTCTGTTTCGGTCCAAACATGATTGCATTGATTTTAAATTATCCAATTTGAGAAGATTTTACAAATTCAAATATTTGGCATAAAATGAATGCATTAGGAATTATACATTATTTGACTTTCTCAACTATGAAAAAGTCCATAATGAAAAACTATCAGTTAAAATATATCTTTTCCAAAGATATTTTCTTATTACTGGGTCTGTGCATGCATTTATTTGAATGATTCATGCCTGCTTTTATCAGCATTCACAAATAATTATACTGCATAAATTAATAAGAAAACAAGAGTACAGACTAAGAGCCTTTGATTATGAGTTGAGCTTCATAACTATATCTATCCAAGTATTAATTAATTCTTTTGGTTATACAAATTATATAACTGCAAGCTTACCTCATGATAATATGACAAGTCCAAGGTACAAAGATCCACATAAAAATGCAAAAGATATCATCCCCCTGAAAATAGAGTGCATAAAACAAACTTAGAACAGTGAAAGCAAAAAATGCTATAAAGGCTAATCAATTTAAACACAGTGATAAGCCTCTTTCAACACCTACAATACATCAGCCCAAATTTTCCAAACAATGAAAATGGAACTAAATAAGACAAGTATTTGGATTTAGCTTATTTTAAGTGATTGTATGTTGTACACGACAAGTACAAGTGCATAGTTTTCTTTTTACAAAAGTGCAAAATGAAAATGCTAAATAGTAGCATTTTTAAAACAAACACCCCTAAATTAATAACTCTGCCTCAATATTCAATCATAATGGTTGAAAGCAACAAAATAAATAGGATTACAAGCATATTAGCAAGTAGGTGTTTGTATGTCATCATCTACTTGTGCAATCGATCATTTTTTCAATTCTATGAATCTTACCATATAACCCCCCATCCGCACCCAGTACAGCAGGGGCAAAGCTCAGCGAATTTCTCAGCATCACTCGAATTGACTCTTCGAGATATTAAATCATCATATATATCTGCAACACACAAATTTCAATAGGAATGAAAGTCACAAACTTCATAAAAATTGCAAAGGCAATGAAAAGCATATGACACATGTGAATGAAATATTACCATAAACTGAAAACAAACTGTTCATCACACCTGAAATTAACCAAAATTAAAATTTAGCCACCTTTTACTTCATGGAAATTACACATTTATACAATTTCATCTGGAAGCATATTGAAATCATTTTTACAAAGATATGAAGTGGATAGGGTGCTTACCAATAAAGAGAATGACATAGCGAAGGATATGAACAGTTGTTTTCTCTTGCAGGAGCCAAATTATGGCAATGAAGAAAATGAACCCTGTGATTTTTATTTGTAAACAAGAATAATATCAGAAATCATGTGAGTTTACTTTTCCTCTTTTTCCATTGACAGTGATCACAAAATACCCACCAATACAAAGTCCTCGAAGTGTCCACTTTTTTCATCAAGAGAGCAAGACACCCAAAATAAATAGAAGTCAGCCCAAAAACATGATAAATTTGGAAGAAAAAACAATTTGTATATCTGCATCTTTAACTGCCTTACATTCTTAGCAATAAAGAGTACAACAACCAGAGCAACAATGAAACAACCAGCAGCAATTCTTGCAGTGAGAAGATTTGTCGAAGCAAGTATGAAAGCCATTCCCCAAAATGATGAGCCAAGATCTAGTTGCAAAAGCGATTATAGAAACTGTGAGTGCATCTTAGAAGAAGCTATTGTAAAAATTTTAGTCACGGCAATAAAATGGTCTGTGAGCCTGTGCCTAGAACACATATATGTTTTCAATTTCATTATTTATACACACATTACCGAACTTTTAAATCTTAATTGGAGAACTATTATGATAGGATAATTATAACTTACATGAATATGATTTGTTAGAAGCTCTTATTTGGGTTTGATCACATGGTACAATGAATAACTTTAATCAGCAAATTAAGATTATCTACTTAACTGAGTCCCATAAAAATTAGTGCACATCTTGTTGAGCTCAGAAGCAACAATTAACTAACATATACTTCCTTCAGTCCTACATATAAGATCACTTTGTGATACGTGGTGTGATCACGCCTTCATACCACTTTGACTTTTTTTTGTGGTAATTAAGGAAGCAAATTAGACCACATATTTATAACATATGTCACATATAATTATAATATAGATTGGTTCACAAGAAGAATAAATTAAGTTTGAAGTAAAAAGGTAACTATAGACAATTTATAGTGAATAATTTAGCATCACAAATTTTTCAAAAAAAAAAAAGTTAACGAGATATTATAATTAGGATTGGAGGGAGGGTGTGTGTGTGTGTGTGTGTGTGTGAGAGAGAGAGAGAGAGAGAGAGAGGTTTGAGTATGTTAGTTTTCCAATGAGCTCAGCTCAGCTCAATCATGAATCCAGGTAAGGACTTGCTTCACAGTTAACTTCAAAATGTTCGTCTTTGCCATGTTAATTTGTCATACAAATAAAGAATTCATTTAGCACAACATGAGAAACTAATTAGTGTTAACAGAAAATGTGAGGAGAAAGGCATTACATCCAGCAGGCAGAATCACCCAATATATGCCACCGCGAGTTTGTGTCAGCCCTCCCTCATTTGCATGAACCTGGATGCCCTCTACCTGTTGCCATCAAATTGACATGAGACAGCAAACATAAGAGACTGATATAACTATGAAGAAGCATAACGCAAGATCAAATTTCTAAAACTCCTAGGCCTGAATAAGATAACTAGTGACACTGCCGTCCTAAATTGTAGACTTCTATTGTAGCTCAATGTGAGTAAACCATATTGGAGAAAAATTCACTTAATTGGAGGCATGCAGCACTAATGCATTAGGTACTTAGGATAAGAATAGTTTCCTAAATATTAGCAAGATATGCAATTTATCAAATGACCGGTCAAAAGATTTTCAATAACAATGATCCTCAAAAGCTTTAAAAGCATCTAAAGATACAATGAACAAAAGATTGGGATCTAGAAAATCCATCAGTGATAACTTACAAGTGGAATGAATGAAAATGATGATTAAAATAATTATTGTTTGTTTCAATATTAATGAAGTGGCAAAACAATCGCATTCCAAGAAAGGAAGTTATATAATGCAACAGCTGTAAAATAAAGAAGAGCCAGGTCGCAACATATTTAACTCAAAAAGCTTTAAAATAAAGGAAAAGATCCACCCTTCATAATACTGTGAACTACATTTTCATCTTTATATCACATTACCCTTTTCCTTGCTAAAGCACTTTAATTGGTAGTATTAGTTAAACAATTGGAAATGAAGTAAATTAGATCATCAGATGTACATTGGAAGTTCAATATCTTCAATTCAATTAGTTTTCAAAAGCTACATGCTTGATAAGGTATAATTCATGACCAAAGAATTTGTTGGAATTTTTACAGTATGAGATAGGAACGCCATAACCCATCTCTACTTTCACATGATAGCTTTTTCCATTAATTGATCCTAAGTATTTAAACTGTCACTTGAGAGATTATTTAATCTTCCAGTTTAACATCCAAATTGTCTCTAAGTTATCTATTTGTGAAATTGCAATGCATAACTAGCTTAATAATTAAGCTAACACTCAAACAATAATTTTGAAGAAAAATATTCAAGCTCCATAATTAAGTTGCCAGAGAACAAGAAGCTCAGATATTGACAACATTACCTGACCACAAGTGAGCTTGCAAGCAATTGCATGACTAGCTTCATGCAGAAACACAGTGATAAGCTTAAACGGTGTAAGTAGAATAGTCCTCCATAGCTATAACCACCATCAACAACAAAGAATCCGCATTAGATGACCAGTTTCAGAGAGATAAACTTGACCAATTGATAGTATGACATATAAATTGCATGAAAGGTTTCTCTATAGATCAAAAGCTATTTTGATGTAATAATCAAACAAAAGACTTTCTTCAGAAACATTTACTTTGATTAAGCCCATCCCATCCCAATAGACTCATTATGATCTCATCCATAAAGCAGCAAGTTCTCACAAGACTACTCAATAAATAACTTAGACACAACAATGACATGGTATATCTTTAACTTGTTCCCATTCATCTATATGACTCTCACAAGAAAACTTTCAACTAAAGCAAATCTCAGATCCATAACAAATGAAAAGATAAAAGTTTGTCATGGCAAGATCATAATTCATTTCCTTGTATCATCACTCCTCAGCATCCCACATTCATCATAATTTCCACATGTAATGCATCTCTAACACATGCCAAACACTAAAACCAAGCTTACACAACATAGATTTAGTTCCCCTTATGCTAGTCAATTCTAAGTAAAATTACTTAAAACCCAAAGATTCATTCATAAGTCATAACTCATAACAGAAGTAACAAAATCAAGCTGTGTAAAAACCTGATCAAGAATTATGAACAGACCCCACTTAAAAAAATCACTTTTTTTGAGAAATCAAGGATAATTGAGAAGAAATTAAAGGAGAAAATTCAAAATTGAATGGGCTTACAGCAAGAATGACGACGGTGAAGGCACCAACACAAGCCAAGAACACGACTTGGTTGTGTTGGCAACAGTTTTTGAGTTCCCAATTCGGCATTGAGGAAGACTGTAATTAGCTAAAGATTACAACTTTAATAGAAAGAAGAAGAAGAAGAAGAAGGATTAAAAGAATGTAAACCCACAAAGAAAACAACTGAATCTGTTGAGTTTTTTTGTGGGGTTGTGAAGAAAGTGAGGGAGAAACTGGAAAGACAAGATTTTTTTGAAAAATAAATAAATATTAAAAAATGGGAAGACTGTGAAAAAGAAGGCGTTGGCCAATCCAACGCGTTAAACAAGAAGAAGAACAGGTGAAGTAGCCAAACGTGTTTTTTTCTTTGAATTTTGAATTGAATTTTCCTTTATTGTGATCTTTTTTACATTATTCAAATAATTTGTTTTTTTTGGCCAATATTCAAATAATTTGTTTGTCCATGGATAGCCCAAACGTTTCATTTTCACATGACCTTCTTAACTTTGCATGTTTCTTTTTCCTACATATGGGGTTGTTTGAATTTAACAATTCATTCATGTTGCCCCTACATTTTTTTTGTGAAGTAGACTATTTCAACTATATTTTCATAGGTTAGGTGTATAGTTTCACTTCAATTTGTTTATCATTATAGGTGTATAGTTTTACCTATATCTTTTTTGTAAGAACAACTACTCCCTCTCCCTCTATTCCTAAATATAAGATCATTTTCCCTAATTTGAGTTGATTAAGGAAGTTAGTTAAATTAGTTGTTTACACATGATATTATCAATTTATCCCAATTATATATCTTTGTCCTCACTCTCCTTCTTTTGCTTGTTATTATCGATAAGCGTTGTAGGGTTAATTTGGGAAAAAGTTGGGAAAAGTTAGAAAGTGATTTTATAATTAGGAACAAGTTGAATTTCAAAAGTGATCTTATATTTAGAAATAGAGGGAGTATTTCACATGAATAAATAAAATTTTCCATATGATGTTGGATGAAGCTAGGAATAGGATGATAGCTACTGAGTTCGATGTGCCCCATGCATTCAACACTTTTCTATTGGTGTGTCACTCTTGTGCTGTTGGAAGATGACTAAAGCGTCTCTATTTTTGTAGTAGCGTCTCTATTTTTGTAGTTACTACTACTTTTTTTTTTGAACTGAGTAGTTAACACTTAACAGTACTTCACTTATTTTGTTTTATCTAAGTAACCAATCCTTGATTAAAAAAAAGCAGGAGTGGAATTAAAGCTGTTTGGAAGAATGTTGGGGATGGAATTGAGGTTGTTCACAAGAATGAGAAGTATAAAGCTAGATGGAAGTTTGATAAGAGTGGTATTTTTTCCAAGTTTTCAACATATTCTCAATTTTAATATAAATAACTCATGAATTATCGTTATGAATTTTTAGTTTGATAATATACCTTCAATTTTCTTCTTTTAAGATCTTAGTACTTATTGTGATGTTGTGGTAAAGTAGTTATACTTTTTCTTTACTTACTATGAAAAAATATTTCACCTTCATACAGAGACAGCATGTGCTATTTTATTTAATAAAATTATTCAAATGCATCGCATGGGGATTGTCCATTTGTATCTCTTTAAAAATCATTTAATGCAACATTACGTGTTCATACTCCTATCAGGATTTGAACGTGATTTGAACTATGAAAACTATGAACGAATAAATCTTAAATCAACCAAGCAATAAATAACTTATTGTTAATTATAAAATAGCCTACAAACCTATATATAGCATTATTGCTAAATATTTTGCATCACTAATTTAATTTATGTTGATCTTTGCAAGTGGTTATATCTTTTATGGATTTAATTTCTTTGGTTTTAATAATAAGATTTTTCAAATAAAACAGGAAAAATTAGAGTGAAGAACTTGATTATGAATATGAATACGTATATAGTATGAGGATCATAAAAATTGAAATTACTTAGAAAGAATAACTATAAGAAAATTGATTTTTTTTTGGGTTTTGAAGGGGGTGGTTGGATGGGGTTTGACTTTTCTTTTATTTTATACATTGGCGAGTTTGATTAAAGTTAAAAAGATATTACATGTAGTTTCAATTGAAAAATTGGATTGGATACTTTATTTCTTATAAACAGGTGAGTATAATTCTTGGACAAGTTAAAATATTACATATTGAAATTATTTGGAAAGATCAAGTACAAAAAAATTTATACCAAGTGCAATTTAGATGTGGAGGTGCCCAAGGAATTATTGTTCTTTTTTAGTGTAGATGGGAAATTAACCTATGGAATGTAATTAGAAATTATTTGAAAAGATCAACTATTTAAAACTATAGATTGAAAAGATCAACTATTTAAAAATTTAGATCAAATTAAAATATTAAATGTAATTTAAATTGAAATTATATTGGAAAGTCAAACTATAATAAAAATTTAGTGAAAATGAAATTTCATATGGGGAGGTCTACAAGGGAAACTTGATTTTTTTTGGGGGGGGGGGGTGTGATTGGGAGGTTGGGATGGAGTTCGACTATTATTTTGTTTTTATACATGGGTGATCTAAATTTATATTTTTTAAAAACAATTCATTAGTAGTAATCATAATACTTTAAATATTACATATAGTTTATATTCTCTTTTATCTTCCAAAATATTCATATTGCTCAAATAATTTCATTAAAATACCTTCCTACTAATTCGGGGCGAGGGAATTCAGTTTTTTTTTTGTTACGGGGGGAGGGTCACAGGACTGAAAGAGGGATTGGGGATAGTTTAATTTTTCCATTTTTATTCAGCGTGTTTGGTTCGACTTATTTTGAGAAATAAGCCAGCTTATTTTGGATTTTCAAGGCCAAAAACCCAAAATAAGCTGGCTTATTTCTCAAAATAAGCCGAGCCAAACACACTAATTATCTCATTTAATTATTAAAAACATGAATTATCTCTTTCAACTTATCGAAAACAATAGCTTAATATCTAACGTTTCAAATAAAAAACCTGAAAAGATAAGTGTCAACTATTTAATTATGTATGTCTCAATTTACCTTTATGTATGACTATATTTTTCACCTTGTACGCAAATTGTTCTTCATACTTCCACAATGTGTGATATTTCATTAAAAATAAAAATGTCCCGTGCATCGCACGTGCATCGTACGGGGTAAAATCCTAGTTATATTTCTCTGAAATTGCAGTGGAATATAGCTTATGACAGATTGTTATAAATGAGTTTGTTTGTGATAGGTTTTTTGCAATTAGAATTCTCAGAATATATGATAGATCGAATAAACATACCATGATCTAAAATTGGAATGTACCAAGAAGTTACCAAATAACAATGGGCTACTAACATAAATTTGGATGAGGAACTATGATACCCAACTAAATCACTAATTCATTAGTTCATCATTGACAGCCGAGCTGAAGAAGCAACCACACATATGCTTTTGCAATTTTTATTATTGATAAGGATTTTTGTTATTCATATTAGGATTTTACCACGTGCGATTAACGTGTGATGCGTGAGACGTTTTTATTTTTAATGAAATATCATACACTGTCAAGGGATTTATTGGATATTGGATGGATGGATAAAAAAACGACATTTCAATCAGGTTTACAGTGTGAAAAGAAAGTGGTTCTAATCAGGTTTACAGTGAGAAAAGTAAGTAGTTCATTAGAGATTTAAAAATATATATTGGATGGATGGATGGATGGATGCTCCTTTTGTAGGCTTTGTTTAGTTCTCCTTCATTCATACTAAAAGAACAGGTCCCAACGTTCATACTCAAAACAAATTAAATTCAACATTTTGACTGAGTTTAAACAAGAGCTATCAATAGGAAATTTGAATTTGACTAAAAGTAATTAGGTTATTTTTTTATCGAATTGTAATTAGGTTATTGAGAAAGAAGAGAGTGATATATTAAATGAAAAGCTAGACACTGATAATCAAGAATGTACCAGTCCATGGGTCTGTTTGGATTCAGCTTTTGGAAATAGCTTATGGAAAAATAGCTTTTTGAGAATAGTTTTTGAGCAGAATAGCTTTTCTGAAAAATAGCTTTTGATGAAATGAAAGTGTTTGGATTAAGCTTTTTGAAAATAACTTTTAAGAATAACTTTTGAGTAAAATATAATTTTTATTAAAAATAGTTATGATGGATAGCTTTCCAAGTTTCTTTTATTTGGAATAAGTGTTTTTCGTAGATGAGAGATCAAAGCTTTCAATTAGAAAAGGAGAAAAATATATTTTTTCTCAAAATAGCTTTTGGAACCTTTTCTTCTCAAAATAACTTATCCAAAATAATTGAGTGTTTGGATGTCTTTGTGTGAAACCTAGGTTTGGAAGCCAAAATAGCTTTTGGAAATGTATCCAAACAAGCACTATGTTGGCAAGAAATTGTAGTCAAATTAGAAGCATTAAAAAAGGACATTGAAACCTTGAAATGGTCTAAATCAAAAAGCGCAAGTGGTCATGTTAGTGCTGATGTGGGTGTAGTTTGTGTCACTGCAGCCATTGCAACGAAAAACCAAAATGAAATTTAAATATTGTTTTGTATTAATACACGAGCGATGTAATCTAAATTTAATTTTTTAACATTTGATTGGTATTAATCATAAATTTATATTTTTAAATAACAAGCCACAGTGCCTTCTATTCTAGCCTTCATTTGTTTTAAAATCATTTTCAATTGAATATAATGTCTTTTTAGGCATTAATATTTAATATATTACTTTGATTAATTTAATTTTGATAGATAGCCCATTTAATGTAATATTCTTTTTAAATCACTTAATTGATTTATACTTTTCTCAAGTTGAATCATCCATTTAAATTTATATGATTGACATTAAATTATTTACATGATCGATTACCCAGTATGATTAAACTCTCCTCTCTGTTTGAAAATAAAAGGAGTATGATCAAACTCTTCTACATAATTTCAAAGTTGTCATGTTTGTACAATATTATTCATGCATGATATTGATTAATCCCGCGCATTGCGCGGGTTCTGTACTAGTTAAAATAAAACTAAAAGAGGTCTGAGTCTGAGACTGACCTGAATTTAATCAGGTCGGACCAGGCCTTAATAGGCCAGTTTGCAAGCCTTAACAGGCCGGTGACTTATTCCTAGCCATATTGAAAATCATTTCATCAGTGCTTTCTTCACTGAAATTTCCTAACAAAAATCATCCATGAGATTTTTCTTCTCCTTTCATTTCTAAACTAGATGGTAATACCCCAGGCGATGCCCCGCCGGGTAGCATTAACTTTTGAGGGAAAAACTATATTTAATCTAGAAGGGGGAGACATTAGCTAGAGTTAATTTATGCATGGTAAGAAAGAGTAGAAACACTGCAAATTTCCAAGGTGAGTGAATGTACATGTAATTGGAAGGCAGATGGTTAAATAGGCGGAAGGGAAACACAACCTATAAAACATTTTGTTAATCCAAGACCAATGTGAGTCTCTCCCTATTTATATATAAGACATTTCTAACATTTTTCTTACATATTAATTAGGGTTAAATATCATTTTGATCTGGAGAGGTCCCAGCAGAGAAAGCAATGAATGGCAGGGCATCCTTCCTCCATAAATCATCAGTTCCCTAGAAAGGAGGAGGAAGAGGAGATTGCTATACCTGGAGGCCCAGCAAGGATGGTGCTTTTTCAGTCAAATCTGCTTATGCATTCATCATGTGCAGCAAGGAACAGGTCAACACTACTGATAGCATATGGAATAACATATGGCCGTGGAAAATCCCGGAGAAAATTAAGTACTTCATGTGGCAAAAGCATCATTTTGTCGCCTATCAGATAGTCACCTACAAAATTAAGTACTGTCGCCTATCAGATAATCACCTACAAGATTGTCGCCTATCACACTGATTGTCGACTATCGTCATTTTGTATTGTTTGCCAACACAATTGGCTGCGTGCCGAGGTCTGATACGGAACTACAAGGGAGAATGGATTGTAGGCTTCCACAGAGATCTTGGAGCATGTTCAATAACAGAGGTTGAACTTCTTGCCATTAAAACAGGACTTCATCTGGCTGTTAGTCGTGGTCATTCAAGGATAGTTGTATATTCAGATTCCTTGGATGCCATGAACCTACTCATGCGCGAATGCACAACAAGTCATCCCTCGCACCAGCTTGTTGAAGGCACTCGTGAACTTATCTATAGTTCTGGTTTGGTTGAGCTTAAATCAGCAAGGCGAGAAGTCATCTGATGTGCGGATTTTCTCGCGAAACATCGACACCATTCCTCCTCTGTTGATATGGTTAGTTTGTAGGAAGTGCCAAGAAACTGTATGGACATGTATCTGTCGGATCTCCAGGTGGTTGACCAGCTAGATGCTGCTACATCCATGAACCTAGGACCTACATAATTCGGTCCTAAACCACAAGCTATTAGCTTGCCTTTGTGTCACCGAGAAAAATATATCATTTTGACATATAAACTATTTTCAATACCTCAATTTGGCATGTTAACAATAAAATGACTCAAAAATAAATGATACATTTTGGCTATTGGACTATTTAAAAATACTAAAATGCCCTTTTAAAATAAAAAAAAAGGGTTAAAGGTCATTTTGGCCAACAAACTATTTTCGAAGTATCAATTTGACCAACAAATAATAAAAGATCTCAATTTGGCCAACAAACAATAAACGGTCTCAATTTTACCAATGAACAATAAAAATGGTCCATTTTAGCCAATGAACCATTGGAAAATACTAAAATGCCCTCAACTAATTTTTTCCTCCTCACCCACACCTCCACAGGGCCCCACATACTCTCTCTCTCTCCACCACAAACTCTCTCTTCCCCAAACACAGCCTAAACTTCATTCCCTCTCGTCCCGCGGCGGCCGCCTCCAACTCCCAATCATCATCACTATTTTCCCTTCGGTGATGCCAATGGACGTGTAATACATGGGAATCCCAACTCTCTCTTATTATTCCTCCTGGAGTTGTTTTCTCCCCCCTGTTTCTCCAACGTCTTTCAATCTAGTTTGGCCAAAAAATCACACCCTTCCACCGCTAGCTTCTCTGTTTATATGAATCAATCAGACTATGGCATTCCAGACCAGAGTAATCTTAGTTTCTTTTTTTGGAAAAAAAAAGTAATCTTAGTTTTATTTGAATATTTTCAGAAGATTTGTTATAGTAGCTGAATCTCCCATAATGAATTAATCTTAGCTGAATTAATCTCACAGAAAAGGGAGAGTATGATGAAAGGCTAAGTTTATGTGAAGGAGAAGGAGAATGAAGAGTGCACAGAGAGAAGAATGCCTACATCATGACTTTCAGTTTCAGGCTGGAGGAGAGGGGATGAAGTGTAGGCTGTGTTTGGGGGAAGAGAGAGTTTGTGGTGGAGAGAGAGTATGTGGGGCCTGTGGAGGTGTGGGTGAGGAGGGAAAAATTAGTTGAGGGCATTTTAGTATTTTTCAATGGTTCATTGGCTAAAATGGTCCATTTTTATTGTTCATTGGTAAAATTGAGACCGTTTATTGTTTGTTGGCCAAATTGAACCCTAAAAAAAAAAGAAATCATTCACTCCTCCACCTTCATCCTCCTTTTATCCGGCGGCCGTTTGTCAGTTCTCACTACTCCTCCCCTCCGTCCATCTTCTTCTTCTTCACCATCAGCCTCACCTTCAGTTTCAGTTCCGGCGCCGTCAAATTTCGTCCCCTCCCCTCCCACTTCTCAACCCCTTTCAAACCGCCGTAAGCTCTATCTTTCATTCTTCCTCTCTCTTTTCTCCTCATATATATAGTATATTTCTTTCTTTCCCCAAATCTTCTTCTTCTTCTTCTTCTTCTTCTTCTTCTATTGGGGTTTTGTAGTTTACATTGTCATGTAATTTTTTGTATTGCTTAAATTTCTTTAATGCCACTTCCCCCGCATGTATTTTCATTCAGAAATACTGCTACTTGCAATTGTGACATGCTTCCTATGTATGAGTGAACTAGTTAAGCTAGTTATATTGTGAAACTCCACTACAACTTTCATTATTGAAGTAGTTGAATGTTAAGTTAAAAAGAGAAGGAAGTGGTTATTCACTCATGCTAACTAAGTAATCACATTTGTATGTGTTAGTGAACTAGTTAAGCTAGTTACTTATATTGAGAAACTCAAATAAGTCTCACACGATTAGATTGGACTAAAGTTATACTCCTTAGATCCAATTCACTTCCTCTCGAAAATCCTTTAAAAAGCAAAATAGGTTATTATAAATTGATTTACCTAATTTTTTTCCCTTAAACTAGTTTATTTTATCTATAAACTAATGGATAATCTAAAAATATATCAAATATGTCATCATTTAATAAACTATTTCGCAACCTTAATCTTTCCAAAAAAAAAAAGTCAATTAGTCCTATATTTAGGATCGGAGGTAGTATATATGAATTGAGTCTCCATCACATATTCTAACAAGTTATACCCCGCCCACAGATAAATTAAGTGGTCTCCGAATTCATTGCTCTCCCAAATTCATTTTCGACTCTCCCTGATGCCATTCCTCTGTCATCAATCATCAATCAAAATTCAAAATAGCAAAAGCCTGAGCTGCTGCCAATACCATTTTGGTGTAACGAAATGGCAAAGAGAATTGCGATTGGCTTTATTTGGCGCCGTCTTTCTCTGTCACTTCACCACCATTCCCATTCCTATTATATATCTCCACATTTTCATATTATTCACTCTTACACTACTGGTGCGTTTTCTCTCCCTTTCTTTTCATTCAATTATTCGTGCAAAACTCTTGTTATTTGTGATTTATGTTTTGAACAGAAACACTTCCTCACATGTCCATGGACCTCCTCAAGATAATGGAGCAAAGATTGTCAGCCATTGAACACAGGACTGCTTGCCTTCACAATTTTCTGAATCAGGTCATGCTTCTTTTGTTCTGTGTTTTTCTCTTATATCCTCAAATTCTACAGTAATACTGTAATATTCCCATTCCTAGGCGTTGTTAATAATTGAGTTGTTCAATATTCATTGTTTATTGAAGACAGCCAGAAGCATCACCAACAGAGTATGCCAGAGCTAATAAGGAACTTCGTAAGCTAAGTGCTTCCATGCCTCTTATTACTGAATTGAGAGCCACACAGAAGGTAATCAATCGCTTGTGTTTATTCAGTTGAAAAGAAAATAATTTTGCTTTCATTGGATAGCAACCACTTATTTATGTTCCCAAGTGTTTGTTTTTAATAGTTAGCTTGGAAGGTCTGCTATCTTTAACTTTATGGAGAGAGAGAGAGTGTAGTCTTTATAAGTAGGAGATGGAGTTTCCAAAGAGGCTAAATATATTTTTCCTTTATGTAGTTCTGTATGTCGCCGGTTTGCCTTAGCAGTAAACTCGCTTGTCATAGAGTCTGAGGTTGTGGGTTCGAAGCAGTCTCTCTGCTTAAAGCAGAAAAGTTGCCTAGTATATTCCCTTCCCAAAGTACTCTCACCAAGTGGGAACTAGAACTGAGTTGACCCTTTTCTGTAGTTTTGTATGTCAATTGCTCATCTGTTAGGGAAAGTGCATCTTCCCATCATGCACTTGTTATTAATGTTATGCCCCCACCCTCATGTGATATAGGATCCTCACTATCTGCAGGAAATAGATGGCTTAAAGTCATTATTGGCTGAATCTTCTGAGGATAAAGAGATGGTTAAGATGGCAGCAGAAGAATTGGGCCATGCCCTGGAAGAGGAAACGAGACTTCAAAAGTTGTTACTCAAGTCATTACTTCCCAAAGATGATGCTGATGAAAGGGATTGTATCTTGGAGGTGAGAGCAGGTAAAGTATCTCTGTTAGAAATGAACCTCTTATGTTGATGCTTATCAAACGACTGCTTCTAGTTTACTTTTTTGCTAAGATCTCTATTCATATTGTTTTTCATCCCTCCTCATCTTCCTTCATCTTTTCCATGATTTTTCTAGACTATGTCTTTCATCAGGTACTGGTGGCGAGGAGGCTTCCTTATTTGCTATGGACATCTTTAAAATGTAAGATTACGCATGTTTCTTAGAATTCGTTGGAAACTGTTTTGCGAAACTTACTGACAAGGATGTTGTGTGATGCACAATAGGTATGAGAAGTATGCTCACAAAAATGGTTGGAGGTTTGAAGTTGTTGATGTAGCTCAATCTGATCTAAAAGGATACAAGGTGCATGTTCATTCTTCACTTTTAAGTTGTACTTTTTTTGCATTAATGGTTGATCCTAAAATTAGATGTCCTAATGTAGCTGATATATATTGTGTTTCGACCTCAAATTTTCAGGAGGCTAGTGCAGCAATTGCAGGAGCTGATGTTTTTGGGAAACTTAAATTTGAGAGCGGAATTCATAGAGTGCAGGTGTAGTTATTACCTATTATGTATATGATGTGACTGCTTTCATAAATTACTGACAATTTCTTTTAACAGCGTGTTCCTGTGACAGAAAAGTCAGGTCGTGTTCACACCAGTGCTGTTTCTGTAGCCATTCTCCCTCAAGCCGATGAGGTAATTTTCTAACATGCCAATGTGTTGTATTAAAAAGTGCCAACCTTGTGTTGTTGTGTGGTGAAAAATAAAGGGGGAAGAAAAAAGAAGCAGTGGGCTAGTACTTGGATGTTTCATCTATGGGAGAGAGAACATAATATAGTATTTTGAGACAGATTTTCCAATGTAATAACAAACTTTGGAATCATTTTCTACCTAAGATGTATCTTGATTTCTTTTATTCTTTCCTGTGGTTCTGTTTAAATGGAAAGTGAAATTCATGAGTTTGTATGTTCACTTTTATACAATATAATATGTTGTACTGCTGTTTCCTTTCCCCCTCTCTTTTTGCAATATCTTACATTATAACATGCTTTTGCCTTATGCAGGTCGATGTTCAATTGAAGAATGAAGACTTAAGAATTGATACCTTTAGATCTGGTGGTTCAGGTGGTCAGCATGCAAATACAACCAACAGTGCTGTTAGAGTAACTCACATACCAACTGGGATGGTGGTGACAATACAAGATGAGCGTTCCCAACATATGGTGAATGTTGCTTTAAGTTTTACAAAACTTACTAGTTGCCAGTCATGATCCTTTATTTCAGTTAAATGCTTAATTGATGATAAAAGGATCAGAATAGGAACTAATATTTCCCTTGATTGCTTTTTATCTTGTGTATATTGACCATATCAGTAACTTCTACCTCCTGTGTCCTTTATAGCTGTTAAATTTGAGAAAAGAAGAGAGAAAACAGATTTAGGGAGAAGAATGATTTCTCTTATTGATTGATATTGCTCTATGGCAAGGTTACATTATATAGGAGAGTAAAGAAGATGAAAATAGGAAACAACAATCAAATACAATCAGGAAATAAATGGCATAATCAAAATTTAATTTCTCCTAATCAAAATATTAAATACTAAGATTCTAACAATAGCCAAAAGTGAATGTATTTGATGAGTTTGAAACTGCACATGCTCTTTATTTTTCCTTGACAATTTCACTCATTAGTTTCACACTTAATCACACGGTCAGCATTGGTTTATTTACATTGATTTCTGGAAAGTTTCTCAAATTTTGTTCAGAGAACCCTCCAACAAGACAATTCAGCTTTGTGCTAGATTTTATTTTTCAAAGGTCGATTTTCCTTATCCCAAATTGTATATCTTTTGTAGCCTAGAATGGAATCCAATAGAAAAGAGAATAGAATCAGGAATTGTGATTTTGTACATGAGAATTGGCACTTGTGATTCTGGACTGAAAATTTTTTTATGAAAAGTTGAGTGATGATTACATGGACATGATATATTTCCACCACACAAAAAAGGGTTGGAACATGTGCTATTTCAGGACTTAATGGAAGGAAAGTCTAAGAAGTACCATTTAGCTTGATAATCATTGCTGATTTTGTGTTTGCTGCACTTACATTATTGTGAAAAATGTACATCCTAAGGGTGTGTTTGGTTGTAAGAAGGGAAAGTGAAGAATTAGAAAGTGAAAGGGTGAAGATGGAAAGTAGAGGTAATGATGGGAAAGTAAAGTCTGTGGGTCCCATAAAAGGTGTGAGATAGAAAGAGAAAATTTGTGAGCCCAGGGATAGATTTAAATTACTAAAAAGTCTCTTACTTTCACTTTCATCATTTTCTTTCTTGACACCAAACGGACCCTAAATTTTTTTATAAGCTGGTTTGGTTGATCATAATTATTGATAATGCCATTTCCCCCTTTATATATGTGCTAAATATATAAGTATTTTCCTTATATTGCCATTATTCTTCACTTACATTTTATACGTGTCTTGCTGTTTCTGCTTAGAACAAAGCTAAAGCACTGAAAGTACTGTGTGCGAAGCTATATGAATTGGAAAGGTCCAGACTTCAAAGCAGTCGATCAAAACTTCGGTCAGAGCAGGTAGGAAGAGATTTTGTCACTAGCATTTAATCATTGATCATTATTATTGTTGTGTGAATTGACATTAGGCTTGTGAAACTGGACAGGTGGGCAGTGGGGACAGGTCTGAACGCATCCGAACATACAACTTCCCTCAAGGCCGTGTAACCGATCACAGAGTGGGCATTACTCACCACTCCATTGATGATGTGATGCAAGGTGAGAATTTGGATGTCTTCATTGATGCTCTTTTGTTGCGGCAAGAAATGGATGCCATTGCATCTTTCAGTTCTTCTGAGTAATGCCTGCAGAATCGATTACTTCATGACCATCTTGCTTTATGTTTTGAATCTGAAAGGAGGCCAAATTGGCCTGTGGGGCATAGAACCCACCACCTCTCTTATACATGGGTATTGCTTTACCACTAGGGCAATGCACAATTTGCATGACCATCTTGTTTTGAATTCACCTTTTACTGACTCAGTTGAAATTTATTCTTTCCTATGATGTGCTATATTGATGTTTCAAAGTGTAAACGAAAAACAAAAGAAAAGGAGGCTTCTCATGTAGAACTTAGTTCTGCATTTACACAACGGATGTTGAAGGTGCATTCAAAGTAGATGTAGGGTAAAGGAGTAGCAAGTCATCCCCTATGCATCATTAAATTAATTATAACATTGCGTTGGGCCTCTGATACAATTGGGTTGTTGTCAGACTTTCCTTTTTGAACTGATGTCAGACTTTCTTATTGGACAGGATTTAAAAGCCTTTTCAAAGGCTACGAGTTGAATTAGAAAATTACAATTGACCAAGAGACAGTCATATATGACATTGCAGTTTCTGTTTTCTTAATTTTGATTTCGTGTTGAAACTCATGGTCATTAAGTGGATTATGTTGAGGCCTTGTGGCTGATCAAAGAGATAGATTGAGGCAGTATGCTTTAGGCCTGTAGCTGACTTAGTAAATGATTTTGATGTTATTCTCTCTATCCTAAGAAAGTAAAGTGAGCTATTTAATTATAACATATTTTGTATATTATTAGATAATATGTTAGCTTATAAGTTAAGTAATAAGTTAAGTAATGGGAGAAGCAGCAATTATGCCAATGACAATCACACGAAAGTGCAATTGACACAAATTAATTTTACAAATTTACCAAGGGAAAATATTTTTTGTGCAAATTTAACAGGGGCTATATTTTTTTGTGCAAATTAGCCAATGCGTTAGTTGTTCACATACGGAAGTTAGCATATGCATGTGACGTGACATGTCATCTTTGAATGATAAATCTTAATGATATGACACTATCTTTGAAGATTTTGCTGACTTAAAAATGAAGTATTAGTAGTGTAAAAAACTCAGATGATATATTGAAGAAGTGATGAAAGAAAGGACTAGAGAGAAATTATGGGACCCACAAGGATGACGTGACATTTTTAAGACCAAGTCAATTGTTTATGTCAACGTTTGACTCGCCACATGTGCATATGCTAACTTCAGCCTCTGAGTAATTAAAGTCCTTGGCATATTTGCACTAAAAATATTGTTCTTGGCAAATTTGCACAAAAAAATTGTCCATTAGTAAATTCACACTTAAACCATTAGTAAATTCACACTTAAAAATTAACTTTTGTGCTAGCCGCATTTTCATGTAATTTGTATTTGACATGTTTGCCCATTCGCCCTTAAACAAACTAATTTAGAGGAAAAAAAAGAAAATTCAATTTTAAATTACCTCATACTCCCTCCGGTCCTAAATATAAGACCTAGATGACTTTTTTGGAAAATCCTAAAAAAACAAAAAATAAGTTAATTATAAATTGATTTACTTATTTTTTTCCCTTAAACTAGTTTATTTTACCTATAAACTAATGGATTATCTAAAAATATATTAAATATGTCATCATTTAATAACATATTTCGCAACCTTAATCTCTCCAAAAAAAAGTTATCTATGTCCTATATTTAGGACTGGAGGTAGTATCATTTTCTTAGAATTTTCTAAAACAAGTCAACTAACTCTTATATCTAGGAATGAAGGGAGTAAAATCATACTACCTCTGGTCCTAAATATAGGACCTAGATAACTTTCTTTTGGAGAAGTTAAGGTTGCCAAATAGTCTATTAAATCATGACATATTTGATATATTTTTAGATTATCCATTAGTTTATAAGTAAAATAAACTAGTTTAAAGGAAAAATTAGGTAAATCAATCTATAATTAACTTAATTTGTTGTTTTTTTAGGATTTTTCAAAAAAGTCAATTAGGTCTTATATTTAGGACTGGAGGGAGTACTATTTAAACTTTATTTACATAATGTGAAGTTTTTTTTTTTGAACTGATAAGTAATGTGAAGTTGGTACTTTCTACTTCTTAATAAATTTCAACATAAAGTTATGTTATTTAAATTTATAATATGCCGAATTATTCATTAGCCATGGAGAGTCATTCCTCACATGTTGTTGTACAGTTTTAACAAAATTAGATAATTTAAACAAAATTCATGAAGGTGTTATAATTACTGTTTGTTTCAAGAGATTATTATAACAAATCATAAATGAAATATTTTGGAAAGATTTAGTAAAAATTGTAAAATTTATATCATTGTAGAATTAATATAGCTAAATCTAGTAAAATAAAAACTTTATGCAGATATTCTTAAGTCGGCAACTAGAAAGGGTGTGGTCAATGAATTTTACCACAAAACCATTCAAAGTTAGAAAATGGATGGGTAAAATTGTAAAATAGAATATATTTGTTTTTTAAAGAAAAAGAAAGAAAGTGGAGGCATGGAGGATTTAATATTTCTATATACTTGGTCAGTTACCCTCAATTGAGCATAACAATATTTAAATTTAGTTCTATAATAAATACTACCTCCAGTCCTAAATATAGGACCTAATTGACTTTTTTTTTGAGACATTAAGGTTGCGAAATAGGTTATTAAATGATGACATATTTGATATATTTTTAGATTATCCATTAGTTTATAGGTAAAATAAACTAGTTTAAGTAAAAAAATTAGGTAAATCAATTTATAAAAAACTTATTTTGCTTTTTTAAGGATTTTTCAGAAAAAGTCAATTAGGTCTTATATTTAGGATTAGAGGGAGTAAGAAATAATTTAAAATATATGCAAATTAATAAAGTTTTATCCTTATAGGTAGAATATTTATAGCACGACATCTTAATCTATCAACATTCCAAAATATATGTATAAGAAACATCCAAAGAACACTCGAGAGTATGAAATGACTAGAAACTAAAACAACATGAAGAAATATATAAATAGATGCTAGCTACATTAGTCCTACAGGTCAAAATATGATTCAATTGAGTGAGTGTTATAAATGTCACGTCAGTGAGTTATTTTGCATATCCAAATCAGTATCAGTAAATATTTTAACTTATTGTATCATGTAATCAATTTACTTATTCATTTAATTTAATTAAAGACAATGACCCTATTTTGCCTTCAAGTAACCACTCTGGACCATTGGGCACCCTAAACTAACACCGAGTACAATTTTACCCTTGAAGTAATCAAAGTGGTCCAATTTTACTCTCTGGTTAATGTAATGTTGACATGTGTCGTCCACGTGTGAACATTACATTCCATGCGTCAAAATTACATTGGCCAGAAGGTAAAATTGGATCACTTTGGTTACTTCAAGGGTAAAATTGTACACGATGTTAGTTTAGGGTGCCCAGTGGTCCAATGTGGTTATCATAAGGGTAAAATAGGGTTATTGCCCTTTAATTAATAATAGAATGATGACTACAAGGACGAAGTGTATAAGTAGTAAAAGAATCATTGTCATATCCAAACCCATATATACAAATTTCTTCAAACTCTGTATAATTTTTCCGTCTCAATCCATTGCCATAAACCTTCTTTTTTGCAAAAATCAATTGCTCGCCACTCATAGGTGTGAATCCATGATCTGTCAAAATCCAGATAGTAAGAAAATAGTTTCTTAATCTCTCCTAACAAATTCATTCATTTGAACTTGTTGACTTATTCCATTTGCATATATACTCTATAATAAATATCAGGCAGGGTAGAGTCATGAGAGCCAAGTCTATCTTCTTTTGGGACTCTTAAGCAAATATTGAGCTTCTATCTTATATATGACATAAAATAAGGGCTCCTCTTATTAGACCAATCTAATATATATGAAGCGTAGGGCTTTTCTATGATAAGCATGATAGCCAAATCTCTGCGGCATCTCGACAATGCAGAAGCTCGTGTCAATTCCTTTCCTATATCAAAGAGGTTCTATTCTTTCTCCTTGTTTTCTATTTTGTATGGGTGGTGGGTGTGAGTACTATTATTAAACTTGTTCCTCCTATATCACTTAAATTGATTTTTTTTTATATGAGGTAGCTATTTATTTTTCTCTTCAATGATGTATTTCTATTATCTTGTCAATCGTGTATAGCTTGTGCCTTTGTGTGTGTTGTATAGTATTGAAAATTTCTTCTAGAATGGCTACATGTCTACTGGTTGAGTGACTCACTAATAGAACTCACTCTCACTACTTGGGGGCTCAAAATTATTGGAAGAAAGACAGAGTAAAGCCTTGAAAAAAAAAACAAGAAGAAAGAAAGAAGACAAGAAATAAAATCAAGTTGTTTTCGATTTGTAATGCTTTGTTGTTGATTACACATAGGAAATTTTTTTTTTTCATTATAAAAAGGCGGATTTGACTTAAACTTATATATATATATCATCTATAATAGTGGTCATTGCACCAGTGACTTTGGTGTTTGATTGAGATTCTTTCAATTAGCTCATTCCTCATATGACAAATTCTGCTAATTATTCATTATATTGAAGTCCCGTTGAAAGAGATAGTATGTTATCCTAATTTTTCACGTGTATTTCTACCAATGATGGGAAAATTTTCAAAGATTAGATTTATTTTATGGGTTGCAATATTTGGAGAAAGGTGAGCTACCAAAGAAGGATTATCTAAAACATTGATCATTCAAAATGATTTGATTCATTAGTCTCTCTTCCTTATAAGCTTTTTGAGAAAAAGTTGGAAAAGTTAAATTTGAATGTTTTACAAAACCTGTTTATATTTAGAAGAGAATAGGCTGATCCAGTTATTACGGAGGAGCAACATAAACTAATTGATTCACTCCCCAACATTCCTATGTTAGATGAGTGATTGATTGCAAGATGCGGCTCAATTGATCAACTCCAACCTAGGCGAGTCAATTAATTTATGTTGCTCCTCCATAAAAAAATATAACTCTGCTCACTTTGGAATCACGAAATATATGAAAACCATAAAAAAGAGACTCTAAAAATAATTTTACTATCATTCTTTATTATTATTTTTTAATTATTAGCAATAAAAAAACTTAGGTCCGAGCTAAATAAAGTGCTAATTTATTTCAGAAATATTATGTTCATTCATAAGTATTTTGTTCTGAAAGTTTCTTGGGTTCAAAATTGCTTCGTAAGTTTGAAAGAATAGTAATTTTGCCTATTAACATTAAAATATAAATGATGAAAGTCATTTTCTACCTGTCAACATTGATATTTAAAGAGAAAAGGACAGAATTGCAAGCTTTTGGAAACGTTTGGGGCAATTTTGAACCTGAAATCATTGTTGAGGCAAAGTAACACATGAGTGAAAACTTTTAAAGTAAATTTGAATTTTAACCTTGTAATAAGTTACTTAAAAATACAAAGGAAAATTTAGCTACTTTGATTGAAATTAGGAAGGAAATAACCCTTCAAATTATTCAAAATAATTTAAATTTCTTATTTATGTGGTATTTCTAATTACTTAATAACCCCCAAGTAACTCAAACAAATCATTCTTATCTCTTTTACAAAATTTTGGGATATTACAAAGTTTGAAGAAATTCTATCAATTTAGAGTGATGAGAGGATTTTTCCCTGAAGCATGAGTACCTAAAAGGACCAAACTCTAATCGCTCAATACAAATAAGATAAACCAAGGAAATATGATTATCAATCTAGATAAAGTAAAATAATTGTATATATGTTTTTTCTCGTTTATAATATTAAACATAACCAATCATTACAAAAACTTCTACGGAGATATTGATATAATCCATTGGAGGCATGTGCGTGCTAATGGAAATTATAAATGACATGTTCATTCTGATTTGTTTCATTTAGTCTTGGCATCGCAAATCGCAATATTATATATAAATTCACCAAGCACTTCACATCATTCTCAAGTCTCAACATTTCCTCTTCTCTCTTTCTCTCGATCCTAATCACATACTCTGCATGCTACTTGTTCATTATTCCTCATCCACTCATTACATATTGCATCTTCAATCGTCTTTCTCATACCTTCACCCTATCTTTGACTCACCCACCTTCTTCATCTTGAGTTGCTGGCTTTTCATCAACAGCTCAAATATATATGGTTCTTCTTACTTGATTTCGGCTTCCAATATAATAATTAATCACTATGTACATCTAGAGAAAAATGGTCTAAACTTGGCTCTTCGGTCATGGTTATGTGGAAATCTTTGCACCTGTGGTACACATACGAAGCTATCTTCGTGCAATCTTTGTGCACATTTCGGTTATAGGATTATGAAGCTACCTTCGTGCAATCTTCGTGCATATTTCGGTTACAGGATCAGGAGAAAAATATAGGAGGAGGAGGAACATGAAGTAAGATAATGATGATGGTGCCAAAAGAGGTTTAGAAACCAATATAGATAATAATGCAACACAAGTCATGTTTCCTGACACATAAAGATTTCATAAATGAATCTTTCCATTATAAGTGGATAAAGTAGTGAGTGGACGATAAACAGTAAATCTAAGTACATAGATTCAAAAGTACTAACTCTTCAGACAATCACCAATTATGAAAAATACATCAAAGATTTCATAAATGAATGTTTCCATTATAATGAACCTGCATAAGAAATTGAAGGGGAGATGAATCTATTAGATGAATCGATTAACACTTACAGATAATTTCAAAGTTATACATATACAAACATATGGATTTTCATGTTATACTTGTTCTTTTATGCTTTCTCATCTGCCTATTAAAACTCTCACATCTCTTTCTCAAATTATGGAATCACCATTTATTTCAAAGTCTCTCTCTTCTCAGTTAGCTGCAATCTCAGGAAACATGACTTGTGTTGCACTATTATCTATATTGGTTTTTAGAAAACTAGTAAATATGAGGAGTCATCAGTTATATATATCTGTGTGTGTGAAAGAGAGAGAGCACCAGAATTTTCTTCCTCCCCTTTGACATTCCACCTATACCTCCAATATATATCTAAGAAAGCGAAGAGATATAGTTTAAAAAAATCTTAAAGAAAGATCTCTCTGTTTTTTAAAAAATAAAACTTGTTTTCTACAACAAGTTAACAACAACAAAAAAAGTAAATTTACACTTCAAAATTAACTTTTGTGCTAGCCGCATTTTCATGTACTTGTCATTGACATATTTACGCATTTTCATGTACTTGTCATTGACATATATACTTGTCATTGAAATAGAAAATCAATTTTCAATTACCTCATTTTGTTTTCTTAGAATTTTCTAAAAAAAGTCAACTAGCTCTTATATTTAGAAATTAAGGGAGTAAAATCAGATTATTTTAACTTCATGTACATAATGTGAAGTTGGTACTTTCTACTTCTTAATAAATTTCAACATAAAGTGATGTTATTTAAATTTAAAATATGCCGAATTTTTCATTAACCATGGAGAGACATTCCTCAAATGTTGTACAGTTTTAACAAAATTACATAATTTAAACGAAATTCATAAAGGTGTTATAATTTACTGTTTGTTTCAAGAGATTATTAAAACAAATTAAATATGAAAAATTTTGTAAAAATTTAGTAAAAATTGTAAAATTTATATCATAGTAGCATTATATAGCTAAATCTATTAAAATAAAAAATTTATGCAGATTTTCTTAAGTCGGCACAATTAAAAAGGGTTGGGTCAATGAATGTTACCACAAAACCATACAAAGTTAGACAATGGATGGGAAAAATTGTAAAATAGAATATATATTTGTTTTTTAAAGAAGGGCGAAAGCCCAAAAATGATCCATATATAACTATTGGTCAAGGAATAAAAATAGTACATAACTATTCCAAGGTACAACAATGATACCCAACTTTTACCATGTGATCAAATATGATATTTTCACTAATATGACAATAATACTTCCTCCGGTCCTAAATATAGGACTTAATTGATTTTTTTTTGAGAGATTAAGGTTGCGAGATAGCTTATTAAATGATAACATATTTGATATATTTTTAGACTATCCATTAGTTTATAGGTAAAATAAACTAGTTTTAGGGAAAAAATTAGGTAAATCAATTTATAATTAACTTATTTTGTTTTTTTAAGGATTTTCTAGAAAAAATCAATTAGGTTTTATATTTAGGACCGGAGGGAGTATTAGACATGAAATGTTCAAAATGCCCTTATAATTAAATAAATTTTTACCGGGCGGCGATTAATTTTTAAGGGCATTTTGGACATTTCATATCTAATAGTATTGTCATATTAGTGAAAATATCATTTTTGATTACATGGTAAAAGTTGAGTATCATTTTTGTACCTTGATAAAGTTATGTGCTATTTTTGTTCCTTAACCAATAGTTATGTACTACCTTCGGTCCTAAATATAGGACCTAATTGACTTTTTTTTGGAGAGATTAAGGTTGCGAAATAGGTTCTTAAATGATGACATATTTGATATATTTTTAGATTATCCATTAGTTTATAGGTAAAATAAGCTAGTTTAAGGGGAAAAAATTAGGTAAATCTATTTATAATTAACTTATTTTCCTTTTTTAAGGATTTTCTAGAAAAAGTCAATTAGGTCTTATATTTAGGACCGGAGGGAGTATCATTTTTAGACCTTCGCCCTTTAAAGAAAAAGAAAGAAAGTGGAGGCATGGAGGATTTAATATTTGTATATACTTGGTCAGTTACGCTCAATTGTGCATAACAATATTTAAATTTAGATCAATAATAAAAAAGAAATAATTAAAAATATATGCAAATTAATAAAGTTTTATCCTTATAGGTAGAATATTTATAGCGCGACATCTTAATCTATCAACAATCCAAAATATACGTATAAGAAGCATCCAAAGAACACTCGAGAGTAGAAAATGACTAGAAACTAAAACAACATGAAGAAATATATAAATAGATGCTAGCTGCATTAGTCCTAGTAAAGAAATCATTCATGGATCAATTTACTTATTCATTTAATTTAATTAATAATAGAATGACTACAAGGACGAAGTGTATCAAGCAGTAAAAGAATCATTGTGATATCCAAACCCATATACTCAAATTTCTTCAAACTCTGAATAATTTTTCCGTCTCAATCCATTGCCATAAACCTTCTTTGTTACAAGGGTAATGGACCGAATCTACCCTCCAAGTAACCATCCAAGAGTACTGGGCACCCTGAACTAACAACAGGTCCATATTAAGTGGACAGTCAATCACGTTTGACCGTTAATCTGCCCATGTGGCCGCCACATGGGTTAAATTTTTGCCACGCAGGATAAAGATAATGGACCTAATCTACCCTCCAAGTAACCAATTAGGAGCACTAGGCACCCTGAACTAACAACAGACTTATATTTACACTCAAAGTAACCAAAGTGTTTAAAAAATACCCGAGTGAATGGTCAATCACGTTTGACCGTTAATTTGTCTATGTGGCCGCCACGTGGATTAAATTTTTTCCATGTAAGATATGTCATGTGGGGCCCACATATAATATACAATTACCTCTCCTCTCTCTTCATCACTTCTAAACAGCCCCACCCTTCCCCCCAACGCAACCACCGCCCCACCCCTATAAGGAATTTTTTTTATATGTGGGCCCCACATGACATATCCTACGTGGCAAAAATTTAACCCACGTTGCGGCCACGTGAGCAAATTAATGGTCAAACGTGACTGACCGTCCACTGAGGGTATTTTTTAAACATTTTAGTTACTTTGAGTAGTAAATATGAGCTTGTTAGTTTAGGGTGCCCAGTGCTCTTGGGTGGTTACTTGGATGGTAGATTAGGTCCATTACCCTTATCCTACGTGGAAAAAATTTAACCCACGTGGCGACCACATGGGCAGATTAACGGTCAAACGTGATTAACCGTCCACTCGGGGTATTTTTTAAACACTTTGGTTACTTTGAGTGTAAATATGAGCTTGTTGTTAGCCCAGGGTGCCCAATGCTCCTGGGTGGTTACTTGGAGGGTAGATTAGGTCCATTACCCTTGTCGCAAAAATCAATTTCTCGCCACTCATAGGTGTGAATTCATGATCTGTCAAAATCCATATAGTACGAAAATAGTTTCTTAATCTCTCCTAACAAATTCATTCATTTGAACTTGTTGACTTATTCCATTTGCATATATGCTCTATAATAAATATCAGGCAGGGTAGAGTCATGAGAGCCAAGTCTATCTTCTTTTGGGACTCTTCTTAAGCAAATATTGAGCTTCCATCTTATATATGACATAAAATAAGGGCTACTCTTTTTAGACCAATCTGATATATATGAAGCGGAGGGCTTTTCTTGTGATAAGCATGATAACCAAATCTCTGCGGCATCTCGACAATGAAGAAGCTCGTGTCAAAATCCCTTTCCATATCTTTGACTTTGAACTCACTTTGGTTTGTAGAAAATACCATAAGTTGTCCCCCTTCAATAACGGAATATTATGGTCCAGTTTCTGGATAAAATATTGTTCTAAGTTTAACTATCTTAACGTATTTTTACCATTACTTGTTAGCAACTCATCTTGCATAAAAGGTCCCATATTCATGCTTGTTTTATATATTTTGCATCTTGCAAATATATTTGTGTTTTACCTATAAACTAAATATAAGACCTAATTGAATTTTTCTGAAAATCCTTAAAAAATCAAAATAAGTTAATTATAAATTGATTTACCTAATTTTTTCTCTTAAACTAGTTTATTTTACCTATAAACTAATGGATAATCTAAAAATATATCAAATATGTCACCATTTTGGATGTGCAATTAATAGGGTTAGTGTTATGTTTTCTCTATCTTTGCATGATACCACAAAAGTCAGAGCGTGGGGCAGATGCTCTTGCAAGATTGAAAATCTTTTGTATTTTTGTCAGTTTGTGTGATAAAATTTCAACAAAGTCGGCTTCAGAAATACCACAAGTAATGTTTGAAACAACACATGTAGTACTGTTTGGTGGGTACATTGTTTTCCCAAGTTAAACGGAACTATTATGATACCATCAAAGGTAAGTTTCTACTTTTTGAGCTTATTCTCAAGTGTCTTCTTGTTTTTATTCAAGAATTGGAGAAATAAAATAAAAGGATAAATCACACCTGGTTTATGAAAGGAAGAAGAAGCGAATTTCTAATTGAAGGTTGAAGTCTGACAAAATTTCTATGGACACCATTTGTTACTTCATTTGTTTGCTATTGACATCAAAAAAACTTGCTAACAACTGACAAAATTTTCTTTAATTTTTATTGCTGACGTTTTACATACTCTAAGTTCTTTTAAATTACGAAGTCAATGGGTTGTTAATTTACATTTCATATAAAAATTGAAGGTAAGGGTTTGGTTTTAACACATGAAGCCATGAACAAGGTGCTTGAATAGCTCTTTTAGGTAATACTATTGTTGGACATTACGACACTTTATACTCTTAGACGTGAATCTAGACACCCTCAATCTAAAATGCCTCCCCAAATACCGCAACCCACGAAATGCATGATTTCTTATAGCTAAACACACAGAAAATGAGTACATTGGATAGTTAAAATATTCTCTCCCTTCCTCATGGTCACAAGTAGGAACGCCAAAATGAGTACATTGGATAGTTAAATGAAAATTATTTTTAAAGTCTTAGTTGCAGAAAACTCTCGTTTGGCACAATAGAATTGATTTTGATGGAAATGGCAATGGATATGAATATGAATATGGAAATGGAGATTAAAAATGTGTTTGGTATGTCATGAAAATGAGATATATAATATTTAGGTAAAAATATCAAATTGTCCTTCAAATTAAAATTAAATTCAAAATACAAAAATGAATCTTCCCAAACTCAACTAGTAGAAGACTCGGCCAAAGTCCCCCCGACATCCATCATGCAAGTTTTCGGCATATATCAACAAGTTGCCGGGGAAAATACTTTCCATTGTAGCTACAAGCCTGCAACCTACGAACCTCAACCACCATTCCCCTTTAAAACTGAACAAAGCACCAAGAACTAATTAAACCACCATGATTTTAGGGAAGATCATATATCTTTGATTATTATTGTTTTTTTCTTTAGATTTGAGTATGAAAATATGGAAGTTCGGTGTTTATTTCAGATCTCAATCTTCAAAATCGCAAGTTCCATTCCAAAGCATGCAACAAGTTCATTTTAAGATCTAGCCATACTCATGCTCACAGAAATCCAAGACAAGACATAGGAGTGAGGAGGGGAAGAAGGTCGGGTGGTGGCTGTGTGGACCATTACCTGATACCCAATAGAAACTCAGCCAAGTGACTTAAACTTCATTGGGTTTACATTGTAAAACGAGTCAAGGTGATGGTCCAACCAATCAGACCATCAAGTGCGATCCAATTCTATAATTACCAGTATGACATTTACCCATACGACCTATTACCTTTCCACATGGAAGGTATATGTTCATTGCACATAATGCTACTTGTGAACATGCATCTAAAGATAAAGGTAGATTGATTATTAACCTATAACAATTTTTTTTATCGGTGCAATCACCCTACCCTAATATATTTATGGCAATTATGTTAGACATGAAGTCTCAAATCTGTTGTACAAAAAACGCTTTATAAATGTTATCGACATTGACAACTTTCTAAAATTGTGTTATAATTGTTTATTTATTATAATTGAAATGTCTCAATAGAGAAATTATTTTCTCCCTCAATGCATATACTATGCAAACCATGTGAAGGCATGACATGACATTTAAAATTTTGTCACGTTTCTCAATTTATTTTCTCCATCTTTTGTGCTGCTGTTTTTTAATTTCATTTTAGATTCACAAAAAGTTTTCCATTAATTAATTACTCATCCACTCATCAAAAAAGAAAATTAAGTGCTCATCCCCATTTGATTTTTTGGAAAAAAATAAAGTTTCAAAATTTATCACTTTAAATTGTCTATAATTTTTTTTCATTCAAAACTAGTTTGTTACACTTATAAACTAACATATATTCTAATTACATGTATCATATGCTATAATTTAGTAATCTAATTTTCTTCTTTAGTTTTTGCAAAAGAAGAAAAAGCTCAAGTGACCTTATATTTAGGATTTGAGGATGTATAAGAGAGTGAGAGAAGAATTAACTTTGTCGTATGATCTATAAAAACGTAATTAAAATTTCCATACAAAAATATAATTTTCACTTTTAAATATTATGGAAACTATATTCTTTCCTGGTATAATATATATTTAATAAGGATAAAATAAAAATTTATAAAATAAAGATATAGTTAATAAAATTTAATATTTTTCATGTTATAAAATATGTTTAAATTGCTTTATATATGGTTTGGATTGATTATAACTAATTTGCAGTTATGTATGTTGATAAAATATTTTTTACTTTTTCATCCGCTGTTTGGTGGGTTATAGTTTCGAATTCTTTAAACATTTTTTAATTATAAATCATTTTAATAAAATTGAAATACGAGTTAACATTAGAAAATGTTAAACTTAAATTAAAGCATTGAAAGTTGATCTAATGTTAGAGGTATGGATTGGATAAAAAGTTTAGCGTAAGGGATTAATCTCTTATTTTCATCATCGGGGGAACACAGGGTAATGACATCTATCATGTATAATAATTAACTTGAGTATTTTTAATATGTGAATATATTATCTGAATCACTAAAACAAGTAACGAAATGCCGATTGGTTAAAAATAGTTTAAGAAAACATTGAAAATTTAATAAAGATTGGATGAAATGTCTCTCCATTGAGGGTATCTCTAAGTTTCCCTCCATTTAGATCTAAAGGTATGTGTTTATTATCACAATTTTGATACAATGAAGTTATAAAAATATGTATTTAATATTATATCATCTTAAGGAAAGTTTTGAGGTCAAAATGATGAATGAATAAGAACAGTTAAATATAAATAATGGAGGGAAATTTATAGGCCCTCAATGCAGAGACACCTTAGCCCTAAAAATTGACTTAGAAACAAAGAAGAATGTAGACTATAAAAATAGACGTTCCTCATATAAACTTTATAAATAAATTGATTCACACGCGGGCATTTCTATTATACTTCAATTCCAGTCCCCATTTATGTTCCCCAATCACTTTGGCACTGTCCCTCCTCCTTTCCCTTTCATTCTCCTGCCTGTAAACCACTATTTCACCATCACGCTTATACCCCCTTGCCCTTTTGTCCCCAATCTTCTTAAATGAAATATAAGATACAATAAATATATAATAAAATTTGTTGAATTTTTTCTGATAAAAAAAACTTGTTGAATTTTTTCCTATTGCAAAATTATGGGTCACAGTCAAAATCATACTGTTGGGGTGGGGCATTTCATCTTCAGTTAACATTTCTTTTATTGTCTCTGAATCATATCTTTAGCTAAGTGCAAATGTCTTTTGTTTACATATAGTTGAAGATATAAGTTACATACATTGGATGAAAGTTACACTTCCAAGATAAGTAATAGTTGAGTCTTAAAACAAATTAAGTAATATATTACGTGAGACATACATTTCCAGTAATTTTTTCATACACACATCATTTTTTATTTTTTATCCAAAAACTAAGAAAGGATTATCAAGAAACCAAAGCATTTTGAGTAAGGAGTTTGCCTAGCTGGTATATTGAGTACCCATATACTCTTGTGCCTTCTTCAGTCACTCTTGAGAGAAAATTAGTGGAATGAGATTTTGCTTTACTTTGTGACAAACACAAAATTTAAGCTTCAATCAGTAGGGACAATGACAAGATTTAAGGATGGGGTGTCCGTCTATATGATTGGTTCATCAAGATTTTTTAATGACAAAAATATTTATCATACAAAACTACAAATTAATCTAGATTCAAGTCATCGTGACTTTTAACGAAGGTGAAGCCCTCCTAGCATTCTTTTATTAATAAGACTTCAATTCATGGATTTCAATAAAATGTATCATGTCCCCTATATATAGTATATATATGCAATTTTTTTTAAAAAAATATTTTAGTAAGGGATGATTAAAAAACTATTAGAGCATATGAACGGTGAAGTGCTAGTCTTTTCAATTTGATATTCTCTCCATCTCTTAAGACATTGCTTCTCGCCCCTCTTTTGCTAACTCAATCGACCAAACAGAGACGTCTTCTTCTTCTTCTTTTTTTTTTTACTGGAATTGAGAAATCTAAATACATGGATTTTAAATGGGAAAATGTAAATCTAGTATTGAATTTTAGATTTGACATTGAAGTACTGGCTTATAATCATAATGGCAAGTGGCATAAGGTGGTTGGAGATGAAACCATTTTAAATTTCAAAAGGTGTGAAAGAGATGACAAGTATCAAGTATGTGATGCTTATTTCTTGTGGTCCCTCATTCTGACCTAAAATTAATATACGATCAATAGACAAAAATCAGAAAACGGGTTGATCCAATAATTGGTAGAAATGAGTAATACTAGTTATCAAAAAGAGAAAAAAAAAGAAATGAGTAATACTACAATTATATTGGGACCTCTATAGACACATATTCATGTATTTCTAAAGAAAAGCACTCATTAAATTAACTAGGGGCTGCACATATACCCGGTGGTGCAGCAGCTCGATACATACCCGACCAGTCCGAAGTAAAATTGGTCATGGAAAACTTCGCCCAGAACAAACATTATTACGATGGAACCAAACCTAACAATCAGGTAATACAAGACAAGGACACACGCTTCATGACTACTAGAACTATCCAACCCGAACATTTTATCACTTTTAATAAAAAATATTGTAATTAGTTAACAATTCTTATTATTATTATTTTTATTATTATACTTTTTTTATAATTTTGCACAACATATTTACATTTCCACTTTTCCCTACTTTTTTATTCATTCCCAGTCGTGTATTTCACTGATACAAAGAATAAAAAAGAGTGACTAAGTTAGCTACAATGTGAAAAGTATTGCGGTGACTCAACTGGCTCATGTAATTAAACTATTTAGGCCTTATGGTCTCTTATTGTAGATTCATTGTCATTATTCCTTTTCACCCTCCCATTTGTGTATAAATAGAGGCTGCTAACGACCATTTGTGTATGAATAGAGGTTGCTAATTAATGTTTGTATTTCTTCACTGCAACCACTCATATTAAGAGATGTGATGATTAAGCTATTCTTAACTTGTTTTGAACTTTTGATAATAACTTTATTTTTTATTTGTTTCTTAACTTGTTTCCGAGAGGCTATTTTCATGCCTCATAATCATCACATCTATAACGAGTTGGCTTAATATGAGGGGTAATATGAGTAACTGCAATGAAGAAATAAGTGAGTATATCCTCTCAACGTTGTGACAATGACTTGAGAGGATTAATTGTTTTGAGCTTGATATTAACGATTTTTATTTAACTAATATTTTAATTAAAGAGACCCTTGGTTTGGGTCATGGTGTTCATATTGTTTATGTCAATGCTTTTGTGGAGTTATTGTGCAGGAAGGGTGTCAACAATCTAGTCTTTTTTATATTTGTTTTGTTTTTTGTTAACGAACTTTTTTATTTCATTGAATTAAAAAAACTTATAAACTGAAAACTTTTTCATTCTTAAAATTTGTGTATGAATTTTTTTGTCCTGTGGTCATGTCGCGCCCCAACTCTTACTTGAAAGAAGGAAAATACAGAGAGTAAATTTGTTTGCAACTAAAATATATTAGGTAAAATTGAGAAAAAGAGCCGGTAATTCATGAATTCACAACTCGAAGGGTTGTTTGATTAGACCGAAATTCAGAACTTAAATCAATATCAGAAGCTCCATCCTTTTATAAAAAACAACATTTTTTATTAAAAATAACAAATAACATAAATCAGATCATTGTATTAAAACATCACATCCAACCTTGCATTTTTTTTTGGGTCTAAATAGGCGCCAAAGGGGTTCGACTTGTTTCCTGCTCTAAAATTATGCACATTTGAAAATTTTTCAAAATCAATTGTATGGAGATAATTTTAGATTATAGACGTAAATTATTTTTTTATACTTCTGAGATATTTTCTATACACACTCCCTTCTGAGATATAACTCACATTTTCGATTGTTGTCAAATATAATTCATTCCAGATAATTTTCGATTGTATAAAAAAAAACTTTAATTTTTTTTTTATAAAATACCTTTAGAAATATTTTAATTTATTGATCTTAACTTTGAGATTTCATGAATCTGTTGTAATTCCATGCATGAATAGTAAATTTGTTAGTTATGTGTAAATCATTAAAAAAAAAATTTCAGATACCAATTACATGTAATAATATGGATTGGTCTAGTTGTATCAATGGAAATGTGAACAACACAGAGCCTACTCTTATTAAATATGAAAAGAACAAAATGATACGAAGTCCCATAAAATATAAAGAACAAATATTAAAATGTTTAAAATAAAAAAAGTATAGAAAACTGCAAAACAATTTTTATACAAAAAATATCAAATGGAACTTGAAAAGAATTATACACCATTTATTCATGACATATATTATTTCATATTTTATATTAAGATTCATGATTAAGTACATTATTAAAAGGCATTGTCGAATAAAATGAAAAAGCGCACCTTCCTATACCTATCACTAAATGAAAAAGTCTATTTGCAATATCAATATCAATATCAATATCATTCCATGTGAAACATCAAATAAAAAATGGAAATAAAGTTGACAATGTAGTTAGGAAAAATAAAGTGCCCACACTTTAAGAAGTAGACACTTGAAAGCACATGAATAATTTTGAAGACATATCAACATATTGTAGAGAAAACTTTGCATATTTAATAATAAAACACAAATATTAAATTAAAATTACGCTGATATTTTCATTTATTATTTATTGAATAAAAAACTGTACTTTTTCATGAAATTGAAACTCTCTACCTATGCACGGGCATCAATTTTGGTTTGACTACTATACTAAAAATATCCATTTGACTCCACATAGGTACTTTGATGATAATTCTAAAACAGAAAATAATAATAAAAAGCATCAAAACATATATGTGACATGGAAAAAATATTTGGTCCATGCTTAGAATCCAACAAAGCCATGTGCACAAAGTAAAATAATGAAGCATTTGAACAACCATCATGGGTCATGGAAATAAAATAAAAGCTTTGCTTTTATAAATATCAAACATTTAAAGCAAAATCATGTACCACATTCTTAGACGATAAGATTTTAATGAAACTAGGGGTCTTCATGAGATTAGGTGGCCGAACTATCTTGATATATCCTGTCCATTTTCAAAGGTACTCTCAAGTTAAGTATTTGAACCCAAGTATTACTTAGCATTAAAATAGTAGGTAGAGCAAACTTTTTTAACCGGATCAAGTCTAAAGGGTTGAAACCTAAATTATTGCTTATCCAAAATGAATTTTGTTTGCAAATCCCATCCATCGATGTCATGGATTTAGGAATGGCCGTGTGAGTTCAAGAGTTAAATATTAAATCATATATATGTGTGCGTGTTTAAAGGGCACTAATAGCCTTGATCCTGGCAATTCTCAAACCTTAATAACTAGCTAGTGGATCTTATGAATCGGACCCAGTTCCCACCTAGTAAAACCCATAAGTACTTCTAGTTATAACTATTTATCTTAACATTTCTCAATCAATACATACACATTAATCAACAATTGATTCAGTGGTATTTTACTATGAATTTTTAATAAGAAGCCTTTACTCTTTAGTCATCACAAAAGTCTTGTGTGTACATATTTGTTTTTTAATTTATATATTCGGACTTTTCCAGTTTAATTTTTTCATGAAAAATTTGTTAAGAAATTTAAGTTCTGAAATTATATTCACCCCTGCCATTGAAACTAACTTATATTTGAAATCACTATTATGTTGCTTACATTATGGCTTTCAATAACTTTTACTAATAAAATTCTTATAATTCTTATGTTGATGAATATTTTGTCTTTCATGCCAACACAATCACAACTCTATTCGTAATAGTTCAATAATGTACATTTTCAAATAACAATTATAAAAATCAAAGGAAAAAATAATAATTACTTCCAAACCTATTTAACTAATTTGATGATATTAAGAATGTCAGTTAAATTAGTTCTAATTACATAATATTACCAAAATAATTTAATAACCTACCTTTAGGTATTCCTAACCCCTCCTCATTTACTTGTTTTTTTATTGAGAATAGTATCAATAAGAAAAATTTGGGGAAAGTTGAGAAATATTAGAAAAAAAATCATACAATAATTAGGGACAAACTTATTTCCCAGAAGGGTCTTATATTTAAGAAATAAGCGAGTATAAACATTAGATTAGGGGAGAAAATATAAATTTAAATATCATAATTACATAGTTTTTAGCAAAACATTAGATTATTCCCTCGAAATACTTTAACACGTAGATTTTATTTTATTATCTTGGATCTAATCTTAACTTTCTTATATAATCCCTTTTACATTTTTCTAAATAAAACTACAATAGATATGCATGTCTTATCATTTCGGATATATAACATGCATTTCATAAAAAAATAATAACACCGTTAGATAATCAAACTTTGTTTGATGTCTAGAAATATTGAGATTGATACAAATGTGATTGAATAAATCATGGCAATTAGATTACATAACTCAACATGAAATTTGCTTCACAAACATCAAATCATTCCTTCAATTATATATATATATATCATATGAATGAAACCATATATAGCTCTAGTTCAAAAGTTAATTTGACTGATCTCAATTATATAGCTGCATTATCATCTTTGTCCTCATTGTATATCAGGTCAATTCATTTTGAAAAAGTTAAACAATTAATTAACACACATCTTTTTTGTAACCTACCAATTTAAACTTACAAACAATAAATTTAGGCTATTTATTGTTATTTTTGAATAGATTAAAGCATAAAACATACAAACAATAAATTTGTATTTTAGAATTACAACTATGTCCAAAAAAGGTAATTCATCACAGCTTGGTCTCAAAAAATCATTAAACTAAATTGAATTCCTTGTGGACTTAGGAGATATAAAATCACATATGTCCAGAGTTGGCGATGCAGCTCAATGAGTTGTTATATGCAACTCTTTACACTCTAGTTTGTTATTAATTAACAACTTAGTAATCTTCATTTACAACTCCGGACACATTGCATTAATTATCACACAAATACTTAAATGTTGGGTATTTGATTATGATAAATTACATTCCATGGGATTAGTTGAAATTCTCTCTTTCTTTTATAGCATCACTGAGTCAATAAAATAATTTACAACGAACTTCATTTTTTTGGAGAAAATTTACATATTTATCAAATTTTGAGATTATATATATATATATATATATATCCCTAATAAATAAAACCAGTCAAACTCTATCATTTAATATCTCCCGAAGCAAAAAGAGGGGGGAAATTGGGTCTATTGGAAAAAATTGAATGTAGATGAGGTCCCACTAAATCCCCTCATTTAATTCAAGTGCCGTGAAATCACCTAATTAAACTGAGGTTCCATGAAGTTTTCATCGAATGATTAAAAGTTATATAATTATTAGGGCCAAAAGTTATTACTAATCAAGAGTTTAAAATAGTTGTGATCGCTCCTCAGGCTAAAAATTGTGAGATTGTTTGTCACTGACAACTTTTGATCAGATGATAACGTCTTTTTGTCTTACGATAACAATTTTCGGCCTGATGAGCACAACACCCTGACCACATATCTATGTTTAATTATAGGACTTCGTGGAATCTTAATTGAATTATGGGATTTTGTGGGACCTCATGTTAATTAAGTTACTTCAATATGTAAACACACACATATATTCAAATTTACACACAGTTTTTGCGCATTCAGCTCGCTTGACCTAAAACGTCTTTTATTGGATGCATGTATCATGTTTGGATTAACAATAGAATATAATAAAAGATGAATAAACAATCATATCCTTAACAGATAATATAAATAAAATAAAATTATTGTTGATACATACTGTTATCCTTCATTGCTTTTTGATCTCACTTTCATTCATTCTTTTTTCACCAGCATACCCAGATACATATTCTTCCTGTCGATATATACTTTTTCGTTGAGGTCAGATTATTTTCACATCTTTTTTATTTTCAAAAATGGGTTACTCGACTTTATCTAACAAATTAAAGTCATTTGCTTTTACTTTTTCTTTTGATTAAAGCTAATTTTGCATTGCCATATGGTCAGTTTATAAAAAACGTATTCCTCATAGGTTTTGGTATTTTACATTTAATAAAGGGGAGAAAAAAGTTGTTTTTTTATAACAAAAAGGTTGTTTTTACTGATACAAAAAACAAGCTTTTACAATTTTTGCCATTTACAAAGGATGCCTGTGAAAATTAGGCAACATTACAAACGTTAATCATGTGTTACCACTACTGGAAATAAGGTCTTTCACGACCACAATTTTGGGCTTTTCACGACCACAAATAGGTGGTCGTGGAAGCCCGCGTCGTAAAAAAAGTGTGTTTTTCACGACCACATGTTTGTGGTCGTGATAGATAGGACCTATCACGTCCACACTTGGATAAAAATGGACGTGGTAGCCTCTTAGTAGGCACCAAATTTGGTGCCTCCAAAGAGGCTACCACGTCCACACTTGGATAAGTGTGGACGTGGTAGCCTCTTCCTAAGAGGCTACCACGTCCACACTTATCCAAGTGTGGACGTGGTAGGTGGACGTGATACCTATCACGTCCACACTTAGGTAGTGTGAACGTGATAGGGGGACCTATCACGTCCACACCTTATAAGTGATTTTTTGCATCTAGTTCCAAGTGATTTTTTGCATCTAGTTCCTGTGAGACAAAATCGAAGGCCTATTTTTTGCATCTAGTTCCAAGTGATTTTTCTTCTTATGCTCAACTGTCAGAGCAATCACTTTCGAAAGTTTTGTAGGCCCTCTTTGCTTCTTCTTCACAGGGGGTGGTTGGACCTCCTCATGATACTCTTGCTCGCGATCAGAGTCATTATCTGCCATTATAACCTGTGAAAGAGGAACAATTACATACATTAGCACAGAACAATTAATAATATTAGATAGATTATTAAATGAAAAACAATAACAATAATCAATACATTTTCTAACATTATGTGTTGTCGTCCCATATGTCCCATATACCCTCAGTATGATCATTTCTGACCGCACAGAAGTCATCATCATCATCATCTAACAAACTTCTTGTTGTTTTGCCTAATAATTGTATCTCATCATCATCACCATCATTTACTGTGAGAGCACAATCCATTTGATTTCTATTTTGCAAGGTAATGGAAAGCTTAACATTTGTAGGGTCTGATACATAAAACACTTGTTTCGCATGACTTGCTAGAATAAATGGTTCATCCTTGTAGCCGACCCTATTAAGATCAACAGATATCATGCCACTTTGGCGCTCAATCACAACCGCATTACTATGTACCCACTTTGTCGTACTCGTCTGACACAACAAACGACTCCGCTGCGATATCATTTATCATGTTGTCCATGCCAACATCGCAAACATATTCATCATCATCATTATCATCCACCTCTGCTGCTTTTACATGTTCCACGGTAGTTCCCAATTCCCCATGCCAAATCCACTTCCTATATCGGCGATTGATCCCCTCACAAATAAGGTCATTCCTTATAGAGTCAAGGCTCTTGCGATCAACATTCACACACTTCACACAAGGGCACGGGTACTTTCCATTCTTACTCGCCACATTTCTTTTGGCAAATTCAATAAACTCTTCCACCCCGTTTTGATATTCTTCACTAGTTCGCAAAGCATCCATCCAAGCACGATCCATTGGAGTAATGTGTATAATATGTATATACACTTGTCTTCATTAAAAAGAATAGAAGACAATTGAACCAATCAGAGGACTATCTATGGCAACCTAAAACAGTCCTAATCAACAACCAAAAACAGCCTCTACAAGAAACTAGAGCCTATTTGCATGCAATTTTTACTACCCTTCCAGCAAAGAAAACAAGCTTTTTCCAGCAATTATTGCTAAATAGAGCAGCCCAAAACACTCTTAAAATGTCCAGAATAGTCAACCAAACAGTGTACCAAATTAAGTGCAAATCAGAATTTACCACAAATGCACAAACCAAAAGCTAGAATTTGATATTCAACAATAGAAGCAATATTTAAGCCAGCAAATGAACCAAATATAATCACAATAATCAAAATAACAATTAACAATCTATTACCAAAACCAAATAAAATCAGTAATTCCATTGAGCTTATAAAATTAGTCAAACAATATTTCAATGCTTAAAATGTCTTACAGTGGGCACAAACTATATTAAAAAGCAAATACAAAAAATAAAAAAACAAAGAAAATACAATGAGAGAAAAATAAAAAAACAAAAAATAAAAAAAAAACTCACCTAGGAGTGTGGCGGCGGCTGAGGCGGTGTTGTTGCTGCTGTTGTTGATGATGGTGGTGGTGTGAGGGCGGGTGAGGAGGGAGGAAGAGGAGGGAGGAGGAGGGAGGGCGAGGAGGGAGGAGGGCGGGTGAGGAGGGAGGAAGAGGAGGGAGGAGGAGGGAGGGCGAGGAGGGAGGAGGGCGGGTGAGGAGGGAGGAAGAGGGAGGAGGGAGGAGGGAGGAGGGCGGGTGAGGGAGGAAGAGGGCGGAGGGAGGAGGGAGGGCGACGGGTGAGGAGGGAGGAAGAGGGCGGAGGGAGGAGGGAGGGCGAGGAGGGAGGAGGGAGGAGGGCGGGTGAGGGAGGAAGAGGGCGGAGGGAGGAGGGAGGGCGGAGGGAGGCGGCGGAGATAATGAGAGAAAGGCGCCAAAACCCGAAGTGAGTGCCAAAGTGTGAGAGGAGAAGAGAGAAAGGGAGGCGCAGAGAGTGCCAAAGTGTTGGAGGGAAATAAAAAAGGGTTTTGGCGCCAGTGGGAAAAAAATTGCCCACCTTTCACGACCACACTTGGATATATGTTGTCATGGAAGGGTCCCCTTCCACGTCCACACCTTTGAATGTGTGGACGTGGAAGGGGAGGACCCTTCCACGTCCACACTTATAGTGAGTGTGGACGTGGAAGGGTCCCCTTCCACGTCCACACAAATATATGTGTGGACGTGGAAGGGGACCCTTCCACGTCCACACTCCCTATAAGTGTGGACGTGGAAGAGTGGACCCTTCCACGACCACATATACAAATGTGGTCGTGAAAGATCTCCGCCTGGACAGTTATTTACATGTTATGCCACCGCGTTTTTCATCAACGACCAACATTGGCTTTTTAGTCGTTAATTATGGTCGTGAAAGGCCTATTTTCTAGTAGTGTACCCAATTAAAATGATACTTTAAGTTAACAAAAAGTTGTTTCTCGATTCACCTCTCCGCCATCCCATGCCATTGATACTCTAACGGATTCATTTCCCAAATTATTCTATTTGATCTTCAATGGCAATTAAATATTTCTCAAACTTTGATCTAAAATAGAAATGCAACTGATCCCTCCACACCTCTACATATGATTGATCGCTGTGAGCCTATGACCTTTCACCATTGACGTCAAGTTTGGACCATCGTGAACACTGACACGCCTAATATTCACCATTGCCTTCAAAAGGCATGGCTATCATGAACACTAACACGCCTATTGCCCACCCAAATTTTAATATGACGTAGTATGTATATTTTATTAATTAATCATATGAGTATTTTTGCACTAGAATTGAAATATGGTGTTGGACTGTTGGACACACTTTTTACAAATCTATGTGAGTAGTTTTGCTCCATCACCCTTAAATGAATGGTTTTGCCAAATAGACCTGATATTGAGTCAAGTACACCAAACGAAAAAAAAGTTTTGTGAAATAAGTGCAAATGGATTCTTTTTTGTCTAAAAATGGTGTAAAAATGAATTAAAAAGTTGTAAATTTGATAATTTCATTAACTCGGCTTAAGACTCTGTGAAATATTTACTTTGAAATTCAAGTGCTAGTTTCTATCCCCAGAAAACTCTTAGAGCAATTAAGACCATTAGATTGACCCAGCCATTTATTATATAATCCACTAGATATTTATATTCAATATTTAGTAGTGAAAGTTTTAATCAAACATCCGTGATATTATTGTTTATTTCTTATTTCTGTTTGTCTATTTTTTGTCCTTCAGATATTATTTGAGTTCATTACCAACGTTAAAAATCTTTACAATTCAATCAATGGTGCATAAGATGACCTTGAATCAATGAATCTTTAACGTCCCGAATAAGAAACTTAATTAAGATGAGGTCCTTTGAATTCACATAATTAATTTCAAGTCCTTACCAAGAAGTTGTTATCATGTGCTCATTAAATTATTATAAGCAGGCCAAACAATTGTTAACCTAAATCACTGACAAAGTTTGACCATACGATAACAGATTTTTGGCTTAACAACAACAACTTTAATTTTCACCACACAATAACAACTTTGGACCTCACAATTACAAAACTTGTTAACTCTGATTCAGTAACAACTTTTGAGCTGCCGATAACAACTCAATAATCATGTGATAACAACTTCGTGGGGGATTATGCAATTTCATGGAACCTTATCATAATTAACTAAGTTCCTTACACATGATATGTAAATTTTCCCATTATACAATTCAATTCAATGCATGCATTTTTTGTCAAGAGAAGAGACATGAATATATTTTCATAGGGATTATCTCCTTGGAATGCAAGTGAAAAATTAAATAAAACCAATGATTGAACAAATGGTACTCTTTCGGATGGTGTCACCTGTAGTCGACTAACTACATAGACTAACTAAATACATGAGAAAGCTATAAAACTAGGGCTTTAAAGTAAATATTTTTGCATTATTCATAAAGCTAATATAAAATATTTGTTTTTGAAATGTATTTTTTACTATAAAAGGAGATAGCTGATGGAATGTAAATGTTGGGATGCCCTATGAGTCAATGTTCATGTGATAAGCATACTAATTTTCCATTTTATTGGGTGATTTTTCTTCAACAAAACACACACCTAATGTGTATAGTAATATGTCCTCTGGTCCACAATACATGTCACCTTAACTAATTTATGGGCATAAAAATGATGGTTAGCTTGTTTAATAGGACCTCAATTATATATTACTGTGAAAATTAAAATCCAATACTAATAAAATGACCGAAAAATCATTTCTTTTAAGCCTCATAGAATATGACCATATGAGCTTATAAATAATTCAATTTAATAATAATTCACAATTAATTTTCCATGTATATATATGTGGTTTTTTTGGGACTTTTTACTTCCATATATATTTTAATTGCTTACAAGCACTTTTGTACATCAAGAAAGCATATTATACTAAGGGTAATTATGATACAAGTTTATTAAGTATTTTTGCTTTGTTTTTTGAGTTAAAGGGGTAAGCACTAATGACTTGAGGTTGCAAAAGGGATCAAACCTACAACCTTCTACTGAAAGAGGAGATGTCATACCATTAAGCTATGTGACCCTTGGTTGTTTTGCATATTTAATACTCCCTCTGGTCCTAAATATAGGGTCTAGTTGACTTTTTTGAAAAATCCTAAAAAAAAGCAAAATAAGTTAATTATAAATTGATTTACCTAATTTTTTCTCTTACGCTAGTTTATTTTACCTATAAGCTAATGGATAATATAAAAAGATATCAAATATGTCATGATTTAACAACCTATTTTGCAACCTTAATCTCTCCAAAAATATGTGAGTAACAAACTATTTGCACAAAAAATATTGTCTCTTAGTAAATATATACCTCAAAATTAGTTTTTGTATTGGTTGCACTTTGGTGCAAATTAATGTCTTTTGCATATTTATACCTTCGCTTAGTAATTACTAGAGTTTCATATCCAAAAGTTGGACAGAAGAACCTTTTGAATTTCCTTTGAAAAACGCGGGTGCACAAGTTGTTAGTTATTAACGGTTAATCATTAATCTAATCCATTCATAATCTCTCTGTGCATGTTGTTTCATTATTATAACTCTCTCTCTCTCTACTGTTCCAAGAAGGCAGCTTAATATATTATCAACAAGGAACACATATATACATCTTTGAATGGACAATGGTGGTTAAGGCTAATGCCCAAGGTCCCCATCATCTTCCTTCCTTTTCCTGCGTCCCCCATGCGCGATCCTCCACCCTCTCCTCCTCCTCTTTGGACCACTTGAAAAGTTTCAGACTTCTTCTTTGATTCATTTTCAAGTGTCAATAATTCACTCACCAAAGAGAAAGAAAGAAAGAAAGAAAGCAAGAGAGAGAACTCAATTCCTCTCTTTTTACGTTATTCCTATTTTCTCACTTCCCTTTTTATTCTCCCCTACCCTTTCTTACTTTCTTCCAATTCAACCTACCTATTCCATCAAACAGTACATTCAAATCCATCATCCTCTGCTTTCTTCCCCTTCTTATTCTTCAAAAACTGCTTGTGTGTTTTCCAAAGATTGATCCAAAATGGCAGTGCAACTTTGCTCTGAGAATTGTGGGGTTTCTCCAGGAATGAGTCCTAGAATTTCATTCTCCCATGACTTCTCTCAATCAGAAGTAATCCCAGTTGAGCAAACCCCTTTTAGATCAAACTCCTCTGGCTTGAACTCCAGCTTCGACTTTGATGTCTGTGTTCGTGAGAACTTGGAGCAAGAATCATCTTCAGCTGATGAACTCTTCTCTGATGGCAAAATGCTTCCCACTGAGATCAAACAGAGTATGAAGAACAAAGAAACACATCAGCCACCACACACAGAAACTGTTCATCATGAAACTAACTCATCCAGAAAAACAAGCAAGAACAAAGAAAGCCTCAAAGAGATGAAGCAGAAGCAGCAAAAACATGTGGCTGTGAATAATGATGATGAAGTGGAAGAGAAGCAAAGTTCTAATAATAGTACTAACAAGTCTTTTTGGGGATTCAAGAGAAGTAGTAGTTGTGGTAGTGGTGGCTATGGAAGAAGCTTATGTCCTTTACCACTCTTGTCAAGAAGCAATTCAACTGGTTCTACACCTAGTGTTAATAAGAGGGTGCCAATTTCAAAGGATGGTACCACAAGCATGATGAAGCAGAAGCATCATCATAATAATATTCCTACCACCACAAGGCCTTATCAGAAGCCTCCATTGAAGAAAATTCATGGACCATATGTTCATAATGGTGTTAGAGTCAACCCTGTGATTAATGTTCCTTCTGCAAACTTATTTGGTTTGGGTTCTATCTTCTCCAGCAGCACTAGAGATAAGTCCAAGAAGAAGTGATAGCTTGGTAGCTAAGATCCACAAAAGGTTCCCATCATATAAGGGGTATGTATTAAATTGAGGAGACTTATTCACTTTGACATTTCCTTTTTTAACTGTTATTCTCCTCGGTCTAAATATATCCAGATAGGTATATATCTATATACGTAAATTAAGAACATTTTGATTCCAATTTCCTTTCTCTCAAGTCTTCTTCAGCCCAAAAGGAGAGTAGCCTGAATCTGCATATTAACTAGTCTTTATGTTGCTTGTACTTTAGTGGTGTGTTTGACTATGGTGTGGTTAGGAAAATTAGGTAGATGGGTGAAATTTTAGAGAGGTAAAAGAAAGGGGTATGAAATTTGAAGGATCAATAAGAGAGAGAGAGGGGTAGGAATGATATAATGCAGGCACATGGTTTGGGGCACAAAAAGACAGGTAATGGTAGCTTTCATGGCTGTACCTTGCTTGTATGTTTGTTGCTGGACTTTTGTTATTTGGTCAGACAATGTGTAAATACATTGATAATTATTCAGCTTTCTTTTTTTCTTTTTTAATTATTAATTATCTTGTCATTTGTCATTGTTGTTCTTCTTCTTCTCTTCTGATGATGCTGCTGTCTCTGAAACAAGAGACTGATAGATGAGAAGAGAGAAGAAGGTGCTTTTGTGGAAATTTATGATGTAAGAGATTGGATTGTTCAGTTTGTTTCATGTTCACCTCCTTCTGCTTTCGGTTGCTTTTGTCCTTCATTGATTCATTCAATAAATATGTTATTCTCTTCACTAGGATTTCTATCTTCTTGTTAGTCTGGAGGGAATATTATATTCTGAACTTTTCATAAATAAACTGTTTAATTTTTCATTTTTTTCAGGAAAAAAATAGGGCAAAAGTGTACCCAATAGCATGATAATTTCTAAAAGGTGCACCTAGTTGCATGGTAATTTTTCAGGGGGCAAATTTAACACTTGTAATTTAAAATGGGGCAAATATTTTTTTCATCCATTAAAGTTAAGTTTGACCATGATGTTAGGTGCACCTTTAAGAAATTATCATACTAATGAGTATCTCATTTTAAATAATAAGTGTCAAATTTACACCCTTAAAATTATCTTGTTACTGGATGCACCTATAAGAAATTATCATGATACTAGTGCACTTTGCCCAAAAAACTATGTTTTTATGTTTAACTTTTTTGGGTGTGTTAGCATTAGATAAAAGATAAGGAAATTATGAGTAATTAGGGTAAAACTTTAATTCTTACTTAATTTTTCAATCTCTATCTCATATTTTTCATTGGGATTTCATTATCTCATTTATTTATTTTTCAAAAAATAGGATTCATCAATATTTTCTTTCATTCCCCTTCTTTTATTTTGTTCATGCCAAACAGGCACTAATAAATCTACAATAAGATCGCTATAAATAAAAAATTCAAGTAACTATAATCATATATTCATTTTTTTTTTAATTTCTCTTTCGGTAGCATTTAGCATGTCATCTTTTAGGCACATAAACGGCTCTCGAATGATTCAGATTGAGACAACAATCATACATTCTTAATAACATAATTGACTACAGACACAAGAACAAATGTAAAGGTCGAGATCTTAACACAAGTGTTTTACCAAAACAAAAGGAGAGACTTCAATACTTAAGTAATGATGTGCAATTAAAATACTTTGAGGTGAGAAAAATTTTAAACTAAAAAGTAATATTTGATTCGTTTTACTTGAAAAAAAATTAAATTATACATAAGTAAATAAAATACAGATGATGGTGATGATATAACACGTGTGTACAAAGCCCAAAGCAAACAACTACTCAAGTAATTTGTTAATAAATTTATAGGAAAATTATATTATTACTATGTATAAATAATATGACTTATACATGTATTATTGATAAGACCATGAGTATACTTTATAATTCCTTTTATAAGAAAATTGAAAAAAAATACAAAATTTATTGAATTAAAGGATTTGAATTGCAATCGCTCCTGTCTTTATTCTAATATTCCAAAATTTGAATTGGTTTGGTGTAAAATATGAGCACTTATATTTGAATAAAATTAATTCAAATTTTAGACTCTTATAATAAATGGGCGAAGGAGCAAAATTAGCCACCGTAAATTTCCAAATGGACAACTCTGGCACCCGTAAATTGGATAGTGCAAAACCGTACATTATAAATAAAAATGGGACAAATTTAGCACTGTCAAACAGAGGTGTTAAGTTTGACCGTTAATTGACTGGGAATGCTGATATGGCATAATGACGTGACACAATGAGACATTATGTGTCGGGCGAAGGTGCAAAACTAACCACCGTAAATTTTCAATTGGACAACTCTGACACCCGTAAATTGAATGGGGCAAAACCGTACATTGTAAATAAAAATGAGATACATTTAACCCCACCGTTAAGTAGAGGCAAACAGACGTTAGTTTAAACGTGGGTCTCACCTTCATTAAATGACGTGGCATTCCAGCATTGCATCTGAACCCTAATTCCTAACGGGGTATTTGCACTTTAGTCCCAAAGAATCATATAATTATTATTAGGTCCTGACTCTCCTTCACCCTCTCCTCCATCCCTCCTCCCCAACTCTCCCTCTTTGCATGCCGGACGCCGCCGCCGCTCCTCTGGCGTCCTTGCTGCCGCCGCCCCTCACTCACACCTCCCTCCATCTCCTTTATTACTTTTAATAAATAAGCATCATTTAGATCTCTTTATACGTTCCATCATCAACAAGCTCCTCCATGAATTTCAAGTACTTAGGAACAATTTTTTTAATACTCTCTCTATTGCAATTTTTATATTCTTCAACTTTTCTGGTGATTTTGTTCCTCCTCTGGCAGGTACCAATTAAATCTCTTATTTCTCTCTCTCTTCCCTGCAGTTTTTTCTTCTTCTACAGATTCCCACTTCAATTCTGATTTTGTGGAGGGTCATTTTTTTGTTGAAATTTTTGGGGAATTGAATTGTGCCCAAGTTTAATTTTAGATACAATTGATGAATAGTATTATTCCTTTTTTTTTGGTGTAATCAAGCATAAGTTATGAGGAAGCTGTCGCCGGCAAGGACGCCGGAGGAGCGGCGGCGGCCGGCGGCGTGGAAGGAGGGAGAGTTGGGAAGGAGGGATGGAGGAGAGGGTGAAGGAGAGTTGTGACCTAATAATAATTATATGATTCTTTGGGACTAAAGTGCAAATACCCCTTTAGGAATTAGGGTTCAAATGCAATGCTGGATTGTCACGCTTAAACTAACGTCTGTTTGCCTCTACTTAACGGTGGGGTTAAATGTGTCCCGTTTTTTTTTACAATGCACGGTTTTGCCCCATTCAATTTACGGATGCCAGAGTTGTCCAATTGAAAATTTACGGTGGCTAGTTTTGCACCTTCGCCCGACACATAATGTCTCATTGTGCCACGTCATTATGCCATATCAGTATTCCCAGTCAACTAACGGTCAAACTTAACACCTCTGTTTGAGAGTGCTAAATTTGTCCCATTTTGATTTATAATGTACGGTTTTGCACCATCCAATTTACGAGTGTCAGAGTTGTCCATTTGAAAATTTACGGTGGCTAATTTTGCCCCTTCGCCCTATAATAAATATATAGGAGGGAGGAAGTTCATTATTTTTTAACATAATTAATTCTTTATTTTGAGTTTGAAGGGGAAACGGTTTAGGTATGGAGACGGGACTCTTAACCTGGCTCACCATTCTAGATTCTATTCTGGTCAAGTCAATAGTCAGTAACATGAAATGGAAGAGAAATTCAGTCAATAAATGCACGTTCTTTGCAGATTCATAAATGAAATGTCAAGTACTACTTGTTTTATGGTTCATTGAATGCTCACAAAAATGATTGAAGTTAATAATTTACGATCGTACTTACCTAACCTTTTAATTTTAGTCACCATATAATTATGTTATTCCGTCAAACTCAAAGTTCTTATGGGAAAAAACCAAGTATAATCACTCTAATGTACGGTCATAGTATATTACTCCTATATTGTTCATAAAAAACTACAAAATTTGTTTTAAAGCAATACTATGTTAAAAATGCTATTTTTTTTAAATTATGTCCTTGTTAATATACGAAAGAGAATGCATGAGACATAGGAAATGAGAGATGATGTAACAAGTTAAACCACATGCAGTAAAGATGAAAGAGAGTGATAAAAAAAAGATGAGTGATGGGTAAAATTGAAAAAGTTGTAATTAGTTTTAGACAAACATAAAACGAAGCTTGTGCACCAAAAGAGCACATTTATCAATTCGCTATTTTGTGTGTTATAAGTTATTATAAGATAATATGGTACATGTTAATCTCCTTATGAAGTTAGAGCCTGAACAAGAAGTTGCATCTATAATATTCTACAATATTATGGCTTTGATGAATTTCTCTTACTAGTGAAATTATTTTTCTCAAATGGTTATATATTCTTGATATGCATGTGTAATAATTCCCATGAGAAATAAGAAATCAAAGAATCACTAATTGGCATATGTATTTTGATTTTTGAAATGAATCATTATTTGACCTTCTCTAATTAAATGGATATCTAGGCCTAAATGGGAGAAATGAAAATGGAAAGGATAAGGATGTAAAGTAGATGTAATGATGAGAAATAAAGTTTGTGAGACTCATGAGAAAGTTTATGAGTCCAGAGATATATGTAAAATACAATAAAATCTTTCATTTCCAATTCCTTATTTTCATTTCTACACACCAAATAGTACCTAAGAGTTTGTGATTTCCCTTGTAAAATAAGAGTTTGTAATTTTGTTTTTTTCCATATTCAATGCAAAATCTGGCCAAAAAAATATTCAATGCAAAATGTAAAGATGCTTTACTTTATGAACGTTACGTAGCTTATATATTGATTTTGAACACACAATCTAAGTGATATTGAAGATTTTTTTTCCTTTGACATAGCATATAAATATCGGATCATTATTGATTTGTTATAATTCATATTAATATTTAATTATTGTCACTATGTCATTATTGAATTATATACTGCGTCATATCCATTTTTATTTGTATAAAAAATGTTTGAACCTATGAACCCTAATTTCATTTCAACAATAAAATGGATAAACGAATATTGTGTATTTTATTTTAGAAGGCCATTTCATTTCTATTGGTAACTATTTTCTACCTAATCAATGGATCTATTATGGTTGATGAATTTGATTACTCCCTCCGTTCCTAAATATAAGATCACTTTGGGGAAGTGGATAAGTTCCTAAATATAAGATCACTTCCTATTTTATCTCAAGTTTTGCCTAAACTACCCTTATACTCCATCTTTTCATTGAAAACCTCTCCTCCTTTTAAAGTTAAGTAATTGAGGGGATTTTGGGAAGATCATGTAATTTTATTGTCTTCCTTAATCTCCCCAAATTAATCAAAGTGATCTTATATTTAGGAACGAATAGAGTATTTTATTTGTCCACAACCTCCTCATTCACACACACACAGGTTTCATTAGAAAAAGAAGGATTGTCTTGTCAAAATTATTAATTAGTAACTTTATTACTATCGTTTTTTATTTGTGTCAATCATTATCATTCAAAATATTTAAAGTTAATATATTGTCATTTCATGATATTGCTTCAATAGTTAAAATTTTGATATGTCCATTTTATTAAAAAACTGACAATGCTAAAGTTATAAAAATAAAAAAGTACAGTATAACTGAAATAGCTCGAAATCTAAAGTTCAAGAACAAATGCACTTTTTTTTATGTTTAAGGATAGCTAGGTTTAATTTGCTCAAATAAACTATTTATTAAGTAGCTTATTCTAAGAATATTGTGTTTTTAGAATGTTTGGTTTGACTTATTTTTTTATCTGACTTGTTTTAATTAAGTAATTTATTTCATAGGTAGAAGAAAATAGTTTATTTTCAACTTATAAGTAGTTTATGATACGGACCTCGCAAATTCTTACTTTTCTTACACATTCAATCACAACTAATCCAAACATACACAATATGAGTTATGAAAAATAAATTACTTATAAGTCACTTTTGTCTCAAATAATTGAAATATAAATCTCATTATACAATCTCACTTATTTTCAATCAGAGTTAAAAATGAGTCAAATTTAAAATGAGTCACTTTTGATAAGACAATCCAAATGCAGAAAATTTGTTGAAAATAAAGGAAAAGAAAAAAGTTGGTCTCCCCAGCCAGCCTTAATGTTATATAGATATTTTTTCTTTCTTTCTTTTTCTCAGCCATCGCTATATGGTTTTCTTCTTATCAGACCCTCGCTATATTGTTTCATTTTTGGAACAGTTGGCCCAGTTTTTATATGGGCTTTTGAGTGGGCCTATACTGATCGCTTAGTGGGTTTTTAATTTACCAGACTTTATTTGTTTCTTTTAGTTTTTTACCAATATTTTGTTGGAGTTCAAAAGAAGAATTAGGCTCGTCAGTTGCCGTGGTTTTATTATCCTCTGGCTATGGAAGAAAATTATGGAATTTCCAGAGGGCCGAAGGTAATTAGTTCCTTTTACAACGAACCATATCCCATGTTTAGAGTGTATCTTATGAAATTTTCCATTTAGATTTAAATATTTTCTATAATAAAAAAAAATTGATTCTTTTAGCTATATATGAACGTCTGTAAGAGGCTTTAGCCTATTTAGGGTGTGTTTGGAAAAAGTGGTGGAGAAATAATTTTTTTTCAATATGGTTTTTTAAAAGTTGGTTTGGGTAAAAGTTGGTTTGCGAGAAACGATTTATGTTTGGATTCGTAGTTGCAAAAGTGTTTTTTTTTCATACTACTTTTACAAACATGTTTGGATGGTGATTTTGAGAAACCAGTTTAGATGGTAACATGATATTTATTGAATAATACACAATTAAAATATTCGGATATTTTCAATAATTTAAAATTAAAAAATTTAATAGATTAAATTGCATAAGGTTTCATTGCAAATAAGAAAAATTTAATACATTAAAATGCATATAAATTAGAGGTCATGGATCACATTACATTTGGATATCAAAGATGTTCTACAATTCGATCTCGAAACCTGTCACGGATACGATTCATGCGAGAAGAAGATGATGTAGAAAAATTTGATGATAAAGCCTCTTGGTTTTGATGACAATTATCTTCATCTATCAAACTTTCATCTTCAGAAATCAGTTTCTCAGAAATAAGCTGGTTGGAGAAGCTCCAAATTGGAGTTTCTCAGAAACCAGTTTCTCAAACCAGTTTATCCAAATAAGCTGGTCAGAAATAAACAGGACCCAAACATGACCAAAAACCAAAAAACTATTTATGTAACTCAAACCAGCTTTTGGGGGTCCAGAAACAGTTCCCAAACACACACTTAATCATGTTGTGATGAAAAGAATCCAGAAACCTAGACATCTCATTCATGTTTTCATTTCTACATCTCCAGTGTGATTTTTAAATGATCTTCTATTCATGAAAAGTATTATCTCCTCCTAAATATAAGACATATTTACTTAATTAAATTATATTTAGGATGTAAGTTAAGTTAATTAACAATGACATGACCCTAACACATTTATCGTCATCATCTTCCCTCTCTAATTTTTTATTTGAGGAGCATTAGTAGTAGGGATAACTTGAAAACATTTGTGAAAAAATAGAGATAAGTTTTATATGTATGACCAAATTCACCTCCTCAATATGTCTTATATTTAAGACTTGAGGGAGTATTTAATTATAAACAAGCTTGTTATAATTATGTTTATGTTCCAGCTTCGTCCAACATTTTGGATGTCTATTTATTTTACAAAGTGCCGCACATAATCCTGTAAATTTAACATTTATACTTGATGCAGAAATGACGCGGGTAACATCAGATTAGACATTCAAAATCAACCAGAAACTTGAATGTTTTGTTATGAACCGGCAATTATAAAAATTTCTTTGACATTGACATATTATAAAAAGTGTTCCATTATCTTTTATTGTTTTCCATGTAGTTTCAATTTTTTAATGGCCAAATCATTTAATTTCTTTTTACAGAGACCAAAAGAGATGAAAGGAGGCCAACAAGATAAGAGTCAAAGTGCCGTAGTGTGAAGGCAATGGATTTCCACATCAGAAATGACACTATCACACCACCCTTTTTTGTAGACATAATCGCAAAGCTTGCATGCCTTTGTACTGATATTACACACGACATATCTTGCCCCTAACACATCAAATCAAAAGCCTCCTTACCACTGATGGGTTATGCTTTGTAATATACAAATGAAGGTTGGAAATCCTGTTGAAAAAGGTGCCTATATTTAGTGTTCCACAATATTTTAAACAAAGTTCTTTCTTGGAAGAGCTTTTGTGCTTAGCAAAAAAGCCTCATGACTAACAAGTATTAATCTTGTTAATAAATATTTGATTTATGAATCACCAATTCGTGAATTAAAATCTCGTTAATAATGTATGGACACTGTTTTTGAATGTTATACAAGTGTATCTATAAATATTTTTGAAATTTAGAGGCATGCATTATTCACATTGAATCTTGTATACTCAACTCATATAAACTTAATTTATAATTGAAAAACAGCCCATGAATTGCCTTTTGCTTTTTCTTTGTTAGCTCCAGTCCCTATCTGTTCTTTTCCCCCTTTTATGGGTTTATGAGCTTTTGAGATCTAGGAAACGATAAAAAAGGAAGTTCAATCCTTAGATCTTTTGGATTGATGCCTTTTTACAATGATATAGAACTTCATTAGCTAAAAAGCTTTGCATTATTTGTAAATGAAAATGACATTTATAAACTCATAATTATTCGCGAGTTCACACTCCACAACCCCATTCCCTAATATTTAAACCATGAAAAACTTCACTTTGTACAAAATTATGAGCATGATTAAACAAAAGGTATGTATATTTGGTGCAATTCTTTTTTTTCTCGAGAAAACAAAGGAAAAGCATACCAAATTCAAAGGAGCGTGGCCTACATTTTCTTCACTTCCTATTTTTTAACATGTGAATACACGACAACAAAAATAGTGAACAGATAGTTCAGATTCATAATTATTTACATTAATCGCATCTTCAACTGTTGTTCTTTGAGTTGTCCAATTCTATCCAATCCTCATCAGCTCAACTTTGTTCAGTCAGTATTGAAAAAGAAGAATTTGACCAAAAATATTACTGAAAAAGAAGCATATTCTCTGTCTCAAAGCTGTAAATTTTTTTCCTCAGCCCAATTCGGTCCCCTCTTTTTGTTGCGAAGCTTTTTTGTTTTTTGTATAGGAATCATGATTTGTTCAGTTTTTATTTCTTTAAGAAAGAATGATACAACATAGAAACAAACAGACACCTGCAAACAATTATGCAGTAAAAGAGAAAATAGATATTAAACAAAAATTCCCAATACCAATTACACAAGTACATAATTATGACTTAAGTGGGTTTATTTTCTCTTTTTTAACCTTTGATCTCAAGAGAGAGGGGCTTTGGAATAAACTAACATGTTTAATCTTGATTCTTTAATTCCATCAAAGAAATATAGATGTGTTAAGTGAAAGTTTAGCAACTAATTGATACTAGTGAAAAAAGGTTAAAGACTAAAAGTTATATTATCTTTCGGCCATGTTATTTAGTTAGTCAAGAAATTATTGAAAAGGAACAATACTGGGCTGGAAAGTTGAAAGAATTGCCCACAAAATGATGGTGCATCCGTGCAAGTGGGGATGAACTTTTGCCCTTAAACATTGTGTCCCGAATTCAACACCTGTATATGGATGTATCTCTGAATAACTATTCTGTAATTTAATTTCTTTTATGTCTTTTATTTTTATTTTCTTTTTTAAGAATTGTAATTTTGACATTTTACTAATGAAATTGTCTTTTTATAAAAAAAACTGTCCCGATTTTAACTATTCAGGTTTCTGCATTTTGTGCTTCATATATAGTACATATTATCGTCTTCCGGTAGCAATACTTTATATCTAAAGTTTCCAAAAGAAATTAAGGATTTAGTTGTATAGGATTGAAATTTAATTGAATATCCACGTCACTTTTTAAAGTGGCGTGCAAGACCTTTTTCTTCACATCACTAGTTTTCAAGTCACTTTAAAAAATAATGTGAAAACTCGAAAAAAATGACATAAAAAACCTTTATTTATAATAGTGATAATACTTATTATACCATGTTCCGGTAGGAATACTCCATATCTGGAGTTTTCAAAAGAATTTGTAAGGATGTAGTTGTATTGAGTTGAAGTTTAATCGAATAAATTGATAACTAATGAACCAATTCAAGGACAGCAAATCAAAACTAAATTAAAGATGAATGATAATTTTGAAATTTCCAGATGATATCGATGCATTATACACAACTAAGTTGGATTTTATATATTTTAATGATTGTAATTTAATTTAACAGTGTAGCATGTGAGCATGAGATGTCATATAGTGTCTAAGGTTTCAAGTTATTGTTTCCTTAAAATTGTGATAACTGTATATGGAGGAGGGAGCAACGCATGTGGTAGCTATACGTATCATTCTGAGAACATTATTTTGGCCTCTTAGATCAGATGTCCCACCATATGTTTACCCATTTTGATGAAACTCCGGGAGGCAACATAATCTATTAAGATCTGGTTGATCCTTCCTCTTGTTTTACGCCAATTTCATTTCTATTTTTTTTTTATGCCACAACCAAATACATTGTTATTATTAGACTTTTACTAACTTAAGAATGATTATTTTTTAATGTAAATCTAAAGCTGCGTGAGATAAAATAAAACTCGAAATTAAAAAAACTTAAGATCAATTGCTTTTGCAAGGAAATGGTATCATAAAAGTAAAATACATAATACATACTTCGTCTAAATGTAGGAGCCAACTAACTAATTTATAACAAATTAAAAAAAATAGTTCAAATAAATATTATTAGAAACAAATGCGTGCAAATTTATTTTAATACTCCTGTGGATTACTGTATTTGCATGGGAAATCTTGTGTGATGTGCAATCGACAAAGGAGTATAATAGAAAATTAAATATGATAAATTATGAAACGAAGAGAATTGAGATATCACATTGAAGACCGAAATATAACTGTTTTGTAGCTCTTACATCTAAGGTCGAATAATGACCACGTCTTTAGTTCTTCTTGGTAAATAGAGCTTTTATCCTTAATATAAGTTATCAAATTAATTTTGTTTAAATATATAATTTTGTTTCTAATTTAAAGTTTGAGGACTTTTAAGTCTTTATTGTTTATTTTTATTTTGAGTTTTTACTCATTTATCCTTAATTTAAGTTATCAAGTTAATTGTGTTTAAATATATAAGTTTGTTACTAATTTAAAGTATGAGGACTTTTAAGTCTTTAATTGTTTATTTTTATTTTGACTTTTTACTCATTTATTTAAAATATAACAGTAGAAGTTAAAAAATTATTAAATATAATTAATGAGATTGTAATATTTTCTTGATTTAGGTGAAATAATGTCTCAGAAGGTAGAGTGATATTTTCCTTTAGAGAACCAAACATGTGAGATGTCGTTGTTCTTTGTATAGAAATACTACTTGGAGATGAAAATGATTTACCTTTATTACTGATAAAATAATAAAAGGAATCTGAGGCAGAGTCAAGAAGATAATAATAAAAAGGAATATGGTTTCCTTTTGGGATGAGATATCTGAAGCAATAATGAGAAAGGAGAGGGAGGTACATAAGCTGAAAAGGAAAGAATAAACTTCAGAGTAAAAAATGATGCATCTTTTTTCTTGCCGTGGTTCACCCAAGTAAAAAAAGGCTAAGGGAACATGCAATATAGGTGTAATGACTACAAGATCACCTGCTCAGCTAATGCGACACCTCTGCTGCCTTTTACTCACACGACTTTTTTTTTTTTTTTTGTTTTTGAGGTTGCATGGCCAAGTATACTTGGATTACAGGTTCCTTAGGCCGACATTTTGGCCGCTTCTACCGCGTTGGTCTTCAATCAAAATATTGATGCAGCTTGGTGATGGTTCTGAAAGAATATTAGTATCTGCTTCCATATCATGAGCTTCCTTTGCTAGCTGGTCTGCGCATTTGATCGCCTCCCTTGGACAGTGTTTGATTTCCAACTCCCAGTGTGAGTAGATCAGCTCCCTGATGGAATTAAGCTCCTGCCGTAGAGGGTGGGAAGGGTTGCCGTTCTGCATGATCAGTTGGTAAGCCTCCATGGAGTCTGTGTAAGCCTCAACCTTTGTGTATCCTTGAGCTTTGCACAGCTTGAGTCCTGCATAGATGCCCTTAAGTTCTGCTGTAGTAACAGGGATGTACCCCAGTTTCTCTTGAAATCCTAGTAACCAATTGCCTGTTGTATCCCTGATTACCCCGCCGCATGTCGCCTGGTGCTGTCCATTGACTGAGCCGTCTGTGTCCAAACGAACGAAGCCATCTGGTGGGGGGGTCCAGTCCGGGTTTTGTGAGCCTTGGTAGCCAAAAATCTTGTGCTTAAGTGTATCCGCAGTGGTGGTCTCCATCAGATGACAGAGGGTCTGGTGTCGGATTTCCTGTGCTTGGAGACGTGTGCCCTCCATGACTCCTGTGCAGCGGTTCTTCCAGAGCAGCCAACAAATGATGCTGAAAACTTTTGCCCAGCTCCAGTGTTGATAGGGCCCTTCTCCAAAGCTGTGTGTCATATTCTCCTTAAGCCATACCTGCAAATTAGAACAGAAAAAACTAGCACGGTCGTTAGCATTAACAAAAAGGAGCCACACATGTCGTGCGATCTCACAGTCTCTCAAGATGTGTATAGTGTTTTCCTCACGTTGGCACTCAAAAGGACACTCCGCGCTCTGTGATATTCCTCTCTTAGTTCTCTCACTATTTGTTGGTAATCTCTCTTGGAAAGCTTGCCATAGGAAGTATTTCACTTTTTCCGGAACGGGGAGTTTCCATAACATTTTCCACTGGACAGGTTTCGGATGAGTTTGCTCGGTATGGATCCACCTGTATGCTGAGCGCACACTGAAGTTGCTATCTGACGCTACTCTCCAGCTGAATTGGTCGGGTTCAGTGCCCTTTGGAGGGGGGATTCTCCTAATGGTGTTGATGATCCAATGGGGAAGGAGATTCTGCCATTTTTCAATATCCCATGAGCCATTGGGAATGACCAAATCGCGCACCGTAGCATGCGAATTAAGCAGGTGTAGGTCTGCCTCAACAAAGTGGATGAGGGGTTCATTGAGAGGGGACCAAAGATCCCACCAGAAACTGCTGGTGGTACCATCCTTAATAATCCTCCCTGTCCCTTTGTAGAATTGAGCCCAAAGCGCCGAGATCCCCTTCCACAGGGGGGAGGAGTTTTGTTTCCTGCAAACGAGGGGGTATTGGTCAGTACCGCAGCCATATTTGCCTCTAATGCATTTCACCCAGAAGGCTTCTTTATTCGTTAAGATACCCCAACAAAGTTTCATAATGTAGGCTTGGTTGTGGGCTTTAAGATCCTTGATTCCCAGGCCGCCATGGGTTTTCTCATTTTTGATGGTGTCCCATGGAATCATGTGTAGCTTTTTCTGGTCAGGGTGCTGATTCCATAGGAAGTTCCTACAGATCTGCTCAATTTCAGTCAGAGTTCCCTTAGGCAAGCACATGGACTGCATGAGGTAGCTAGGTATAGATGAGAGGACCGATTTAATCAGGGTGGTTCTGCCTGCTATTGTCAAGAACTTGCCCTTCCAACCTGCCATTTTCTGTTGTATTTTCTGGATGAGAGGGGCAAAGTGGAGTTTGGTGAGCCTTTTGTGAAGAAGAGGCACACCTAAGTATTTTCCTAAGTCTCCTGTAATACCAATTCCAAGGTGGTGGCTGAGTTCTCTAGCTCGATTGATATGAACATTTTTGGAGAAGAAAGCTTTTGACTTAGCCAAGCTGATACGGTGGCCCGAAACCTTGCAGAAATTCACCATGATATCCCTCATCACCTGAATTTGTTCTCCGGAGGCCTCCCCAAAGAGGATGAGATCATCTGCGAAGAAGAGGTGTGATATGGTTGGAGAATGTTTATTAAAACGGAGTCCTTTCCATTTACCACGTTGCACTTCCTGGAGGATACGGTGTCCTAATCTTTCCATACACAGGATAAAGAGGTAGGGACTGAGTGGGTCACCCTGTCTTACTCCTCTTGAGGGGTGGAAGGGTGCCGACTCCTCCCCATTCCACAGAACCTTCATTTTGGTAAGAGAAGTACATGCCATGATTAACTTGATGAGGTGATCTTGGATACCCAATTTGAGGAGGGTATCTTGCAGAAATCCCCAGTCTAAACGATCGTAGGCCTTCTCCATATCCACCTTGATCGCGACATGACTTTTAGTACGGCGGCATTGGCGCATTGTATGTATTGCTTCTTGGGCAATGATAGTGTTATCACTGCCTTGTCTACCTTGGATGAAGCTACATTGCTGCGGCCTGATGATATATGGCATGATGTTCTTCAGCCGAGAAGTAATAATCTTGGTAATGATTTTGAAACTGACGTTACAGAGGGAGATTGGCCGAAATTCCGTCAGTGAAGTGGGGTTATCCACCTTGGGGATTAGGATAATGTGCGTGTGGTTAATTTCCCCCAATCTATGCGGTTCCTTCCAGATGTCACGGATTAGCTGGCAAACCTTGGTTCCAATTCGACTCCATTGGGATTGGAAGAAGTGTGCATGTAGTCCATCCGGCCCCGGGGCTTTGAGGGCCCCCATCATGAAGGCAGCATTTTTAATTTCAATATCCGTGACCTCCCCATGGAGATTCGCCGCATCATGCGGCCTAATTGGAGGAAAAGTGGCGAGCCATGAGTTTGGGTCAGTCACATGGTCATCTTTGGAGTACAAGTTCTGGAAGTATTCTTGGGCGAGCTGGCGGAGGGTATTGGGGTCATCAATCCATATTCCTTCTTCATTTTGTAACCTCTCGACCCGTTGTTTTTTCCTGCGTATGGTAGCGGAAGCATGGAAGAACCGCGTGTTACGATCACCCCATTTAAGCCATTTACAACGCGATTTCTGGTACCAATTCAGCTCTTCTTGGGCGGTCAAGTGTTCATATTCTTGCCAAAGCCGTTTTTCAAGGCGGAAGAGGCCAGAGGAAATGCTGTTCTGCCTGGCCTTATCAATGCCATTGAGCCGTTTCATGATTTGGTTCTTACGTTTGGGGATGCAACCAATATTATCCTTGCACCAGGTAGAGCTGAGAGTGGCAAAGGAGTCTCTGCCCTCATTCCATCCTTTCGCCTCCCATGCGGATGTGACCAGGTCAGCGAAGGTGTCTTCCATTGTCCACGCAGCCTGGTATTTGAAGCGACGGGGTTTGGTCTTGGGAGGGAACGGCGGTGAGGCGCGTAGCAGGAGAAGGCGGTGATCAGATTTGTACTTGAGGCTATGGCTGAGTTTATAACTGGGATGATGCAGTTCCCACTGAATATTACTGAATCCCCAGTCTAGCCGCTCTTTAACATTCTGTGTTTCCCATGTGAATCTTTCACCCTCATAGGGAATCTCAAGGAGTTGTGCCCCTTGGATACAATCATTGAATTGTCGCATAGGGGTAGGTGAAGGGATGGAGCCCCCCAGTTTATCAGAAGGCTGGAGGTAGGCGTTGAAATCACCCAAGAGGACCCATGCATCGGTGGTAGTGTGGCTTAAGGTTTTGATATTCTGCCAGAGCTGTTCACGTCTCAGGGCTGTAGTTTCACCATACACAAAGGTGGTGGTAAAGGAGGAGTTGGTTCTCTTGTCAGATAAAAGGCAGTGGATGAGTTGGGTAGTGGAGAGTTTGTACTCGAGGTGGATATCATCTTCATTCCACATTATCCAAATGCCCCCTGCAAAACCGGTGGCTTCGAGGCGGATCCAGTTGGTATAACCAAGTTTACGTATCACCCTATCAGCTTTAGGGCCACTAATGCGGGTTTCAATAAGGCAGAAGACATCTATTTTTTCCTTTTTGACAATGTTTCTAAAAGTAGGGGGAAAATGCCTATTTCCCGCCCCACGACAATTCCATGAAGCAATTATCATTATAAACTTTCAAACTAGAGAGAATGGATGCACTCACTAGTCAAGAGGATCATCCTCCTCATCCCCTCGTGTGGCATCCCCTCGTAAGGTAGTTCTTGGCATTTCGCCCGCCGAGGTCATTTCCACATCCTCCGATGCGTCCAACTCCGCTGCAGATAATCCGGCCTCTGGCGGTCGGGGGTGGAAGGGGACAAGCCCCATGGAGGGGGAAGGTGGGGGTTGCTGTGATCCGTCGAGGAGGATGACTCCACCATTGGGTGGTGGCATCAACTGGGGTGGGTCAACAATCGACGTGGAGGCAGTATGGGAGGAGCTTCCCAGCACAATAATGTGGTCACGTTTTTGGTTGGGTTTCCTGTGGGCCTGCTCCCTAGCCACCATCCCACTATCCGGTGGGCCTGATACTACCCCTTTGGGTTCCCATTGGGCCTTTCCCTTTTGCTTCGGCCCATTTGGGTTTTTGTTTTCCTTTCCACTTATTTTTGTACCCCCTAGTGCTTTCTGCTGTGCATTTAGTGCATTGTCCTTTTTTTGTTGCCTTTGCTTAAAATCCGCCGGGTGCACTCCCTCCATGCTGGGGGTGCTCTGACACTGTTCTCCTGCTGTGCCCTGCACCGCAGGCCCTCCTTTATGAATATCCACCTCATACCCCTCAAAAGTCTCATTTTCCTCTCTATCCAAGTCAGCTAGTACGCTGAATCTCGAGGTTGACTTGCCATTTCTATGATCTCTGACTGCCTTTTGCCCTTTCGACTGGTCGCTGGTACCACCCAATGGGGAAGGGGTTTTGGGGGAACGAGCCTTGTTCAGTCTCCCCGCTATCATCCAGGTTCCAAAGGCTTCCTCCGCCGGGGGGGAGGTTTTGGTCGCCGGCGATGGGGTGGTGACCTTCGGCGATGTCGGCGGTTGAGACTGGTTTGTGGTGGGTTGGGGGCTCCACAAGCATCCCTCCTTCCTATGACCATATCGGCCGCAGCCAAAGCAGATCATGCCGAGTCCTTCGTATTCCACGTGATAGACTGAGTTAGCGGCAATGATTTTGGGAACCAGCTTCTTTTGGAGGTCGAGCTCCACACAAATCCTAGCGTAACGACCTCTTTCCACTCTTGCCGTTGGTGACGGTGCTTCCGAGGGGGAAAGCATATCGACCCTCATCGTTTTGCCGATCCGATTCCCCAATCTAGAGATAAAGGTTCTGTTGTAGCAGTGCATCGGGATGTTAGGCACTCTTACCCAGGTAGCAATCTTCCCCAGAGGGTTGTGGAATGGGTCAAAGGTCGGCGTCCACCGTTGGACTAAGATTGCATGTTGGTGTATTACCCAGGGTCCTTCATAGAGGATTTTCTGATATTGCTGAGTCCAGCCATCCTTGTTGGAGAACCTGACAATGAAATAATTGTTAGGGAGGTCAATGAGGTCAAAATCAGAGGTTTTCCAGATCTTGCATAGGTTGTTTTTTAGGGTGTAGACATTATATCTCCTCCCCAGTACTGTAATGATTAAGGCCATGTTCCAAGGTTTGCACCATTCACTATATTCCTCTGCTGAGATAGGGACCACAGGTAGTTGGTCCATGAGATGCAAGATCTCTTCAGTTGGCTCGGGTAGTTCCCATTCCCTTTCAAATACATCTGACATCAGTTCTTCATCATCATTAATACCATAGCCTCCATTGTCCACTCCATTAAATCCCATTAAGGATTCCTTGTACGAAGTTGGTTGTGGTTGGGGCCGTGCATTAACTTCTGGTTCACTTGGTTCCTGTTCCATCGAGGTGGGACCAGCTGGCCCGAGTTGTGGGTTTGTGTCGTTCATCACTGTGTCCGGGGTTGACATGAGCAGGGGGGGTTGGATTTCTTTTTTTTCTTCATGACTGGCTTAACGAACTCGTCGGAAGGCCTGTCCGGTGGCATCTTACGGAGGTGATCCTCGTCCATGAAAGTGAAACTTTTCTTCAGCGCGAATCCCAAGAGAGAGAAAACTCAGAATTACTCACACGACTTTACTCGCACTTTTACCTACTCTCTTCTCCACCGACTCAAACTTCAGGAACACTAGATTTCAACTATTTAGTTGTATATTTTTAAGGGAAAATCGTCATGACACTTCATTGAATGAAGTTTATCATTACAAAGTTCAAAAGTTATAATATCATGTCATAACAAACTAAAATAGGAAACCCACATTTTTGGGTTAAATTGGCAAGCTAAGGGGTTGAACACTTTCAGGATTAAGATATCCTTACCTATAAATAATCCATTACTTCTACGCTCATAGAGATAAACCCTAATGAATCACACGGTATTATTTCTGCCTTTTAAATATGATTGAATCATTCTAAAACTTATCCGGAAAATACTCATGTAATTTTTTTTGGAGTAAAAGTAACCATAACATTTCAAAATAGGGGCAAAAGTACCTATAATTTTTCAAAAAAGGGCGATGGGTACTTTTCCCCCTTTCTGAAATGTTATGATTACTTTTCCTCTAAAAATTCACATTAGTATTTTTGCATTTTAGCTCAAACTTATTTAGAAAAAACCTCTAATATGAAAATGACAAATGACAATAGGTTCACCATAACTTGTTAGTGAGTCCTTTTATGATCTGATAAAAAAAAAAGTCCTTTTATGATCGCATTACTTATTTAATACTTTGTGACAATTTGCTTTATTTTCATGAAAAGGGTTATACTATAATATAGGGCCTCTTCTTACGGTACTTCCATGCAATTATGCTGCATATATAAGCTAATCACATTTTTTGTCTCGCACGTTAACAAAACACCATGTAGCCCGACATCACGTTTTTACATAATCGGACACAGGTATTTTCTCACGCCATAATGCGCAACATCCTTCACATTTATCTCCAATTTTTTGTGCGACTACCGACTATTTTGTAGTGAGAGGACGTCCATTAAATGCCATGTGGTATCCACAAGTAAGCTGACATGGACAGATGAATAAATAATTCTGAGGTAAAGATGTAGAAATACTCATGTGATTGTGTCAAAGTTGCATCCAACGCCATGTGTTTTTTTAGTGAAAATGGCTATAAAATTTCAAAACGTGGATAAAAATACACATCCATTAATTTAAGAGGGCGTCTGTTAAATTTGTCATTAAATGACATGTGGTGTCCAGGTATAAGATAAGATGGATGAATAAATAAATAATTTTGCCACCATGTAGGGTTTTGTTTTGGGGAATAACATAAATAAGAGACTAATTTATAAAATAGTCTGATAAAAAATTGAAGGGCTAAAATTGTGTGGTTAGGGTTTGTAAACACGATTGTGAGTGATGTCATAAGTATCACCTCTCTCGATCGATTCATTTGTCGCTCATTGAGAGAGGTGATGAAGGAATATCTCAGTATAACTCAAGATTGTGGTTCATTTTGTTGCTCATGATTTTGGCTAATTTTGGTTCAAGATTGTGATACATATGACATTGCTCAAGATCATTTTTACAAACCCTAACCACAAATTTTTAACCGTTAATTATTATTTTTATCAAGAAGGGCATTAATATGTCCCACACTCAAGTATTCACTGGACTTGTTACATGAGACAAGCATGCTAGGAGCGAAACCGGAGGAGACACTAATGGATGAAAATGCAACCTGGAAGTCAAATAGAATGGAGTTTCTTATGTAGATGTAGAGAGATATAGAATAATTGTTGGAAAATTGATATATTTGACTTACACTCGTCCAGATATTAGTTATACAGTAGGAATAATAAGTCAATTATGCACTAACCACAACAGGATCATATGAATGCTTAGAAATCAAATCCTGATCAAGGTATCTTATCTTCTTTAAGAAAGACACATCTAGGAATATGAAAATTTACATTGATGCTAGTCATGTAAGAGATCTACAACGTGTTATTCCACGTATCTTTGAGAAAACATAGTTACATGGGGGAAGTAAGAAACAGATAGTTGTATAAAAAAGAAGTGTCGAAGAGTAATTGAGATTTTTAACTCTTGGTGTATGATTATTGAACAAGTTGAGAATCCCATTTGAGGATCACTCCAATTATGGTGTGACAATAAGGTGAGCATTGAGATGACCATGAATCCAATTTATCATGATCGAACTAAACATATTCAGATTGATAGGTACTTCATCATGGAGAAGGTAGAAGCCGAAATCATGACATTATCATACAACCATTCCTTTGAGAACATTGCATATATGATGACAAAACCTTTTACTAGAGTCCATTTGAAATATTTCCAAGCAAGCTGGCTATAATAGTTACATATTCTCCAGTTTAAAGGGAAAAGGTAGAATCAGAAAAGAAAACATTTTCTTATTATGTCTTGATTATTGTTTCCAATTATACTTCATCAGATAATTACCTTGATTGTAATTAATTTCATTTATTTCCTTTTTCTTCTCCCTCTCCTACTCTATATATTATATATTGTAACACTTCTACACATCACATTCTAAATTATCAGCACATTCTAAATTATCAATAAGAGAATTCATTTTTCTCTAAAATCTCCTCTTTTCTTCAAATCTTCAGTAATATATTAGATTTGATATTAGAAGAAAACGCATAATCGAAATCAATATTTCTATGTGTACAGCACCAAATCAATAAAATGTCAAACTATATGTTCATTAATTTTAAAAGTTCTGTAATAAAATGTTTTGGGGTGAAAAAATGAGAATTAAGTAGATGTCTCATGAAAGAAACATAATTAAAATGAGGTCCACAAGTTGTTATGTGAGACTAATAAGTTGTTATTGTTAGTCCTTAAAGTTGTAATTTACAACCAATGGGACTTCATCTTAATTATATTTCTTCCATGGGATCTCTAATTAATTCTCTTGATGAAAAATTCATTTTAAATTTTATTCAAGATACAATGCACATAAATAGTCTAATTTCTAGTAGGGTTGGGAAGTGGTCCGACCACCTTGGTCCCTAGACCTTACCGGACACTGTTATAATTTTGTAGGGGACCAGGCCCACCTATCTCGGCTAATTTACATCTATAACTTCCAAGCCTCCCAGTAACATGCAAATCTATATCTGATATATTCCGTCATGGACACATGACTCAAAAAGCTTTCCTCACCCAAAATGCATAAATAGTTTTAAAAATGGGTAAAGGTGCAAAAATGGGTCCAAACAATTACGCCAGGAGCACATAGGGGGAAGAAGTATTTTCGGGTTCAATTCTGGGTCTAAAGAATAAATATTGGTGCAATATAGGGTACGCCGTTAATGTTGACCGACGTTGACCGTTAAACGCTGACGTGGCGGGGGAAATAAGATTTTTTGCTGACGTGGAATGCTTATGTGACAATATTTTTCTGATTGTGTGGGGCTCACATAATTTAAATTAATAAAAAATAAAAAAATTTCTGACCGTTAAATGTTGATTTTTTTTAATTTTTTTATTAATTTAAATTATGTGGGCCCCACACACTCAGAAAAATATTGCCACATAAGCATGCCACGTCAGCAAAAAATTTTATTTCCCCCGCCACGTCAGCGTTTAACGGTCAACGTCGGTCAACATTAACGGCGTACCCTATATTGCACCAATATTTATTCTTCAGACCCAAAATTGAACCCGAAAATACTTCTTACCCCTATGTGCTCCTGGCGTAATTGATGTAAAATTGTTGTGACCGTAAAATGAATAAGTATTATGTTGATCATTTAAGAAACATATTGGTCAGCAAAATAGTTTAAACATACACATGAAGTTTATAAAATAATGTGAAATTCGGTTGTTGTTGCTTTATTAAGTCAACCAATGTTGAACGTTCATCATTCAAAATTCACACATATTGCATACAGCTTTTACTTTCACTTTAAGTGACTCTGTACACCAATGCTGGTCTTCTATAAGAGGCATTGGCTATACGTCCTTAATTAAGAGTCTAAACATTCACTCTTAATTAACCAACACATCCAAGGCATTTTTCTTTGATTTATTTGTCTTATGTGTAGATTTGTATGCTCACTCTTTTATATGTAAACTTCACTGATAAAAATAAGGGTAAATGTGCAAAAATGAGTTCAAACTATTACGCCAGGAGCACGTAGGGGTAACAAGTATTTCCGGCTCAATTCTGGGACTGAAGAATAAATATTGCTGCAATATAGGTAACGCCGTTTAGTTTGACCGACGTTGACAGTTAAAAGCTAACGTGGCGGGGGAAATAAATTTTTTTGCTGATGTGACGTGCTTATGTGGCAATTATTTTTCTGAGTGTGTGGGGCCCACATTATTTAAATTAATTAAAAAAATAATTGCCACATAAGCAAGCCACGTCAGCGAAAAATTTATTTCCCCTGTCACGTCAGCTTTTAACGGTCAACTTTGGTCAAACTAAACATCATTACCTATATTGCACCAATATTTATTCTTCAGTCCCAGAATTGAGTCCAGAAATACTTGTTACCCTTACGTGCTCCTGGCGTAATAGTTTGAATCCATTTTTGCACTTTACCCATAAAAATAATGAAAAACTAGCCAAGAAATTGTTATAAATATAAGAGGAAATAAGAAATATGAAGAGAAAAGAGAAGAAAAGGGAGTCTTAAGACAAGAAAGTAGGGATGAAACATGAGATGAAACATGAGGAGTTCTCATTCACTTGTAATTCTCCCTTACAATTGCTCATGACATGACCTCTATTTATAGGTCTCAATACATTGAATTTTATTTATTCATATGATTATATAAGAGTAAATAAGAGAATAATGATAATAAAGAGAAGAAACTCCCACTAGTCATTCATTTGGAAATTATAAGAAAAACAATCTTAAGAATTTGGAGTTATGGATATCCACACATGTAACATCATTATTTTTATAACAATTCCATTGTAATATAAACTGTAGTTAGATAATTAATCAGTTAGAGGGGATTTTGCTTTTATTTACGTATCGGAATGTCATGGCTGAATTTAGTGGTTCATTCACTACTTTTTGTAGTACTTAGATTGTTGAGTCGCATATTAATGGTTTGTTTAATATGAGTGGATGTGAGAGAAAATAAGTGGTTAAAGAGAAGTTTTTCTTTTTCATTTGAATCTACAAAAATTATGTGAGTAGTGTTAAATGTTTTTAATTTATATTTCTTACTCTTTCGTTTTCATCTAATATTTCTTAAAATATACTTACCAACTACTTCTTCAATTTTTAAAATTTATCTTACAGAGATTTGCCTCCCTCGAAATCTCTTGTGCCAAACATCCTAACTCTTTTCTATGTGCACAATTATTAAAAGACTTGTTGAGTGTTTACATAGTGAAATAAATTAAATAGGTAATACTTGAAGTTATCTTAAATTCCTCTTTGCAAAATTTACTGACCAAAGTAATGAAAGGCATGTCCATGAACAAGTATAATTCATTTTAAACGGATGAATTTTTTTATTAGTCTCGTAACCATTTACATATGGCTACTGGACATGCATGTTGCATTAATACAAAGATAAAGATTCTATATATTATTATTATAAGGTTTACTAATTAGTTAAAAAAAAATAAATTTAAGAGATAGTGGGTATGTGTAATCATTGGTCCTTGTAGTTACACCAAATTTGTAACTTTTGACAACTTCAGTCATTATAATTTCACTAGTTTTATATAACTCATTCCTTGTCTTCTCTTCCCACTCAGAGACACTAAATATATATGACCCATCATAACAGAACCAAAAATTCAATAGATAATCAAAATCTTATAGGTGTAGTAAATTGTAACTTTTCTATAACTTAGTCCTTGTTTATATATGACCAAAAGTTGTTTCTAAATGAATCCAATATTTAAAATTGGATATAATACATTTATTTAAGAAGATGACAAAATATTTATTGTGGCATTGAAATTCGAAACGCGATAGAAAACAAAGATGTCAACAGTTTCCAACTGTGGATAAAAATGTGAGCAGATGAAAACATTGGTGCATGCGAAACACCAAGGTCGTCAAATTCACGTGATCTTTGCTTATTTCAATTGTTCCTAATATATTTTATTAATTTATTTCGTTTCTATCCATTGGGTTTATTTGTTATCATAATAAACATTCCTTTAGTACAAATATTTTACTGATAATCAAAACCTCTACCCTTTTCCTCTCATTTTTCTCGAACTAACAAGTAGGTTAACGTACCCGGTGCACCAACAAATATCTGCATGCAAACTGAAACTCGTTGCCTACCACGTCTACATGTATCTGTACCCTACATAAATAACTCATATTTCATATTTTTTTTTATATCTCTGTCTTCTTATTTTTTTTAGCCTAACAACTGTACATGTATTGTTTGGGTTGATGTCAAGAAATCTTGGAAGTAAGTTGAGACACATCAAAGTTAGTTGGGTGAAAAATGATGTCGAACATGTTTTTGAGTGCGAGCAACTATCATTTTAGAGTAGAAACAAATTTTTGTGACTTCTTCCTTTTTCTTGTTTTATTTCAACTAACTTTTGAATATAAATTCAAATAAGTTTATAATAGACTGATTTTTTGCCAGTTATATTAATTTGTCTGAATTTTTTATTTAAAAAAAGCTTTTTTGAACACAAATTTCGTATTATTACTGACAAAAACAGAACACAAATCTTATTATTATAATTGAATTTTATCCTAACATTAATATGTAAAAGTTATAGTTGAACTGAAAATCATTCTATCCGCCATTATTTCAAACAACCAGGGGATCCACAAAGCATAAAATTTCCCTTTTAACATAATGTCATTGATAGTGCACATTATTTTAGTCACAATATTTATTTGGATGCAATCATATTTGATACAAAATTGGATATATGAATACCCAAACTGGAATAGAAACAATAGGACTTTTCATGTTAACAATCTACTACCTCCGGTCCTAAATATAGGATCTAGATGACTTTTTTTTTTGAGATGTTAAGGTTGCAAAATAGTCTATTAAATCATACATATTTGATATATTTTTAGATTATCCATTAGTTTATAAGTAAAGGAAAAAATTAGGTAAATCAATTTATAATTAACTTATTTTGTTTTTTTAGAATTTTTCACAAAAGTCAATTAGGTCTTATATTTAAGACCAGAGGGAGTACTATATATCATGTGTGTGCAGTTTTCTAGATACGTTTATTAACATATTCAATCGCTACTGGTTAATTCATAATATTGATGGCGGAAATTAAAGATAGTAAGATTTAGTCAAAAAGTTATTAATTCATATTCGTATTTTCTTTTGCTAACACTACTTGAGGGCATACTTTTTAATACTTAAATTACTTTCTTCTTCACTACTACATGGGATAATTTGAAATTAAAGTACATATATAGTAGTATTAACCAAGTTCCCAGCCGGCCCGTAAATCAAACCAATTGAGATAATGGGTCAAAGGATATTGGTGGGTGTTAGACCGGTGATAAATGAAATAATTTAAATTTACTATTTTGTAGCTGAAAACTTTTTATACTTATGACTATCATAGCATCCAAATATGAAATACAAATTTAACACCTTCAAAACTTCAACTACTAACAAAATAATTATATCCAATATACTTTATGATTTTTTGAGATATTTATTTAATTATTATAAATCTATTATTCATTGATATTATAGTCATTACTAGCTAAGTATTCTTCTACCTAAAATTTAAAATAGATGAGTGCCATCAAAATATTCTTATAAATAATTTTTATGTCAATAAACTAATGGTCATCCGTATGAAAATATCATTAAAATAAATAAAACACCAAAATGTTAATGTTTTTTAATAATTTTTTTATAAAACTCAACTCTCGGGTCAATTCACTGGGTTGTTTGATTTCATCTAGTTGGATATAGTTATGCCCGGGTGGCGAGTTCCCGTCTAACCCGCCTGAGATAGGCCGGGTTTTGATATTTATGGTATTAACATTAGTAACTACAGGTTAAATAGGCATCATCATAAAAGGATACTCCGTTCCTTTCAGGAATATTTTTGCATGGAATCTAAATCTAACTAAAACGACATTTATCATCATGATCCAAAATAGTCTCAAATACGTTGTATCATGTATGATTATTCAAGTGTAATAAAAAAATGTATGATTATTCAATATTTAATTTACATGCATGTTGAACAAAAAAATGTTTAATTTACATGATACATTAAACAAATAAATCAGATTGTGCATACACAAATAAAATTTGGGATAAATATGCATGACTTTGACCAACAAACAATTACTCAAGTATCAATTTGTACAATGAACAATAAAAGACATCAACTATATCAAAAAAACAACAAGAAATTTTTTAATCGACAAGGACTATAATTAAATTTGTCTCTAAAACCGTCAATATTTTCCCATGACAAGTTACAAACGATATTAGAGGCGAAATGACGTTATTGACCAATATGATATTGTTTTATTGTTGTTAGTCATAATTGATATATTTTATTGTTTGTTATACAAATTGATACTTGCGTAATTATTTATTGGCCAAAATGATAATAAACCTATAAAATTATATCCAATAACTAAATTTAAATAAACTTAGGATTAAAGTATAAATTTGCCGACAAAAATTCTTGCTCAAGAGGTGTTTTGTTCTGAAATTATTTTTAGTTTAAAATTGCCTTTTAAGTTTTAAAATGTAGAAAATTTTCCATTCTTTAGCTAAAAGATCAACATTAACCATTTAAAAAAACTATGTTGACCATTAAAATGCCAATGATGAAGGGTTAACTTGCTATATTTTAAATTCCAAAGACAATTTCAACAAAAGATGTTCTTAGACAAAATGGCTCTTGAGGAACAAATTCTAGAGCAAATTTGCACCTTAACCTTAAAACTTTTAACCAATATTTTTCTCGCTCGACGTAGTAAAGGATGTTAACAACATTTATTTAGACTATAAATGGTTTCCTTTTTTTTGATAAAGCCATAAATGATTTTAATTTATTATTACAAAATCAAAAAAATTATTAATCCACATTTATAAATAATATATACGTGAAATGTTTATTTTTATTCAACACTATTTTATTTTTTAAATTTTATTGGCTATATTTATATATAACACGTCTGGGCTGGGCCCAGAAGAGTAACGGGTAAGAAATTGCTAATATTTTAATTAAATAATGTATAGATAATGTTTTAATATGTGCTGTTGAGTTGACCAATGCTTCGATGCGCGTGGGGTTCCATTTTGTCTCTATACGCTAATATTCTCCACGCTCACTTAACACACGCGCTATGCCTATCACTACTACTAGTATATTACGGCTAGCTGTTTGGCTAGATGGCGCCACAAAAGCAGAGAAGAGAACATTACTCATCAAAAGCTTCATTGCGCCGTCGGTGGTTGTGCAGTGTCTGCATTCGGTTCACAATATAAGCCAGATTAAAAAAAAAAATTGAGCTCAATCTCTATTGCACTATGATTCTCAATAGTCCTATTACTGTTATTATTGTTGTAATAATGTAATGTAATGTAATTATTGGGTTAAGGATGATGCTACCAATTTACAATTGTGGAATGAGGTTTTACTATATGATAAATAACAATTGAAATGTGTAATTATGTTAATGGATTTTCTTGTCAAACATTGTGTGTTAATCCGGCGCCTATTGATAATCGGTTAATCCAGACTTTAGGGGTAAGATAATGCTCACATAGACAGGAGTTGTCCTCTATCCTAATGAGAGCGCTTCTCGAGTTTTGAACACAGATTCATATCGTTAAGGTTTGAAACTCACTTAACAGTTCAATCAACTACTCATTAATTAATAAATTTTCAAAATAGCTATAAACCGGTTAATTTTTGCCAATTTTGACAGTTCAATCAATTTTGTAGACATGTCAAAATTCAACATTCCATGTCATCACAATTTTACAGGTTGACATTGACAAACAATATGTCAATCTACACTCATTTTAAATGTTTGTTAGTATGATGCTACCTTTGGTCTCAAATATAACATTAAGTTGATTTTTTTAAAATATTTACGACTTAAAATATCACTTTAAATTGGTTATATTTATTTTTTTCCTTTTCAAAACTAATTTATTTTTTATAAACTATCCTATACTATAATTATATATAACTTATACTTCTTTTAGTTTATAATATAAGAGCTCAGCCACCAAAATACGCTTCTTAAAAAATACGTAAAATTTTAGTTGGTCATGTGAAATTTTTCTTTCCAATTTTGCTTTTTTTGTATTGTGATATGAGAGAGAAACACGTAATAATTTAACAAATATGAAAGGGATAAAGCACAAAAAATGCATTATACCATGAAACAATGTAATGTTTTTTTTATCCATGATCAAGGTATCCCCTCACTCGACAAGTGAGAGACTAATCCCCCGCTGATTTGTAGGCACCTCAAAGGGAGTGAGAGACTAATCCCCGCTGATTTGTAGGCACCTCAAAGGGTGGGACAATTGGTCTGAGAGATTTAATGCTTCTCCATACCCAACGTCAGGAATCGAACCTCAGACAATTGGTTAAGGGTAAATGAGTCCTTGCCACTCAACCACACACCCAGGTTGAAACAATGTAATGTTTAGCTCTTATATTTTATAACAAAATTACTCAAATTTTGTGCTCTAGACTGGAGGAGCGTTAAAAGATTTGCTGGTGGTCTATATTAATCTTAATAAAAGTTAAATTAAATTAATATTATAATTAATGGAAGAAGCTCTCTTAATCTAATTACACTTTCCAAAGCTTGTGTTGTTTTTGTTGCTTTGTACTGAAAACGTTGTCTGTCTTTTGCTTGTGGAACTATAGAAAGAAAAGGCAAGGCGTGGAGTGGAGAGCTGTCTCTGTATGTATCTGTTTATGTAACACATGTATCTATATCATGTGTGAGACTGTGTGGGTCCCTTCCTTTTCTCCCTCAACTGTTGCTTTCTGCTTCAGTCTCTCGTGGCATTTTGCAGACCCTTTCATGTCTCTTGTGCTTCACATTATTATTGTACGGAATCCCCTAATCTTTATTTAGCTCTTCTGGGGTCCTAAGCTTTGCAAATGGGACTCACTTTTTGGTAACAAAATGTTATCTTTTGAGTTCTGAGGGATGGTTTTGGAGGAATGGAAGATGGGTTTTTTTTTTTTTTTTTTAAGTTTTGTTGTTATGATAATGTAGGAGAAGAACAAGTTTTGTGGTTTTGTGCTTTGTGAGAGAGTCTCTCTTGTGGTGTGTATGGAAATGAATGAGTCTTGTGGGAAAACGTCTTCTTGTTTGGCAATCACTGAGAAGAAGAATAAGCAAAGGCCTGGAGGTTGTATTGGCCTTTTCTTTCAGCTTTTTGATTGGAATGGCAAGCTTGCTAAGAAGAAGCTCTTCTCTAAGAAACTTTTGCCTCCTGGTTAGTCTCTTTTTAGTTGCCATGAATTTCATTACTTTAGGCCTTGTTTTCTTTTTGTCTTTTTTATTACTGGTATTTATTGTTCTTACTGGATATGTTGTCTTCATGTTTTGTGGAAAGTGCTGATGAATTGTTTGATCTGTGCTGTTGAAATAAATTATCAGCAAAACATGCTGCTAAAAAGTTTAAAGGAGATGAAAGAATGTCAAGTTCCAAACTCCACTTGGTGAGTGCTTAAACAAGGGAAAATGCCAAATTTTGTGTTTGATATTTTTATTGTTTGGTTTTCTTAAGTGCTGAAATCACTTTAATTGGTTATTTTTGGATCATAGATTGCTAATGAAAATAGAGGAGGCTTTCCAAGTGGCAAGAAAGGTGGAAATCGTAGCTTAGATATAGAGCCAAAGCATGACATGAGAGTTCCTGGTTTGGTGGCTAGGCTGATGGGTTTGGAATCTATTCCAACTGCGCAGCAAGATAAGTCTGAGAAAGTTTCTTTTTCAGGTCCTTGTGGTGTTGATATGAGGGATGAATCTGTGGGGAATCATTGTGAGTCAGATGGACAAGTTGGTAATTTGGAAATGAAAATAGTGAGGCATGATTCAAGACCTCAAAAGCTTCAGAAAACGGGGTCATATGAGAGAAAGGCAATGGCGAAGTTTGGAGCTGAAGCACTGCAAATTAAGAGTGTTTTCTCAAGAGCAAGAAAGCATAATAATGGTTATCAGCACCACCCTAAGCTTGCTTCTCATTTGAAGGGTCCTAAAATCAATTCCGGAAAGAATAATTCTCGAAGCTCGAGGTTAATAGGAGCAGCAACCAAGATTTTGGAACCTGGGCTGCAAGCTACAAGTAGAGCAAAATGCTCTCTTACATATACAAGTTCCACATATGCTCCTAAGAATGAGATGATGACAGATAGAGTAGTGACTAAGTCAGCAAATGTACAAAGTCAATCTGGGTATGATGCTAATGCATCCAAGCATTTGATGGGATCAATGGGAAAGGCTTCTTGCAAAAGTTGTGGCAATTTGCTTGATGTAGTTGACTGCAATCCTTGTGTTGAGGATCATCCAACCACTCCTCCACCTACCTTTTCAGAAGACCAGAGAAATGTTAGGTCACATATGGCCTCTCATGAACAAGATATCAATGTGGTTCTTCTAAGACCTCAACGACATGTGTTAAATATTGCAGAAGATGGAACAAGTAACACTCAGTCTGGTCATGAATCCTCTACCAGAAAAATGACACCGTCCCGTGAAGGTCCTGTGCCATGGAATTCATTGCACCAACCATGCAGGACTATAGAGCATGATGCATCTTCTGTTTCTTTCAGGCACGAATCTCAAACACGAGAACAGGTTCAAAGCAGTGAAAGAAGTCCACCTGGGTCTAAAGTAAGTAGGACCAAAGACTTTGTTGCTTTGAACAAAAGCCTAAATGGCCGAAGCAGATCGAGGTCTCCTACAAAAATGGAATCTTCAAAACAGGTTGATTCCTTGCCTCATGTGAGGACGATGGAACGGAAAAGACAGATCCCTAGTATTGCACAAGTTGAAAGTACAGCTTCTGTTGATTCAGCTATCATGAAGCAGAGAAGTGCTCGATGTGATGCACTGGGTAAAAAAGGGAGGGACATCAGTGCTTCCTCCTTTGATAATAGTAATGTTAAGTTGAAACAAGTAAGTAAGGGTAAATCATACAAGTCTCCTGACAAGGTCAATGATGTGATTTCATTTCCACTTAATTCCACATTAAAGCACAAGACAGGAATTACAACGAAAACGGATGAGACAAGCAGCAAGAGTGCAATTAATACATACTCACACCAAGCTTTACATTTGAGAGGAGATGTTTTAGCTGCTTTTCTAGAACAGAAATTGAGGGAGTTGACCTCTCAAGAAGATGAGAGGTTGCCTACTGGTGGCCCACCGAAGAAATCACCAGCCGTGATTCTTCAGGAGCTGATATCTGCTCTAAGTGCGGAGCAGATGACCTGTCCTTATGGTCATATTGTCAATGTTAACAAAGGTTTCCATGTGAGTATTCTCTTTCTGTTGCTACTCTAGTTTTTTCTTTTTCTGATTGTTTGTATTTTTAGTTATGGGCTTGTTCAGATGTTGTCTTATTTTCATTTTGCACACTAATGTTTTTTTTTAAAAAAATAACTCTACGCTCTGACATTAATATGTAGACCTTACAAGATGAACAACTTATTTGAACATGATAAACTATAAGCATCAATGAGGTAAGTGTGAATAGTTGTACACTTGCTATTATTTATTAAGATAGGTGTTGCAAATCAAGATATAAAGTCAACTGCATTGATAAATCATCTTTTGTTTACCTTCATTATAGTACACATTAAATCCTGTGGGAAACAGGGAAAGTTTGTGCATTTGCTTCATGTATGTGTTCAGTTGAATATAATGTAGTTTTGTATTGTCTGATGTAATCTCTTTTCAGTCATTTTGACACACTGAATGGCTAATTCTGTAGCTTTCTGAATAATGTTGCTGGCAGCATAAGCGGTGCTAATTCATAATTTGATTTGAAATGTATTTTAGAAGAAGAATGTTAGAGCATTTAATTATGAAAACATTTTTGTTGGGCCATTTTCTTATGCACTTCTGCTCCCTTTCTCAATTGATTTTCAAATAAATCATTTTCAAACGAGTCCCTTTACATGAATAATGCCATCACCTTCAAGTCTGGCAATAGGATCTTGTCATTGCATTTCATTACTAAATTGACTGCCACTTTCACTTTTATTTATGATGGGGCCATATTTATGATGTATTACAACTTGATAAAGTTGATAAATAGAGTAGTTTTCTTATCAAATTATTTGAATGAGCCCGGCATTGTTATCCTTGATCAATGAGTACTGAATTGACTTGAATTTGGAGTTGTTTTCTTTCCCCCTAAAACATTTATAGCCGCATTGGCTGACAATTATGGTTGACACCATCTTCTGTTTCCACTCTTATCAGGGTGGGGTGGAAAAGGGAAATTTAGTGGGAGCTCCTTGCAATGTTAACCATCTTAGCCCTGGATCTGTTCTAGAAGCTTCATTTTCTTCCAGTAGTGTGGATGAAAGCTCAGGTACATAGATTTTTACTTTTGTTGAATCTTTGTTTTTAATTTTTTAGTTTTTAGTTTCTCCATGTTTTGATCGTATTCATATCAATGTAATTCCTTTGGTGATGGATCTTATCCTTGATCTTACTACAGGGCATGATCTTCACATAGAGTCTATGTACTACTCCTATGATCAGTTGGAATGTGATTCTCAGCCTTTAGATTCTGTAACATTGTTGAACAAAGGGAAGATAGAGAGTGGGTTTTTGCATGTACTTTTTAGTCAAATTTCTATGATATTGCAAAGTCTAAGCTCATTTGGGACAACATTGACAAGAAGCAAGCTTGACCACGTTAAAGATGTTATCCTTGATGCTGAGTTGTTGCTTGGAAATATTACCACCATCCACAGTGAAGATACTGTGCCCCATCTTTTTGTTTCTCACTTTCTCCTTGATGAACTGGATACTATGGCTGATGACAATGCCCTGTGGTTTGATTTTAACGGTTCTATGGGTTACAGGGATTCTAAGGGAAGAAGCCAATTCAAGAGATTTCTCTTTGACAGTATTATAGAATATCTAGAATTAAATTGTTGCACATATTGTAGTTGTGGATTTAGGACATGGACCAAGCTGCCTCTATCCATGAATGCTAGGATGTTGCTTCAAGAGGTCAAGAGGGAGATCCAGAAGTGGGCATGCATGATAGTGATGATACCAGATGCAATTATAGAATGGGAGATGAGCCACTCCAGAGGGAAATGGACTGATTTCGATGTTGAGGCATTCGAGGCTGGAATTGAAATCGGTGGGGAGATACTTCAAAATTTAGTCGATGAAATTGTTGAAGACCTTGTAGATTGTGGTGGGGTGTTTTTTGAATCTTTACCTAGATGCTGCTACTGAAATTCTCTCTGGTTTTTGTCCTTGTATAAATGGGAAGATGGTATTTTTGTAATAGGGCCATGTTGACCAAGTATTAGGATATTGAATATGATCTTTGCCTGAAATGGCCACATATATAAATAGTCTTTTGATTGTTGTCCTAAGCATATTTTCATTCACACCAATTTGGCTTTTGAGACTGTTGTAATTGTAATGTACTGGAAGGGGATAACGCCATCTAAGGATGGAGATGAAGTAACTCCTTATGTAACAATAAGGTGCGGTTCAATTTTTAATTTTTGGAATATAAATAGTGGATTCCACTAATTCCTAACAGAATCACATTAAATGAAGATCAATAGCTAAAAGCCAACAATTCCCACCTAATATTATGACTGCAAGCAAGTTTAGCTAGATAATGATAATCTTAGTGATGTTCCCATTCACATGAGACTTTAGCACAATCAATAATACTTATAGAAGGTGAGTGATGCTACCACCCCCAGTTAACAAGTCTTCTTTACAAGTAAAAAGCGGAACAACTTTTTAAAATTCTTTGTTCCAGCACAAGGTAAGACCATGGATGATTCCAAACACTTCTGCAATAGGAGGAGGAACATGGATCTGCTCGCCACTAAACATATCCATATGATGAATTCATCTCATACAACTCCTCCACATTCACTTCTGCTGTCTAGAATAGAGCCATTCCCTTCATACAACCAAATCCTCTAATGTTTTGCAGTTGGTGAGGGATTCGTATTGTAAAGACTACAATTAAGGATTACTATTTTAAAGAGTACAATTGCCAAGCAAATCTTGATCCCAACAGGCCTTAAAGGAATTATTCCGCACATTTTATGCTCATAATCAATTATATTACTGAACAATTGAGTATATATTCAAGCCCAAATATCCCAAATAAATATAATCAAAGAGTACATACTTTTATCTAATTTAACCCAATTCAGGTGCCATAGATATTCATTCATACCATTTATTGTTTGTAGCTGCTTTTCTAAATTTGGTAGTTCTTCTCATCAAAACATGTTTTTGAATACAAATTAAAGCATGTATATGAAGGTAAAAAAAGCATGAATATAAATATAGGTAAAATTAAAAACTTATTTTACTTTTAATGAGTCAAAAAGTTAACAGTATAGAGATTGAGATGTCAGAAGTTAAAGTTGAAAAATTGAGCACCTTGAACAAAACTAACCCAAACAAAAAGTTAACAGTATAGAGATTGAGATGTCAGAAGTTTTACCATTCTCCTCTCATGTAAAATTTCACAACATTTGATTCTATAAAGAGCACACATGATATCAAAACACACAAATATAGATATCTCTTCTCCATCATCCACTTTGAATCACCAAAAAACCAGGTACATTACATTATATTGGCATTCTCTTAACAAAACATCAGCAATATAACAATAGTGTGTCATCATGAATATAAATGCCCAACCCATAGGTGTACACAAAATATAGCTGTACAAACACAGACTACTGTAAACAAAAAATGCAAATTGAAACCAATCACAATCACAATTCACCAATCAATCTCTCAATCAAAAGCAACAAACCCTTCATCATCCAATTCCAAATTCAACAAACCACAATCAATAATACTGTCTATACCCCAAAACTGTTTTCCCATTTCCCATCACTCTTCTACCACCACCACCACCATACACATTATTATTCCTTCCTCCTCTAGCCTCTCCACTAATAGCATTGGCAGCACAAGAAGCCAAACTCTTAAGCTCATCCATACTAGCATAACTCTTCCTAGCCATCAAAATCCTCCCATCATTACCCTTCTTCTTCTCCAATGCACTCGAAGACTCACTCCCTCTCGAAAACCCATAATTCCCTTTCGACACACTCTTCACCGGCGGCGTCATCATGAGCGCATTCACCGGTGGCTTCCGGTTCTCCTTCCTCAACACCGCGGAGAAATCCGGCACGGATTGAGCCACAACAGAGGACCCTTTTCTTCCCGAGGGCAAATTCGTCTTTTTCCTTGGTGGGGTCATTTTTTTTGCTTCAAAAACATCATCTTCATCAAAGTTTGTTCCTTGTTTTCTTTGGAGTTTGGCTTCTCTGAGCTGGGCGTAGGCCTCATATCTGGGGCCTCGTTCCATGAAGAAGGTGCTTGTGGTGGTGAGCTTGAGAGGAAAAGGGCTATCAGGGCTTGAATTCTGATTGAGAATCAGAGAAATTGGATCCAAAGCGTGGAAAAGAGCTTGCAGAGAAATGGGGTTTGGTTGATTTTGATGTTGCAGAGAGACGTTGATCTCTGCCATTTGTAAATATGGGATTTCAAGGTTTTTGTTTTTGTATGTAACAGAGACAGAGTGATTTCTAGGATTGGATTTTGCTCAGAGAATAGGAGAAGTCAGAGGTGAGAAAGTGAGAAAGTGAAGGTGTGAGTTTTACAACGGTCGAATTTTAATGAATCATCAATTTGTTTCATGGTTCCCGTTACAACGTTCTGATTTGATGTGGGTCCCTTGGTTTACGCATTAGATACTTTATTAAATGTTCCATTATTATTCCATCAGAAAAGTTAATTATCCAATTATCTTAGAAAAAATTTGATAAAAAAAATTATCTTAGAAAAATCGCGAAAATGATTCCAGTAATAGAGTCAAACCATTTAAGTTCCGGATAATCTTAGACAAACTGAACTTTACATGGATCATCGATACATGCAAGTACAACTATCCAATTATTTTGTTAATAAATTTAACTATTAATGTTAAGTTGTATTATTCTGGCCAAAAGCCCCAACGTACATGCTGTATAAATTGTTACTATTATTTCAGTTAAAAAAAATTCAGTTAAAAAAATTGTTACTATTATATTATCATTGTCAATTATAGTTTTAGTTCGTCATTTTTTATCAAGTTTTAATTTAGTCATTTATAATTGAAAATTATACTTTAAATCTTTTTTATTCACATCATTATTTCACTTAATCATAATTTTAAATGGGGGTAAAAAATCAAAAATTTTAAAAGTATAAGAATATTTACACTAGACTATTTAAATTTGAGAATTTTTGATATTTAATCCTAGACTGACCATTTAAAATTGTTAAATTAGTTTTTTCTATTAAGTGAATCTAATGGTGTTCATAAAAAAAGATTAAAAGTTACTTTCAAAACATAAATGAATAAATTGAAATTTGATGCAAATATAAGGGACCAAAACTATACTTTAGCATATCTATTAATAATATTAATATGTAGGGTTTCCGGCTCTGAGCTCCCCTCTCTTTCACATCAACATCTTCCTCAACTCTTCCACTCTTCACTTACGTTGCAATCCCTCCGTCACATAATATAAGGCGAAGTTAACCGAATAAAATGGGTTAAAAAACTGGTTAGAGTTAGTTAAAAAGTAATGATTATGTAGGAGACAAATATTTGTTTATAAAAATGCCCTTGTTTAAATAGAAGGAAAGAGAATATGTGGGGAATAAATTATATGTGACATAGAAAAGTCATGGGAGAAGAAAGTGTGTTGAAAGTGTGTTGTGCATGCATAATCTCTCTCTCTCCCTCTATTTGGTTAGAATGCCATCTCTCCCTCCCCTCTCTAAAAATATTGTTGACAATTTTTTGAATATATTGGAAAAATAAGGGTATTATTGGAAAAAGTACATTTATTATGTTGACCAACTAAAACATCTTACATTTTGAGACAAAACCATAAAAAAAACTCATTTTTGAGACAATTACATTATACCATTATGAGAGGAAGGGGATATTTCATATTATACATGCACACAAAAAAGGCTCATCATGTTTAGCGAAAAAGATTTCTTCGAAGTTGAACCATTCTATTCATGTTTGTCTTGGCACCAGGAAAAGGCAAAAGGAGAGTGCATAACTGCATATGATAATTACAATTATTCCTCAAATATATCTTATATTTTTTATCACAAGCAAATATGTCTTATATCATTATTCATCGTATTATATCATTAGGTTGATTGGGGTGTTATACTGTAATTGTAATCATTAGTCAGACAAGAACAGGGTTTTTTAATTAGCTCATGTGATTATCATACTAACAAAGCGTATCGTTGGACGTTGATCAAATACTCTTTTTCTTATTTTTTATAGAATAATATTAACTTTAGTTTCATAACGACAAATCTTGGAGTTTAAAATCTTATTAAATAAAAGCCATGCTAAACTATTGTGAAGTAATAAATGAGTTAACAGCGAAAACGTCCTGGCAAAAAAAAAGACGCAAAAAAGCCAATAAAACATAATAACAGAGGTTTTGAAGAGTTTATTAGAAGTGTTTGTGGTCAAAGAAATTATCCGTATGTAACATAAAATTTAATACTACCTCCTCCGGTCCTAAATATAAGACCTAGTTGACTTTTTTTTGGAGAGATTAATGTTGCGAAATATGTTATTAAATTATGACATATTTGATATATTATTAGATTATCCATTAGTTTATAGGTAAAATAAACTAGTCCAAGTGGAAAAATTAGGTAAATCAATTTATAATTAACTTATTTTGCTTTTTTAGGATTTTCCAAAAAAAGTCAATTAGGTCTTATATTTAGGACCAGAGGGAGTATAATTTAACTCGAAATTAAAAAGCTAGCCTATTGTATTTGTAAAGTTTAAAGTGATGGAATGTATTTGTAAATTGTACTCCCTCTGGTCCTAAATATAGGACCTAGTTGACTTTTTTGAAAAATCCTAAAAAAAGAAAAATAAGTTAATTATAAATTGATTTACCAAATTTTTTTTCTTACACTAGTTTATTTTACCTATAAGCTAATGGATAATCTAAAAATATATCAAATATGCCATCATTTAATAACCTATTTCGCAACCTTAGTCTCTCCAAAAAAAAGTCAATTAGGTTAGTCTCTCCAAAAAAAAGTCAATTAGGTCCTATATTTAGGACCAGAGGTAGTAATTCACAAATACATGCTAGGTGTTCTAAATTGTTTGATGACCTTCCCCTTCTAAAAGATCTTGGCTTTTCTCAATCTTTAAACAATAAAGTGTAAATTTCAGAGTTCATCACCCACCGACGATTCAACGTTCAAGAGGGAACCGAAGTATGATTAGTCCATTTCTTTTTTAAAATATTGAGAGGATGTAAGATTCTAACAAAACTGTTACCTTGCTCATTTGGTGTGAAAGAAATTGGGAGTTCAACTTAAAAAATTAGGAAAGTGAAATTAATTTTTTTTTTAATTAATACTTCTTACTTTTTTTATCAATAATCAAGATATTCTCCTACCCAACAAGTGAAAGAAAAATCTTCAGCTGATTTATAACACCTCAAACTAAAAGGGTGAGACAACTTGTTTTAGAGATTTAATAGTACTTAGCTTCTTACTTTTTAACCTTACATATTCTCTTTATTGAAAATTTCAAACTACACTTATTCATTTCATTTAGATTGAGGTCGTTTAAGTTTTCCCTACCCTCTACCAAAAACTGAAGGATCATACAAGAAGGATGCGTATCACATGTCTAAAAATGATTCACTATAAATTTGATTAAAATAGCTGATTTCAACTAAAAATATTTGACAAAATTTAAACTTTGTGGTGCTTATACTTCTGTCCCAGATTGAATCTATTGACATGATGATTGAACCCATTGAAAACTAAAGTTCTCACAGCTTCAACTCCTTGGTCCAATGCATCATCAATCTGTTAATTACAATAGCGAAACCAATGTAAAATAAACAAAAGTGTCAAAATAAAAGATGATATGCAATAACCTAATAACCACAAATCAATATCAATGCCAATATATAGATAAAAAAAATCTATAGGAGTCCATGCTATTTAACCACAGAATCCATGTGTTAAGTTGATGTAAGAACTCAATATATGTTTGCAGAATGAAAAAAAAAATTTAATTTCCAAGCCAAATAAAATGGTGATAAAAAAATTTATAATAAGGACAAAAAATGCAATACCTACAATATCTAGATTAAATCTTGACAATCTAAATCTTATGTCCAAGATTAACATAATGTAGTTTTATTATTCTTGCTAGAAGGTATCACCTGTTTACGCTCAACTGAACTGAACTTTTGTAGGAGATAGGCTTTCATGTCCATGTTCCCAGGGGGATTTCCAATTCCTACAAATACATAACTTTGAAAATCTAATACTGCTGAAACTGCTATGAATACAGCAATTTTTTAGTAATAGAATGTAAGGAGCTTACCGATGCAAAGCCGTGGAAATGAACGAGAGCCGTCCAAATGGCCAACCACATTCTTAACTCTGTAAAAATTTAACACAAGTTAAATAGCTCTCTAGTATGATTTTCTGGCAGTTTACAGTGAGTACACGAATATATTGCTACTGATATCTAAAATAACTCATAGTAATAATAGTTTGGGTATGAAATTAGGGTAAATGAAGTGCAGTAGTTGAATAGAGACCTAGGAGCCTCAAAAAACAAATGCAATAAAACTTTCTTTAGGAACTTCTGTGTTTCTCTAAGCTGCTACATACCAAATCTTTCACCACCAGTTTTCATGTATCATCATGACAAATAGCTCTTTACATGATTTGTGACAAGATTTACATCAGGAAACAGGTTTAGGACTACAGTAGAATTTATATCAGCACTGAATGAATGTCTATTGCTCTAATATTCAAGCATTCAATTAACTTTGAGAACTCTAATTGATAAGTTTGTTTGAAACTATTAAGCTCTATCTCTTAATTAGATTGCCAAGCATTAGGATCTATCTTACAAATTACCTATCCCTCAGGACAAAACATTTAGAAAATTCTGTTTTCATGAGCAAGTTAGAATTTGTGACATGGATAATTATTCTAAGGGAAAGAAAGCATGTTCAAATATCAAGGGTGGGATACGTAATCTGGATTTCCTGTAAGACGTTTTTCATAAGCATCTATTAATTACACATAGAAATCGCAATAAAACTTGTTCTGGGAAATCTAATATTACCCATTGTGATAGCCATGCCCTCCTTTAGGTTGGAGCCTTAAAACACCATTTGGAAGGCTCATCTCATCATAAACCTACATTGAAAATATCACAAACTTGTAAAATGCCACCATTTTGTCACACACTAGTTTAATTGAAGCAAAGTACAGAGAAACATACTAGCAAAATATGGCGCAAAGGTACTTTATAATATGCAGCAAGTGGTCCAACCTTTAAGTACAAGACAGAGAATATTATGTCAGGGCCTCAGATTAACCTAAAAATCAACAGGTCAAATATTCTTCATATGATAAGAAATCCAAAACATTATAGGATGGAAAACAAACCGATTCCCCACAAAAGTTCATGTATGTTTGAGGCTTTGCCAACAAAATTGGTACTTCTCCTATTGAACCTGTACTGATCACAAGAAGAAATCTGAATCAGTAAATTGGGATGTAAAAAGAGGGAAAAAAACTAAAAACAGATACAAATATGGAAGCAAGTAATGCACCTATTCCAATCAAAGATTTTGATTGAATTGTATTCATCAAAACCCCTTCTGCTTGAGAAATTTTGTCAATCATTTCAAATCCAACCTAATAGACATAAAAACTATAAGACGCAACACATAAAATCAGTACAACATAAATAGAATCACATATTAGCTAATAATTACATTGTGCCTAGTGCCCTGGTATTTATTTCCAGGGTTGCCCAAGCCAACGATGAGCCAAGGAGTGTATTCCACTTTTGCTCCATTATTGTTTGCTGGCACTGAAGAAGGAACTGAGCACCTTGTTACAAATGAACGCTTTGTTATGTATCGAGGACCATACAGTTTGCCAGGATAGATTGCAGAAAAGCTTGGGGCAGATGCTGCATACAACATTGACCTACCCTAAAATGGAAAGTACAATGGATGATCAAAAAATATTTTATTAGAAAGTTCAGATCCCTCTAAAGTACACCAAACAGAGATATTACAAACTGAGAAATTTGAGTAATACATAACACAGAAGCACATAGGGCAGAAATCTCCAAGTACCAAAATCTTATTAATTCCCCAACCTATTGGCAATTCAACAACAACGATTAATTTTGAACGAAAATATAATTTATGCCTCTTATGTTCAAGGTGAATCTTAATTTCATCCCAAATGTTTAATTTTTCAATCAAATAACATTTTCCCGAAAATTGCAAACTTGTCCTGAACACCAGCTCTGTCCTGAACACAAAGAAGAGTTTAATTATTCAGATCCTATGTGGCGAATCAACAAGTAATACCAAGATGCATTGCGTTCAGTTTATTAACAGACCAGAAACAGCAATTCCTAGATTAACTTAAAGATTGTCAACATGACCTTCCCTCTTCAATTCAGCCTTTCCCTTGCCATCAGTTTAACCTAGAATTAATTTTTAACTCTCAAAGATTCACCACATAAAACACAGTGGCTTTTTCAATTGTATAAGTTCATCACTCCTGTGAAGTTAAAAGATCCTCTTTTCTCTTACATTAGTATCTAAACTCACAGATTTCTTGTTTGAACCATCATAGAACATAATAAAAAGAAAGTAGTTGTCAACCCAAACACAAAGCATATTTCAATTTTCAGGATATACCTGTGAAAGATATTACTGGAAACCAATGCATTTCCACAAAGGCAGCCATTAGTGTGAGCAATGTGTAACACTTCAAATTCGCCACCTAGTCCTCTATATTCTAGTTGCAAATGGATTTGAATAGGTTCAACTTCAAAATGGCATAAGTTCATTATTTCATTCATTTTAATATTACAAACTTCAAAGAACTACAATGAGCACAAACTTCAAATAGGATACTGTAAATGGAGAAAGTTGGGGCTAGGGTAATAGGATAGAGTCAAGAAAATGGTAGCAAGCTTCAAACTTTGAGCCACACAGGACACAATAACAAAAAAAGACACAAAAACTTGAAGTGTTCGTTCATATGCAACTAAATGTGCCCTTCTATGTTTATGACATTAAAACTAACACTGCTATACTACCAAAATCCGAAGTACTGGATACACATTGAACACATTCAAGTGTGCTTAGGTGATAGTAGTACTGATATGGGTGACCTCCTGGGAAGTCCTCGTGTTACACCCCTTGTATCAATGGGTAAGGGTAGTAGGTTGAGCTGGTAAGTGGGCTTCAACCCTATAAGAATGAGAGCCTATGTCCGAATTCGGGAAGTCCTCTCACTAGGAGAGAGGACAAACTTGTACCGCTCGTGTCTGGATTAGTCCGAGCCGAATTACCGGGCAGTGTTTAACAAAAAAAGAAAGATACGTTTTGAACACAATTAGCAGCTACTTCCTTCCTTCCTTCCTTCCTTTTTTTTAAGTTGCAATTCTTCACAGCTTCCCACGCAGTCACTCATTGTTTGCTTATCCTTTTGACTTTTGAGCTTCCTATATACTTCTGCTCGGATATTCAACATGGGCATGTAAAAACTAACTGAAACTTTGACTACCCCAAATAAGCAGATTATGAGATTTAGTATAGTAATATAGAGTACTATGCAACAGAGAGATGAAGCTAAGAATTCGCAAAGTGGCCTCAAATTTGCATCAGCAAGTGAAGTCAGGCCTAAGCGAAAACAGAAAGGGAAGAAGGAAACCTGATATGGAAGATGCAAAGATTTGCAGATTCTGAAGCTTCCTTCCTTGCCTTTCTTCGATTCTTTCGTAGGAAGATAAGTGTGGGAAAAAGAGAAGAAGGATTAAGTTTTGAATAAATATCCAATGTACTCTCATTATAATAATCTTCACATAATTATTAATTTTTGTGTAGACAATTTAACAAGACCACAAAAAATTGGAGGACTTTTTGTAGAGAAAGGAAGATTAATTTTTGTCCTCCAGTAAAATGATATTTTTATTAGTTCCTCCGTTCCTAAATATAAGACTTAATTGACTTTTTTCTGGAAAATACTTAAAAAGCAAAATAAATTAATTATAAATTGATTTACCTAATTTTTTTCCTTAAACTAGTTTATTTTACCTATATACTAATGGATAATCTAAAAATATACTCCCTCCGGTCCCTAATGTAAGAGCCCAAAATTTGAATGGTTTTGGTCCCTAATGTAAGAGCTCACCCCATATTTTCTCCTCATTTAATGCATTTTTTCCTACTATACCCCTAACTCTCTTTCATATTTATTAATGCTTATGTATTTCTCTCTCTTAAAAGTACCATATTAAATATGGGCAATTTTGGAAAAGAAGCATTAACTACAGACACCCAACTAACATTCACATGTTTTCTTAAGAAGCGTTTTTTTGACTGCTAGCTCTTACATTAGGGACCGGGGTGAGTATCAAATATGTCATCATTTAATAACGTATTTCGCAACCTTACTTTCTCAAAAAAAAAAAAGTCAAATAGGTCCTATATTTAGGACCGGAGGTAGTATTAGATTTTCTTTGAATAGAATATAAATATATAATAGTGTTTTGTTAAAGACATTAAAATAATTCAATTTCTTATTGTTAAAGAATAGAAAATTAAACTTTGACCATTATTCTTATTAAAAATAGGGCGGAGGCCATGACTATTGCATAAGGATAAAAACTGGTATATAACTATTTAAAATGTCACAAATGATTCTCAACTGTTAGGCATTGGATAAAAATGATATTTCACTAATACTCCCTCCGGTCCTAAATATAAGACTTAATTGACTTTTTTGGAAAATCCTGAAAAAGCAAAATAAGTTAATTATAAATTGATGATTTACCTAATTTTTCCCTTAGACTAGTATATTTTGCGTATAAACTAATGGATAATCTAAAAATATATCAAATATGTCATAATTTAATAACCTATTTTGCAACTTTCTCCAAAAAAAAGTCATCTAGGTCTTATATTTAGGACCGGAGGTAGTATAACAATAAGATTACACTTGAAAAGTCCAAAATGCTTGTATAAATAAAATAAAACAACATAATTTCTTCTTGCTTTCTCGCTAATTGTTTTCCCTTTTTCATTTCATTCATATCCCCATTTTTTATTTCATGTTTTTTAGTTGGTTTTTCTTGCAGAAATGAGATTAACTGATATGCAGTTACTTTAATTTGTTGTTGAGTTACTTTAATTTGTTGTTGATGGAGGAATGAGGGGGAGGAAAAATGAGGAAAATATGTTTTGTTTTGTTTTATGTATAAGGGCATTTTGGACTTTTCCCATGTAATTTTATTATCATATTAGTAAAATATCAATTTTGATCTAATGCCCAACAGTTGAGAATCATTTGTAACCTTTTAAATAGTTATGTACTACTCCCACCGGTCCCTAATATAAGAGGAGCCGCAAAAAACGCATCTTAAGAAAATGTAAATGTTAGTTGAGTGTGTGAATTTCATGCTTCTTTTCCAATATTTTCTATATTTATTGTGATATTTTTAAGGAAGAGAAATATATAATCATTAATAAATATGAAAGAGAGTTAGGAGTAAAATTGAAAAAAAAGACACATAGAGAATGTGAGATAAACTATTATATTAGGGAACAAAACTATTCAGGATTTGGGCTCTTATATTAAGGACCAGGGAGAGTATTTTTTATCCTAGAGTAATAGTTATTTATCAAAATTGGGCATTCACCCTTAAAAATATAATAGTGTTTTCTTTTGAACTTAGGATAGCTCAATACTAATTTTTCAAACTAGTAATATGCACACGTTCATGGTGTCAATTTCATGGCACACTGAGAGGGAAATTGTGTAAAATTACATATGATAATTTATGAAAGGTGCACCTTAAATCATGGTGATTTCGACAGTACAAATTGACAGTTTACAGTTATATCTTAAAATGATACATCTGTCACCATGGTAATTTCTAAAATGGACACTTGGTACTATGATAATTTTCTCTCTTTTTGTTTGTCATAATTTAGAAGCACCTCATGGAGAATTAAGAGGAATAGGAGAGAAGAGAGTTGATTATCCATCGTAATTTCCTATATTGAAATGGGAAGTGTGAAACTCTTGATACAAAGTGAAGAAACTAAAGATTCAAGAAATAAAGACTAAAAAATCTCACTCTAAGGGACGTTTGCCATTACTGAAAGGAGTGATGAAATTGCCACTATTATAAGTTACAAGTGTCAATTTTACACCCCAAAATTACCATAATACCAACTACAAAAATAATAATATAACCATGTGATTTTACAACTTTGCTCTCTCGTTTTTATGTGGCATCACGACTTAAGTATAGACGGTCGTTTCTGTCTCTGGAGTCTGGACTCCATATATTAGTAATTACAGTACTAGTTTGCATTGGTTGTGGGGATAAGCACTTGTTCATGTACTCTTCTTTCCAAGGTAAAAAAACGGATATCTAGCTTTCTTTCCATGGTAATATCTGTCCCTATCTTTTTTTTTTTTTACCAATGTCTATCCCTATCTGATATACTATCTCAATGCAAAATCTTTCATTTTATACACATTATCATCACCCAAAAAGCAAGGTACTCGAGCATGGTAGTAGTAGTAATACACGTTAAGTCCTAGAACATGAAAAATAATTTTCTTCATATGGCGAGAGATATGCTACAGCTTGTTTGGATTCACTGCAAAATCGACTATGCTCTTCACGAGATAAAACTACTCCTACAAATTTACATTGTAAATTACAAAATAGATTCCTATGTCCATCGCTTTCAGAAGCTAGTTATTCCAACAAAGCTCCAACTTCATGGATTCCTATATCCAGTTCAATATGATATCTCTAAATTACATGTTGGATTTCCTTTCCCACCTCTCCTTGGTATCGAGCCTACAAATGTAACAACAATTATTGTCAATTGATCATATTAATAATAGAAAATCCAACCCACATGCAAATCTAACTACTAAATTATGAGTAACTAAAAATGGACCAGGGCTTTGCAAATAGATCAAACTACTAAAAGAATGAATTGTAATATACATGGGCCATAATAAAGTTTGATAGAAGTTTTCATATTATAAACAGAAACCTACCCTAGAGATAGACATTAGAATTTTGATATCCCAGCCAGTAAGAGATCCAATGTAATAACCGTTTTGGAAGCCTTTTTAAATGACTAATATTCATTGCAGCAGAAAGCTGCAAGGGAAGAATTATACTTAACAATTTTAAACATACAATCCAGTTAAAACATGTGATGTATAATTTTTTCCTTACAACATCCCACAATTTTAGAGAATAAGGAGTTATCAAACATGCACAGCATGTCAATGGATCGATGCAGCATAGGCAGATACGTTCCAAGCATTTCAGAACATTCTTGTTGAAAACAAAAGGGTTTCACCAAAATAGTCTTCACTTTTATTCCATAATACGATTACATATTTATAATATAAAAGTTTCCTAAAAGACAATAAACTTCTCCTACAAGTTTACCTAATAATAATCCCTAATAAAAACATAATATTCTTATACTCTAAATATTTCCTAATACTATAATTATTTCCTAATATTCTTCTAACAATTTTTATTTGCCATATGTTCCCATTCAATTAGGACATTTCTGGGAAGTTGTTCATACCAAATACCTTTGATTTTTCTGGGGAAACTTATTAAGAACCTTCAAAGTGCATTTACGTGCATCATGAACACCAAATCAAATGAGTTGGTAGAACAAGCATATTTAAATTTAATAATCAAGAAACAAGTTCTAATTGATAAAAACGGAAAAATCAACCAGTGGCAAGTATTACCCACCCCCAATGCAATTTCTGTCTCTTCTTTGATGTACCCATGGACGAATTATCCTGCACTAAGGAGGATTTCTTTTTGTTATCATAGATTTCTTCACAACTCAAAAGACTTGGTTCTTTGCTATCAACATTTGAAACTTCTGAGTCTTGGATACTGAAGCTATTGCCTTTGGACGTTTTGGTATCACCTGTAAGACACAGAATTTCAGATGGAACTTGACATCTTATTGGAGTTGAATATTTTTGTTAAAAAAAAATAATTATAATAGTAACTAGTATAAGACAACCAGAATTACCTTTTCCTTTTGTTTTATTCTTTGACTTTATTTGTAAACGCCTTTTGTGCAGTTCCTATCATATTTGAATTTTCAGACACCATCAGTGAAGATGAGTTATATAAATACAAATAAATACATAGATATTTGGATAGAATCGATTCAATTAAGCCCATAAAAATGACAGAAAATAATGTTCAAGCACCGATTAAAAATTCCCACCAGGAAATACCTAAATTCATAATCAAAATTTACATGCTGCACTCAGGCAGTCAACACCATAGTTTACAGTTAATCACAATACTATAGCTATATAACAGCAGCATGTACATAGCATAGACATAAACAAGAGACATTTTCACCCTCCAAATCATCCCGTGAGCTCAAATTTATTTGTTCTTTGTCTAAGATATCATAAAGGAAAAGAGAATTATGCTGTGGAACACTGTTAAGACTTTTTGGATGCATTGAGTTTGCCTCAACACTGGGGAGCAGTTTCTCCTTATATGATAATAATCATTTATCAAGAACAAAAATATTTAAGGCAATGTGTAATATCTACAGTTTTTTGGTATGCTCTATTCCAATGAGAAGAGAAGTAAGACTAATAAAATAAAAGGTCAACCCCATTCTAATACTCACTTGACGATGGTGCAGGGGAAGAGAATATACTAGGCATCCTTATCTCTGCTTTATGCAGAGAGACTAATTCGAACCCACAACCTCAGATCACACGACAAGTGAGCTTACTGTTGAGCTAAGCCGGCCCTTTGAAAGTAGGAGTAATACTCAGACTAAATACAACAGAGAAGAGTTTTCTGGCATATTATGCTGGAAAAGATGCTGAAATCTATAAGGACATCTATCAACCCTATCATTTGAGTTAAGATGGATTGCATGGCCTAACTTTGACACCCTGGGCATGAATTTTAGGGAAATATCTCTTGTTCATATGCAAAGAGATTGACAAGCCTTGCTTCATCCCTAAGCCATTACTGTTGCTTTTTTTTGTTCTTTTCATCCTAGTTAAAAACTATGTATTACGTTGGATAATTCATGCTGTCACAGATTTGTACCTTACAATTCAGGTTCAACTCTAATACTTCCCCTCATAAACCTAAGACCTAACTATGCAATTTGATTAGAATAAGGATTTTATTAAAGTTAGTTAAGATATTACTACTAAGTTTTATTTTCCTAAAAGCATCCTAACCATATTCCTTAATTCTATGTTGATCATTGATGAGGGTCGATTTGTGAAGAAATTGATATAAAAAAATAGAAAAAATAAGGTCCCACATTAAGAATTGGAGGAAATACTTGTGTCAAATGAGAAAGAAAGAGAAAGAGAAGGAGAAGGAGAGAATACTCGGAACTTGAAGAGCTGTTGGGAAGAGATTGCTTTGGAAGAGAAATTGGGGCGGAGACAGGGCGTGGATGCGATCGCTTCTTCTCTTCTCCGGTCATCTTCTTCCTTCTCCATTCTCCTCACTTTTCAACTTTCACCTTTCACCTTTCACCTTTCACCTTTCACCCTCGCCCACTCACATATCCATCAATATAAAATTTATTTTAATGCCTACAAAGTTAAAAACATAAATATGATTTTGTTTTTCTGAACTCAACGTATGATTTTTATAAAAGTCCAAAAAAATATACTTTTGATTTAAATATTATAAAATTTAATTTTTGAAATAATAATTAGACACACCTTCGATAGACTAGTTTGAAACGAAATCATATTGTCAATATGAAAGAGAGAAGTTGATAGAATCGGCCTTCATGTGATTAAAACTGATTGATTTGATATATTTTCTTTTTGAGAAAATGATAATATATGTCATCATTGATGATTGAAGATATGAATGAGAGATAATTATGATGGTGACATTCTTCATTTCTAACGCAATGTAAACACTATATAAATGGTTGTCTCGTTCACTTGCACCTTACCGTAGCCAAAACAATAGTCTCTGGCTTTCTTTCTCATGTTTTCTTGAGAAGTTGATTCACTATGCAAATCAAAGTATGACAACTTAGTAGTTGTTTGAGTTAAATCCTTCATAATCACTCTAAAAAGAAGTCATTCGTTTTCTTACTTTACACGTGACTTCATTTGTGTTCGGGTTTGGGTTCCACCTCTGAGATCTAGGATGCTCGAATAAGGTATTTCTTTCATTGGTATATTTAGGGCTTGTTTGGTTGTAAGAAGGGAAACTGGAGAAATGGAAAATGAAATGTAAAGATGGAAAGTGAGGTTAATGGTGAAAGTAAAGTTTGTAGGCGCAGGAAAAGTGTGAGATGAAGAAAGAAAACTTGTTGGCCTAGAGATATAGGTAAATTACCCAAAAGCCACAACTTTCTTCACTTTCCTTTTCCTCATCACTTTCTTGGGGCACCCAAACAGACCCTATTCTGAGCGTGAAATTAAAGTAGGGCCTCAAAATATGTTTGTTACGATTAAAAATGTTCATGAATATCGTATATTTTAAAGATAATATATTATGCAATTATTATTTTATTAATATTCTATTTGTTTTCATGATGAATTATTTTCTATGTTTGTATGAATTATTAAATATTCTATTTGTTTTCATGATGAATTATCTTCTTAAACTCTTAAGAACCAGTTATTAAATGCATGAATCACAACTTTTAATTCAACAAGTAGCTTACTCGTGCAATGCACGTGGTCCTTTTCTTTTTGTATAAAAATTCACATAGCATCTTAATTCTTAATATAAAGGTATTTATCCAACCATTGTTATATATGGATGCAGTATTTATGATTACTACCAATTTATCCTTTTTTTAAAAATATAGAGACAATGTAATGTTTTATAAAAACAATAAAATAGTCAAACTTCACCTCAAAAATGTTCTACATCCTAAACACCGATAAAAAAACATAGTATTAATTTATGAGTGATTTATATTTAAAACGATAATATGTTTATATTTAAAACGATAATAGTTTGAAAAGTTAGAAGATGAGCTAGTATCAGTATGTATTGAGTGATTATTTAATACTTGAATTTCTCATTAGTAAATTTGAATTATATAATACTCAAAAACCTTATTAGTTTATATTACATATAATACTCAATTTTTCCGAGATAATTTATTTTTGGTTTATTAAAAGAAGTATAATATTTTATGTGTTTATGAATTAATTGTTGATTTACAAACATGTGGGATATAAATTAATTAATATGAGAAACAAAAACAGAAAATGGAAATGAGTTAATGGATTAGTTAATAATTATGTGGTGTTTCTTCAGTCAAACACATGTCACATGTAAATAAGCTCAGAGAAATTTCAATCCTTAAGTGGAGTTTCATCAATGAAACACATGTCACGTTATCTTTTCACCGCTTTCTTCATTCTTGTTTCTGTAAAACGTTTAGAACAATGAAGAAACAGAGGACATGATGAGATTGCCTAGGTATAAATATTAGAGAGTAGATGTCGATTTGATTTGGTAGAGAAAGCAGATCAATTCTCACATGCATTCTCTCAAGACCAACTTGAGATTGTCGATGCCGACCGCAGAGTAAACTCTTTTTCCTCTCATTTGACGTTTTATTTTCAAAAATTATTTGTCCATCTTTTAGTTGAAGTATTGTTTTACCAAAATTTTATTTGTGCACAATCTAATGACACTTTGTTGGTCTGATGCTTCATCCAAGAAAAAAAATATGGGTTCTGGTGGTTTTGATTAAGATGGAGCTGAATATTTTATTTTGAGTATTAAAAAGATGGTGTCATGATTAATCTAAAGATTATAGGAATTATGTAAAAATCCCAGATTTTCAATGTTTTCTTGTATTAGCTCACATTATTTTCTGTTCTTTTCTATGGCTTCTATGTAATTGAACGGTTACATGATCAAATTAGTGATATATATATAAGGTGATTGTGATTTATGATTAAATCACTTTGAAGCTTAATAACATCACATGAATTAAGGCAGACTTACTGGCTTCCTCAATATTTGGAATGATGATTCTATTAATTACATTAGTTGAATTGGTTAGATTTTATGAAAGAGAGATAATGATGAGTGGAGTATTTGTGTCTTTTTCTCAAACCCGTGAATTTAAAACACCACCAATGGAAAAGTTCTACTACTTTAATTCCTATGGATAATTTTATATCTTAAATCTATAAAGCAGATCTATTACACCACACCTAACACAAACCTCCAATCAACGTTATCTTGTTTTTTAAAACACATCTGGCGCAACGATTAAATCATGTACTCGTTCTATTTATAAGTCACCAACTACCTAAATTGTATATACCAAGGAATGAAGGTTAATGGAAGTTGCATCATTAAATTGGTTTTTTTTTTGTCTTTTCCATTTTTGCTCTTCTCACCTTTATCACTATGACCCACTACTTTTGTTCTCTCTTCATTAATGATCTCTATCTTTATGAGTATAAATGTGCATTTTTCATCTTCTCTCTCTTCTTATCTTCCAATGTTCATTTTTCAATGATAAGGGTATATTGGGAAAATTTTAATTAATGGGTTAGTTAACGGAAGTTGATGACTTATATTAAGAACCAAAATTTAGTGGCGGTTGGTGACTTATAATAAGGATTGGAGGGAGTACTTCTAAAATTTTTAGGGACTAGCCATCCAATGCTAATACAGGAATAATTAAGTTTTTTAAAGCTAGTCAAGCTTTGAATTGCAATTTTTCTATTATAAATGTCTAAATTACAAATTTATACTTTGTGGACAAAAATATTATTACCTTCGGTCCTAAATATAAGACCTAATTAACTTTTTTTAGAGATTAAGGTTGCAAAATAAGTTATTAAATTATAACATATTTGATATATTTTTAGATTATCCATTAGTTTATAAGTAAAATAAAGTAGTCTAAGGGAAAAAGTTAGGTAAATCAGTTTGTAATTGACTTATTTTGTTTTTGTAGGATTTTCCAAAAAAGTTAACTTTATATTTAGGAACGGAGGGAGTATTAATTATTTTCAAAATAAATATCATATATCTAAATGCATTTTATTTCAATTTCATGTATTATTCATGTGTTTTTCAAATACATTATCGTGTTGAAAGGTACATTTACCATTATTCATAGGCAAAATAAAAAAAGCAAGAAATAAATACTTACTAGCTATTTTAAGTAGACATATTAAAATTATACATTAACAAAAGTTTTGATACACCCTTATCACATGCTGACCCAAGTCAATTTTCTAAACAATTGTCATATTTATCTCTTAATACTTATCGATCAATTTTTTTAAAAAAACAAATATGATTTGAGCTTATCTTTAACTGTTAATACTACTGAGATTTGCAACAATTATGAATTTACCATAGCACACAACTCAAATATAGTTAACTAATCATATACATTTTTTATATTTTTTATTTAATTACATATATACTAAAAACAAGTATTTATTAATAAATACAAATATAAATAGTTCTATGAATGTATGAACATTTATAGCTTATAAACCTCAAAACAATTCTATGAATTTTATATATAAATTCATTGAATTTTGAATATGGTTAAATAAGAATAATAATTAAATGATTTAAATAATTTATAATAAAATATCACCATAATTTAGAAACATAAAAACAGTACAAGCAACATGCAACAACTAGTTCTTATAAAAAAAACATGCAACAACTAGTGAGTTGTGAGTTTTTGAATTTAGAGGTAGTAGTATCAAGTGAGACCCCCGTGGACGCCACAAGCGAGTATGGTAAACTGTTCATGGAGGACGCTGACTTGTACAACCGCCTTCTTCTTGGAACTCTCTTGCCTGACTTCATGTGGACCCCACTCCCTCGCTTCTTCCAAACTTGGCTTCGCAACTACATTGGAGGTCTCCTCCTTTACTTCCTCTCTGCCTTCCTGTGGTGCTTCTTCATCTATCACGTTAAGCGCAATGTTTATGTCCCTTCAGGTACTCAATTTTTTTTTTTTGCTTTGAAAATCAATATCTTGTCTGATATAGTTCATTCATCATCTTTCTCGATCATTTGTTGTTTTGTGGCGTATGTACAGTTGTGATGGGTTTATTCGTTCTTAATCTGATCGATTCCTCTTGCCATTGTACGAAACTATGATTTTTGAAACTATGATCTTTCTTTCTTTGTACGGACAATTGCACACTAATCTCAAGTAAGAAATTTAATTTCATAGAGATCCCAAGGAGTTGTTATTACCAACGCATATTAACAATTTTTTTTACCATACACATGTTAACAACTGAAATATATATAGTCTTCGTTAATAAGTGAATGAATTGTTACTGAACCTATCTGATATTAAATTCCTTACTTGGGACCTAAGTACAATTGTGGCTTCTTTCTACGTGTTTCTTTTATCATATGCGCTTCTTTTGTTTTGTTCTGCCTTACTACATGCTTACAATTTTATGTATGAGGTGTTTGGATTCTTATGGGGTTACTATTTGGTTTTTTCGTTGATAAAAAAGAAGACTTCTATTTAATTTTCCTTTTTCTCATCTTACCTAGCGTTGGTGATATCTATTATAAATTTTACTTTTCTTTGATAAGAGTAATTCATATCGTTTTAGTTTCTATTTCCGGTCCTTTCAAATTTATTTGGTTTTTTTTGTGTCCTTTAGTTTTGTTTAGAGCTTTAAGGTTGACAATTTCAAGTTCAGCTAGGTGTATGGTTTTTTATGGTGTGATTATATTTGATTTTTTACTTGTTCCATTCTTTTCTGGCTCTCTGGTGCTATCTATCATAAATTTTACTTTCATTTTACGAATTAATTTATTTACTTTTCGTATCTATTCCATTTCAAGACATATATGGTACTGATATCTTTGGTAATATTCTGGATCTTTACCTTTTCTTTCCACTCTGAATTCTTATTGATTTGAGTCACAACAATAGTTTCATCCAATCCTATTATATATAGTCCCTTCTCAAATAATTTTTCTTAGAAATTTGGTAATATAAAGTTGTAGAAATTGGGATGTTCATCATTGTCTGTCTCATCCCGTCATTCCAAAATTTTGAGACATAAAAATCTGGGACACCACAAAATATATTGGGAGGGGACAGGACTTAGGACGAGGTCAACCGATATCTCAATCTTGTCCCAAAACAATATGTATATACTCCCTCCGGTTCTAAATATAAGAACTATTTGAGGGGATGAGTTTGGTTCTAAATAAAAGACATATTTCTAACTTATAAAAAAATCATCTGGGAATAAAACAAGTATGAAAGTGTGATTGACCAAAACCTAACTCAACACATATACTCTCAATGCTAGCCTCCCACATTCTCATTCAAACCACTCTCTCTCGCCCCGCCTTTATCACCTCCTCTGACATATTTGTTGTCTCCCTTCATCGGTCTTTTTACAGATATGTTGTGTAACAACCATAAATATAAACCATTATTACGCTATATTTTTTTTTCTTAATTTAAATTGAAGTTTAACTATGTTAGAAAAAGAATATAAGTTAAGATAATAGCGGCTAACATAGTTAGAAAAAGAATTTAACTTAATTAACTACAATAATTACAATACTAACTATGTTTGAAAAAGAGTTTATGTTATAATGATGACTAACATAGTTAGAAAAATTTTTTTTGTTATTTTCAATAAAATATAAGCTAATGCGCTAACCATGATAGAAAAAACATTTTAGTTACAAATAAACTATCATGGTTAGAAAAAGATTTCATGTAATTTGGAAATAAATAAATTAAAATAAATCATTTTATAATCAAATATATAAAATTAACAATTGAAAATCATTTATTTAAAATTATCAAATCTGATATATCCATGTTAGATAAAAATTGACTAACATGGATATTTAAACAAATCTAATAATATATGATTAAATTCCTTCACAATTATTTACAAACACATAAACATGTATTAAGAAATAATTACAGTTATCCAGCCTAAAATTATATACAGACATACAAGTAATCCAAGGAAAATAAATTAAAGTTATTTACAAACTAATAAATAAAATATGAAAAATAGTATGCAAACGCTTAGTTCCTAAGTTTCCAAATCCTTCCCATCATTCCTGCCCTGATCTAGTACCTGTAATTACAACGATTGGGGTAGACCCAAAAATCGCAACTACTACCATTCGCTTACATACATCTTTGCACTACGTGCATCTGCATGCCCGCAAGGTGGTGTGTGATAATAATGTGTAAAGTGGTGTGTTACATGCTGTGTTGCATGAACATGCTATATATATATGTCCAATTCAAATAACTCAATTACCATGTATAACAGTAGCACAATTATTTATTTACGAACACATCACAAACTCAAACATAAATAATAATAGCAATTAAAACAATAGCAAAAATCAAATCAAACACAACACACCGTAATATCTCAGTTCAATAGGGACTTACGACTTGCTGGTCGATATACCCTCGCTTGAACTGGTTCAAAGGGACTAACAACCATACTGAACATGTAACAATTTTATCTTATTCATAAACTAATCATATTAACCGGTGTGCACCAAACAAATCATCAATTCTCATAAAGCATATAATAAACATCACAAATTCATAAACTAACCTATATGCTTACCAACATACACACACGCAAACAAGTTTAAGTAATTACCTCCTTGCATTTAAACCAAAATAAACGTATGCTCCAACGTGCTCAAGTGTCAATAACCAACTTCTACAAACAATAATACAACGCATACAAATAATTAAAAATTCATCAATTGTATACTAATTAACGTCACTCTCGTTCTTAGAAGTACTACCCATTCCCCTTACTTACATTCACTTCTCTAAGAAGTTATTTTCCAACTTAACTAGAGCCAACTAATAACAAGTAATTTGCAAATTCAACCAATATAATCCATATAAATTAGAATTGGCATACACTGTACTTCTTTTTCTTACTATGAAATAAGCCAAGTGAAATTCCAGAAATCTAATAACACAACCAGTATCATTTTGCATAGAATCCATAATCAAACAAAACAGGGAATGCAGCAAAGTAATCACTCACATCATGTACATAGTTTCAACCGTTCTCTCTCTTTCACTCGGTTGTAATCAACCAAGGTCCTTCCTTTAAATCTTTAAATCCTTTAAATCCAATGTCCTTCCTTTACATTATTCAATACTATTTTTTTTAAATCCTTTAAATCTTGAATTCATTTAATTCTGGACAACGTAAGAACCAAAGAACCATAGAAGATCAACAAATTTTAATATCAATCCCACTATTCAAGCTCATCAAAGCATCAGTCCAATCATCCCAAAAATCCTCATACCCAAAATTTGTGAAATCATCTATTACTTCTAAATCAATAGTTTAAATATGTAAATATATGTCTTAGCATCTTAAACTAATGATGAACTTCACTGGCTCTAACGAAATACAAACATGCTAGCTTGGAAAATTACCATAACCTTTTATCTAAAACTTTTAACAAAGATTATCAACACCAATAAATCAGAATTTCAATCCTCTTTTCTTTCCATCCTTTTAAACCAGAATTAAAGAGGATATTGTAAAAACCCATAACAGAAACTAAATGCAGTTCAATCAATGTCCGGCAACAATCACTATATTGAACTACAAATGAAGAATAGAAAAATTCAGAGATCAAGGAGCACTCATTAGTTTCAGTAGAAACAAGAAAAGAAAACAAGTTTAAGAAACTACACATGCCTAGTCAATTTCCCACTTATTATCAATTAAATTTCTAACCCAAAAATACCCCTTAACTTGCCAAAATAATGACCCTCAACCTAAGAAATCCGAATTGATTTTGCTCAAGACTCACTCGGCCTCTCTCGAGAATTCGCCTAGAAATCGCAGAGAAGGGGTAGAAATCAGCATAGAAACTCACCTGAGTTTGAGTCCCCTCTTGCATGTGCAACCGGCCCTTTTTTGGCCTCAAATCATCGCTGGTATGAAGAGAGGGTCAGAGGAAGGAAGAAGATATGGAGGATGGGTTTTTGGGTGCTCAAACTGCTCAAATCTGTCACTGGGAAAGGAAGCACAAGGAAGAGAAAGAAATACACGATGAAAAGGAAGTGTCTTATGCTTTTGTATGGGAAGGGGGCGGCTGTTATTATAATTTGAAAGAGAAGGAAGAAGATGAAGTTTGATAATGGAGGGAGAACCTAAAAGCCGGGTCCGGATTCTCTCAGAATCCGTTCCCTCCTATTCCCTCAGAATCCCCTCTTTGGGGATTATTTTGCCCATTGAGATTCATCTAAGAGCTCATAATTTATCACTTGTACCATAAAAAATTAAAAAAATGTATTAACATATAAAATAAATAAAGAACTTTTAATTTTTTTTTATTTTAGAACACTTTTGGGTATAAAAAATTTCAACTATCTAGACCTATTTCATTTCGATATAAGGATCTATAAGAGATACAGACTAGTCCAGTTAACTGTGAAATAATTTTACAGTTATCTGATTCGGTTAACTGTAAAATTATTTCACAGTTAACTGGACTAGTCTGTATCTCTTATAGATCTTTATATTGAAATGAAATAGATCTAGATAGTTAAAATTTTTTATGCTAAAATATTTTTTATATTATAATACATTTTAATTTTATTTTTAATGGTATAAGTGACAAATTATGAACTCTTAGATGAATCTCAATGGGTAAAATAATACCAGATTATTTTGTTAAAAGGAAAAGGAGGGAAAAGGAGAGGGAAGGAAAAAGGAGAAACCCCTCTCCCCCTAAAAGCCATTGTTTCATTAGTTTGTTTATGCGGCTAGGAAAAAAAACAAGAGAAGGAAAGGAATATTGCTTATAAAGAAAGGTGAAATCTAGGGTTTATGGCCCAACAAATAAAATTACAAAAATACCCTGATTTAGCTTTTCTTTCAATTAGACATTAGATTTATGAGGAATGAGATTGTAAGGTTTTAGGGTTTATGAGATAATTAACAAAAAAAAGCTTCACAATTTAGCATATTATTGATTCATTTTATTTGGAAATTCAATTAACAACATTGAAATCTCTTAAATTAATCATATCCTTATCAATTAAAGATATCTCAGTGTCTAAAACCAATAACATTAATATGTAGTAAATGCAAAATTTATCTAACATATATATATATATATATATATATATTAATTTAATATTAATGTCTTTATAATACCTAATTTAATGCATTAAACATAAATTACATCCAATTCCCTAATTCTTTAAATTTACCATTATTATAATTTATCTTAATTCAAATTCTAGAATGCTACAATGACGAAAGTTCCTAAAATAATAAGTGAAATGTTCATAAATATTCCCAATTTAAAATCAAACTAATTAATCTCATTAATTTATAATGAGAATCAAATCTTAACAAATTTTCTAAAAACAATGTTAAACTTTCTAAATTCATTTACAAGACTAAATTTTAGTTATTTATTAATTTATTTAAAAATTAAAAATTCAGGATGTTACATGTTGCACCCAAAAAAAGTATTACCAAAATGCTATAGACAAAGAGTTATTTACCAATATGCTACATAACTAAGAAGTCGTTCTTGGCAAGAACGACTTCTACTACTTTAGAAGTCGTTCTTCCCAAGAACAACTTCCACATAATCTCCCTTTACATGCATACCGATGCATGTGAGCTAAACATGTTACTCTTATTTAACCTCAAACTCCCCCATCATATCTCATCATAAACATATTAAACATATAATTCCCTCGTTCTGTCTTTCCTCTAGATTCAACTCCAAGTCTCTGATCCTTACTATCATGTTGCAAATCAATCACACAATATTTGGTCAACTATAGGTCAAACTAGAAACTTATTTAATGATAGAGACAGTACAAAATTTGTACAATTTGGAAATGTCCAGAGTGTCATTGTTAATAAAAAATACTTAGTTAAAATTGCTCTCATGTGATATACTCAAGGACAAAGTTATATCTTAACTCTTTTCATAATAAAAAAAAAATAGGAGTATCAAATCTTAACCAACAATAGCCATGCCATTTTTACTTAAAGCACTGTTTTTGTTAAACATTTTTTATTTTGGAGTGCATGATATGATGGTCTATTGGTTTATTTATCTCTAAATTTCAGGATCTAATTTAAGCCTTTTGTTTTCTTTATTATTACAGAAGCCATTCCCTCTCGTAAAACCATGGTCTTGCAAATATATATTTCAATGAAAGCGTTGCCTTGGTACTGTCTGCTTCCAACTATTTTTGAATACTTGGCAGAAACTGGCTGGACTAAGTGTTTTCCAAGGTTAAACAATATCGGCATGCTTGCCTATCTCATACATTTAGCCATTTACCAAATTTTCGTGGAGTTTGGCACTTACTGGGCGCATAGAGAGTTGCATGACATAAAACCACTTTACAAATATCTTCATGCTACACATCATATCTACAACAAACAGAACACTCTATCCCCATTCGCTGGTAAGAACATGTTAGTCATATTCAGCTTAATATTTGTCTTTTTGGGCAGATAGTTGGAAGATATAGAGAGTTATTCTGATCTTCTCTGTTGTTGGTGGACTCTTGTTCAATTTCAACTTAGCTGGAATATGCAAAAATAACTTTTTTGTCCTGTCATGCGCACAAACGTTTTTAACTTAGTGTCTTTGTCACTAACACTCACTCCCAGTATTTCTAAATATAAAATCACTTTTAAATTTCATTTTGTTTTTAAATATACGCAACTTTCTAATTTTTCTCAACTTTTTCCCAGATAAAGCTTAATAATGTTTATCTATAATAAATAAGTAAGAGAGAGAGAGAGAGTGAAAATAAAGTTATATGGTTAGAATAAAGGTATATGGAATAAATTAATAATGTGATGTACTGATAACTGCCTTAATTAGCATCCTTAATCTAATCAAGTTAGGAAATTTATCTTATATTTAGGAACGGAGGGGGTATTAGTTTTATTTGCTATGATTTCACAAGGTGGATGGGCTGACTAACTGATTTTTCTGTTCTCTAAATCTCAGGTTTGGCATTTCACCCTCTTGATGGGATTATTCAAGCATTGCCACAATACCTTCCTTTGTTCGTCATTCCAGTTCATCTAACTACACACTTAGTGGCTGTATTCATTGAGGCCTTTTGGACTGCGAATATACATGATTGCATTCATGCCAACTTGTGGCCTGTCATGGGCGCTGGATACCATACCATTCATCATACTACGTATCGCCATAACTATGGCCATTACACCATTTGGATGGATTGGATGTTTGGAACTCTTAGTCATCCTAAGGATGATGAAGGTAAAGTGATGTGATGATTTTGATCGCCGTCAATAACTATAATTGTGCACATAGGGCGTTTTAAAATTATGTAGATTCAGTCCACAATATGTTGACTAGATCAAATTGTTCATGAATAAGCACATAATCATTTCAATGTTTTTTATGCTTGAATATACATTAATCAGTACTTCTTTGGTCTATCAATATTGTTTAGAATGGGAGGCCATAGAAATTTCTCCTTAGTTGTTTATATTGGATTCTTGGAATTGGTTCTCCTCTTTCGAAACATATAGATGCTCTCTTTGAGTTCAAAATATACTCAAATTACTGTATTGATGAAGTTATTGATCAAATCTTGTGGGGGCTTTCTTTCTTCTATTTTTTGCTTATCATGCTTCAAACATTTTGTTAGGTGCCCTATGGTTATTGAGGACTATGAAAAAATATAGTTAAAGCAGCGTTTCTCCTTTTGAATATTGGAAGATTTCTATTACAAAAAAATTAGATTTAAATCGATGAAGTACAAAGAAAATGTAAATTATAATAGCTAGGGGCACTTTAATGGGAGACTTGTAGTCTTCCAACATGAGATCAACAGTGATTTTCTAATTAACGGAAGCCTATACCTGAAATATTCCAAGAGAATAGTCATATACTCTTAAGGAGGAACATCCATGGTTTGTGTTCGAGACAATCTAAACTTACAAAGGCAATCACTTGTGCTTGATAAATTAATTTTTTTTTGTGCCAAAATTTTAGAAAAGAATTTTTGCTCATAGTTAAGAGGTATGACTCTTGACTTAGAATCAATTGGTGCTTGCTTTTCCTTGTGGCTATTGGATGTTACAACTGACAAGTAGGTAAGTCATTTTTTTCTTTTCTGTCCAAACAGATTTTGCTCAACTTCACATAACTTAGGATATATGTCTCACCAAGTGCTATGACCCAAACCAGACAAAGTTGATATTGTTTATTGTAGGGGTGTTCAACTTTTTTCCATTCCGACTGTCTCATCCCGTGGTGAGGATTTTTGGTACGGGAAATTCCCACCCTAAAATTTTTAGGATAGGACAAAATTCATCTCCAGGACGACAGGATGTGTCATTTATACCATGTATGAGTATACATGACATTTTTTTATGAAAATACAATTATAATGAAATTTATCTTATTATGCTGTATAATAAGATGTATTACTCCCTCCGGTCCTAAATATAAGACCTAATTGACTTTTTTGAAAAATCCTAAAAAAAGCAAAATAAGTTAATTATAAATTGAGTTACCTAATTTTTTCTCTTACACTAGTTTATTTTACCTATAAGCTAATGGATAATCTAAAAAGATATCAAATATGTCATGATTTAATAACCTATTTTGCAACCTTAATCTCTCCAAAAAATAATCAATTAGGTCTTATATTTAGGACCAGAGGTAGTATAAAAGTAATATTAAACAAACTTATTTATTTATTTGTTTCAAATATAAAGTGTCATATTTTTTTACAAGTAGATATTTTTAATAAAAAATTTCAAAAAAAAATTTCGGGATTTTCCTATCCTGTCCCGATTCTGATGAGAACATGACAAAGTTTGGGATGAGGCGGAAACTCTATCCCAAACCTTTTTTGGGACGGGACACGGGACAGAGGTGTCCCGATCCCCATAGTTTATTGTTCTTTATATGAACTGATACTTGTATACTTGTTCAAAATGATATTTAACCTTACACAAAATAAGTCTACCCTTCATCAATGCACTATAATGATGAGGGACAATAACATTGAACTTCTGTTGTATTACTACACAACCACGACTGCTAATTTTGTAGAAATCTAGCATAATTTTAGTCTCAATGTTTCTCATCATGATAAACTCCAATTGTTAGGGATAATGGATATCGCCTTTATTGGTAGGCTAGGTAAGTAACTAGGTACTTAGGTGGATTCTTGTTAAATTAAGTCCATAATCTATCAACCAGTGCTGAATACACTGGCCTTGAGAATAACTTGTTAGTAATCTAAGTTGTTATATAATTTAGGGCGAAAGCCCAAAAATGATACATAACTGTTGGTCAAGAAACAAAAATAGTACATAACTATTCTAAGGTACAAAAATGATACCCAACTTTTACCATGTAATCAAAAATGATATTTTCAGTAATATGACAATAATGTTAGACTTGAAATGTCCAAAATGCCCTTATATTTAAATAAACTTTTACTTGACGGCGATTAATTTATAAGGGCATTTTGGACTTTTCATGTCTAATATTATTGTCATATTAGTGAAAATATCATTTTTGATCACATGGTAAAAGTTGGATATCATTTTTGTACCTTGGATTAGTTATGTAATATTGTTTGTTCCTTGTTCGATAGTTATGTATCATTTTTGGACTTTCGCCCTATAATTTATTACAGGCTCTTATATATCCCCTTCTTAAATCATTTTTGGCAGCTATCTATATTCACATTCTTTCTTGTGTTAAGCAGCAAGCTGAAAATTTGTGAACAAATAAATTTTTAAGGGATAATTATATAAGGATATCATTTGAGAATAATTATTGGCTAAATTATAGAAAACCAACCAAAACTTTGGATGAGTTGCATATAACCCCTCTAATTGAACTCAAATGAAACTTGCGTCGGAGTATATTCAATTCCTCGTCCTCGTTTGGTGATTGGTTATTTTATTTCTATAAATTTAAAATAATTTTAACAAGCTGATTTTTTTTTTGGGAAAATCCCAAATAATCCCTCCCAATACCAAAAGGACATGTGAGGAATCTAAAATTCTAAAAGGATTATGAAAAGACAAAATTTTGTGAAAAAGTCAAAATTGCCCTCATCCTAAAACACAAATTACTACCCCACCCTAAACCCACCCTCTTCTTGCAATTTGTGTTTTAGGATGAGGCAATTTTGTTTTTTTTTCCGCAAAATTTTGTCTTTTCATAATCCTTGTGTAAGTTTAAATTCTTCACTTGTCCTCCTTTTGGTATCTAGAAGGATTTATTTGAGATTTTTTCTTTTTTTTTTTCCAAAAACGAAAAATATCAAGTGCAAACTGCAAAATGTGATAAGATGATAAGAAGTAAGAACTGAGACTCTGCAAATAACAACCACAGTCCACAGTCCCATCTTCTTCTTCTTCGTTGGTTGGTTGGTCTTCATTTGTGCGCGCGAAACAGGCAACAACTCACTCTCACTCTCACATCTTCTATTCTCGCCGATCCAATCACCATGCTCTTCCTTCCTCCTCATCCATCTCCCACATTTCACTCCATCCCCTTCCCTTTCTCTTCCACTACTCCCAAAAATCACCTTCTTCATCTCTCTCCCATTGCCTTCTCACCAAACCCTAATCCCCCTCCCATCAAAGCCCCCACGCCTCCATGGATCACCTCTCATGACCTAATCCCCAATCACAACACCACTAACAACAATTTCAACAACGCCGACCTCCAACAGACGCATTCTGACGATAAGGCCTTGACTGCCAAAGAAATCGGCGTCCGAGGAGGCAAGGCCATCAACAAAATCCTCCAAACCATTCAAAAGCTTCACCACAAAACTCACAATCACAAAATTGATAAACACATTGCTCGTACGGATGCTCAAATGGGGGTTAATTTGGAGGTATTAGAGAGAGGAGGGGATTTTAGGAGTAGGGATAGGGGTAGGGTTCCGTGGGAGAGAGATGAGAGGATTGAGTTTAGGAGGAGGAGGAAGAAGGAGAAGGTGGCGAGTAAGGCGGAATTGACGCTTGATAAGGCTTTGCTTTGGAGGCTCAGAAGTGAGGCTGTGAGAATGAGGAATTGGGTGAAGGTTAAGAAAGCTGGTGTTACTCAAGATGTGGTTCATGAGATTAGGCGTGTTTGGATGAGAAGTGAGCTTGCTATGGTTAAGTTTGATATCCCTTTGTGTAGGAATATGGAGAGGGCGCATGAAATTGTTGAGGTTAGACTTGTCCATCATATTCACTAGTCACTTTTTTTGGAATATCATTAAAATGTTAGATGGGCCCGCTTGACTTGACTCAAATCCGGATCGGAAGGCGAGCCCGAATAAGGTTTTAGGTCATAGTTCAACATGGTTGGATCGCTTAGACCATTGGCCTAACTAATAACCGTTGAATCGAAATATGAAGCGGTTGATAGTTGGATCGGTCTGACTATCCGGTCCAGTCTAGTTCTTACAACATTGGTCATAGAGTTTGAATCAGCCTCTTGCAAAAAAGCAGAGATCTCAGGATTGAACTGGGTTGACCTAATCCTTTAAAAAGCTAGATAAACTACTTTTAAATTAATTTTCGTGGATTTTTTCTTGGGTTAAGGTGCATTTTTAGTACTCTAGAATATAACAAAGTGCACCTAACATAATACACCATATTGTGGTCCATTTATGGTAACCAAGAATTATTTTCGTGGCTTATTTAGTAACGACGTTAAATAAGTTAAGTTTGACCGTTATGTGTCAAATTTTGACCGTTAAATTATGAGGTAAAGGAGCATTTTCAATACTCTAGAATATAGAAGGAGCATCAAACATAATATACAATATTTTGGTCCATTTGTGATAACTAAGAATTATTTTCATTGCTTATCTTGTAATTCGTTAGCTAAAACTCACTTTTGTAAGATAAAATCTAATGTGACATAATGATGTAATATACGTATATTGAAATGACAATTTAACGAACATTATTTTAAGTTTATAACTATGTAATCAGATAGAAGTAACTCTTCTTCTATTACATCATAGGGTCATTAATTTGGGTCAAGCTAGTATAACCAATCCGTTTTAATTTGTGTCAAGCCAATATGACTAACCCGTTTTAACTCAGTAAGGCCAACCTGTTTAGTTTATGATTCTTTGCTTATATTTTTTATATATGTAAAATACTAATGACTTATTAGTTTATACATGCATGATACTAGGATAGTCTATGGATCTTTATAACTTTGTAGTGTTTAATTATTTGACACTTTGAATAATATTGTGACTTAGTTGTTTATGGTGTTTAAATATTGTATATTATGTTTGATGCCCCTTCTATATTCTAGAGTACTGAAAATGCTCCTTTACCCCACAATTTAAAAGTCAAAATTTGACACATAACGGTCAAAATTTGACACATAATGTCAAACTTAACTTATTTAACGTCGTTACTAAATAAGCCACGAAAATAATTTTTGGTTACCACAAATGGACCACAATATTGTATATTATGTTAGGTGCACTTTGCTATATTCTAGAGTACTAAAAATGCACCTTAACCCTTTTTTCTTTAAACAAATTTATTTAACTGATAAATTAATACATAATGTAATAATATACAAAACATGTTATGATTAAACTTACAAAAAAATGTTATGATTAAATTCCAGCTCATTTAATTTTCTTAATTTCTAAAAGAAAGGAGTCAACTGGGGTTATATCTAAGAATTGAGGAAGTATCATTTTCAAAGTGATATATGTTTGAAGAATATGTTTTAGTTCTATGTCAATCAGCTGCCATACTTAACTGAATTTAAAAATCAGTGTGCGCTGCGTCCCTTGAATGAACTGTGGAGATGGGAAACTTCTGGTAGGAAATATACTGTTTCTTGATACTTGTTCGGCTAGTTAAATGAGTCATGTAGTTCAGTGTTATCCCACATCTTTAAAAGCTTACAATGGTAATCTGATGCATTTGACACCTGTTACAGATCAGAGACAAAATTAAACTTATACGAGATGTCAAATAGAGATAAACATTATCATTTCATATATCTCTTTGACTTATAGATCATTACTGCTGTTCCTTTTTAGATTTGTTTCTGGTTAACTAATCCAATGTGTTTGTGTTTGTCCATATTTCTTACATGAATAGTTTAAGACTGGAGGCTTGGTAATCTGGAGTAAGAAAGATACTCTTGTCATTTATAGAGGGCACAATCATCAGATCACTCCTAAAGTTTCTGGAAAGATTTATACTAAATACTTGTACAGTCAAAATGCAAACCATCATGGAATCAATTTGTTGCACTCAGAAACCAAGAACGATTTTATTATAGCAACTGATATACATAACAAGGAAGATGAGAATTTCCAGCCTGTGAGTGGATCATTGTTTGAGAGGGAAACTGATAGGTTACTGGATGCCTTAGGACCTCGCTTTGTTGATTGGTGGATGCACAAGCCACTCCCAGTAGATGGTGATTTACTTCCTGAAGTGGTTCCTGGATTTCAGCCGCCATTTAGGCTTTCTCCACCTTATACTAGATCAAAACTGACTGATGATGAACTTACATACTTAAGAAAGCTTGCCCAACCTTTGCCGGTTCATTTTGTTCTCGGTAATTTTCCGATTCATGTAAACCATCAGCTTACTTTTATTTTCATTTTCATTTTTCAAGCTGATAAATGATGATATGTAACTGTCTTCTCTTTCTTTCTGGATTTGAAAGATATTATGCAATTTATGCTGGACATTTATTAGTCTGAACTAGCTGGAAGAAGAAATGTCCTCTCTCTTACTCTTGGGTAGTTTTATTTTTGGCCCTTATTGTCTGGAGATTTCTGCCATTCTCTATACCTCGCATTGAAGTTTGTTTCCAGCTTATGATAGTTAATGACATTGAGAAACGTATTTTGGATACCTCCTTTCTTGCGTATCATTGCATAAATAAGGTTAATGGATATATTATCTCTATATTGTGAAGGTAGGAACAGAAGACTACAGGGCTTGGCGACTGCTATTCTAAAGTTGTGGGAGAAGAGCCTTATAGCAAAAATTGCTGTGAAGTATGGAGTTCCAAATACTGACAATGAAAAGATGGCCAACGAGCTGAAGGTAGGTTGCCTAGAAGTCAAGTCTTAGGGGAGTTTTGTCCTTCTTTATATAAAAGGTTGACTCATTGTTGTCCAACTGATAGCATGCTAATATTTCTTGTTCAATTATAAAATTATCCCCTGTAGCTTGTATGCACATTCAATATGCTTGTTCTGGGTCTTTATGATGTAACAAAAGTTCTTAACATAGTTATCTGCAATGCAGCTTCTCACAGGAGGAATTCTGTTGCTGCGCAATAAGTTCTATATAATACTGTATAGGGGCAAGGACTTCCTTCCTACAAGAGTTACAGCTTTGGTGGAAAAGAGAGAAGAGGAGCTTAAAGGCTGTCAAATTCATGAAGAAGTTACACGGCTGAAAGCAGTTGAAGCGTTTTCACAAATCAATGAATTACAGCAGAAACCTAGTACAAGTGGTACTTTATCAGAGTTCAAGAAAATCCAAAGTACGATTTGGGATGCCAACAGCATCCATGCAGATTTAAATGTTCAACTGGAAGCTCAAAAAGTTGGTTTAGAGCGGGAATTGAAAAAGGCAGAGCGCCAACTGTTCATAGTATGATATGACCTATCTTTTTTTCATTGTCAGAATTATACAAATATTTTGTTAATTATCTTTGTGGACTCTGCAGCTCAACAAGAAAATAGAGAACTCAACAAAGGAACTATTAAAGTTAAATGCTGCTTGGACACCCTCTGAGAAGGATGCAGACCTCGAAATTATGTCAGAGGAAGAGAGACAATGCTTCCGGAAGATAGGACTGAAGATACGTAGTCGCTTAGTTCTTGGTAAATAAATTGTATTTCTCGAATTTTGTTTCCTTTATACGAATATATATTACTTCACTTGCTTGAGAGCCAGCAGACTCATATTGAAACATCCAGAGGGGCATATCCTGATGTGACTACAATTGTTAATTACACTTACAGATGAAATTATTGTTACATCTTCTCAATGAAGCCTTTTATTTATAGAAATACCTCCATCTATATTTGTTCTGGCTCTTATAAATTCTTTTGAATGGTGACTGCAGGCAGGCGTGGGATCTTTGATGGTGTGATGGAGGGAATGCATCAGCACTGGAAGCACAGAGAAGTAGTAAAGATCATTACAATGCAGAGAGCACTCGAGCAGGTCATCAACACGGCAACATCTCTTGAGGCAGAGAGTGGTGGGGTTCTAGTTTCTGTTGATAAGTTAAAAGAAGGCCATGCAATAATTATTTATCGTGGAAAAAACTATAGACGGCCTTCAGAAAAGGGGATAAAAAATCTTTTGACGAAAAGGGAAGCATTGCACAGATCTATTGAAATGCAGAGACTTGGAGTAAGTGATTACTTTATATCACTTCTGCTTCTGACATCCTCCTAGTTTTCTAGAGACATATATAAACATTTGTTCCCATGCATTTTCTTCTCGGTATTGCCGTCTCCCTGTACATCTAATTTGATTATCATTGTCTCAGTCACTGAAGTATTTTGCAAATCAAAGACAGCAGAGAATCTCAGATTTGAAGTCCAAACTGGTAAATACAAAATTTTTTTTTTGTTTTTTTTTTATGAAACTAGACCTTGGTTTTAAATCATAAATCTGTCCAATTGTTTTTCTATTCGACAAAAAAAAAACTAGAACTTCAATTTGGATTTTACAGGCATATATCCGGCAGAGAAAGGAAGTTGGGCAGATGGATGAAGAAAGTTAATATACAAATACACTCGTCCCACTGGATTGCTCTTTAATCTGTCAGAAAATTGGGGAAAGATAAGAGCTGGAAATTTCTACATGCATCAGTGAATAGCATGTTTTTGCAAGTAAGTATCTCAAATTTCAGTTACTGTCTGTCCTGAGCCTTGGAGCAACTGTAAGGTTGCGTTGTGTGATCTGGAAGTACTGTATAAGTGTATATATCTTTCTTTCCCCATAACCAACTGCTCAGAGCCTAGTGCGGTTGGCTGCCCCCTTTTTTGTGCTGAGTGCTACAGGGAGAAAAGAACTGAGTATCTGGAATGCACCTGCCATTGATGACTTGCCCTAATGTCTGGCTAGTTCATTTTTTAGCAGATTTCTTTAACAATACATTCAATTTAAGCAAGAAAACAAATGGAATAATAATAATGAAGAGGTGATATGTATCTCACTACATACATGATCCATATCTTAAAGTGATGAAATGAGTGTTATTAACTATCCTTTTGCAATTCCTTTTTGTAATCCCTCTTAATCAAAGGATACATTGAAAGTTCTCACTTCCCATTTTCTATTCTTTTTTTATCAAAGGATTATTTTTTGGAACTAAAATGGCGCATATTAATGGCCTAAGGTTAGCGGCCTCCCATTTTGTAGGAGACATCTTATGTGTCTAGGCCACAGAGTACTCCGTTTCTAAATATAAGATCATTTTCACATTTCAATTTGTTCTTAAATACTCCCTCCGTTCTTAAATATAAGATCACTTTGGGAATGTGGATAAGTTCCTAAATATAAGATCACTTTCTATTTTTTCTCAAGTTTTGCCCAAATTACCCTTATACTCCATTTTTTTTTTCTAAAAACAACTATGGACAAATCAAAGCAAATTACTCCCTTCAACAGATTGCCTTTGTTCTTGATGCTACGACGGACAAATCAAAGCCGATAAGGCTCTCTTCACCAGTTCTCCTTCAACACCGATGTACGAGCATGAAGCCTATTAAAGATTCAAATTCAATCGCCATGGCAAGAAATTCCATATACACGTTATTTTCTAGATTCTGAAGGAGATGGATTAAAGGTTTAGATTAAGGTTTTCGAGATACAATCACCATGTCTTAAAAGTTCAGTTTGAAGGACGCAGATCTCCTTCAAAATCTCGCTATTATCTAGATTGAAGGCGGCGTCCTGTGAAATTGGTGAATATGGAGATTTGCAAAATCTTCCAGAAGGAGAGATATATTAGAGGAGAGATGAGTGTGATTTTCCAGAAGATGCAAAGTGGTGTCCATCGTTTTTTATCTTGGTGTTTTAAATTTGAGTTAGGGGTATTTTGGGAAGATCATGTAGTTTAAATGTCTTCCTTAATCTCTCCAAATTAGTTAAAGTGATCTTATATTTAGGAACGGAGGTAGTATAAGATTAATTTATAATTTTTCTGAGCTTTTTCCCAAATTAACCTCATAATACTTGTCAATAATAAGCAAGTAAGAAATGGAGAGTGGAGATAAAACTATATATATGGTGGGGATGAATTGGTAATATCATGTGATAATAACTAATTTAACTAATATCTTTAATCTAACCAAATTAGGGAAGTGATCTTATATTTAGGAACGGGGGAGCTAGTAATTAGCGAAAAAGGACAATTTTGATTGAGAGGATGAAAAAGGAGCTTTTACCCAAGGGACACAATTCCTCTCCAAGGGACACAATTCCTCTACACTATTCTTTTGCTCATCTTTTTCGCTATTTCTCTTCTATGTTTGAAATTTTAGAAATTATTTTTGCGCTCAGTTCTAACATAGGGATCATTTAAGGAAAATTTTAACAGTCATTTATTTATTTTTCATAATTTAAGAACACCTAGTTTGAGAAGAAATTTAAAGGGAGAGAAAACGAAAAATCTGATTCCATAGTGAACACGAGGACGAAGATGGTAACCATATCCAGATGAGGTGCACAAATATTTGTATCTTAAAAACATAGTCTTTCATGGATGAACTTGTTTAGTGGGATTAGTGAAGTTATGAAATAATGATTTATGTAATATATGTTAATTATTTGATTGGAACAAATGAACTGTTGTAAATCATCTAGAACATGCTTCTCATATTTATTAACATACAGTATATAATAAAGAAATAGGCTGCAAGTACCTCGAAAATAAAAACAAAAAACAAAAAGAAGAAGGCCATTATCCATTAACTTATCAATACAATTCGAAGTTGAATAGTCATCAACAGTTTGAATAGTGTATAACTTAGCTACTTGTTGAACTTGTTAATGTCATTTCTTCAGAAAATCCATTTGACAATGGTATAACTGGTGATTTTGTAGGAGATTCAAGGGTTGGCTTTGGTGGAACTGATAATGATTGAAGGGGCCCTTCTAACATTTCGACTACCTTACTCATAGCTGGTCTATCAACTGGATTCGTTTGAATACACCATAGACTCACTAAAGTCATCTTCCTTACCATCTCATCATCTTCCATTGTGATTACTATGGAACTAGCTGGATGTTTACCTTGTTCAAGATCCTTGTAAATCCAATCTGGAAAATACTGTTCATCAGTATGTGATCCACCGCTATCATAGTTCTTCCTGCCTCCAACGATTTCAAGGACCAACATGCCATAACTATAAACATCAGCTTTGTGAGAAACACCACCAAATGCTCTGTTGAATACTTCTGGTGCAATGAACCCTATTGTTCCTCTTGTGCCCATTATTGACACAAAACTCTCTTTCTTTTGACATATTTTAGCTAAGCCAAAATCAGATATTTTTGGACAAAACTCATCGTCCAAGAGAATGTTTTGGGGTTTGATATCGAGGTGCAAGATTCTCGTGTTACAACCCTGATGCAAATATTCAAGACCACGAGCAATGCCAATGACAATTTGGTACAATACCTTCCACTCCAAGGTACAAAAAGCATTTGGAGATCCTCTTTTATAGATGAAATTATCCAAGGAACTATTTGACATGTATTCATAGATTAATACTCTTTTGTTCCTTTTATAACAGAATCCAAGGAGAGTGACTATGTTGACATGGGAAGTTCTGCTAATACTTGCAACTTCATTTAAAAATTCTTCTCCACTTCCTTTAGATTGCCTTATCACTTTAACTGCCACAGGACGACCATCAGGTTGATTTGCTTTGTATACAACACCGTATCCTCCCTCACCTAATTTGTTTGAAAACGATTTTGTCATTCTTTTCACTTCTGAATAACTATAGTTCCTTGGTGCCAAAGAGCCATAGTTTCTCATGAAGGATTGAATATTGTAATCATGATATGCTCTTGTCTCTTTGAAGATTTTCCCATTTTCTATTTTGAAATGTTTCTTGTAAATATAAATAATCAAAATTGAGAGTAGAGTAATCCCACCAACTCCTGCTGAAACGGCTGCATTTGTTGAACATAATAACTTAAAAGCTCTGTAATATTAACCGTAAAGCAATTAAAGTTAAAGGTTTACTATCTTTATTACCGACAGCAAGGAGGATTCTTGAACTCAGCTTCCCAGTTGATCCTGCAATGATAACATAAATTTCAAACAAAAAATTACTATTTAATTACTTGGATCTCAGCTGAAATTTACTATAAATTTCACAATATATTACATTAGTTTTATCAAGTGGCAGCAGAGTTTCTTTTTATTCTATTACACCTCGGTTGCTACAACATTTACGTGAGGAATTATAATATGAAGATGCGTACTTTTCAGAGGCTCGTCCACAAAAGAATGTGAAAATAGTACTTCCCCCGTTTCTAAATATAAGATCACTTTCCCTAATTTAATTAGATTAAGAATGCTAGTTAAGTTAGTTATTAGAACATGATATTACTAATCCACCCTAATCATATAGGTTCATTATCATTTTCCCTCTCTTGTTTATTATAGATAAGTATGGAGTATTAGGGTTTATTTGGGAAAATGGGAAAAATTAGATAGTTGCTTATATTTAGGAATAATTGAAATTTGAAAGTGATCTTATATTTATGAATGAAGGGAGTACCATATTTAAATGAAGAAAAATATGTCATGGCAGAGAAGATGTGAAATCCTTAGAGGGGACTTGACTTTGCTAAATTACCAGAAAGCTGAAATTCTCTCCCTCTACATATATATATAGAAATGATTAAGTTCTCTCGCAAAGCAAAACAATTGCTATATGTCCTGTTTAACAACTTCTAATAAACAGGATTGATACTTGATAACAAGCCAGGTAATCTGCACTAAAGATCTGCGACACCATTCTTGCATTTAAAAAGTGCTTATTCAAGTGTAGTTTTGGAATCTAGCTACGCACAAGTATAATGCACAGGTAACTTTACGGCATGCATTTTTCATAATAAAGAAATAATTTCTATTCCGTATCAAACCTAGAATAATACTTCAATTAGTACCACATCACATTTATTATAGGGTCACATTCCATATCTATGGTTGTAGGCTACAAATAAACAAGGGTTTCTGCTAAAACAATATAATGAGATACCTGGTGGGCATGAAATTTTTTGGGGTCCATCTTTGCAGAAGCAGGAGAATTGTCCCTCTTCATAACCACACTGGCCACCAGATTGAGAGCATGTTTTGCATTCTTCCATACTACTTACCATCCATTGTAACCCAAAACCAAGCTGTAGTGCTTCTTGTAAATTAGTTGCAGCTCGAGCAAGATTTTCTTGATATATCATCATCATAACGACACTTTTGCAATCAAAATTTGAATATGGTGGTCCAAAAATATAGCTGACTGTTGTTTCTGTACCATCAATTTTCTTGCAGTTGGTTTTACCGGTAGTGGATGGAAGAGAACTAAGAAGAGGGCAATCATAGAGTAAGGTGACATTAACAAGGCCAACATCCACATACTTGAAGGGTGTTTGATCAAATGTGTTGTTGTTGTAATCATTTGGACAGATAGTGTCAAAATAGTCATCCCTAGCCACTGCAAGAGTCTGTGTAGGATAGTCCACAAGTAGAAGCCGATATTTGAGGGAACGTATGGTAATCATGGGAGTATTGCTTTGGCATGTGACTTGGAAATCTGGAAGACCACAATAGTTTGCTCTTGATCCTCCCCAAAAGGGATATTCAATGAGGCTAGGGAAATTTCCGCAGCTAAAAGAGGTAGTTGAGCAATTTGTATACCGACTATCATCCTCCTCGCCATGAGATGTTGGAATATTGAGAGAGATTAATAAAGGAACTACCAAAAGAAAGAACATGGATGATGGATTATTCAGGGGTGATTTCATGGTTTGGTGGAAAGTAACTAAGGGGAGAATTAAGATCAGGAGATGAAGGGTTCATGAAGCTGCGTTGTATGAGCTATTGAATTAGCATTATGTCCTTTTCATGCAGTCATGGATAGTTGAGTTTTCTGAAAATGAAAACCTTTGAAGAAGTTCAGACATTGAAGTTTCCTAGTAAGTTATATCAGTTGACAAGTTGGAGCTATGAAAGAAACATATTTTGGCATATAGGAAGAAACCGTGTTTTTCCTTCTGCTTTTTTTGGTAGTCTTTGTTAGAGGATTGGAATTCGAGTCCTTCAAATGGTCGAGTTAAGGAAAAGTCAATGAACATCAATTAGAATAACAGCTCGACCGATTCAATTATATCTGAAGTTTGACCCCTGAAGGTATAGGGGTTCATATTTTTTCAGGGGAGAAATCTTTAATTCATAATATGAATATGAACTCCTATGAAATATCATTTCGGCTGCAAAGAAGGCTTGTAAAAATATACATGATAAATTGTAATTGAGATACTCATTACCAGTACCATAGTAATTTTAGGGTGTAAAAGTATACATGACAAACTAAAATGGGCCCCCATCATCTTTTTTCTTCACTCCCAAAGTCACTACAAGAAAATAAGGTGGTAGTCGCGTCGTCTTTGTCACGCTAGGGCAAAACGCGACTCAATGATAAGTTTTTTATTATTTTTTAATATAAGTCACTAATTTTGTCGCACCAGGGGGTGAGACAGAGTTCTTTTCAAGACAAACTACTTTGTCTCTCCCCAGGGCGCCACAAAGTGTTTATTTATTTTTTTAATTAGCTTTTTAATCTTTCTGGAGAGTGAGTTTTGATGGTTGCAAGACGGATAATGAAAAATGTGAGACAAATAAACTTTCCACATTTCACATAAAAATTGCTTTTTATTTTTGTCCCATTTATCATATTTAGGACCATCAAAGAAGCCTAAATACGACACCAAATTTAAATCAATATCATGGTTGTTATTTCCGAATTTATATTTCCATATTTTCATTCATTTATAAATTTTAATTTCTTTGCTTTATTTTCTATTATACTAGTCATTTTATTACATTTATATATTCAATCATACTAGTCATTACATTACATTTAATTTATATACTACCTCCGGTCCTAAATATAGGATTTAATTGACTTTTTTTTAAGAGATTAAGGTTATGAGATAGGTTATTAAATAATGACATCTTTGATATATTTTTAGATTATCCATTAGTTTATAGGTAAAATAAACTAGTTTAAGGGGAAAAATTAGGTAAATCAATTTATAATTAACTTATTTTGATTTTTAAGGATTTTTCAGAAAAAGTCAATTAGGTCTTATATTTAGGACCGGAGGGAGTATTTACATCTTTCTTAAATTCACAAATCACATTCACTATCATCTCCTCTACCTATCTCTAACTATCTTTATTATTTTCTTTCCTAACACCTAAAGAGTGATTCACTCTACAAGTGTTATTTTTCATAATATATTACTTTAATGAATCATTGTCTCGCCCTGGGAAGAAACAATATTTTTTTATAATATATTACTATGTCTCGCCCTGGGGAGACAAAAGAATATACTCCCTATATAATAATGAATTCTTTTGTCTCTCCTGAGGGCGAGACAATTTTTCATTAAAATATATTATTTTGTCCCTCCCTTGGACGAAATAACATAAATTATAATATAAAATATGGACAGATGAAATAATATATTTTAATGGATCATTATCTCGCTCTGGAAGAGACAATATTTTTTATAATATATTGTTTTGTCTCGCCCTGGGGAAAGACAAAAGAATATATCATAATATATTATTTTGTCCTCCCCAGGATGAGACAATGATCTATTAAAATATATTATTTTATCTTTTCCCTAGCTAACACTATAAAAAAATATTTTTATATTCTTTTGTATGTTGTCTCTCCCCTGGGTGAGACTATTACATTGCATGTTGTCTCTCCCCTAGGCGAGACAACATATTATAACAATTTTTTTAAAAACGATATACTCTGCAATTTATATGGTCATTGGTGCTACTGAAAAATGTTGTCCCACCACATGCCGCTACTGCATATAAGGTAATAAGAATAATTTAATTTATAAATATTAAAAATATCTACATTACTTTTATGTTATATATTGTATATTGTCTCTCCCCTAGGCGAGACAATATAAAATATTTTTTATATACCACCATACTTTGTCTTTCCTTTGCCGACACTCCATAAAACAATTTTTTTATATTCTAATGTATGTTGTTTCTCTCCTGGGCGAGACAAGTAAAAATATTTTTATTTTACTTTGTATGTTGTCTCACCCCTGGGCAAGACAACATTTGAATTTTTGAAAAACATTTGGCGGTCATTTTATACTTTCAGATCTATATATACCCATACATACACCAATCTAATCTCACTCCTCTTTCATTTCTTCTTCATCTCTTCAATTACACTTAAATTTTGTTCTCCATTCTATTGTATTATACTATTTTGATCCTATTTTTTTCTTTCTTGCAGGCCACTACTCAACCGTTAACATCAAATTTCTATATTTATTTGTGAGTCATAATTTGTTTGCTTTATTTTCAAGTATATTTGTTATTACATCATATTTAATTTCTATATCTACCTTTCCTTTCCAGTTTCCATGTTAATTTTCATTCATTCTCATGCTTGTTTTTTGCCTGAAACACGTCTCATGCTCGCTTTGTCACTCATTTTGCAGGTCTTTGCTTTGTCGAAAAACAACAAAGCGAATTTAATTTATTCCCTCTCACTCGTCTCTGCCTGTTTTGCTTTGTCATTGATATTTCCATTCATTCTGCAGGTCACTGCTCATCTGCATAGTGCTTCACTCTGCAAGTGTTTTTTAAAAGTAAATAAATTGTTGTCTCGCCCTGGGGAGAGACAGAAAAATATGTTAATATATTCTTTTGTCTCTCCCCTGGGCGAGACACTAATTTTTTATAATATCTTAATTTGTCTCGCCCCTGAGTGAGACAATAGTTTATTAAAATATATTATTGTTGTCTCTCCCCTGGGCGAGACAGAAAAATATATTTTAATAAATCATTGTCTCACCCTAGGAAGAGACAACATGATATATCTTTTCTCGCTCCTCCATCATGTATGTCGCGGTTCAAATTCAGAGCGTCGCGCCCCATTGAAACGCGACTATCCGCCTTGTTTTACGCGATTCCGTCGCGTTTGTGCGACCACTCTCATTTGTCTCTCCCAGGGGAGTGACTATTCCCACTTTTACGGTGCGACTAGCCTCTACAATTCTTGTAGTGGGTGCTGGGTACCTCTTTGACAATTTACCATATAGTATATATTTTCACCCTCAAAATTACCATGGTGTTGGGTGTCATTTTTTCCATTTATCATGTACCGTATATATATTTGCGCCTTCACCCTTTTTTTCTAATTGCTTCACTTGAAATAACTATTAACAAGAGTCAAAGGCAATCATTGCAATATCACACATGGAAAAATTATATGTTTCTTTTCTAGAGTTAAAAATAGGAGTGGCTTAACAATTTAATACATGATTGTGAGAAGAAATCACTTAGCAACAACAAAGAATATGATTTATCCGAAACTGTTTTTAGAGCCTTTCTAGATTAATAAGTATATGTTACTTCTCATCCTTATATAACTTAATTTTCCAATCTTCTCTCTTTTTCTGTAATGTTATTGTACTTTGTTCTCCACGATATATCATGTATTCATTATTTGTTTACCTATGTAGATATTTGTATAAGAACAGAATTTGGTTCCATCACACGTGTAAAGTGCCTTGTAATCAGTGTTAGACAAGTTTTATAGTACCCCTATAGTTCTAACTATAAGACTTAGTTGACTTTCTTTAGAAAGATTGAAGAAGCAAAATAGGTCATTTAATTATCATATATTTAATATAATTTTAGATTACCTATTAGTTCATGGGTCAAATAAACTATTTTATGGGAAAAACTAGGTAAATCAATTTATTCACTTATTTTGCTTTTCTAGGGTTTTTCAAAAAAGTCAACTAGATCATACATTTAGTATAAGAGGTAGTAGTTAGTATAAGCTAAAACAAACTTATGCTACCTATGTGAGAGTTCATAATTAATAATTTTGCCATCCTAAAAAAATTCCATTTTCACTAAAAAGTTTCTTTGAGCCTTGAGTTTAAAGTTTAACATTCTATTCACGTTGACTCTAAAATTTGACATTTTGTTCATGCGCTAGAGCCATAGTTAGAGATAAACCATTTGGCTCTAGTGAATCAAGAATTAGGGGCTCTACTCTTGGATTGTGGGTGAACTAAATCTCTTTCCTAAAATTTATGCATTAAAAAGTCTAACATTCTGCAGCAACAGTAAAAATCATTGCAAAATGTATGAGTTTCAGTGGCAATGCAACATAATCGTTACTTAAAAGTGACAGTTAACTTTTAGATGATGCCGTTAAAAGTATAACTATTAGCAGTAACACAAAAGTCCTCGTTGGAAGTATGATTAAAGGTAACCTATGAAGGTATGACAACATTAGAACATTGACCTTCAAGAATTGCCACCACAAATCATCATTTTAGAGGCAAATATAGTCAATGATGCTACTTTTCAGGGCGAAAACCAAAAAATAATACATAGCTATTGACCAATGAATAAAAATAGTACATAACAATTCCAAAGTACAAAAATAATACCCAGCTATTGGGCATGAGATAAAAATGATATTTTCATTAATATGACATTAAGATTAGACATGAAAAGTGTAAAATGCTCTTATAAATTAGTGAAAATATTTAAAAAAAAAAATTACAAATTTATAAGGGTATTTTGGAATTTTCATGTCTAATTTTATTGTCATATTAGTAAAAATATCAGTTTTAATCTCATGCCCAATAGTTGGTATCATTTTTGTACCTTGGAAGAGTTATATACTATTTTTGTTCCTTGGTCAATAGTTATGTATCATTTTTTTTCTTTCGACCTACTTTTTAAATACATCAATCCATACAAAATTCTTGTCCTCCAGTTATTTTATAGACCACATTGCATGCATGTGATAGCACCTCTATCAAAAAAAATTATATTAAGTAGATAAGCAAAGCGAATTGATTTTCTAGCACTACCATAAATTATGTACATTTTTTTCACATTCAGAGGTGGCTATGAAAATAAAATCGCTAATTAAAAGTGACATTTATTTCTGTTGAAAATCAATGTTTTGTAATACACATAAAAATATGATTAAAACAAAACAAAGCGCAGATATCATACTCCCTAGAAAATACTCCAATTAATTATATGTCTTCCTCCTCATTATTTTCAATCATTATCTTTCTTTTATTTTCTCGCTCACTCTCTCACTTATCGGTTCGGGACCCCTCTTTTTCTTTTCTGTACGTTTCTCCCCGCTTCCTCTCATCCATGTCATCCAAGTAATCCAATGCTTCACACCTCTCTCACACCCCACATCCCACTCACACCACACTACTAGAAAATAGGCTTTTCACGACCATAAATAACGACTAAAATGCCAATGTTGGTCGTTGATAAAAAACGCGGTGGCATAACATGTAAATAACTGTTCAGGCGGAGACCTTTCACGACCACATTTGTACATGTGGTCGTGGAAAGGGCACCCTTCCACGAGGTGGAAGGTGCCTACCCTTCCACGACCACACTTAAGAGAGTGTGGTCGTGGAAGGGTCCCCTTCCACGACCACAGTTTATGGGAGGCTTTCACGACCACAATTGACCAATGGTGGTCGTGAAAGCCTCTTAGGAGGCACCTCTTAGGAGGCACCTAAACTAGGTGCCTCCTAAGAGGCTTTCACGACCACAGTTGCATGACTGTGGTCGTGATAGGTCATATCTATCACGACCACAAATATGTGGTCGTGAAAAACACACTTTTTTGCGACGCGAGATTCCACAACCACCTATTTCTGGTCGTGAAAAGCCTAATATTGTGGTCGTGAAAGACCTTATTTCCAGTAGTGCCATATAATTCCCCCTCCCCCATGATTTCCTTCTCATCAACCCCCAAATCTCTATTTTAAATCATAAGAAATTTAATAAATTTAAAAAAGTCAACAATATAAGTTTTTTTTAATCATAATTTTTCTTAAAAGAAAAGAAAAGAAAATCACGCAATATATGTCTTTGGATTTTACCCGCGAAAAATCATGTGATATTGCGACATATGATGATGTCAAGATGTTTTCAGCTTACATTTTTTCCCATACATTGAAAATTTTGATTTCCACGTACTTTATCAACCTCGATCTTGAATTCATGATGAGATCACTAAAATCGAGCAAGTGATCAAATGGAGTTATTTCGGTTCAAAAAATCAAATGGAGTTATTCTGTATAAATAAGGGCATATGTCTTTGGATATAATTGGATTTATATATAATTCCAATCTGTTTGCCAAAAGGAGTTTATATCCTCTTTAAAAACGAATAAATCAACATAAGAAATTTAATAAAATTTAAAAAGCCAACAATATTATATTTTTTTAATCTTAAAAAACACCTTTTTTTTTCTTTCATCATTTTAAAGGTGACTTACAGCAAAAACATGGTGCATATTCTTCTTCAAAAACTATCAACATACATATTCAATATCAAATACAAATCAAATGAAGATAATTAAAGACTCTTTTACTCTGCTCTAATTTCTTTTTCACTGAGAATGATGATGAATAGTTTGGACGATGCCTTTCTCCCCTACAAGCACAAACTCCATGATCATGATCAAATATCAACACACATTAAGCTATAAAATTTCTAAGCATCTTCTTCCTCTGAGCTCAACAAATAAGACATTTTATTTTATTGGCATTTATGACTCATCAATATTTACTGATGGTCAATTTTTTTTTATAATGCAACCATTTTATTCATACTTCCCCATATGAAGATACAAAATTATCAAGTGATATTTTTGTTTTTTAGCCACTATAATGCAAATAAGTAATGCAATCATTTTTTTAACAAATAATTTTATGTTTAAATTCTTGAAAGATACGTATAATATTGATATTCATACATATCAATATTATACTATCAATTTTATCAATTTACCTATTTATTAATTTATACTATCAAGTAATTTATCAATCAATGCATGTTTATAATCATTTTCATAATTTTCCTACATTTACGTATATAATCATTTTCATAATTTTTATACAATTCATAAATTTTAAATTGCCGATGGATCACACTCAAGTATGTTGATTTATTCGTTTTTAAAGAGGATATAAACTCCTTTTGGCAAACAGATTGGAATTATATATAAATCCGATTTATTTGTTTTTATTTTCTTTTAAAAAAATTATGATTAAAAAAGACTAATATTGTTGACATTTTTAATTTTATTAAATTTCTTATGATTTAAAATAGAGATTTGAGGGTTGATGAGGAGGAAATCATGGGGGAGGAAGGAATTATATGGTGTGAGTGGGATGTGGGGTGTGAGAGAGATGTGAAGATTTGGATTACTTGGATGACAGAGATGAGGGGAAGCGGGGAGAAACATACAAAATAGAAAAGGAGGGATCCCGAACCGCTCACTTATTTACAATGTGTGTGTGTGTGTAAAGGTATATTTGGAAATTTTTTATATATATTTAATGGATTAACCGATTTTAACTTTGTTATTTACATAAGTAGGTTGCTCATAACTCATAGCTCAAAGCTATCTCGATGAAAAATATATTAACCAACGAATTTTAAAGAGCGAAATCTTAAGACAACTCAAAACATACGGATTGCAATAACAAACAACCGCTAAATTTATAAAAGAAAAGTTATCACAAAGCTATGGAAAACCAAAAATGCTGCTCTCATTCTCATGAGACAGTCCCAATGAATGGTAAAGATGACCTTATTAATTCATAGGTATCTTTATCATTTTATTCAAGCATTTGATCTTGTACGCTGTTTGGAAGTTAAAAGGAGCAGATGTCACCAAGAACACATTGTCAAATAGACCCTTGGTTTTCGCTTAGCATATTTAGGTTGTTCATTTAGACCCAACACATTATATTCTTCACTGTCCAAAATATCATAGACTTTGTGAATCTCAAGCTAGAATCACATTAAAGAAATCACGGTTTAGATTCACTTGAATTTGAATTGTTCTTCCAATGATAATGATCGGTAATGATTTCAACACACTTAGCTTGCAGAGCCGAGGTACAAGGACTTGGGAGAATTATATACCATCAAGCTCAATTATAGATTGTATTAAGACAAATTATAATTACAAGTCTTTGTTCAAATCTGGGAGATCTGGAGTTAATATTGTATTGTGATCTGACAAATTTCATCGAAAATGTTTTTTAACATAATCAAATTTCTTAAAAAGTTGTCATAATCGTATTTTATTCTGCAAGATGAGGAAATTAATGAAAATATTTGTTGTTAATTATACTTTCCAATGATCATTGTGCATAAGTTATATTCTGTCTCTCCAAATTATAAAACCATTTTGATTTTTTAATGAAATTAAGGATGCATCAAGTGCCTTGTAGTCATTCGATAACATTTCCCTATTGGGTGAGAGGTTGCATGGGATCAAAACCTCCGGTCTGGGCTAACACTTACATGAAAAAAAAATTACTCTACTATATATAATATATTTTGAACTCAAGCCCAAAAATTAAGACATTTTGTTGAATTCTAGAGATAAAGAATGAAATAAAGAGTACAATATTTAGTGTAATTTACATAATCTATGTAACCAACGTGGTGTATAGCGAGATTTTCCAAAATATCAAAACTTATACTTAAGTAATTTAATTATATCTCTTATATTTGAAATTGGATAAAACACTAATATTGTATTTCATATTATTAACTATCAACACATTATACATTTCAAAAAATGACCACTCCATGTATTTTCATGCATGTTAAATTCAACTATTATTTTTTTGTGAACCCATTTAGACAAATAGAAAATACAGAAAAGTTAATTACAACAACTCGAACTGAATTCCATAGTTTTTTAAATGTTTCACCTTAGTTTTTATGTAATTGTGCATGATAAATATTTCATGTCAAACTTTTCAGTAACAATCATATTGGATGAAACATGTCAGTTATTACGATTTGTGTATCACACGAGGGAATTTTACTAGTTGTTTTGAAATCAAATGTTGAGCTTTCTTGTGCCAAGTTATTCACCAACCACTCCCTTTGGGTTGATATGCGTGAGTGCATGGAAGGTTCAAGAGTGAGAAAAGTTTGTTGTTTATTTATTATTATCAAATAAACTTTAGATCTTACTATTTCCAAATGATTCACATGGGTTTGAATTTTCCAGGAATGCTCAAACCACAAATTTAGATTGTCTTTAGCTGGTGCGGGACTGTGATTTTTAACTATTAAGGAGAGAAATTAATGGTATTTTTGACTTGGACTGAACTTGCATTCGGATTCACGCGCTTATGTGATAGCTTAGGGGAAAGAAAGGATATTTTGCTTCATGCGATTCCAATAATTTGAGCGCAAAGCATATCTGTCCTATTCTATTTTCTGCCTAAACAATTATCACAATCAAATAATTATGATGATCGAAGTCCTACCCAGTTTTATGGCAAGGGAAGATGTGAAAACCTTAAAGGGGGCTTGACTCTGCCGTTAGAACCACACCATTTTTAGACGGAAAATTGCCAGGAAGCAGCAATGACAAGGCAGGTAATGTGCTGAACTGAATGATTTGCTAAACCATTCATGATATTTAAAGTGTGCTTATCTCTCTTCCGAGGCTCAATGTCTGTATTTATTAGTTGGCTTGGGTGAAATGATTCTTCTTAAGAGTTCTAATTGATTATTTTAGGTGAGTTGTAGAATTAATTAAATAAGTTGAGAGTGGGGTTTTAATGGATTTCAAGATGATGAAGATTTTTACCAAACTTCTTGTTTTACGGTTGTTTTTTTTATCAGATTATGGTTGATTTCAAGATGATGGCTCATTTGAGTTATTAGGAAAGATTTAATAGGTTTTGTTAGATTGGTTTTGAAGTTATATTAATTTTCTAGATAGAGTTTCACTTTAAAAGCGAGTTTATGCTAAAATAAATAGTTTATTTAATTTTATTAGGATTAAAAAAATTGTTAAGTCGTATTTTTAGGATTGGAGGAAGTATAAATGTTCGTATTTAGTGGTGGATATACTGCCGATTAAATAGTTAATTTTATCTAAAAGTTTTCACAATTCATTTTCCACATAAATCATTTTTTTCAGGTTTAAAATTTGAATAATCTCTAAACCCTCGTATACCGTTGTACTCTACAAAATTAAAGTTTCGAAATGATCAAAACATATTATGGTAAAAAAAAAAGAAGATAAAAACATGTTCACTTTCAAAAAAAGTCGTGAGACTTGGTGTAGATGCGTCATGTGTCATTAGGAATTTGCAAAACGTCAGTGGTATAGTCAACCCTGTTAGAATCTTAAGTTTTGATGAAGACTAAAATATGAAAGAATGAGCTAAACACCTAGAGAAAGTTAGGCTAACATAGAACCTCAAGTAAGAGTACAACCGGATGTGGATTTACTTCCAGATGGACTAGGACTAGCGCTCGCGGATGAACATCTCATCCCCCAGCGGCAGCAAGTATTTCACTAAGTCATAACTCAGTCTAAGAACATTAGTTGTATAAAATCCTTGAGACTAAGTTAGGAAGCTTCCGGATGAGGATTTGCTTCCGATTGCTTAGTGACTAGCGATGGCTGTTGGTTTGGACAACACTGAGCGTCAGTGAATATAATATGATCATAACTCAGTCTAAGAACATTAGTTGTATAAAATCCTTGAGACTAAGTTAGGAAGCTTCCGGATGTGGATTTGCTTCCGATTGCTTAGTGACTAGCGATGGCTGTTGGTTTGGACAACACTGAGCGTCAGTGAATATAATATGATCATAACCCAACGTCCAGTGGATTTGCTTCCGATTGCTTAGTGACTAGCGCTGGCTGTTGGTTTGGATAACACTGAGCGTCAGTGAGTAAAATGGGAACATAACCCAACGTCCAGTGGAAGTGCTTCCGGATGTGGAATTGCTTCCGGATGTAAGAGAGCTCTCCTAGACTAAGTGAACTCCCACTGCATGTGAGCATGTGCTACTATTGTTAAGACTAACGTTCAAAGTAGACAATACACTAAGTCAGAACATAGTCTAAGTAAGATTGCTTCCCATAGCAAACAAGCTTCCCACAGCATGTATAGTTCTTACTGCATTTGATTATATATATACTACTCTGTTGGACTAACAAGTATGTGCAGAACTTAGTCTTACTTCCGGATGCAAATGAGCTTCCGGATGCAAACACTCTTGTCACTAGGACTCAGAGACTAACACTTGCAGAGCAAGATTGCCGCTTCCGGATGAACGATGATCATCCGTCAGCAAGAGTACAAGAGTCAACGTCACATACTCAGATGTCAGAATGCTTTTGTCAGAGCAGAGTTGTCAGAGTTGTTTTTCAGAGATAAAGCAAGTCAACCCTGCTAAGCATTAATGAAGATGTACTTCTCAACGGTAACATGGGATTAACGGCTATATTCAAACGGACATATTCCATCTGCCACCCAAGCCTGAATGTTTTGAGGTTGGAACATCTACATTCAGAAGAGAGGTTGGAAGAATAGAGCCCATTGTCTGAGACATTGTATTTCTACATTCCTCTCATCTTCTACTCTCTGATCTTAGAGTTGTAACATTCTTAGAGAGTAATTCATTTGTACTTAAGTGAGTAACATCATCTATTGTTAGAGAGAATCATCTTGTATTTAAGTGTTTATCATAATCAGTTCATAGAGTGAACACCCCCCCTCTTGGGTGACAGCCACGCATTTCATTTGGTATCAGAGCAAGGTAACTTGTTTAAAGGATCCAACGATCTCAAGTGCAAAGACCTAGGCTGACTTGGGATATAAAATGTGTTTTGAAGGTTTTGATCATACTATCCCACCCTTGTTAGAAAATACTGATTTTTACTTATGGAAGGCAAGGATGAAAAGTTGTGTTATCCTCGAGTTTCAAAATGTGGGATGTCTTTGAAAATGATTCTGATTTCAAACCAAAAGTAAACTGGACTGAAGAGGAGAAAAATTTATTTTACTTGAACATTAGAGCAATGCAAATTTTGTACAAAAGTTTAAGTGACAGTGATTTCCAGAAAATTAGACATCACCCTAATGCTAGAGATATTTGGAACACTCTTGATGCTATGTATGCTTCTGATCATTCCCTTGGCAGTAAAGCTGTCCAAAGCTCCTTTTGTGCCCCTTGTGGATCAACTGGTGGTGAGCTACATGAAGCTGATATTGAGCAAGCCATCGGCAGTGAAGAGAGTGTTGATATCTGCCTAGATTCAGAAGCTGAGGAGAATGAGGTATCTGAACTTGAACCTTCTGAATTGCAAGACGCATATAATGAGTTACATATTGAATTCTGTAAGCTTGCAAAAGAAGTTCTAGGCTTAAGGAAAAAGAACAGGAAACTAGAGGAATTCATTACTTCTTCTACATCCAAGGTTTCCAAGGTTCCATCCATGGAAGAACAGCTATCGCTACCGATAGCTAGTTCCCTACCGAGAGTGGAAGCTCCAACGTGCTCCGAACGTTGTTCCAATTGTGAACCCCTATCGAAGGGACATGAAAAGTTTTCAAAAGGCCCTGAGACTTCAAAAGTTGTTTTAAAAGAAAAGAGAGTCTTTGAAAACAAAAATGACCAACAAGATAATGATAGGAAATCCCATTCTGAATATCATTCCATTATCTGTCATTATTGTGGTAGATCAGGTCATATTTCTCACACATGTAGTCTTAGAAAAAATTTACATGTGAGAAATAAATTTGTATGGATCTCTAAAGGACAAGTAAGGTCCAGCGCTAACCATGTAGGACCCAAGTACAAATGGGTACCAAAACTTCCTTCTAGTGTCTTACTTGTGCAGGAAAGATCAAGAAGAGTTCCTCTTGTCCCAAAGAAGAGAGCTCGTGGTGATGTCACTGCTGCAACCACCTGGTACAATCATAAGAAGCAGTGCACTACCACAAGGAACAAAGGTTCTGTCTCAAGGATGAGCTATCACAGAGTTCCACTCAACTATCCTGAGAAGAACAAGAGAGAGAGGATATCTCCATCAACATGGAGAAAGCCTATGAATTTTGTCTCTCATAAGAAAGTGCTTCAGGCCAAGGATAAGTATAGAAGATCTCCTTGGGTAAGCAAGGGATCACTTAGGGCTGAAGCATGCAATAGTAAAATCTCCTATGCAAATGTTAGATGGAATTATTGAGATTTTACATCAAGCATTATGCATGTATATGAACATTATATTCCTTATAAGGAAGTTTCTCACAATGTTCATAGTCTACATGTTGTCATGATCAAAAACATATATATATATATATATATATATATATATATATATATATATATATATATATATATATATTCTTGTGCATATAGTCATGATTGATTCGCAATGCCATATTCACAGTGAATAATCCTTAGGTGCATGTAAATTACATACTTCCTGCAAACTGACCAGTCAGATCCAAGTCTGGATACTGAAAAAGGAACAAAGGAAACTGTTTGGTATTTTGTAGGAAAGGAGATCCGAAGGAATGACAAGACTTGACTGTACCTCATCTGAGCAATTAGACAAATCTTGATAAGCTGCTCGTCACTCTTGGGTCTTGGTGCTGCCCTTGGATTGGAAAGAATTCTTGCATCACCTGTCAAAATCAAGCAAGCTACTGGCTGACGCGAATGTAGCCTTTGTGATGACATTCCTGCCCTCTCCTCTACTTATGTGATATTGATATGATTTTTAACCTGTGATAATCTTATTTTTGAAAATGATCAAATCATTTCAAATCCATTGTTTTTGGGTTTATAATATTTGTGCATATCAAATCATTTCCTTTTGAAAAGACATCATTCACAAAAGAAAATAGTTTATGCATTCACTTTTGACTTTTGAAAGATTTTTGAAATGCAAACTTTCAAATCAAGGATAGCCTGTGCTACTGATGAATAATAAGATATCTTGACTGTCTATCATAATATTGATCCTTATTAATCATCAACTAGAATCTTGTGTTTACAAACTAATCCTGAGTATTCTTAGTGATAAACTGACTGGCTGTGAACTCGAGCAATAATTTTTAATCACATCTTAAGTCTACATCTACTAATGATCTCAGTTCAAGCCTGTGGTTAAGTATGTTGACAGATTATGAAAGCCTGAACAATGTGGATGTACAAGAGAGAACATCAACGAGCATGCTCCTTATCAAGATGAGAAGAAATGACTGTTCTGAATTCAATCTTGGAAATCTCGCCAATCTTATATGAGCATTTCTTTCCATTACTCATTCTGTTGTGCATTTTAATGGATAGTTTCTCCTGTCAGACATACATTAGGAATCTTAGGAAATGCCTTGAATTAATTTCTGCAAAATCTAATAAATCCAAGGGCAAATGCCAATAGGATAGAAGCCTAAGTGAGTGTAGATAACTAGGCTGGAAAGAACTATTAAGAATCTCTACCCACTGAAAGCCTTATATCCTGGCACACTATCACAAGCCCAGTACAATCTGAACTAAGTTCAAAGCTTGTTGAAACCCTAAGAATAATGAGATCATATTAAGCATATTTGAAAGAACTTGAGCTAAGATTTGAAAACTATTCTTGTGACCATATGCTGAGAATTTGGGTGTTTTGGAAACTTGATTATGGACATTAAAGTGTTTAAAACTTCATTGTGTCACATGCCCTCATAATCTGACATGAACACTCTTAAGGCATATTTATCGAACTATACTTGTTTATGAAACTCTAAAAATATGCAATCTATTCGATACTCGCTGAACTATCACATTGGTATTTATCCAAAAGTGTATGAGTAAAGTTCATGACTTGATAGTGAAACCATGTGAAATTGTGAACTAAATTTCCAAAATCTGTTTTCACTTTAATACTCCTGTTTTACCGAACCAGCCAGCAAACACGTTTTCTTAAGATTATGATATTTAACTGATTAACATAGCTTGTGACTTGGAGAGTCCTCAGCATGTACACTAATGTTAAATCTTAAGTTTTTCCACTGACCATCTGGAAGCGCATATGCTTCCGCTAGCACTTGCAGGTTCCCTAGTGAAAAGGCCATAAAAACTGTCAATATTTAAATCTCAAGTCCTTCACATCCGGAAGCGAATCCACTTCCGGAAGCATGTGCAAGAATGGTCTCTCAACTACAGACATAGCTACCAAACAACCTCTGAGGGTTGATCAATTTATTCTTATAAAGAAAATTTGGGAATGTCAGAATGAAGTTTAATCTTCAGAGAACATCTGTGCTTAATTGTTAAAACCTGCCAACTATGCTAACTTAGGCTTCGAAGTGTCAATCTTTAGTTTCGCAGGTCCCCCACAATGTTGGAACTTAAGTTAAGTCCAACCGGAAGCAAAACCACTTCCGGATGCCTTTTTTCTGGCGCTGGGTGATGACTCAAAACAACCGGGAGCGCCAGTGTCTGGGTAAAAGACACGTCATTTCGACTCAGAAAGCGTTTCACTTTCTCCCACCAAAAACTGTGCCTCTTCTGACATTGTGCAGGGACACGTGTCTCAAAGGTGCGACGTTTCAATTGGTAAATTTACGTTTTCCCACAAAAGGTGCATATTTTCAATGAAGAGTCATTATGAATCATCACATCGCTTATCACTTTGCATATATATAGGCCATTGTCATTCATTTTTCACTTCTCACACAAATTCAATTCACAAAACTCTCTGAAAACATTCTTCATCTTCATCGCATCTTCTTCTTCTTCTACATTTCTTCTGCATTTCATCACATACATCCCATACACTTCACTTAAAACCCTAAACACAAAATGGCCGGATCACATGAAACAAACCCCAACACTCAGATAGCCACTGCCTCCAAGAAATCAAAATCCAAGTCTGGAAAATCTGGGCATCACTCGAAGTCTGGAAAATCTGGGCAAGTTCACGAACATTCTGGGCAATCTGGGCCCCAACAAGAACACTCGAAGAAAAAGGGGAAGAAGAGAGTTCGGTTTAGCGAAGAACCCTCATCCAAAAGACAGCGAGTAGAGGAGGATGATCCTCTTGTGTACAGAGATGGGCCATTGGAGGCTGTTTCCCCCAAGTTTGAAACTGCCAAGCCCTACTTCAATAATGGGATGTTCATCGATCTGGACAAAATTGAAGAACTAGGGTTTGGGCATTTGATGGTATATCTCCAGAAGTATATATGCTGGCTGGGGATCAACAATGAGTATAACATCAACGTGCTGCGGGTGTTCTGCCAGTCACTCACAGCCGAAGCCAAGTATAAGAAGGTGAATGGGAAGGAGCACATTCGCAGAGTCACCTTCACAGCCACAGTAAGGGGGAGGACCTTCAGGTTCACTTGAAGAGACATCAACCGTCTGCTCGGGGTCACTGAGGAAGAGATGAATGAGTGGCTATACCCTGAGAAACTCAGCCAGGCGGAGCTTGAGAAAGTCTATGACACCGAGGGGAAGAAGGTGTCTGGCATGTCTGACTCCAACCGGGTCCTTCATTATATCTACTCCCGGATGATGACTCACAAAGGGGGAAACTTCAACGAGTTCACTCTTCTCGACAACCCCTGGCTTCCCAGATTTCTCACCCTGCAGCCAATTAACCCAGGGCAATTAATGAGTCTAGAGCTGCACAGGTGGATTGAGAATAAGAAGTCTGGATTTCTTCCCTACCCAACGGTCATCGCCTTCCTCTTGGAGAAATTCCTGATCAAATCCACATCCACTGAGGAAGATGAGAATGTTAAGTGCGCACCTGTCAGCGCAGTTAACATCGACAAGATGAAGATTAAATACACCAAGCAGACAAAGGCCACTCGCTCAGGATCTCAGGCAGGGAGTGCCTCACACACAACTGCTCCCTCTGCATCTGGAGCAGGGGACCAGGAAGTGGATTCCCATGCTGGCCCAAGCAGAGCTCCAAGGCTGTCTGTTGCACAAAAGACAATGATGGCTGAGTTGCGAGAGGACATATTTCACAAGTTGCCTGAAACTTTGTTGGCCCCTCTCCGAGCTGAATATGATGGAGCCCTTCAACAGCAAGGGCAAAAAATGCAAGGCTTGGAGGATCGCTTAGGACGGGTTGAGGCCAAACTTGACTTAATCATTAACCACTTCCAAATTCCTCAACCTCAACCTCAAGGTAATTTACCTCCACCCCCTCCTCCTCAAAATGACCAACCTCCTCCTCCTCCACCTAACCGACCATCACTCCCTCTTCCTAATACACATCAACCACCCCCTCAGAATGACTCACATCCAACCTCACCACAAAATGAGTCTGACACTCACAACACCTCTCACCAAACCCCTCAAAACTCCCCTCGCCAATCACCCCTTAATCCAAATAACTCTCCATCTCCACATAACTCCCCAAACCATTCACCATCCCCAAATCCCACAGGCCCTCCAATCCTCCTCCTAACACTCAACCCATCATAGCCCAATCTCTAGGATTTCACTCTCCTGATCACCCACTTCACACCTACTACCTAAGAGACCAACCCCCTATTTGGTGGAAAGTTAAACAACCCGCCGCCTACTACTTTACCTACCCCTTTGATGGCCTATTCACCAACCCCGCCTTCTTCGAACGAAACACAACCCTCTTCCCAAACCCCCCTAATTCACCAGAAAACACCTCACCCACATCCTCACTCACATCCTCGCCCGAATCCTCACCACCCAGAACTTTTGGCCCTGACCCTTCACCCTCCTCTTCACCCAATCCATCTTCCCTGGCCCTCGTTCCTTTTGATGATGCCAAAAGGGGGAGAGAAACTTTACCAGCTGCTTCCCTCCGTCGGGCATATGATTTGGAGCAAATAACGACTCAACCTTCCCTCTGGCTAGATGAAGACATCACTGCTGCCCTCCGTCGAGCCATGGATTCCCAGAGATTGGGTAGTGCTGAACATCTTATCCGTGGGGAAGCCATCCGCTTTATGGAACAACAGCGATCAGACGAGCAAAGGTCAAACTGGGCAATGGTTTTGTTTGAACAACCTGGTGAAATCCCACAGTCAGAACCTGAGCTAGAGTCTTCATCTTCTGAGCCTCCTCCCTCTGAGTCTGGCAGAAATATAATTGAGGAGATCATGATGAAGTACGGGCTGGAGAAGATAAACCATCCACCTATAGTAATAGCCAAGCCAATCCCTTATCCTTCTGGGCCTACCTCTGCTCTTCCTCCTTCAGTAGTCAAGTACAGCGAAACAAGGAAGAAAGCAGTTGCTAGAAAGCATGCTAACAAGAGTACTACTACTACTGCGTCTTCTGTGAGTGAGCAAGAGGTCCCATCTGTTCAAGATGAAATTGTACCTGAGACTCAGTCATCCTTTCAAGAGTCGCATGTCCCTCCACCTCTAAAGGAAGTTAAGTTGGAAATAGAGGATATGACTCCTGAAGAGTTCGAGAGGTATGGATTCACTGACAAGATCTCGTTTGGACAAATGGCTTGCCTAGATGCTGAAAGAGCAAGTGCCAAGTCTACCCAAGCGATGGGCAAGGGCAGAGGAAAAGACAAAGGCAAAGGGAAACGGAAAGCCAAGGAAGTTGAGGAGGACCCCAACTTTCCAGTATGAAATGTGAAGATTAGGGCTGTCCATTATCCCAATGGCGAGGTCACTCCCTTCTCTGATGCAACTGGATTCCCTGGGTTTGAAGAAGTTGAAAATTTGAAGAGAGCCTTTGAGGAATCCGTTGAGTCTGAGAGACTCAGAAGGGAGAAGGAAGAGGCAGAGCTTCAGAGCATAATTGCTCAGATTGACCAGAGCGAGAAGGATGCCCACATAGCCCGACTTCAAAAGAAGAATGAGCAAAGGCAGTTGGAGAGGGAAAGGAAAAAGAGACACCACCTATAAACCTCACTCTACCCTATGCATTTAACTTAGAAATTTTCTTTTCTCATATTTTTTCATGCATAGTTCACATTGCACAGTTTTGATTACTTGTGAATTTTATCTGTTATTATTTTATCTTGTAATCTTTTGCTCATCAATGACAATTATCTTTGAGTTCAGTTGTGCACTTTATCTGATTATTACCTTCAATTCTTTCATATGAACTTAATTAGATAACTTAGTTTGTCATCATCAAAAAGGGGGAGAATGTTAGAATCTTAAGTTTTGATGAAGACTAAAATATGAAAGAATGAGCTAAACACTTAGAGAAAGTTAGGCTAACATAGAACCTCAAGTAAGAGTACAACCGGATGTGGATTTACTTCCGGATGGACTAGAACTAGCGCTCGCGGATGAACATCTCATCCCCCAGCGGCAGCAAGTATTTCACTAAGTCATAACTCAGTCTAAGAACATTAGTTTTATAAAATCCTTGAGACTAAGTTAGGAAGCTTCCGGATGTGGATTTGCTTCCGATTGCTTAGTGACTAGCGCTGGCTGTTGGTTTGGACAACACTGAGCGTCAGTGAATATAATATGATCATAACCCAACGTCCAGTGGATTTGCTTCCGATTGCTTAGTGACTAGCGCTGGCTGTTGGTTTGGATAACACTGAGCGTCAGTGAGTAAAATGGGAACATAACCCAACGTCAAGTCAACCCTGCTAAGCATTAATGAAGATGTACTTCTCAACGGTAACATGGGATTAACGGCTATATTCAAACAGACATATTCCATCTGCCACCCAAGCCTGAATGCTTTGAGGACGAGTATAAAAGGAACATCTACATTCAGAAGAGAGGTTGGAAGAATAGAGCCCATTGTCTGAGACATTGTATTTCTACATTCCTCTCATCTTCTACTCTCTGATCTTAGAGTTGTAACATTCTTAGAGAGTAATTCATTTGTACTTAAGTGAGTAACATCATCTATTGTTAGAGAGAATCATTTTGTACTTAAGTGTTTATCACAATCTGTTCATAGAGTGAACACATTATCAAATCCTCTAATTGATAGAGGCTGTTCTAAAGCTTGTGCTTGAAGAACAAAATTGTTATCTTACAAAAGTGAGGGGGAGCATTTAGAGGTTTTCTAAATCTCCATAGGTTGCAAGTTAGCCAGCAAAACTTGTGGTTGAAAGGTTGCAGGTGATCCCTTTGTAAAACCTGTGGTTGTAAAGGTTAGCAGGTGATCCCGTTATAAAACCTGTGGGTTGTTAGGTGAACCCGTGTTCGTAAAACCTAAAGTGTAAAGGCTTTCTTGTGCCTGGTTTAAACAAGAGGTTTAGTGGATTGAAAATCTCAGGTGTAGCCTGGGGACTGGATGTAGGTCTGGAAGTGACCGAACCAGGATAAATCTGTGTGTGCTTAAGTTTATCTTTAACATTCTTATTTCCAGCACCACACCACTTTACTTGTGCAAAATATAATGTGTCATCTCCTTCACCAAGCACAAGCAGTCAGTTTTTAAAAAGATAATTTTAACTTTTATTTCTCCACCCAATTCACCCCCCTTCTTGGGTGACAGCCACGCATTTCAAACCCTGGTTCATGAAAGTAATGGATGCATAAGAGGGGGGTGAATTGTGCTTCAAAAATAAATGCTCAAATAAAACAACACAAGAGTTATACTGGTTCGGTCTACCTGACCTACGTCCAGTCCTCAACCACCCAGGCCGAGTTCCACTATATCTCAGGTTTTAAATCGGGTTCACCTGAAACCTTACAACCGCAAGTTTTGCACGGGATCACTTGCAACCTTACTACAAGTTTTACACAGGCTCACTTGTAACCTTTCTAACTAGCTCCCCCTCACACCAAGCAAGGGGTTAACCTTTACACTTAAATGATTTTTTTCTGACTAAGTTCTCTCAAAGAACAGATGGTGTTACACACTTAAGTACAATCAATGCTCTTATAACAAGAAGAGACTTAACAACAAAGAGTACAGAATATGTAGATGAAAAGGATCACTCGATGTGTTAAATGCTCTTTACTTTTCTGGGCAGCTTTGAATGATTGAAGGTGTTCTTAGTTTCTCGCTCTAACTTCTCTCAAGAGTATTCAAAGATAATCGATTTCTTCATAAATGAAGTTGAGCTCCCTTATATAGTCTTCAAACATTTGAACTCTTGGTAGGTGGGCTAGCCGTTTGAATATGGTCGTTTTTCCCATGTTACCGTTTGCCCAATAAATGCTTCATCAATGCATAGCAGGGTTGACTTGCTTTATCTCTGAAAAGTAGTCCTGACATCTCTGCTCTGACATAAGCATTCTGACACTGCATCTCTGAACGTTCTGACATTCTGATTGCTTGCGGAAGCAAACTCTCATCCGGAAGCAACTTTACTTAGTGTGCTGCACTTGAACGTTAGTTTAGCAATATAAGCACATAGTCACATGCAGTGGGTGTTCCCTTAGTCTAAGGTGTATCCGGAAGCACTTCTACATCCGGAAGTAAATCCACTGGATGAAGGATTTAGTTCACTATCACTCACTCTCGCTCAGTGTATTTCATTCCAACAGTCAGCGCTAGTCACTAAGCTATCGGAAGCACTTTCACTTGACGTGGCTTATGTTCACTGACGCTTGGGGTTATTCTATTCTATTAGCCTGCGCCAGTCAAAATCTAACAGGAAGCAATTTCACTTGACGTGGCTTATTCACTGACGCTTAGGGTTATATCTCTTCTATCAGCCTGCGCCAGTCTAAATCTAACAGGAAGGAATTTCACTTCCGGTTGAATCATAGCTTAGTCTTAAGGTTTTGTGTACCTAATGCTCATGGACTAAGTTAATTCCCTAGTGAGTTACTCGCTGCCGCTGGGGGATGAAACATTCATCCGCGTGCGCAAGTCCTAGTCTATCCGGAAGTAAATCCACATCCGGTTGCACTCTTACTTGGGATCCTATGTTAACATATTGCTTTCTAAGCACTTGGTTTATTCTTTTATATTTTAGTCTTCATCAAAACTTAAGATTCTAACATTCTCCCCCTTTTTGATGATGACAAACTTAGTTTTATCGATTAAGTTCATAAGGAAGGATTAGCAAAAGAATAAAAGCAATAGATAAGAACAAGTAACTTAGACAAATATTATTGATAAGCAGAAGTTACAAGTCAGAGTATACAATCAAATAACATATACAAGTAAAGAACATATACAAGTAAATTACACTAAGCAAGTATGAAAGTATGCATGAAAACAAAGCAAAAAGGAAAAATTTCTAAGTTAAAAGAATGTTTGGATTGGGGTTCAGGGTTTGTGTTTCTTTTTCCTCTCCCTCTCCTTTTGTCTCTCTTCATTCTCCTTTTGCAGTTTGGCTAACTCAGCCTCATGCACATTCTGGTCTATCTGGGCAATGATCTGCTGAAGCTCTTCTTCATCTCTTTTCCTTCTGAGCCTCTCTGATTCAATAGACTCCTCGAATGCCCTTTTCATGTTCTCCACTTCTTCATACCCAGGGAACCCTGTAGCATCGTCGAAGTAGGTGACCTCTCAATTGGGATAGTGAACAGCCCGGATTTTTACGGTCCATACAGGGAAGTTGGGATCCTCCTCAACTTCCTGGGCTTTCCCTTTTCCCTTCCCTTTACTCTTCCCTTTGCTCTTGCTAATTGAAGGAGTGGGCATGACACTTGCTCTGTCAGCATCGAGGCAGGCCATCTGACCAAAGGATAACTTGTCTGTGAATCCAAACTTCTCAAATTCCTCAGGAGTCATGTCTTCAATTTCCAACTTGACTTCCTTCAGAATTGGAACTGCTTGAACTACTGGAATTTCTTGCTCAACCTGGGCAGATGAAGTTCCTTGCTCAGGTAGGTCAGATGAAGTCTCTTCCTCAGTCTCAGCAGATTCAGTGGTGGCAATAATTCTCTTGGCACGCTTTCTAGCAACGGCCTTCTTTCTAAACTCACTGAAGATGACTGCTGGCTCAGATGAGGGAGGAGGGGCAGATGAATGCTCAGATGAAGGGATCTCAGACTCTTGCCCAGAGGATGCAGGAATAGGCTTGGCTATCACAATGGGAGGATGGTTGGGTCTCTTCAGTCCCCACTTCATCATAATCTCCTCAACAATGTTTTTGCTTGACTTAGTTGGAGAAGGCTCTGATGAAGATGACTCAGGCTGTGAAGGTTGTTCATTTGGCTCAAAGACAACCATATCCCATTGTGGTCCTTGCTCAGCCGTTTTCTTCTGCTGCATGAACCGGATGGCTTCTCTTCTTATAAGGCTCTCAGCACCACCCAGCCTTTGGGATTCCATAGCACGGCGAAGGGCTGTTGCTATGTCTTCATCAATCCAGAGAGATGGCTGACTGAGGACATCCCTTGTGTTCATGGACAGGCGCAGAGTGGACATTACATCTCTCCCCCTTTTGGCATCATCAAAGAGGGTGAGGGCCAGGGATGGAGTGGATGAAGAGGAGGGTGGAGGTTTTTGGGGTGAGGTCTCTGGGGAGGAGGTAAGTTGGGTAATTTCTGGGGATGAGGTAGTGTCGGGGAACCAATTGGAGGTGACAAAGAGACCTTCAAAAGAATAGGTAGAGGAGTATTCAGTGTAGGAGGTGGTAGTGTGAGGGGTAAAGGGTAGGTGGTCGTCAGAGAGTGGCTGAAGGCGGGGATACTCTCTTATATAGATTTGGCTGAGGGGGTGAATGGCTGTGTCAGATCCTATGGGTCTAGATCTTGGATGGGTAGGGTTGGAGAGACGAAGTGGAGAGCGAGTAGGAGCTCTAGGTCGTGTGAGAATGGGTGAAGGAGGTGTAGATTGAGAGTTTAGTGGGGATTGGCGTGGAGAATGTTGGGGTGAGTCTTGGGTTTGCTGGTCATGGGTAGGTGAAGGTTGGGATTGGTGGTCATTGTTTGGTGAAGGTGGCTGAGGTTGTTGAGTGTTAGGTGGAGGAGGAGGGGGAAGTTGAGGGTGATTAGGAGGAGGAGGAGGTGAGTTTTGAGGAGGAGGAGGAGGTGGTAGGTTACCTTGTGATGGTTGGGGAATTTGTAGGTGCTGGAGGATGAGATCTAGTTTTGCATCCACCCTGGCAAGATGATTCTCGACTTGGCACACTCTGTCCTCAAGCCGCTGGATACGCTCCCCTTGCTGCTGGAAGCTAGTGTCACACTCAGCACGGAGAGGACCCACCAAACAGTCAGGCAGCTTAAAGAGAAGCTCTTCCTTAACTTCCTCCGCAAAGGCTCTGACAGAGGCTGGCACTCTTGCAGCACGGCTTGGTCCAGCATGGGAGTCCACTTCCTGATCCCCTGCACCAGTTGTAGAGGGGGCTGAAGTCTGAGAAGCACTCCCTGCCTGTGATCCTGAGCGAGTGGGCTTGGCAGAGTTGTTATACTTAATGCCCATTTTCGCGATGTTGGTAGCTTCCACAGGTTTGCACTTGACATTTTCTTCCTCCACAGCAGATGTGGCCTTGATCAGATGCTTCTCAAGGAGGAAGGCAAAGATAGTGGGATAGGGAAGATAGCCAGACTTGTCATTAGTTAGCCAGCGCTGAAGCTCAAGGCAGATCAACTGGCCGGGGTTGATTGGCTGGTGGGAGAGGAGTCTGGGGAACCAAGGGTTGTCCAGTAGTGTGAACTCGTTGAAGTTGCCTCCCTTATGTGTCATCATTCGGGAGTAGATGTAGTACAAGAGCCTGTAAGAGTCAGACATCTTGGATACTTTTTTCCCTGAGGTGTCATACAACTTCTCGAGATCCTCCTTGCTGAGCTTTAGTGACTTAGGGTATAGCCACTCATTCATGCTCTCGTCTGTGATCCCCATTATCTCATTCAGTGTCTTCCACGTGAACCTGAAGGTTCTCCCCCTTACAGTGGCAGTGAAGGAGAGTTTGTGAATTTGCTCTTTCCCATCAACCTTCTTGAACCTAGCCTTGCCAGTGAGGGTTTGACAGAAGACACGCAGGACGTTGACGTTGTAGTCCTGGTTGATCCCCAGCCAGGGCATGTACCTCTCGAGGTAAGGACGCAGATGTGGGAACCCTAGTTCATCAATCTTGTTCAGATCGATGAACAGGCCATGGTTGAAGATTGGAATGGATGTCTCAAACTTGGCGGCCACAGTTTCCAATGCCCCATCTCTATACACTGTAGGGTCATCTTCAACCCTTTGCCTCTTGGAAGAAGGCTCCTCAGCGAACTGAACCTTCTTCTTCTTTCCTTTCCTCTGAGCTTCCCTTGCTTTCTCATGCTCAGAAGTCACTGGCTGTTCTGCCACTCTACCAGAAGTTCCAGGCTGATCCTGGATATGTTCATCCTGCCCTTGTGTATTCTGCCCAGAAACTTCATGGTGTTCTTGATGTTCATCGCGATGTTCTTCACGATGCCCAGATTTTCCAGAATGTTTATGACTTGATTTCCCAGATTTTGACTTGTGTTTCTTAGATGAGGAAGGTTTCTTTGAAACTGGGTTTGTTTCATGAGATCCGGCCATTTTTGTGTGGGTTGGTGGTAAAATGCGAAAGGATGTATGAAGAGAATGAAGAACACAGATGAAGATGAAGAATGTATGCAAAGAATTTGTGAGTGAAAGTAAAAAGTGAAAGTGAAAAATGATGTCCTATTTATAGGTAAAGTTACTAAGGGTAAAATGGGCATATATTTTCAAATGAAACCATACGTTTAAACATTGGGTAACGTAAAACTTTTAATTGAAACGGCGCACCTTATGACATATGTCGTTTCATCTTGTCAGATAGGGCACACCTTCTCATAGAGGGAGATGAAGCGTTTCTGAAGTGACGTGTCCCTTGGGCTGGCACTGGCGCTCTCTTGGCTTGATCATCCAGTGTCAGTGAGTGATCATCCGGAAGTGGTTTTGCTTCCGGTTGCACTTGCTTAAGATTTAACATTGAGCACCTGCAAAAACATATATTGGCACTCCGATTCCTAAGTTAGTATTGTTGTAGGTGATAAACAATCAAGTATAATGAATAGAATTTACACTTCATTTGGGTTTACCATTCCCAAATCACCTCTTATGAAAGTAAATTGGTCAACCCCCAGAGGCTTGGTGAAGATGTCAGCAAGCTGTTGTTGTGTGGGGACAAACTGCACCTTGACATCCTTCTTTTGAACATGGTCTCTGATGAAGTGATGTCTGACGTCAATGTGCTTTGTCCTTGTGTGCTGAACTGGATTCTTGGCGAGGCTAATTGTGCTTGTGTTGTCACAGAGGATGGGTGCCTCGGGGAACTCCAAGCCAAGATCTCTCAACTGGTTCTTCAGCCATAGCACTTGCGCACAACAGCTTGCAGCAGCAATGTATTCTGCCTCAGTGGATGACAAAGACACATAGGTTTGCTTTTTGCTAGCCCAAGACACCAGACAACCACCAAGGAAGGTGCATTGTCCACTGGTGCTCTTCCTATCTGTTTTATAACCTGCATGGTCAGAGTCAGAGTAAGCCCACAAGAACTCTTGGTTACCTCTGGGATACCAAAGACCAAGTTCTTGTGTTCCCTCAAGGTATCTCAGAATACGTTTAACACATGTTAAGTGTGATTCCTTGGGGTTGGCTTGAAACCTAGCGCACATGCCTACACTAAATTGAATGTCAGGCCTGCTTGCCGTTAAGTATAGGAGGGAACCTATCATTCCCCTGTACATGGGCAGGCTGACAGATTTACCCTTTGCGTCAGCGTCGAGTGCGGCAGTGGTGCTCATAGGAGTGTCATACTCCTTGCATTCATCCATCCCAAACTTTTTGAGTAGTTCTCTGCAGTACTTAGCTTGGGAGATGAAGATTCCATTCTTCTTCTGTTTAATTTGCAGGCCTAGGAAGAACGTTAGTTCTCCCATCATTGACATCTCAAACTCACCCTGCATAGTCTTAGAGAAATCTTCACAAAGCTTTTCGTTAGTTGCCCCAAATATAATATCATCAACATAAATTTGGACAATTAACATATCTCTATCTTTGTGAAGGATAAACAGTGTGTTATCTAATTTGCCCCTTGAGAAACCCTTGCTCAGGAAAAAGCTGCTGAGTCTCTCATACCAAGCTCGAGGAGTTTGTTTCAGGCCATATAAAGCTTTCTTTAATCTATACACATGTTTGGGATGCTTATGATCCTCAAAGCCAGGAGGTTGTTCAACATATACCTCTTCTTTGATGTAACCATTAAGAAAAGCACTCTTTACATCCATTTGATATAATCTAAAACCTTTCATGGATGCAAAGGCTAGAAGAATTCTTATTGCTTCGAGTCTAGCAACTGGAGCAAAAGTTTCTTCATAGTCAATGCCTTCTTCTTGGTTATATCCTTTGGCTACTAGCCTGACTTTGTTTCTTGTAATTTGACCTGTCTCATCCAGTTTGTTTTTGAAGACCCACTTGGTCCCCACTATGGATTGATGAGACGGCCTTGGGACTAGTTCCCACACTTGACTTCTCTCAAATTGATTTAGCTCTTCCTGCATGGCAATAATCCAGTCGCAGTCCTCAAGAGCTTGTTCAACTGAAGTTGGTTCGATTTGAGATAGGAATGCTCCGAACTCAACTTCATTTTGAACTTGTCTTCTCGTTCTGACACCAGAAGAAACATCACCAAGCACTTGATCAAGAGGATGATCCCTGTGATGTCTCCTAGCTGTTGGCAACTGTGCCTCCTCAGGCACGGGTTGCACTCCAGGTTCATCACTGGGTTCATCTTCTTCTTTGGGATTGCTTGTTGGTGTTTCTTTTGGTGGTGAGGAGGATGATGGTAGTTTTGGAAGATTAAGTATTCCATCATCCTCTGTGGATTGTTCCCATGTAGGAGTTTCATCAAATACAACATGCATGGATTCTTCTACAGTTTTAGTTTTCATGTTGTATATTCTATATGCTTTACTCCTAAGGGAATATCCTATAAATATACCTACATCAGCTTTTGGATCAAACTTACCCAGATTTACCTTTCCATTGTTATGCACATAGCACTTTGATCCAAAGATTCTGAGGTGACTGATGTTGGGCTTCCTCCCTTTGTACAGCTCGTAAGGAGTCTTGTCCAAGCCCTTGCGAACATAGGCTCTGTTAGAGATATAGCAAGCAGTACTCATAGCGTCCGCCCAGAACACTTGAGAAACCTCTTTCTCATTGAGCATGCTTCTAGCCATCTCTGTCAGAACCCTGTTCTTTCTCTCGACAACTCCGTTCTGTTGAGGAGTCCTAGGAGCTGAGAAGTTGTGTTCTATGCCATTTTGTTCACATAGCTCAGAGAAGCTATGGTTCTCAAATTCTCCTCCATGGTCTGTCCTTATGGCTGTGATTTTGAGCTCTCTCTCATTCTGCACTTTCTTAGCCAGGACAATAAAAGCATCAAAAGCATCTTGCTTAGAGGCAAGAAACATAGTCCAAGTGAACCTTGAATAGTCATCCACCACCACTAGAGCATGTAGGTTTCCACCCAAGCTCTTCACTCTCGCTGGCCCAACCAAATCCATATGGATTAGTTCCAAGGGCCTGCTGGTGGAGACTCTCTTCTTGGTTTTAAACGAGGACTTTGTTTGCTTCCCTCGTTGGCAGGATTCTCAAATAAAATCATGCTTTACTTTAAAAATTGGAATACCTATGGCTAGCTCCTTTTTAATTAGCATATCAAGTTGAGTAAAATTAACATGAGCTAATCTCTTATGCCAAAGCCAACTGTTCTCATCACTAGATATTAAACATTTATCTTCCAATTGTTGACATAAGTCTAGAGTATATAGGTTTCCATTTCTGTTTGCCTTAAGTTTGCATTTTAAATTGGCCTTGTCTAAATTCAGATCCTGCTTATCAACTATTATGCACTCATTTGAATCAAAAATTACCCAATTTCCTTTGTCAGTGCTCTGGCTTACGCTCAGCAGGTTGTGACAGAGACCGTCCACTAGATAGACGTCTTTGACTGGTCCGACTTCTCCAACTCCAGTGATCTTACCACTTTGATTTCCTCCAAAGGTCACTGTGGCTCCATTCTTGATCACCAGAGATTTGAACTTGTCTCTGTCTCCAGTCATATGTCTCGAGCATCCGCTATCGATGTACCATTTTCTGTTCTTGGATGCCTTGAGACACACCTGAAATAATCAAGCAAGCTTAGGTACCCAACCTCTCTTGGGTCCTCTGTCATTAGTTTTTAGTGCCCTTGGTCTAGTGTTGGCCTTAACCTTGGGCTTATGATCATTTGGAGCCTCTGACCTAGTGCTGACTCTAGGCTCTTGGGTTTTCCCTGTGGAATGGTTCCAGGCTCGGGATCCTTGTCCTCTCTTGGTTTCCTTTGCAGGTGGAGGATCCTTTGTAGCCTTGGTTCCTTTAGGGACCCATTTGTAAGAGCTACTTGCTCCATGCTTCTTGGCATTACAGGTGGACGTGGAGTGTCCTTTCCTGTTGCAGTAGTTACAGAAGCTGAAGGGTGAGGAGCTATGACTAGTGGCTTTATGGAAGAACTTTAAGTAGGGCTTTACTTTTGGTTCCACCCACTTTTTCCCTCTAGGAGTATATCCTAAGCCAGTCCTATCTCTATATGCCATTTGATTCATTAAAATTATATTTAACATTTCTGAACCATTTGTAAACTTCTGCAAGGCATTTTGCAGCTTGTCTTTCTCAGCTGAGATTTTGCTGCAATTAGGGCAGCTCTCAAGTGTTGGGGCGTTGGGTTCTACTTGGGGAGAACCCTGGCCATCCACTACCGGAAGCTTTCTAGCTTCCGCTAGCTCTTCACTTAGTGAGTCCACCTTGGACTCAAGTGATTCCTTTTTAGTTTTCAACACTTTATAGGCTTTACATAGTCTAGAGAATTCTTCATGAACCTCATTGTAAGCCTCTTGTAGTTCAGAAAGAGTTACCTCATGATCTTCGTTGGTGAGGTCAAGATCTGAAGATGCTTCCTCATCATCTTCTCTAGCTACCAGGCAGAGGTTGGCAACTTCTTCTTCATCACTTGCTTCGTCATCTGAGCTATTTACCCAAATGGAGGAGACGAAGGCCTTTCTTTTGTCTTTGCCTTTTGACCTCTGCAGGCTAGGACACTCAGCCTTGAAGTGACCAGGCTTCTTGCATTCAAAGCACACAGGGACCTTTTCCTTCTTGTATCCCTTCTTCTGGCTGGAGTCACCTCTCTGATAGCCTCCTTTCTTTCTGAAGAACTTTCTGAATTTCCTCACCATCATAGCCATCTCCTCATCATCCATTTCCTCCTCATCATCCTCATCATCATCATTGATCTCCTTGCTGGGAGCAACAAGAGCAAGGTTCTTGTTCTTGGATGAGGCTTGAGGAGCTCTCATAGCCAGCAAGGTATATTCGTATTCAGCAAGAGAGCCAAATAGTGCGGTGATGGAGCTGGTTGATTCTCCTTGCACTTCCTGCAAGATAGTTACTTTGGTGATCCAGTCACCCTTCAAGATCTTTAGGATCTTGCTTACTTGCTCTCTTTCAGGAATATCCTTACCCAGCGAGGCCAAATTGTTGATGAGATGGGTGAACCTGAGCTCCAGCTCTCTGATAGGCTCAGTGGGACTTAGCATGGCGAACTTGTGAAATTCTTCCACCAGCATCTCAACACGTCTTGCTTTTACTCCCCTGGTTCCAGAGTGAGCAGCCTCAAGAGCCTCCCACATATCTTTAGCATTTTTGTGGTGGCTGATCCTGTGAAACTCTTTGGGGCTGAGAGCACACTCGATGTAGTGCATGGCCCTATGGTTCAGTTGGACTAGAGCATAGTCCTCAGGAGTGTATCTGGCTCTCACCTTAGCAAATCCATCCCCATCTAAGGGAGTTTGATCCCCACGTTCGATTACATCCCAGAGTCTAATGTCACTTGACTTGATATAAGTCTCCATTCTAAACTTCCAGAATGGATAGTTGTACCCATCGAAGCCTGGGGGCTTGTTGGGTTGAACAGAGACATCTGGTAGAGAATAGTCTGTATCCATTACTGGATCTTTGCTTTCTGGATTCGTTGGAATCGAGTGAGAAAGACCCGCTCTGATACCAAATGAAAGTAATGGATGCACAAGAGGGGGTGAATTGTGCTTCAAAAATAAATGCTCAAATAAAACAACACAAGAGTTATACTGGTTCGGTCTACCTGACCTACGTCCAGTCCTCAACCACCCAGGCCGAGTTCCACTATATCTCAGGTTTTAAATCGGGTTCACCTGAAACCTTACAACCGCAAGTTTTGCACGGGATCACTTGCAACCTTACTACAAGTTTTACACAGGCTCACTTGTAACATTTCTAACTAGCTCCCCCTCACACCAAGCAAGGGGTTAACCTTTACACTTAAAGGATTTTTTTCTGACTAAGTTCTCTCAAAGAACAGATGGTGTTACACACTTAAGTACAATCAATGCTCTTATAACAAGAAGAGACTTAACAACAAAGAGTACAGAATATGTAGATGAAAAGGATCACTCGATGTGTTAAATGCTCTTTACTTTTCTGGGCAGCTTTGAATGATTGAAGGTGTTCTTAGTTTCTCGCTCTAACTTCTCTCAAGAGTATTCAAAGATAATTGATTTCTTCATAAATGAAGTTGAGCTCCCTTATATAGTCTTCAAACATTTGAACTCTTGGTAGGTGGGCTAGCCGTTTGAATATGGCCGTTTTTCCCATGTTACCGTTTGCCCAATAAATGCTTCATCAATGCATAGCAGGGTTGACTTGGTTTATCTCTGAAAAGTAGTCCTGACATCTCTGCTCTGACATAAGCATTCTGACACTGCATCTCTGAACGTTCTGACATTCTGATTGCTTGCGGAAGCAAACTCTCATCCGGAAGCAACTTTACTTAGTGTGCTGCACTTGAACGTTAGTTTAGCAATATAAGCACATAGTCACATGCAGTGGGTGTTCCCTTAGTCTAAGGTGTATCCGGAAGCACTTCTACATCCGGAAGTAAATCCACTGGATGAAGGATTTAGTTCACTATCACTCACTCTCACTCAGTGTATTTCATTCCAACAGTCAGCGCTAGTCACTAAGCTATCGGAAGCACTTTCACTTGACGTGGCTTATGTTCACTGACGCTTGGGGTTATTCTATTCTATTAGCCTGCGCCAGTCAAAATCTAACAGGAAGCAATTTCACTTGACGTGGCTTATTCACTGACGCTTAGGGTTATATCTCTTCTATCAGCCTGCGCCAGTCTAAATCTAACAGGAAGCAATTTCACTTCCGGTTGAATCATAGCTTAGTCTTAAGGTTTTGTGTACCTAATGCTCATGAACTAAGTTAATTCCCTAGTGAGTTACTCGCTGCCGCTGGGGGATGAAACATTCATCCGCGTGCGCAAGTCCTAGTCTATCCGGAAGTAAATCCACATCCGGTTGCACTCTTACTTGGGATCCTATGTTAACCTATTGCTTTCTAAGCACTTGGTTTATTCTTTTATATTTTAGTCTTCATCAAAACTTAAGATTCTAACAGTTCAATCAAAGAAGGTTCGTTCCAGTAGTCCATATAAGTCCTATAATGTATGTTGCCCAATGAGAATAAAAATGTATGTTCTATATATTTTACTACTGCTACCATTTTATTGGCATTGTGCTCATGCGAATGTAATGTGTTTGTATTTATAAGCCAGCCATAGTGCTCTCTAGCTAATTTAATATATTTGAACTTATTGATTTGTTACATTAGTCTAACTAGTTATATAAATCTCTATATCTATATATGGTTTAATATTCAAGCAAGATATTAAGGTTTATTTAATTTCGACTATATATATGATCAATAAACACTACAAAATACACAATAAATTTGTGATGGAATAAGTGACAGAATCCGTCGCTAATTTGCTAAATGAGAAATTCTGTAGCTAATTTTAGAGTGACAAGCAAATTAGCGATGGAATCCGTCACTAATTTCATTGCAAATTTGTTGATTTTTTTGTTTGAACATGATTAACACAATTACAATTGTTTTCTTTACCTATCAACAAAATCCTAACATAAATTATTTATATATAAAATTGCTTAGTCGAGCTCTTATTTTTCTAAATATAGAGTAACAATTAATTACGCTGACAGCATATATATGTATGTATGTGTGTGTGTGTTCTTTTTACCTTGAACAAATATATGTATGTTCATCAAACACAAGGTACGAGACACACTCACTCAACACAAAGCTATGGAAAGCCAAAAAGGCCTCAAATCATATTGGGTATTGCCAATGAGTGGCAGAGATGGTCACCATAGTTATGTAATTCAAAATTCCACATTTCTAGTTCTTATTTTATTCAGTCTGGATTTCTTTGCCAAGAAACTCAAAACTCAAAGATAGAGCCCCCGATCGTTACTTGATATACTTGAAGTTCGCAAGAACAACATATGTTTGTTTATATTCTAGCATTTCAATCGATATCTAAATCAAAAAGTGCTTCATACAAAGCTAATTATGCTAACATCATAGACTCAGTCAACCTCCAATTTAAATCTCATAAAGGACAACATATATAGTATAGACCAACTTGTATTCCAAGTGTTCTTCAATGATCATCCAGGTAAAGATTTTAACACACTTTTCAAGTCTCTTTCTGAGGAGAAGAAATACTATGCAGCTGCAGTGTCTGGTTCATTTCATGGAAGACTGTTTCCAAAATTAAGCATTCATCATGTGTTCAACTCATCTTATGCTCTTCATTGGCTCTCAAGGGAGCCTCAATCTACATACGGCTTCATATGTTATGGAATAATGTTTTCCAAGTCAATTATTTAATTGGAAAAAATGAACTGCTGTAAATCATCTAGAACATGCTTATTCTATTTATTAACATACAATATATGAAGAAATAGTTAGCAATTACCCCGAGAAACAAAAAAACAAGAAGACGAAGAAGAAGAAACAATTGGCAGTTATCCATTAATACACCAATACAATTCGAAGTTGAATAGTCATCAGCAGTTGGAATTGTGTATAACTTAGCTACTTGTTGAACTTGTTAATGTCATTTCTTCAGAAAATCCATCTGCTAATGGTATAACTGGTGATTTTGTAGGAGATTCAAGGGTTGGCTTTGGTGGAACTGATAATGATTGAAGGGGCCCTTCTAACATCTCCACTACTTTACTCATAGCTGGTCTATCTACTGGATTCGTTTGAATACATCATAGACTCACTAAAGTCATCTTCCTTACCATCTCATCATCTTCCATTGTGATTACTATGGAACTAGCTGGATGTTTACCATGTTCAAGATCCTTATAAATCCAATCTGGAAAATACTGTTCATCTGTATGTGATCCACCACTATCATAGTTCTTCCTGCCTCCAACGATTTCAAGGACCAACATGCCATAACTATAAACATCAGCTTTGTGAGAAACACCACCAAATGCTCTGTTGAATACTTCTGGTGCAATGAACACTATTGTTCCTCTTGTTCCCAATATTGACACAAAACTCTCTTTCTTTTGACATATTTTAGCTAAGCCAAAATCAGATATTTTTGGACAAAACTCATCATCCAAGAGAATGTTTTGGGGTTTGATATCGAGGTGCAAGATTCTCGTGTTACAACCCCGATGCAAATACTCAAGACCACGAGCAATGCCAATAACAATTTGGTACAATACCTTCCACTCCAAGGTACAAAAAGCATTTGGAGATCCTCTTTTATAGATGAAATTATCCAAGGAACTATTTGACATGTATTCATAGATTAGTACTCTTTTGTTCCTTTCATAACAGAATCCAAGGAGAGTGACTATGTTGACATGGGAAGTTCTGCTAATGCTTGCAACTTCATTTAAAAATTCTTCTCCACTTCCTTTAGATTGCCTTACCACTTTAACTGCAACAGGACGACCATCAGGTAGGCTAGCTTTGTATACAACACCGTATCCTCCCTCCCCTAATTTGTTTGAAAATGATTTTGTCATTCTTTTCACTTCTGAATAACTAAATTTCCTTGGTGCCAAAGAGCCATAGTTTCTCATGAAGGATTGAAGATTGTAATCATGATATGCTCTTGTCCCTCTGAAGATTTTCCAATTTTCCATTTTGATATGTTTATTGCAAATATAAATAATCAAAATTGAGAGTAGAGTGATCCCACCAACTCCTGCTGAAACGGCTGCATTTGTTGAACATAATAACTTAAAAGCTCTTTAATAGTAACCGTAAAGCAATTCAAATTAAAGGTTTACTATCTTTATTACCGACAACAAGGAGGATTTTTGAACTCAGCTTCCCAGTTGATCCTGCAATTATAACATAAATTTCCAACCAATAAAACATACTATTCAATTACTTGATCTCAGCTGAAATTTACTATAAATTTCACAATATATCACATTAGTTTTATCAAGTGGAAGCAGCGTTTCTTTTTATTCTATTATACCTCGGTTGCTACAACATTTACTTGTGGAATTATAATATGAAGATGCGTACTTTTCATAGGCTCGTCCAAAAAAAAAATAGTACTTCCCACATTCCTAAATATAAGATCATTTTCCTTAATTTTATTAGATTAAGGATGCTAGTTACGTTAGTTATTACCACATGATATTACTAATCTGCCTTAACCATATACCTTATTATCGTTTTCCCTCTCTTGCTTGTTTATTATAGATAAGTATTACTCCCTCCGGTACTAAATATAAAACCTAATTGACTTTTTTTAAAAATCCTATAAAAAAGCAAAATAAGTTAATTATAAATTGATTTACCTAATTTTTCCCTTAGATTAGTTTATTTTTCCTATAAACTATTGTATAATCTAAAAATATATCAAATATGTCATGATTTAATATCTTATTTCGCAACCTTAACCTCTCCAAAAAAAAGTCAATTAGGTCTTATGTTTAGGACCGGAGGTAGTATTAAAGTTTATTTGGGAAAAATGAGAAAAATTAGAGAGTTGTTCATATTTAGGAATAAATTGTAATTTAAAAGTCATCTTATACTTATGAATGATGAAGAGAGTACTATATTTAAATGAAGAAAAATATGTCATAGCAGAGAAGATGTGAAATCCTTAGAGGGGATTTGACATAGCAGAGTAGATATGATATATTATATATACACACACACACACACCAAAAATGATTAAGTTCTCTGGCAAAGCAAAACAATTGCAGACCCGTTTAACAACTTCTAATAAACAGGATTGATACTTGATAACAAGCCAGGTAATCTGCACTAAAAATCTGCTACACCGTTCTTGCTTTTGAAAAGTGCTTATTTAAGTGTAGTTTGGGAATCTAGCTAGGCACAAGTATAATGCACAGCTAACTTTACGGCATGAATATTTGATATTAAAGAAATAATTTATTATAGGATCACGTTCCATATCTATGGTTGTAGGCTACAAATATACAAGGGTTTCTGCTAAAACAATATAATACGATACCTGGTGGGCATGACAATTTTTGGGGTCCATCTTTGCAGAAGCAGGAGAATTGTCCCTCATCATAGCCACACTGGCCACCCGATTGAGAGCATGTTTTGCATTCATCCATACTACTTACCATCCATTGCAACCCAAAACCAAGCTGAAGTGCTTCTTGTAAATTAGTTGCAGCTCGAGCAAGATTTTCTTGATTTATCATCATCAGAACGACACTTTTGCAATCAAAATTTGAATATGGTGGTCCAAAAATATAGCTGACTGTTGTTTCTGTACCATCAATTCTCTTGCAGCTGGTTTCACTGGTCATATTGGATGAATTAACACTTACCAAAGGGCAATCATAGAGTAAGATGACATTAACAAGGCCAACATCCACATACTTGAAGGGTGTTTGATCAAATGTGTTGTTGTTGTAATCATTTGGACAGATAGTGTCAAAATAGTCATCCCTAGCCACTGCAAGAGTCTGTGTAGGATAGTCCACATGTAGAAGCCGATATTTGAGGGAACGTATGGTAATCATGGGAGTATTGCTTTGGCATGTGACTTGGAAATCTGGAAGACCACAATAGTTTGCTCTTGATCCTCCCCAAAAGGGATATTCAATGAGGCTAGGGAAATTTCCGCAGTTAAAAGAGGTAGTTGAGCAATTTATATACCGACTATCATCGCCGTGAGATGTTGGAATATTGAGAGAGATTAATGAAGGAACCAAAAGAAAGAACATGGATGATGGATTATTCAGGGGCGATTTCATGGTTTGGTGGAAAGTAACTAAGGGGAGAATAAAGAACAGGAGATGAGGGATTGATGAAGCTGCGCTGTATGAGCTATTGAAGTAGCATTATGTCCTTTTCATGCAGTCATGGATAGTTCAGTTTTCTGAAAATGAAAACCTTTGAAGAAGTTCCCACTTTGTAGTTTCCTAGTAAGTTATATCAGTTGACAAGTTGGAGCTATGAAAGAAACATATTTTGGCATATAGGAAGAAACCGTGTTTTCCTTCTGCTTTTTTTAGTAGTCTTTGTTAGAGGATTGGAATTCGAGTCCTTCAAATGGTAAGTTAAGGAAAAGTCAATTAACATCAATTAGAATACCAGCTCCACCGATTCAATTATATCTGAAGTTTCACCCCTGAAGGTATAGGGGTTCATATTTTTTCAGGGGAGAAATCTTTAATTCATAATATGAATATGAACTCCTATGCAATATCATTTTGGTTGCAAAGAAGGCTTTTTATAGTGCAAAAATAAACATGTTAAATTGTAAATGAGATACCCAGTACCAGTACCATGATAATTTGAGGGTGTAAAAATATACATGACAAACTAAAATGGTGTACTCTATCTTTTTTTTTCACCCCCAAGGTGTTGGTACCCCTTTTACAATTTACCATGCAATATATTTTTTCACCCTCAAAATTACCATGGTGTTGGGTGTCCTTTTTACAATTTACCATGTATATATTTGAATCTTCACCCCTTTTTTTCTAATTGCTTCACTTGAAATAGTAACTATTAACAAGAGTCAAAGGCAACTATTGCAACATCACACATGAAAAATTATATGTTTCTTTTCTAGAGTTAAAATAGGAGTGGCTTAACAATTTAATACATGATTGTGAGAAGAAATCACTCAACAATAACAAAGAGTATGATTTACTAGGAAGTGTTTTAAGAACCTTTCTAGATTAATAAGGATATGTTACTTCTCATCCTTATATAACTTAATTTTCCAATCTTCTCTCTTTTCTGTAATGTTATTTGTACTTTGTTCTCCACAATATATCATGTATTCATTATTTGTTTATCTATGTAGATATTTGTATAAGAACAGAATTTGGTTCCATCACATGTGTAAATTGCCTTGCAATCAGTGTTAGACAAGTTTTATGGTACTCCCTGGAATTCTAACTATAAAACTTAGTTGACTTTTTTAGAGAGATTGAGGAGGCAAAATATGTCATTTAATTATAATATATTTGATATATTTTTAGATTACCTATTAGTTTACTGGTCAAATAAACTATTTTATGAGAAAATAGGTAAATCAATTTATAAGACACTTATTTTACTTTCTTAGGATTTCTCAAAAAAATCAACTAGATCATACATTTAGTATAAGAGGTAGTAGTTATTATAAGCACGAACGAATTTATGCTACATATGTGAGTATTTGAAATTAATAATTTTGCTTTACTAAAAAATTCCATTTTCACTAAAAAAATTACTTAGAGCCTTGGCCCTTGAGTCTAAATGCTAACATTCTATTCTTGTTGACTCTAAAATTTGACATTTTGTTCATGCTCTAGAGCCCATAGTTAGAGATAGACCATGCTCTAGTGAATCATGAATTAGGGGTTTTGCCTTTGGACTGTGGGTGAACTAAATCTTTTTACTAAAATTTATGCATAAAAAGGTCTAACATTCTGCAGCTAGCAACATTAAAAATCATTGCAAAATGTATGAGTTTCAGTGGCAATGCAACATAATTGTTACTAAAAAGTGACAATTAATTTTTAGATGTTGCCGTTAAAAGTTTAACTATTAGAGGTAACACAAAAGTAAAGGTCACCTATGAAGGTATGACGTAACATTAGAACATTGACCTTCAAGAATTGCCACCACAAATCATAATTTAAGAGGCAACTTAAGTCAATGATGTTACTTTTTAAATATATCAACCCGTACAAAATTTCTTGTCCTCCACTTATTTTATAGACCATGTTGCATGGGATAACACCTCTATCAAAAAAATTATATCAAGTAGATAAGCAACGCGAATTGATTTTCTAGCACTACCTTAAATTATGTACATTTTTTGTTACATTCAGAGGTGGCTATGAAAATAAAATCGCTAATTAGAAGTGACATTTGTTGCCGTTGAAAATCAATGTTTTGTATTACACATAAAAATATGATTAAAACAAAACAAAGCGCAGATATCATACTCCCTAGAAAATAATTAAGATTACAAGAAAACGAAGCACAATCTGTGTTTAGGTTGTTGCAATTTTCTGTATAAGCTTTATAGAAAATTCAATTCACTTGTTTTTTAATTTTCAATTAATTATATGTATGTCTTCCTCCTCATTATTGAAATTTTCAATCATTATCTTTTTCTTATTTTCTCACTGACTCTCTCACTTATTTACTCTGTCTGTGTGTGTGTGTAAAGGTATATTTTGAAAAAAAAAAACCATTTTTTATATTGTTGGATTAGCCGATTTTAACTTTGTTATTTATATAAGTAGGTTGCTCATAACTCATAGCTCATAGCTCATAGCTCTCTCGATGAAAAATATATTAACCAACGAATCTTAAAGAGCGAAATCTTAAGACATCTCAAAACATACGGATTGCAATAACAAACAACCGCTATTTTTTTTTTAAAAAAAAAAAGTTATCACAAAGCTATGGAAAACCAAAAATAATGCTGCTCCCATTCTCATGAGACAGTCCCAATGAATGGTAAAAATGACCTTACTCACAGGTATCTTCAACATTTTATTCAAGCATTTGATCTTGTACGCTGTTTGGAAGCGAAAAGGAGCAGATGTCACCAAGAACACATTGTCAAATAGACCCTTGAGTTTTCGCATAGCATATTTGGATTGTTGAGTTAGACCCAACACATTATATTATATTCTTCACTGTCCAAAATATTATAGACTTTGTGAATCTCAAACTTGGATGACATAAAAGAAATCATGGTTTAGATTCACATGAATTTGAAAGTGTTCTTCAATGATCATGATTGGTAATGATTTCACCACACTTGCAGAGCCGATCAGGTACAAGGACGTGGGAGAATTATATATATACCATCAAGCTCAATTATAGATTGTATTAAGACAAATGATAATTACAAGTCTTTGTTCAATTTTTGGAGATCTGGAGTTGATATTGTATTGTGATCTGACAAATTAAATTTCATCGAAAATGTTTTTTACGTAATCAAATTTCTTAAATATTTGTCATAATCGTATTTTATTCTGCAAGATTAGGAATTCATCGACAATATTTGTTGGTTATCAATATTTAATTAAATTTTCCAATGATCTTTGTGCATAAGTTATATTCTGTCTCTCCTAATTATAAAATCATTTTGATATTTTTAATGAAATTCAGGATGCATCGAGTGCCTTGTAGCCCAGTCGATAACATTTCCCCTATTATGTGAGAGGTTGCAGGTTGGAATTTTTACATCCTAGGTGGGATCGAAACCTCCGGCTTGGGCTAACACTTATAGGCAAAAAATTACTTTATTATATATAATATATTTTGAACTTAAGCTGAAAAATTAAGACATTTTGTTGAATTCTAGAGATAAAGAATTAATTGTTGAAATAAAGAGTACAATATTTAGTGTAATTTTTATAATCTATGTAACCAATGTGGTGTATAGCGAGATTTTTCAAAATATCGAAACTTACACTTAGGTAATCTAATTATATCTCTAATATTTGAAATTAGATAAAACACTAATATTGTATTTCATATTATTAACTATCAACACAACACATTTCAAAAAATGACCACTCCATGTATTTTCATGCAAGTTAAATTCAACTATAATCTTTTATGAACCCATGCAGACAAATAGAAACATGACAGAAAAGTTAATTACAACAACGCGAACTAAATTCCATAGTTTTTTAAATGTTGTACCTTAGTTTTTATGTACTTGTGGATGATAAATATTTCATGTCAAACTTTTCCGTAAGAATCATATTGGATGAAACATGTCAGTTATTACGATCTATATATGACACAAGGGAATTTTACTAGTTGTTTCTAAATCAAAATGTTGAGCTTTCTTGTGCCAAGTTATTCACCAACCACTCCCTTTGGGTTGATATGCGTGAGTGCATGGAAGGTTCAAGAATGAGAAAAGTTTGTTGTTTTTTTTTATTATTATCAAATAAACTTTAGATCTTACTATTTCCAAATGATTCACATGGGTTTGAATTTTCCAGGAATGCTTAAACCACAAATTTAAATTGTCTTTAGCTGGTGCGGGACTGTGATTTTTAACTATTTAAGGAGAGGAATTAATGGTAATTTTGACTTGGACTGAACTTGCATTCGGATTCACGCGCTTATGTGATAGCTTAGGGGAAAGAAATTAAAGGATATTTTGCTTCATGCGATTCCAATAATTTGAACGCAAAGCATATCTGTCCTATTCTATTTTCTGCCTAAACAATTATCACAATCAAATGATTATGATGAAGTCCTACCCAATTTTACGGCAAGGGAAGATGTGAAAACCTTAAGGGGGGCCTGACTCTGCCGGTAGAACCACACCATTTTTATATGGGAACACTACAAAAGAAGCGGCGATTAGCCGCGCACGCGTCCCGGCAGTTAGCCAAAAACCGCCCCCACGAAAACGCGTTCCGGCGGTCTAAGCCATCCGAGGGCGAGTTGCGAGGGAAAAGTTTTTTTGTGGTGCATTCGTTGCGGCGGTCACAAAAATAATACCCGCCCCAACGCAGCATAAAAAAAAACTTAAAAAAAAATTCATTGGCAAGGTGCGTTGGGGAGGTCGGAACCGCCCCAACGCAAATAAACACTTTAAAAAAAAAATCCCTTTGGGGCGGTCACCCGCCCCCACGGCAATGTCGCGTGGGGGCGGTCGACCGCCCCCAGGCGAATAAAAAAATTTAAAAAAAAAAACCACGTTGGGGCGGTCACCCGCCCCCACGGCGCATAGAGATTTGTGCGCATTTCATGTCGCGTGGGGGCGGTCGACCGCCCCAATGTGAATAAAAAAATTTTAAAAAAAAAATAAAATCACGTTGGGGCGGTCACCCGCCCCCACTTCGCACAGAGATTTGTGCGCATTTCATGTCGCCCCAACGCAGCATAAAAAAAAACTTAAAAAAAAATTTCAATGGCACGGTGCGTTGGGGCGGTCGGAACCGCCCCAACTCGAATAAAAAACTTTAAAAAAAAAATAAAATCCCTTTGGGGCGGTTACCCGCCCCCACGGCAATGTCGCGTGGGGGCGGTCGACCGCCCCCACGCGAATAAAAAAATATAAAAAAAAAATAAAATCACGTTGGGGCGGTCATCTGCCCCCACTTCGCACAGAGATTTGTGCTCATTTCATGTCGCTTGGGAGCGGTCGACCGCCCCAACGAGAATAAAAAAATTTAAAAAATAAAATAAAAACACGTTGGGGCGGGCAACCGCCCCCAAGGCGCACAGAGTTTTGTGTGCATTTACTGTCGCGTGGGGGCGGTCGCCCGCCCCCACGTTGCTATCTCTCCCTATAAATAACCTCCCCCCCCATTTCTACCGCTCGCAATCTCTTCTTTCTCACTTTCTCCCTTTTGTGTTTCTTGTTGTTTTCATTGTTGGTGCACACATGATGTCTAAAAGTTTGTCTTGCTTTTGGTATAGGTATTGTTTATTTTTTCTTTTTTATTTTATTATATCTGATTGTTTTTATTTCTTATTATTTTGTTTTCGTAATATATCTTATGGATTTTGGACATGATCTTTTTGTGCTTGATGGTTTAGTATATATTTATTTCATATATATTACAATAAAATTAATTTTTGCTGCATTTGTTTTGTTTTTTTTCTTGTTTTTATTCCTTTTTCGGTCTTCAATTTAAGTCATTATCATTAAATTGTTCGCATGAAGCAATTTTTTTTTAGTAAATATAACAGCATGCCGGCGGTTCGATACGCCGACACTATTTGATTTTTTTTTAAAAAAAAAAATCACATGGCGGTGGTCGTAACCGCCCCCATGCCTTTTTTTAAAAAAAAATAAAAAAATTTGGCGGCGGGTTGGTCCGCCCCTACGTCCGCCCCAACGAGTAGCGGCGGTTGGTCAAGGGAGTTACAACGTAAATCTTTCCGCCCCCACGCAGCGTTGCCACGTTAAAATCGCCGGCGTAAATTTGACCGCCGGAGCGCCATGGGGGCGGTTAGAACCGCCCCTACGCTGGGAAAATACCTGCCGCAGATCTGCCCTTTTTTTGTAGTGGAAATTGCCAGGAAGCAGGAATGACAAGGCAGGTAATGTGTTGAACTGAGTGATTTGCTAAACCATTCATGATATTTAAAGTGTGCTTATCTCTCTTCCGAGGCTCAATGTCTATGTATTTATTAGTTGGCTTAGGTGAAATGGTTCTTCTTAAGAGTTCTAATTGATTATTTTAGATGATTTGTAGAATTAATTAAATAAGTTGAGAGTGAGGGTTTAAATTTATTTCAAGATGATGAAGATTTAGATTTTTACCAAACTTCTTGTTTTATGGTTGATTTATTTTTTATCGGATGATGGCTGATTTCAAGATTATGGCTCATTTGAATTAGGAAAGATTAATAGGTTTTGTTAGATTGGTTTTAAAGTTATATGAATTTTCTAGATAGAGTTTCACTTTAAAAGCAAGTTTACGCTAAAATAATTAGTTCATGAATAGTGTTTTTGTGAGTGTATGAACAGTGTTTTTTGGTGGAATATAATATTATTTTTTTTAACTTTTTTTTTTTTACTTTCTTTACTTTTTTTAACTTTAAAGTTATAAGAAAGTAAAATTATTACTTTCTTAGTAATAATTAGCAAATTTTTTTTTTAACTTTTTTTTCTTTACTTTCTTAGGCTAATTTATTTGAGTGACATATTTTTTTAGCACTGTTCATGAATAGTGATTTGGTAGAATATAATATATTATTTATTTTTTTTTCTTTTTTTTAAAAAATTTACGTTATTATATGATTTTTTTCACCCGATATTTTAGCTAAAAAAAATTGTCATATATTTTTTTAGTGTTTTGTGGGTGCATGAACAGTCTTTTGGTGGAATATAATATTATTTTTTTTGTTTTTTTTTAATTTTCGTTTTTTAAAAAAAAATAGTTATTATATGATTTTTTTCACCAAGGCGCACAGAGTTTTGTGTGCATTTACTGTCGCGTGGGGGCGGTCGCCCGCCCCCACGTTGCTATCTCTCCCTATAAATAACCTCCCCCTCCATTTCTACCGCGCGCAATCTCTTCTTTCTCACTTTCTCCCTTTTGTGTTTCTTGTTGTTTTCATTGTTGGTGCACACATGATGTCTAAAAGTTTGTCTTGCTTTTGGTATAGGTATTGTTTATTTTTTCTTTTTTATTTTATTATATCTGATTGTTTTTATTTCTTATTATTTTGTTTTCGTAATATATCTTATGGATTTTGGACATGATCTTTTTGTGCTTGATGGTTTAGTATATATTTATTTCATATATATTACAATAAAATTAATTTTTGCTGCATTTGTTTTGTTTTTTTTTCTTGTTTTTATTCCTTTTTCGGTCTTCAATTTAAGTCATTATCATTAAATTGTTCGCATGAAGCAATTTTTTTTAGTAAATATAACAGCATGCCGGCGGTTCGATACGCCGGCACTATTTGATTTTTTTAAAAAAAAAAATCACATGGCGGCGGTCGTAACCGCCCCCATGCCTTTTTTTAAAAAAAATAAAAAAATTTGGCTGCGGGTTGGTCCGCCCCTACGTCCGCCCCAACGCGTAGCGGCGGTTGGTCAAGGGAGTTACAGCGTAAATCTTTCCGCCCCCACGCAGCGTTGCCACGTTAAAATCGCCGGCGGTAAATTTGACCGCCGGAGCGCCATGGGGGCGGTTAGAACCGCCCCTACGCTGGGAAAATACCTGCCGCAGATCTGCCCTTTTTTTGTAGTGGAAATCGCCAGGAAGCAGGAATGACAAGGCAGGTAATGTGTTGAACTGAGTGATTTGCTAAACCATTCTTGATATTTAAAGTGTGCTTATCTCTCTTCCGAGGCTCAATGTCTATGTATTTATTAGTTGGCGTAGGTGAAATGGTTCTTCTTAAGAGTTCTAATTGATTATTTTAGATGATTTGTAGAATTAATTAAATAAGTTGAGAGTGAGGGTTTAAATTTATTTCAAGATGATGAAGATTTAGATTTTTACCAAACTTCTTGTTTTATGGTTGATTTGTTTTTTATCGGATGATGGCTGATTTCAAGATTATGACTCATTTGAATTAGGAAAGATTAATAGGTTTTGTTAGATTGGTTTTTAAGTTATATGACTTTTCTAGATAGAGTTTCACTTTAAAAGCAAGTTTACGCTAAAATAATTAGTTCATGAATAGTGTTTTTGTGAGTGCATGAACAGTGTTTTTTGGTGGAATATAATATTATTTTTTTTAATTTTTTTTGAAAAAAACAATTAGCAAATTTTTTTTTAACTTTTTTTTCTTTACTTTCTTAGGCTAATTTATTTGAGTGACATATTTTTTTTAGCACTGTTCATGAATAGTGATTTGGTAGAATATAATATATTATTTATTTTTTGTTTCTTTTTTTTTTAAAAAAATTTACGTTATTATATGATTTTTTTCACCCGATATTTTAGCTAAAAAAATTGTCATATATTTTTTTAGTGTTTTGTGGGTGCATGAACAGTGTTTTGGTGGAATATAATATTATTTTTTTTGTTTTTTTTAATTTTCGTTTTTTTTAAAAAAATAGTTATTATATGATTTTTTTCACCAGATATTTTAGTTTAAAAAATTTGTTCATGAGCAAATTCTTAATGCAGTGATTGACATTCTCTATTACTATTGTATGTGATTGCTTTCTTGTGCGAATTTATATGGGCTACGTATTCTTTACTTTCTTGGGCTAATTTATTTGGTATAATATATTATTTTTTTAAAAAAAATAATTATTATATGATTTTTTACACCCGATATTTTGCACTAAAAAAAATTTGTCATATACTTTTTTAGTGCAAATTTGTTAAAAAAAAATTAAAAAATTTGTTCATGAGCAAATTTTTTTTTTAACTTTTTTTTTCTTTACTTTCTTAGGCTAATTTATTTGAGTCTATAATATATTTTTCTTTACTTTTTTTTTCTTAGGCTAATTATTTTTTTAGTGCAGTGATTGACATTCTCTATTACTATTGTATGTGATTGCTTTCTTGTGCGAATTTATATGGGCTACGTATTCTTTACTTTCTTGGGGTAATTTATTTGGGCCTATAATATATTATTTTTTTTTAAAAAAATAATTATTATATGATTTTTTACACCCGATATTTTGCACTAAAAAAATTTGTCATATACTTTTTTAGTGCAAATTTGTTAAAAAAAAATTAAAAAATTTGTTCATGAGCAAATTTTTTTTTAAACTTTTTTTTCTTTACTTTCTTAGGCTAATTTATTTGAGTCACATATTTTTTTAGCACTGTTCATTAATAGTGATTTGGTAGAATATAATATATTATTTTTTTCTTTTTTTTTTAAAAAACATTTACGTTATTATATGATTTTTTTCACCTGATATTTTAGCTAAAAAAATTGTCATATCTTTTTTTAGTGTTTTGTGGGTGCATGAACAGTGTTTTGGTGGAATATAATATTATTATTATTATTTTTTTTAAATTTTCTTTTTTTTAAAAAAAAATTACTTATTATATGATTTTTTCACCAAATATTTTAGTTAAAAAAATTTATCATATATTTATTTAGTGCAAATCTGTTAACAATTTTTTAGCAATAAATTTTAAAATATAGGAATACAACAACAACAAAGCCTTATCCCAATTAGGTGGGGTCGGCTACATGGATTACACGTCGCCACAGTGTCCGGTCAATTGTCATGCTTGGTGATATATTATTGATCAAAAGATCTCGTCGGATAATGTCGTTAAGAGTTCTCTTCGGCCTCCTTCTCCCTCTCTTGTAAGGACTCAAAACCATTTGATCCACTGTTCTTACTGGTTCATCGAAGTCTCTTCTTTGAATATTTCCAAACCACCTCAAACGATTTTCTACCATTTTCTCCTCAATTGATGTTACTCCAACTCTTTCTCGAATATGTTCGTTGTATATCCTATCTTTTATTGTATGACCACACATCCATCTCAACATTCTCATCTCTCCAACCTCCATCTTATGTTCATGTTTCCTTTTAAGAGCCCAACATTCACTACCATATAACATCGCAGGTCTAATGACTGTCCTATAAAACTTCCCTTTTAGTTTATCTTCTACCTTACGATCACATATAATCTCAGTAGCTTTTCTCCACTTAACCCAACCAGCCTGAATTCTATTATTAATGTCGCTGTCAACTTCACAATCGTTCTGTATAATTGAGCCCAAATACCTAAACTTGTCCACCTGTTGTATAGTCTGGTTTCCCAATTTAATTTCGATATTCTCCTGAGTTCGTGTTTCATCAAAGCAACAATGCATATATTCTGTCTTACCCCTACTTAGACGAAAACCCTTTAACTCTAAAGTCATCCTCCATAACTCAAGTTTCTGATTAATGTCTCCTTTTGAGTCTCCTAAAAGGACTATATCATCTGCGAAAAGCATGCATTTAGGAATTTTTTCTTGAATACTTGAAGTTAGAACATCCAAAACTATGTTGAACAGATATGGGCTCAACGCCGAACCTTAATGCAATCCAATTCTAATTGGGAAGTCAGTTGTTTCACCTCCAGGTGTTCTAACGCTAGTCACTACCCCCTCATACATATCTTGAATGACTCTAATATACCCAACTCGAACCCCTTTTTTCTCCAAAGCTGTCCAAAGTACTTCTCTTGGTACACAGTCATATGCTTTTTCTATATCAATAAAAATCATATGCAAATCCTTTCTTTTACTTCGATATTTTTCCATCAAACCCCTAAGAAGGTAAATTGCTTCTGTAGTTGATCTACTTGACATGAAACCAAATTGATTCTTTGATATGCTAGTCTCAGCTCGTAACCTATGTTCAATCACCTTTTTCCACAACTTCATTGTATGACTCATAAGTTTTATTCGTCTATAATTGTCACAGCTTTGAATGTCCCCTTTGTTCTTATAGATAGGGACTAATATACTTTTCCTCCAATCATCTGACATTTTCTTAGACTTTAGAATCTCGTTAAATAACTTCGTAAGCCACACTACACTCGTTTCTCCCAAACATTTCCAAACTTCAATAGGAATACCATCAGGTCCAACAGATTTGCCACTTGTCATTTTCCTAAGAGCATCCTTAACCTCTCTAACCCTAATCCTACGATAGAATGTGAAGTTGATGTTACTGTTACTACTCTCCAAATCCTCTAACTCAGAATTCAAAGTTCCATCGCTGTCATTGAACAACTGATAAAAGTAATTCTTCCATCTATCCTTAATATCATTATCTGTTACCAAGACTTTACCTCCTTCATCCTTTATGCACCTCACTTGATCCAAATCCCTCGATTTTCGTTCCTTGATCTTTGTTATCCGATATATTTTTTGTTCCCCAGACTTAGTCTCTAACTCTTTATAAAACTTCTCAAATGCTGTAGAACGAGCTTCGCTCACGGCGTTTTTCGCTTCCTTTTTTGCTAAGCGATATTTCTCCCAATTTTCCTCATTATCACACATGTGTATATCCTTGAAACACTATTTTTTATGTTTAATTTTCTCTTGGACTCTATCATTCCACCACCAAGTCTCCTTATCACTCCTAATAATACCCTTTGATTCGCCCAAAATTTCCTTGGCAACCTTTCGAACCATCACAGCCGTTTCATTCCACATTTCATTAGCACACCCTTGCTTCTCCCAAACACATTCATTTGCCAACCTATTTATAAAAATCCCCATTTTCTCTCCTTTCAACTGCCACCATCTAATTCGAGGCTGTAACATTGCCCGCCGTCTCGGCCGCTTAAACGTCATACGTACATCTAAAACTAGAGGCATGTGTTGTGTTGTCACACCATCACCGGGAATCACCTTGCAATTTGTACAAATTCTTCTGTCCGAATTTTTTACTAAAAAGAATTCAATCTGTGATCTATTAGCTCCACTCTTATATGTTATCAAATGCTCTTCTCGTTTCTTAAAACAAGTGTTGACGATTTTGAGGTCATAAGCAATGCAGAATTCAATAATAGATTATCCTTCATTATTAAGCTCACCAAAACCGAAACCACCATGTGCTTGTGTGTATTGTCCTGCGTCTCTTCCAACATGCCCATTAAGATCACCACCAATAAATACCTTTTCGAGAATAGGTATTCCTTGAATCAACGTCTCAAATTCCTCCCAGAACTGTTCCTTTATCTGTGATTCTGACCCAACCTGAGGAGCATAAGCACTAATAACATTAATTGTTTCTTCCCCAACTACCATTTTCAATGATATGATTCTGTCTCCCATCCTATTAATTGCGACCACATTCTTCTTCCATTCATCATCCACGATTATACCAACACCATTCTTAGAACGCACTTTACCAGTGTACCAAAGCTTATATCCACCAATGTCCCTAGCCTTTGCTCCAACCCATTTGGTTTCCTGTAGACATAGAATATTTATCTTTCTATCCCTCATCACTCCTACAACCTCCCAAAATTTGTCTTTCAAGGTTCCAATATTCCAAGTGCTAAATCTAATCTTACTATCTTGAACTACTTTCTTCTTCGTCCTTCCCTCAATTGAATGTGGGGGTACCCCTTGTTCGACTGATAGTACATTACTAGGCAATGACCTATTGTTATAAAAAATTCGTGTATCCATGCTCATAAGATTCGACATATTTTTATATTGGCTGTCGAGGCCTAACACAACCCTACTCTTTTATCCGGGTTTGGGACCGGCTAAAAATATAGGCGGAGAGTTCCTTAAAAAATCAAATAATAAAAATAAATTTTAAAGGTTTTGAGAAAGAACGATTGACAACACAAATAATTAATATACTATAATATATAGAATATGAAAGGGACAAAATAAAAACAAAGTAGTTGGTATATGGGAAGACAAAATAATAATAGAATTATAAAATAAAATAATAATAAACTAATGGAGAAATATATATATATATATATATATATATATATATATATATATATATTTGTATATATACAGTTAGGAAAATAATACAACAATATTATAATTAAAATATTATAATTGATAAAAAATAATTAATAAAATAAAAAGAAAAAACAAACTGATGAAAGATGTTGATAAAAGAAATAAATAATTAAAGAATGGAATTAAAATAAGTATAAAACTAAAAGAATATGACCAAAATGATAAGAATAAACAATAATTAAGAATGATAATAATGAAAATGACAAGAATGATAATGATTAAAATGAGAAGAATGATAATAATAAAGCAGACAGTAATTAATAATCAAAAAGACAATAATTAAAAATAAATAAATAATAGATCAAGATAACACGAGAATACCTAAAGCTAAAAAGAAAGGAAATAAATAAAAATTAAATAAAAGGGAAAAATTTTTCGAAAAAGAAAGGGGAGGATTCGATGGTTAGATTTTGAAAAGTTAAAAATATAATAATGTTAAAAAAAACAAAACAAAGAAAATAAGAGAAAGTAAATAAACGTGGCAGTGGGGTGTGGAATGGAAAAGAAACGGTAAAAATCTTGAACTGGGTTGTTTCAAATAATCAGCAACAGTTTTTTTTTTTTTAAATCTGCAACCGTTTGGACAGAGCAAACTTGGAAACTGAAAGCAAAATTGATGGAATATAATGAGATAAATATGAAAAAGGGGAGAAAAACATGGAATGAGAATCTCTCCCAATTAAATAGGCAATTAGCGATCAAGAAAAGAAGTAATCAAAAGTTTTATAACTGATTTCGAAAATTAAGTGTTTTCTGGATTGATGTTGAATTAGGAAAAAGTAAAACAGATTGGAGAAGTAATAGGGAAAGGATGCAATCAATATAATAAATAAGGAATTTAATGTGGAGAAATTATCCCAAAAAATAGGCAATAGAATCTGAAATATGAATTAGTCAACAACACGTGTGTACAAATTGAGCAAAGTACTAGGGGAAATAATTGGCAAACCAACAAAGAAGAATTAAAAAACAAAGAAGAATAAGAAATATTTGAGAGTTTACAGAACCAGAAAAGCAAACCAGAGATCTCTTGAAATGAAAATTGTTGATGGAAAATGATGATGATGATGATGAATATTGACGATGAACAGTGATGGGGCTAAATAGTTGCCACAAAATTGACGCAAGTAAGGGATGTGGGGGAGGATTGTCTCAGAAAAATGGTAGTGGGAGAGAGAGAATGGAGAGACGTGCATGTTAGTACTAGTTTTTGTTTTAGAGATGGTGAGGTGTTTGGAATATAGGAATAATTACAATAAGTTTTTGTTTTAAAATATAGGAATAATTACAATAAAATTTTTTTAAAAAAAAAATTTAGTTAAAATGTTCAAAACCGCGCGGAGCGCGGGAAACCTCGTGCAACGCACGGGAGATACCGCTAGTTTAAATAATATCTAAACCCTCCTATACCGTTGTACTCTACAAAATTAAAGTTTCAAAATGATCAAAACATGTTATGGTAAAAAAAAAGATCAAAACATGTTCACTTTCAAAAAAAGTCGTGCGACATGGTGTAGACGCGTCATGTGTCATTAGGAATTTGCGAAAAGTCAGTGGTATAGTCAACCTGGTCCAATCAAAAGGTTCGTTCCAGTAGTCCATATAAGTCCTATAATGTATGCAGCCCAATGACATTAAAAATGTATGTTCTTTATATTTTATTACTGCTACTATTTTATTTGGCATTGTGCTCATGTGAATGTAATGTGTGTGTATTTATAAGCCAGCCATAGTGCTCTCTAGCTAATTTATTATATTTGAACTTATTAATTATGTTACATAAGTCTAACTAGTTATATAAATCTCTATATCTATATATGGTTTAATATTCAAGCATGATATTAAGGTTTATTCAATTTGGACTATATATGATCAATCAACACTACAAAAAACAATATGAATTTGTGATGGAATAACTGACGGGATCCATCGCTAATTTGCTGAACGAGAAATTCAGTAGCTAATTTTATAGCGACAAGCAAATTAGCGATGAAATCTGTCTCTAATTCCATAACAAATTTGTTGTTTTTTTTTTGTTTGAACATGATTAATACAATTATAATGGTTTTCTTTACCTATTACAAAATTCTAACATAAATTATTTATATATAAAATCCCTTAGTCAAGCTTTTATTTTTCTTAATATAGAGTAACAATTAATTACGCTGACAGCATATATATGTATATGTGTGTGTGTGTTTTTTTACCTTGAACAAATATATGTGTGTTCATTAAACACAAGGTACGAGACACGCTCACTCAACACAAAGCTATGGAAAGCCAAAAATGCTCCAAATCATATCGGACATTGCCAATGAGTGGCAAAGATGGTCACCATAGTTATGTTCAAAATTCCACATTTCTAGTTCTTATTTTATTCAGTCTAGATTTCTTTGCCAAGAAACTCAAAACTCAAAGATAGAGCCCCCGATCAATACTTGATATACTTGAAGTTCGCAAGAACAACATATGTTTGTTTATATTCTAGCATTTCAATGGATATCTAAATCAAAAAGTGCTTCATACAAAGCTAATTATGTTAACATCATAGACTCAGTCAACCTCGAATTTAAAAAGTGCTTCATACTCAGTTGGACCTAACACTTTTTTTACTCTTGTTAACATCATAGACTCAGTCAACCTCCAATTTTGATCTCATAAAGAACAACATAATATAGACTAACTTGTATTCCAAGTGTTGTTCAATGATCATCCAGGTAAAGATTTCAACACGCTTTTCAATAGTCTTTCTGAAGAGAAGTACTATGCAGCTGCAGTGTCTAGATCATTTCATCGAAGACTGTTTCCAGAACTAAGCATTCATGATCATCATGTGTTCAACTCATCTTATGCTCTTCATTGGCTCTCAAGGGAGCCTCAATCTACATACAGCTTCTTATATATGTTATGAAAATTTTTTTTTATAAGTTAATTATTTAATTGGAAAAAATGAACTACTGTAAATCATCTAGAACATGCTTATTCTATTTATTAACATACAATATATGAAGAAATAGTAAGCAATTACCTCGAGAAACAAAAAAACAAGAAGAAGAAGAAGAAACAATTGGCAGTTATCCATTAATTCACCAATACAATTCGAAGTTGAATAGTCATCAGCAGTTGGAATAGTGTAGAACTTAGCTACTTGTTGAACTTGTTAATGTTATTTCTTCAGAAAATCCATCTGCCAATGGTATAACTGGTGATTTTGTAGGAGATTCAAGGGTTGGCTTTGGAGGAACTGATAATGATTGAAGGGGCCCTTCTAACATTTCCACTACTTTACTCATAGCTGGTCTATCAACTGGATTAGTTTGAATACACCATAGACTCATTAAAGTCATCTTCCTTACTATCTCATCATCTTCCATTGTGATTACTATGGAACTAGCTGGATGTTTACCATGTTCAAGATCCTTGTAAATCCAATCTGGAAAATACTGTTCACTGGTATTTGATCCACCACTATCATAGTTCTTCCTCCCTCCAACGATTTCAAGGACCAACATGCCATAACTATAAACATCAGCTTTGTGAGAAACACCACCAAATGCTCTATTGAATACTTCTGGTGCAATGAACCCTATTGTTCCTCTTGTGCCCATTATTGACACAAAACTCTCTTTCTTTTGACATATTTTAGCTAAGCCAAAATCAGATATTTTTGGACAAAACTCATCATCCAAGAGAATGTTTTGGGGTTTAATATCGAGGTGCAAGATTCTCGTGTTACAACCCCGATGCAAATACTCAAGACCACGAGCAATGCCAATAACAATTTGGTACAATACCTTCCACTCCAAGGTACAGAAAGCATTTGGAGATCCTCTTTAATAGATGAAATTATCCAAGGAACTATTTGACATGTATTCATAGATTAATACTCTTTTGTTCCTTTCATAACAGAATCCAAGGAGAGTGACTATGTTGACATGGGAAGTTCTGCTAATACTTGCAACTTCATTTAAAAATTCTTCTCCACTTCCTTTAGATTCCCTTATTACTTTAACTGCCACAAGACGACCATCAGGTAGGCTTGCTTTGTATACAACACCGTAGCCTCCTTCGCCTAATATGCTTGAAAATGATTTTGTCATTCTTTTCACTTCTGAATAACTATAGTTCCTTGGCGCCAAAGAGCCATAGTTTCTCATGAAGGATTGAAGATTGTAATCATGATATGCTCTAGTCCCTCTGAAGATTTTCCCATTTTCTATTTTGAAATGCTTCTTGCAAATATAAATAATCAAAATGGAGAGTAGAGTAATCCCACCAACTCCTGCTGAAACCGCTGCATTTGTTGAACATAATAACTTAAATTAATCTTTGAAATATTAATTGAAAAGCAATTAAAATGAAAGGTTTACTATCTTTGTTACCGACAACAAGGAGTATTCGTGAACCCAGCTTCCCGGTTGATCCTGCAATTATAACATATTTCAAACAAAGAATTACTATTTATTTGATCTCAACTAAAAGTCACTATAAATTTCACAATAAACTACAACTATGTATGAAGTTATATACTCCGCTCTACATGAAAAAGCTGGTTAAAATGTCATGTTATAACAAATACTTTGACAATCTAGTGATCTACCCTGCCTATCTTTCTTGTTTATTATTGATAGATCACCAAAGGGTATAATTATGGAAAAACTTGACCATGATTAACTCTCTTAATAAGTCCTTTGTTAAAAATTAGTGGGAGTATAAACTAAAAATATAAAACAGCATTATCTGAAATAACCTAATGAAATTCCACTCATTCCTCAAAAACATTAAAAACAAATTACTGTTCATATCACACGACTTTATATTTTGAATATGTGTGAAGTTACTTAGAACATTGGTCTATGAATTACTAGAAAAATTGATACTTACTTGATCCACATGTCCTTGGATCAGATCCAGGTCCGCCTTCACAATAGCAAGTAAATTCACTTGAGCTTGTGTTATAACCGCATCGCCCACCAGATTTTTGACACTCATAGCACAGACTATTGTTTGCCTTCCACACAATTCCAAATCCTTTATCAATAGTAGCCTTCAGATTATCCACGCTTGAATTTTGCTCTAGAGTGCTAACTTGTGAGTCCAAAATTGGAACAATAACAGTAGATTCACACGCCCCAGTTGCAACGCTTCTAGAGTATTCACTAATTATTGGGACCTTGGTAAAGAAATAGCTAGCTATTTTGGTACCATGTACACTGCAACCAAACTCATAGGAATTGATAGTTGAGGAAGAAAATGGAGGGGAAGAACAGTTATAGTACAGTGCCAGGTTATGATAATCCAAACGATAGTCAAAGAAAGTGAAATCTATGGAAGTGTTCTTGTAAGAGGTTGGACAAACATTACTCCAGAAGTCAACTCTCACAACTCTAAGACTTGAATCAGTATAGTTGAGTTCAAGAACTCGATAGCTATCAGACATGATGGTGATATCTGCATAATCACCATTGCAGTTAAGTTTGAATTCTGGGATGCCACAGTTCTTTGCTTCATTCGATGCCCAGAAAGGATAGCCAATGTTTTTGAGATTTGCGCAATCAAATGAAGAACTGCAGCTTGCCTCATTATCAACTGTTAAGCAAACTGGAATATGATACAGGGTTATCAAAATGATCAAAAATGAAATGGAGGCACCGAAATGAAGTTGCATCTTGAGAAAGGAACAGGGGTCAGCCTTCGGTTGCATAGTGGATCTTCAATGGTCATGAATGGCATAATGGAAGTATTCAGTTTGTGATTGGCTTTGACTTTCAAAGTGACTATTGAAAGGTACAGTTAAGTCAACTAGCAAAAAAGAACTGGGGTGTGGCTTCCAGCAGGGAAATAATAATATAGCTAGCTTATGGATTTTTTATTGTACCCTTTTGTAAATAAAAAGGTTTAGTGTTTAAGCTGCAAATTTGTTGAAAGAATTTTTTCTCTCAAAATTACACCGAAATTTTCAAAATGAAGCCATTTTTCCTTTTACTAATAAAATATCAACGTTGACTATTAAAAAATTGGAATTGATTGTAAATGTTTTACTAAATGCTAAAAACAAGAGCAATGATGATATTTTGCTCTTCAAATAACCACATGGGATCATTGGGTACCATAAATTAACATTAGATACAATATCACCCTTCAAGTAACAAAAGTGGTCTAATTTTCCCCTCACTAGATAGACCCACCAATGAGTGTCATCCACATGTCAGTATTACATTTGTCAGATGGTAAAATTGGACCACTTTGTTTACTTAAAGGGTGAAATTGTACTTAGTATTAATGTATGGTCCTTGGTGATTATTTGAAGGGCAAAATAGAGGCATTAGCCATAAAGAAAACTCATGTAGTCACTATTATTCTTTAAATGAAGAGTTTGAGCTTCTTTGCGCCAAATTATTAATTATAGGGTGAATATGCAAAAATGTCCAGGTACTTTGGTCTCAAGTGTACCCACACTGCAAAGTTCTTATAAGGTCAAAAATGTCATGCACTTGCCAAAATAGGTAAAAAAATGTTCATGCAGTTTTTTTTATCAGTGAATATAAAACTAACAATGTTAAGTTTTCTCAAAGTTAGAAAACTAAAAGGTGCAAAATTACTCATGAAGTTTGGTCTCAAGCATATCTAACAACGTGAATTTTTTTTTCTCATACATATTTTTGCACTTCAAACCAAACTTGTGAGTATTTTTGCACCTTTTATTTTCCCTAACTTATTAACTTATATTGATGATGACATGGGAAATTTTATCCCATTCTAGAAACTAGTGGGAATTTTTGACACTAAAAATACTTCGGGATACTGGATACACTTTGAACAAAACTATATTAACTAGTATTTTACCTTGCACGATGCACGGGATTCATGACATATTGGATTTCAAAAGGCAAACTTAAAAATGTGAAATATGTATTATGGATAAATGTATTCGATGTAATGATGATATTTATTGAAGGGACCATTTATATTAGAGATGTAGAATATGAGTTTTAATATCACAAGTCACAAATATTATTTTCTTGGTAAAGTTATAAGCATGATTTTTCTACATTAAACAGAAAACAAAAAAATGAGTTAAGCTAAAAATGTGACAACATATGTCTTGATCAAAACCATTGAAAGACATGCACAAGCTGTCTTTCAAGTTCTTTATACATTTTGGAATGTCTCTATGTCAACAACACTACTTTTTGTGTCATTTGAAGACTTCTTTTCAGAATCAATTACGATATAATCTTCATTAAAAGCTATAATATAATATAACCAATAAATATGTCTCTCCTTTAGAAGGAGACACATGCTTGATTAATAAAAGAATATGTGTTTTTGTCATTGTGTAAAGAAGATATTTTAGGAAAGAAGAAATTAACTAATCGAGTGCAACCCATGTATCAAACAAATTAATTTATTAATTCATTGTCATCCTATATTGAAAAAATTCATTGTCATCCTAACTCAATTATTTTGTTTGATTAATAAAATATATGACCTTAATATGCAACCCCATACGTTGCACTGAATAATATGTTGTGTAAAATAACAAATATTGTCCTTAAAAGAAGGTATAATCATGCAATGAAGGGAGTATCTTTTCTTTCCAAACAAATTGTCTTTAAAAATATAGTCCATGTACGAATTATATTATAATAAAAAGAAAAACTTAATGCACATTATCTAAAAAATTCCTATTATTAATTTATGAGTGATTTATATATTAAAATGAGAACCAAGTTTGGAATTTGAACCACGACATCTTTAACTACAATGATAATCATGCTCCTCCCCCCTAAAATTTAGAATATTTTGTTACTCTTTAGAAGTTAAATCATCCAAGTAATATATATTGACCTATGAAACTAATAATTCATTATCATGTTGGGATGTTAGAAGATGGAGGCATATTTGATCACTAATTTAATAATAATCAATGAGTAGTTGGTTGAGTTATTAATGGGCCTCACTATGCATAATTATGTTAAATTAAACATTATCTAAATGAAATTTAATTTCTGAAATGATATAAATTTATGGAATTTATTTAGCAAACTTAACAAACAAAATAATGCACGTTTGGACGATAATCTAATTCAATTTGACTCATTTTGAGAAAATAGAAAGAAAAAATACTGCACAATAATAATGGTCCACCCCGTGTGTTGCAAGAGGTAAGTTGATGTTTACAAAACAATATATTGCATAAAGACAAGTGTAAATGTTCTTTTATATTGAACTCCAAGTTATATTTAAAGTTATGGAAATAGACAAACAGGGTTGTACTCCCTCCGTTCCTAAATATAAGATCACTTTTGAAATTTAACTTGATCCTAATTATAAGATCATTTATAATTTATGCTCATTGTATATTACAACAACAACAACAAAACCTTATTCCAACTAGGTGGGGTCAGCTCATTGTATATTACTAAACGAAAATAAAGAAGCTCAATTCATATCATTGAACAAAATTTTTTAAAGCTTCTGCATTTATCTCTTTTAAAAGTATCATAATAAATATGACAATATTGGAAAAGAAACATTTACTCAAAACACCCAACTAACATTCACATGTTTTCTCAAGAAACTTTTTATAGCGGCTGACTTTTATATTATGGACCGGAGGGAGTATATTCATACTTTAAAGTATTGTTTGTAAATTCAAAAATATAGGCGTTCCCCACACATCATTTGCTAATAATGAGATTTTTTAGGAAAAAGTGATAATGTAAGAACTTCGAATGAGAATTATTATGCATAATATACTATGTTTTAGGCAATTAAACTGAACGTAATGGATGCACAAGAGGGGGGGGGTGAATTGTGCTTCAAAATAAATACTCGAAATAAACAACACAGGATTTATACTGGTTCGGTCTACCTGACCTACGTCCAGTCCTCAACCACCCAGGCTGAGAGTTCCACTATAACTCAGGTTTTAAATCGGGTTCACCTGAAACCTTACAACCGCAAGTTTTACGGGCTCACTTGCAACCTTACAACAAGTTTTACACTGGCTCACTTGTAACCTATCTAACTGTCTCCCCCTCACACCAAGCAAGGGTTTGAAGTTTACACTTGAAGGCTTTTCTGACTAAGTTCTCTTACAGAACAAATGATGTTACACACTTAAGTTCAATAAATGCTCTTTTAACAAGAAGAGACTTAACTACAATGAGTACAGAATAAGTACGTGAAGAATCACTCAAAGTGTTAAATGCTCTTTTCTATTTCTGGGCAGCCTTGAATGCTTTGAAGATTTCTTGTGTTCCTCGCTCTAACTTCTCTCTAGAGTATTCAAGGATAATTGTTCTATCATAAATGAAGTTGAGCTCCCTTTATATAGTCTACAAGCATTTGAACTCTTGGTAGGTGGGAGTCCCGTTTGAATTTGGCCGTTTATCCCAAGTTACCGTTTGCCCAATAAATGCTCCATTAATGCATAGCAGGGTTGACTTGCTTTATCTCTGAAAAGTAGTCCTGACACCTCTGCTCTGATATAAGCATTCTGACTTCTGAGTATGTGATTTTTACTCTTGCACTCTTGCTGACGGATGATCATCTTTCATCCGCAAGTGGTAATCTTGCTCTGCAAGTGTTAAGCTCTGAGTCCCATTGTCAAGAGTCTTTCCATCCGGAAGCTCATTTGCATCCGGAAGCGTGACCGTGTTTTGCACATACTGGTTAGTCCAACATAGCAATATATAAGAATTATACATGCTGTGGGAAGTTTGTTTGCTATGGGGAGTAGTTTACTTAGACTGTGTTCTGATTTGGTCTATGATGTATCTGGAAGCATTTTTACATCCGGAAGTAAAACTACTAGATGAAGGATCTTGGTTCACTATAACTCACTCTCACTTAGTGTATTTCATCCCAACACTCAGCGCTAGTCACTAAGCTATCGGAAGCACTTTTACTTGACGTAGTGAACTCACTGACGCTTAGGGTGAAATCTATTCTATCAATCTGCGCCAGTCAAGATCTAACAGGAAGCAACTTCACTTGATGTTGCATTTCCACTGACGCTCGAGGTTAAATCTATTCTATCAGTCTTCGCCAGTCTAAATCTAATAGGAAGTGCTTTCACTTGGCGAAGTAGACTTACTGACGCTTGGGGTAATAACTATTCTGTCGCTCTGCGCCAGTCTAATTCTAACAGGAAGCGCTTTCACTTGGGGAAGTAGACTCACTGTCGCTTGGAGTAATATCTATTCTATCGCTCTGCGCCAGTCTAAGTCTAACAGGAAGCAACTTTGCTTCCGATTGAACCATAGCTTAGTCTTAGGGTTTGTGCATCTAAAGTTCATGGACTAAGTTAAATCCCTAGTTATTTACTTGCTGACGCTGGGGGATGAAAGCATTCATCCGCATGCGCAAGTCCTAATCTATCCGGAAGTAGATCTTCACCCGGAAGCACTCTTACTTGGGATCCTATGTTATCCTATTGCTTCCTAGGCACTTGGTCTAATCCTCTACATTTTAGTCTTCATCAAAACTTAAGATTCTAACATTCTCCCCCTTTTTGATGATGACAAACTTAGCTTTATCGATTAAGTTCATATGAAAGGATTAGCTGAAGAATAAAAGCAATAGTTCAGAATAAGTAACTTAGACAAATATTATTGATAAGCATAGGTTACAGGTCAGAGCATATAATTAGATAACATTTACAAGCAGCGAGCATATAGTAGGCAGATATGAGAACATGCATGAAAAGATGAACATTTCTAAGTAAAAAGAAATTTGGGCTGGGGGTTGTTTCTTTGTTTCTTCTTTCTCTCCCTCTCGCTGAAGCTCTTCTTCATCAAGGAACTCCCAGGGTAGCAAGGCTAGTGGTCAATGCATTTCTCCCCCTTTTGGCATCATCAAAGAGTGTTTTCCATATTTGATCGCCGCAGCCTCCTCCTTAGGAATTGACTTCCTCTTCTTAGAACCCACTAACAGTTCTGCCATTCTTCCAGAAGTTTCAGGCTGACCTTGAATATTTTCATCCTGCCCTAGGGCAATTTGCCGAGAAACTTCATGATGTTCTTGATGTCTTTCACGATGCCCAGATTTTCCAGAATGTTGATGGCTTGATTTCCCAGATTTGGACTTGTGTTTCTTAGATGAGGAGGGTTTCCTCGAAACTGGGTTTGCTTCAGAGGGTTCGGCCATTTTTTGTGGGGTTGATGAAATGTTTATATGAAGAACATAGATGAAAATGAAGAATGTGTGAAATGAGATGTCCCTTTTATAGGTAAAGTCACTAAGGGCAAAAAGGTCATGCTCCTTCACATTATCACACATTGGGTAGCGTAAACGCCTTAAGTTGGATCGATATACCTGATGACACGTGTCGCTTCATATTGTCAGAGAAGTCGAAACGTCTCATTTGGAAGTTGAAGCGTTTTCTGAAGTGACGTGTCTTCTTGGACTTGTGCTGGCGCTCTCTTGGTTTGATCATCCAGCGTCAGTGTGTAATCATTCGGAAGTGGTTCTGCTTCCGGTTGCACTTACTTAAGATTCAACATTGAATACCTGCAAGGACATATATTGGCACTCCGATGCCTAAGTTAGTATTGTTTGAAGTATTTTGAAAAACAATTAAGTACATGGAATTTACACTTCATTTGGGTTTACCATTCCCAAATCACCTCTAATAAAAGTAAATTGGTCAACCCCCAGAGGCTTGGTGAAGATATCAGCAAGCTGTTGTTGTGTGGGGACAAACTGTACTTTGACATCTTTCTTTTGAACATGGTCTCTGATGAAATGATGTCTGACATCAATGTGCTTTGTCCTAGTGTGCTGAACCGGATTCTTGGCTAGGCTGATTGTACTTGTGTTGTCACAGAGGATGGGTGCCTCAGGGAATTCCAAGCCAAGATCTCTCAACTGGTTCTTCAGCCACAACACTTGGGCACAACAACTGGCTGCTGCAATGTATTCTGCCTCAGTGGATGACAAGGACACGCAGGTCTGCTTTTTGCTCGCCCAAGACACCAGACAACCACCAAGGAAGGCGCATTGTCCACTGGTGCTTTTCCTATCAGTTTTATAACCTGCATGATCAGAGTCAGAATAAGCCCACAAGAACTCTTGGTTACCTCTGGGATACCAAAGACCAAGTTCTTGTGTCCCCTCAAGGTATCTTAAGATACGTTTAACACATGTTAGATGTGACTCCTTGGGGTTGGCTTGAAATCTAGCACACATGCCTACACTAAATTGAATGTCAGGTCTGCTGGCTGTTAAGTATAGGAGAGAACCTATCATTCCTCTATACATGGGTAGGCTAACAGATTTACCCTTTGCGTCAGCATCAAGTGCGGCAGTGGTGCTCATGGGAGTGTCATACTCCTTGCATTCATTCATCCCAAACTTTTTGAGTAGTTCTCTGCAGTACTTGGTTTGGGAGATGAAGATTCCGTTCTTCTTTTGTTTGATTTGCAGGCCTAGGAAGAATGTTAGTTCTCCCATCATTGACATCTCAAATTCACCCTGCATGGTCTTAGAAAAATCCTCACAAAGCTTTTCGTTAGTTGCTCCAAAGATAATATCATCAACATAAATTTGAACAATTAGCATGTCTCTATTTTTGTGAAGGATAAACAGTGTATTATCAAGTTTGCCTCTTGAGAAACCTTTGCCTAGCAGAAAGCTGCTAAGTCTCTCATACCAAGCTCTAGGAGCTTGTTTTAGGCCATATAAAGCTTTCTTTAATCTATACACATGTTTGGGGTGCTTATGATCCTCAAAGCCAGGAGGTTGTTCTACATATACCTCTTCCTTAATATAACCATTAAGAAATGCACTCTTTACATCCATTTGATATAGCCTGAAGCCCTTCATGGATGCAAAGGCTAGAAGAATCCTTATTGCTTCAAGTCTCGCGACTGGAGCAAATGTTTCTTCATAGTCAATGCCTTCTTCTTGGTTATATCATTTGGCAACTAGTCTGGCTTTGTTTCTTGTAATTTGACCTGTCTCATCCAGTTTGTTTTTAAAGACCCATTTGGTCCCTACTATAGATTGATGAGATGGCCTAGGGACTAGTTCCCAGACTTGACTTCTTTCAAATTGGTTTAGCTCTTCCTGCATGGCAATAATCCAGTCGCAGTCCTCAAGAGCTTGTTCAACTGAAGTTGGTTCTATTTGAGATAGAAATGCACCAAACTCAACTTCATTTTGAACCTGCCTTCTGGTTCTCACACCAGAAGAAACATCACCAAGCACTTGATCAAGAGGATGATCTCTGTGATGCCTCCTAGCTGTTGGCAACTGTGCCTCATCATGCACAGTCTGCACTCTAGGTTCATCGCAGAGTTCATCTTCTTCCTTAGGATTGTTTGCTGGTGTTTCTTTTGGTGGTGAAGAAGATGATGGTAATTTTGGGAGGTTAAGTAATTCATCATCTTCTCTGGATTGTCCCCATGTAGGAATTTCATCAAATACAACATGCATGGATTCCTCTACAGTTTTAGTTCTCATGTTGTATATCCTATAAGCTTTACTCCTAAGGGAATATCCTATGAATATACCTATATCAGCCTTTGGATCAAACTTACCCAAGTTTACCTTTCCATTATTATGCACGTAGCATTTTGATCCAAATATTCTGAGGTGGCTGATGTTTGGCTTCCTTCCTCTGTATAGCTCATATGGAGTCTTATCCAAGCCTTTACGAACATAAGCTCTGTTGGAGATATAGCAAGCAGTGCTCATAGCGTCCGCCCAGAACACTTGAGAAACCTCTTTCTCGTTGAGCATGCTTCTAGCCATCTCCGTCAGAACCCTGTTCTTTCTTTCAACTACTCCATTTTGTTGAGGAGTCCTCGGAGCTGAGAAGTTATGTTCAATTCCATTTTGCTCACATAGCTCAGAGAAGCTATGGTTCTCAAACTCTCCTCCATGGTCTGTCCTTATGGCTGTGATTTTGAGATCCTTCTCATTCTGCACTTTCTTAGCCAGGACAACGAAAGCATCAAAAGCATCTTGCTTAGAGGCAAGAAACAAAGTCCACGTAAACCTTGAATAGTCATCCACCACCACTAAAGCATATAGGTTTCCACCTAAGCTTTTTACTCTTGCTGGCCCAACCAAATCCATGTGGATTAGTTCCAAGGGCCTGCTGGTGGAGACTCTCTTCTTGGTTTTAAACGAGGATTTTGTTTGCTTTCCTCGTTGGCAGGATTCACAGATAAAATCATGCTTAACCTTAAAAGGGGGAATACCTACAGCTAGCTCCTTTTTAATTAGCATGTCCAATTGAGTATAGTTAACATGAGCTAGTCTCTTATGCCAAAGCCAGCTATTCTCGTCACTAGATATTAGACATTTTTCTTCTAGCTGTTGACATAAATCTAAGGTATATAGATTCCCATTTCTAATTGCCTTAATTTTGCATTTTAGGTTGGCCTTATCTATATTCAGATCCTGCTTATCAACTATTAAGCACTCATTTGAATCAAATATTACCCAGTTACCTTTGTCCGTGCTTTGACTTACACTTAGCAGGTTGTGACAGAGACCGTCCACTAGATATACATCTTTGACTGGTCCGACTTCTCCAACTCCAGTGATCTTGCCACTTTGATTTCCTCCAAAGGTCACTGTGGCTCCATCTTTGATCACCAGAGACTTGAACTTGTCTCTGTCTCCAGTCATATGTCTCGAGCATCCACTATCAATATACCATTTCTTGTTCTTGGATGCCTTGAGACACACCTGTAAAATTTAAGCAAACTTAGGTACCCAACTCTTCTTGGGTCCTCGATCATTAGTTTTTAATGCCCTTGGTTTAGAGTCATCCTTGATCTTGGGCTTGTGACTTTTCTGAGCCTCTGGCCGAGTGCTGGCTCTGGACTCTTGGGTTTTCCCTTTGGAATAATTCCAGGCTTGGGATCCTTGTCCTTTCCTAGTTTCCTTTGCAGGAGGAGGATCTTTTGTTGCCTTGGTTCTTTTAGGGACCCATTTGTAGGAGCTGTTAACTCCATGCTTCTTAGCATTACAGGTGGACGTGGAGTGTCCTTTCCTGTTGCAGTAATTACAGAAGCTAAAGGGTGAGGAGCCATGATTGGTGGCTTTATGGAAGAACTTCAGGTAAGGCTTTACTTTTGGTTCTACCCACCTTTTTACCTTAGGGGTATATCCCAAGCCAGTTCTATCCCTATATGCCCTTTGGCTCATTAAAATTACTTTTAGCATTTCTGAACCATTGGTGAACTTCTCCAGGGCATTTTGCAGCTTATTATTTTCCTCTGAGACTTTGCTGCAACTAGAGCAACTCTCAGGTGTTGGGGCGTTGGGTTCTACCTGTGGAGAACCCTGGCCATCCACTATCGGAAGTCTTCTAGCTTCCGCTAGTTCCTCACTTAGTGAGTCCACCTTGGACTCAAGTGATTCCTTTTTGGTTTTCAACACCTTATAGGCTTTACATAGTCTAGAGAATTCTTCATGAATCTCATTGTAAGCCTCTTGAAGTTCAGAAAAAGTTACCTCATGATCTTCGTTGGTGAGGTCAGCATCTGAAGGTGCTTCTTCATCCTCCTCTCTAGCTACCAGGCAGAGGTTGGCAACTTCTTCTTCGTCACTTGCTTCCTCATCTGAGCTGTTAACCCAAATAGAGGAAACAAGAGCTTTTCTTTTGTCCTTGCCTTTTGACCTCTGCAGGCTGGGGCACTCAGCCTTGAAGTGACCAGGCTTATTGCATTCAAAGCACACAGGGACCTTCTCTTTCTTGTATCCCTTCTTCTCACTGGTATCACCTCTCTGATAGCCTCCCTTCTTTCTGAGGAATCTTCTAAATTTCCTCACCATCATAGCCATCTCCTCATCGTCCATCTCATCATCATCATCTTCATCATTGTCATTGATCCCTTTGCTGGGAGCAACGAGAGCAAGATTTTTGTTCTTGGGTGAAGGTTGAGGAGCTCTCATAGCCAGCAAGGTAGGTTCATATTCAGCAAGAGAGCCGAATAGTGCGGTGATGGAGCTGGTTGATTCACCTTGCACTTCTTGCAAAATAGTTACTTTGGTGATCCAGTCACCCTTCAAGATCTTTAGGATCTTGCTCACTTGCTCTCTTTCAGGGATATCCTTACCCAGCGAGGCCAAATTATTGATGAGATGAGTGAACCTGAGTTCCAGCTCTCTGATAGGCTCGGTAGGGCTCAGCATGGCGAATTTATGGAATTCTTCAACCAGCATTTCAATACGTCTCGCCTTTACTCCCCTGGTTCCAGAGTGTGCAGCCTCAAGAGCCTCCCACATATCCTTAGCAGTTTTGTGGTGGCTGATTCTGTGAAATTCTTTGTGGGTGAGAGCACACTGGATGTAGTGCATGGCCCGATGGTTTAGTTGGACTAGAGCATAGTCCTCAGCAGTGTATCTGGCTCGCACTTTTGCAAATCCATCTTCGTCCAGTGGAACATTATCCCCTCGTTCTATGACATCCCAGAGTCTCAAGTCGCTTGACTTGATATATGTCTCCATTCTGTACTTCCAGAACGTATAGTTGTACCCATCGAAGCCTGGGGGCTTATTGGGTTGAACGGCGACATCTGGTAGGCCATAATCTGGATCCATTACTTGATCTTTGCTTTCTGATTCGTTGGAATCGGGTGAGAAAGACCGGCTCTGATACCAAATGAACGTAATGGATGCACAAGAGGGGGGGGGGTGAATTGTGCTTCAAAATAAATACTCGAAATAAACAACACAGGATTTATACTGGTTCGGTCTACCTGACCTACGTCCAGTCCTCAACCACCCAGGCTGAGAGTTCCACTATAACTCAGGTTTTAAATCGGGTTCACCTGAAACCTTACAACCGCAAGTTTTACGGGCTCACTTGCAACCTTACAACAAGTTTTACACTGGCTCACTTGTAACCTATCTAACTGTCTCCCCCTCACACCAAGCAAGGGTTTGAAGTTTACACTTGAAGGCTTTTCTGACTAAGTTCTCTTACAGAACAAATGATGTTACACACTTAAGTTCAATAAATGCTCTTTTAACAAGAAGAGACTTAACTACAATGAGTACAGAATAAGTACGTGAAGAATCACTCAAAGTGTTAAATGCTCTTTTCTATTTCTGGGCAGCCTTGAATGCTTTGAAGATTTCTTGTGTTCCTCGCTCTAACTTCTCTCTAGAGTATTCAAGGATAATTGTTCTATCATAAATGAAGTTGAGCTCCCTTTATATAGTCTACAAGCATTTGAACTCTTGGTAGGTGGGAGTCCCGTTTGAATTTGGCCGTTTATCCCAAGTTACCGTTTGCCCAATAAATGCTCCATTAATGCATAGCAGGGTTGACTTGCTTTATCTCTGAAAAGTAGTCCTGACACCTCTGCTCTGATATAAGCATTCTGACTTCTGAGTATGTGATTTTTACTCTTGCACTCTTGCTGACGGATGATCATCTTTCATCCGCAAGTGGTAATCTTGCTCTGCAAGTGTTAAGCTCTGAGTCCCATTGTCAAGAGTCTTTCCATCCGGAAGCTCATTTGCATCCGGAAGCGTGACCGTGTTCTGCACATACTGGTTAGTCCAACATAGCAATATATAAGAATTATACATGCTGTGGGAAGTTTGTTTGCTATGGGGAGTAGTTTACTTAGACTGTGTTCTGATTTGGTCTATGATGTATCTGGAAGCATTTTTACATCCGGAAGTAAAACTACTAGATGAAGGATCTTGGTTCACTATAACTCACTCTCACTTAGTGTATTTCATCCCAACACTCAGCGCTAGTCACTAAGCTATCGGAAGCACTTTTACTTGACGTAGTGAACTCACTGACGCTTAGGGTGAAATCTATTCTATCAATCTGCGCCAGTCAAGATCTAACAGGAAGCAACTTCACTTGATGTTGCATTTCCACTGACGCTCGAGGTTAAATCTATTCTATCAGTCTTCGCCAGTCTAAATCTAATAGGAAGTGCTTTCACTTGGCGAAGTAGACTTACTGACGCTTGGGGTAATAACTATTCTGTCGCTCTGCGCCAGTCTAATTCTAACAGGAAGCGCTTTCACTTGGGGAAGTAGACTCACTGTCGCTTGGAGTAATATCTATTCTATCGCTCTGCGCCAGTCTAAGTCTAACAGGAAGCAACTTTGCTTCCGATTGAACCATAGCTTAGTCTTAGGGTTTGTGCATCTAAAGTTCATGGACTAAGTTAAATCCCTAGTTATTTACTTGCTGACGCTGGGGGATGAAAGCATTCATCCGCATGCGCAAGTCCTAATCTATCCGGAAGTAGATCTTCACCCGGAAGCACTCTTACTTGGGATCCTATGTTATCCTATTGCTTCCTAGGCACTTGGTCTAATCCTCTACATTTTAGTCTTCATCAAAACTTAAGATTCTAACATAAACTTGATTAATACTCCCTCCGGTCCCTAATATAAGAGCCCAAAATTTAATGGTTTTTGCCCTAATATAAGAGATCATCTCACATTCTCTCCTCATTTAATTAGTTTTTTCCCACTTTACCCTCAACTCTCTTTCATATTTATTAATGCTTATGTATTTTTCTCTTTTAAAACACTACTACAAATTGTCCCTCTACCAGCGCACCTTTACATGCGCTTAGAAGAAACGCATGTATAGAGGGTCCTTTACATGCGCTTTAAGCGCATGTACAAGTAAGAATCTATACATGCACTTAAAGCGCATGTAGAGGCCTTATCTCTACATGCGCTTTAAGCGCATGTATAGAAATGTGCATCAATTAAAATTCACTAAAACAATGACTAGAAAAGGATTTAAGTATTTAGAGATAAAATATAAAATGAACTTAGGTGAAGAGCTCAAAATTACATGGAAACACCCTTTACATGCGCTTTAAGCGCATGTAAAGGCACAAACACCCTTTACATGCGCTTTAAGCGCATGTAAAGGCACTACTGAAGTGCAAAACATGGAGTCATGCATAAGAGGTCCTCCTCAGACCTCATAAGGTGTCCCTGCTTGTGGACTTAGTGTTTCAAGGCTCCATTACCACTTTTGAGTGCTATGGAATTGGTGAAACACCCTTTACATGCGCTTTAAGAGCATGTAGAGGTTGAAACACCCTTCACATGCGCTTTAAGCGCATGTAAAGGCACTACTGAAGTGCAAAACATGGAGTCATGCATAAGAGGTCCTCCTCAGACCTCATATGGTGTCCCTGCTTGTGGACTTAGTGTTTCAAGGCTCCATTACCACTTTTGGGTGCTATGGAATTGGTGAAACACCCTTTACATGCGCTTTTAACAGCATGTAAAGGCACAAACACCCTTCACATGCGCTTTAAGCGCATCTAAAGGCACTACTGAAGTGCAAAACATGGAGTCATGCATAAGAGGTCCTCCTCAGACCTCATAAGGTGTCCCTGCTTGTGGACTTAGTGTTTCAAGGCTCCATTACCACTTTTGCGTGCTATGGAATTGGTTAAACACCCTTTACATGCGCTTTAAGCGCATGTAGAGGTTGAAACACCCTTTACATGCGCTTGAAGCGCATGTATAGCTTCTACATGCGCTTAAAGCGCATGTAAAGGCTTGTTCTTCAATGGAATTTGTAATATCCCAAATTTTAAACTAGAGGTAATTGAGAATTAATTAGGGTATTAGGATATCATTAGTGAATTAAAAATCATTGTCAATAAATAAATAAAGATAAATATATTTTGTAAGAATTAATGTGTCTATATTCTTTTGAAAATTTAAGAAAAATAGTTACACTTTAAGTTATAGATTGGAAACTTGATTAAAAATAGTTGAAGGCTTAGGTAACACTATGGTGGAAGGAAATGTATGAGATAGTGCATAGATTATTTTCATAACTCACTTTAAAGTAAGAATAGAAAATAGAAAGTAAATAAGTAAACTTAGAAGGGCAATTTGGTATTTTGGCATAAAACCCTAAATGAATATCTTTCTCTCCTCTCCTCTTCACAAGACCAGCCGCCCCCACCTATCTTCATCATCATCTTCGTTCTCACTTCTCCCTTCACTTCCCCATTTCTGCGATTTCCGTTCTCTCTCCCTCCTCCACAGAAATCCGTCGCCGGAAGCGGCGGGGACGGCGGAGCAAGCCGTAGATGGCACGACCTCTTCCCCCACACCCTCCATTCGCGCCATGCTACCCCAAACCGAGCCCATCTCCCTCATTCTCGTCGTGTCTTCTTCTTCCTCCATCTCCTCCGTTCTCTTCTTCGTTTTCCGGCAAGAATAAGTAAAGCTTCGGCCTTTACTATATTTTTCAAGCTAAACTTCTTATTAATGTTAATTTCTCATATTTTCCTTTTCTCTTTTGATTCCTTTTCGGCCTACCCACTGCGATGACGAGTCCGGCGAGATTTCCGGCGAGGAAACCCATGGAGCTCGGCCAGAAGCTTCTGGTGGTGATGTGAGCGTGAGCGGCGAAGCTTCTGGTGGTGACGTGACGTGTTCGGCTCTTCTTCCTTCAGGTGCGTCTCTCACACATGAGTGGTGAATGCTGAGATGCTTTGTTTACTTGCGGATTTATTGTTTTTAAGTTTATTTTTCGGTTTTTGTTGTATTTTTGAGCTGTTTTTGGTTGAAATATTTCATAGATCTTCGTTTTTGTTACATGTTGTTGTGGTAGTAATGTTGACTCATTGTCAACAGTTTTTTTTTTGTTTTGGAATTTTTGTTTTTAGGTTTTACTTGATATGACTAGTTTTTTGGAGATACTCACACTTGTTTAGTTGTGGTTTATTTCTTGATAATCACACTTGTTTTTAGGTTTTACTTGATAGGACTGGTTTTACTTGATAATCACATGCCGTCTTCGTTTTAGGTTTTTTGTTGTGGTTTATTTTTTGGAATGCTGACTGGTTTTACTCACACTTGTTTACTTGATGATTCATGATATTTATTCTATCATTTCACTTGCATTCTTTAATTTTGAATTAGAGATAAATATATCTCACTCTTTAATTCAAGAGATAAATCTTGCATTTATAGTTTTCATAAAGTCGGTCGCATTATCATATGGAAATTCTATGTAGCATATAATTTTGAGTATAGTAAACTTATAAGTAGAGCACTACAACACTGAAGCTAGTAAGTCAAAAAGGAAAAACAATCTAATTTAGCACACCACTTTCAAGTGGAATATAATGCATGGCCTATTAAATGCCAAAATAGATTGATTTGCTAGGTTAAGAAAATTGTATGCAGGAGATTGTGGTCAACTTAAAGTACACACCCTGAAATCACAGTGAAATTGTGATTTCTAGCAGTGAATAATTGATGAAGTAATTTCATCATTGCCTGTATGTAATTAACGCTAGCTAGCTCACTTGTAGTAGTTTATATATGATAAGATTAGAAATTAGGAGGATCTTGCATCAACGTTATCGTTTTCTCTTTGATATTTTCTTCTTTTGCTTCTTATTCTGTTTTTCTTTCTTTCTTGCACCTTGGAAATTATGAAAGATTGTGAACTTTATCTTCAATCTTGAAGGCCTGAAACCTGAAAAGAGTGACAGAGAAACAAGTTCAGCTAAGAATCTTTCTGAACTTGGAGCATTAAAAAGTCCAAAGTTGTGATCTTTCAAAGATGTATGATATAGAAACAAGGACATACTTGTTAAAATTAAGAGTCTAAATTTGTGATATTTGAACATTTTGAGATTGGATCTAAGCTGAAAATGCAGACAATTATATATAGAGAAGGATGAGGAAGAGAAAGGAGGGTGGTTTGTTTGTTGTGATAGAACTTGGTAACATATTTACGGATTTGTTCAGTTTTCTTAAAATCCCCAAATTTAAGGATACATTATTGATGTTTAGTTCATGCATGATCTCTATATGAAATTATTTGCAACCTTTTTTAACATTTCTCTTTTACATTTGTCCTATTGGATCACTGTTTGGTTGGTGGCATTGTTGATAGAGGAAAGTGCATGTGGGATTTTACTTGTTTTCTTCTATGTTTTTTGAAGAGTTGTTTTGGAAAAAGGAAGAGAATTTTCTGGGATTTTGGGCTTGTGATACGGAGCAGGGGTAGGTGGGGCAAATGTGGCTGAGTTTTTGAAGAGAATTGGGAAAATTCAGTTTTGAAAATCTTAGTTTTTTTGTTGTGTTTATTGATAATCTTAGCTCCATAGGACGCTTTTGGCTTGTGGCTGCTGAGTTCAAAAGCAATTACCATGTGTCATTTGGATTATGTGAAATCTTTACTATGAGTAGAATGGGGACAAACAATGTATTGAATAAAATTGAGGTTGATGTCTTACAAGAATTGTGTTCTCTATAGTGGGTTCAATACTGTATATGGATAGTAAAGGGAAGTTCTTCTGAGATTGGAAAATGTAGTTGAGTTTGAAATTGATAGTAAAGGGAGCCACTAAAAATGACACCTCTTAATCAACAGTTAAATGGCTTTCTTTTTAGCTTTATAGTTTCTCATGCCGCCATTGGATATGACTAAACTGGTGGGGGTAACATTTGGTGCAATTCATTTTCAAATTAATTTCATACTTTCAGTTCTCTTTTGTTAATTAATACTACATATTTTATTTAATTAGACCCTCTTGGAATTATCTATTAATGTACATCAAAGGCTTCAAAGAAAGTCTTAGCATGATGATTGTGTTAGTTATTTTCTTCATGTGCTCGTGTGATTCTTTTCTTTGTTTTGTTTGATTTCTATGATCAACTCATATTTAAGAAATGATCAAGTGAACGGATGTTGATGCTTTTCTGATTTTCAACAAAGATATAATTAAGATTGTGCAAGTGGTAGGATTTTTATCAAATCAATTGTAAAATGGAATTCTGATTGTTGTTTTTTGATTTCAACGTTATTAATATGGAGTAATCCTGAATTTCAGGTCTGATGCATAGTTAACATGCATCATTGATGTTTTATAATTCTTTGAGGGAAGAAACACAAAAAGAGCAACGTATGTGTGTGTGTGTGTGTTCTTGACATGAGCTGGAATTGTTTAATGAATATTGTTGCAATTTTGTATAGCACAATATGAGTAATTCTTTCTTAAGAACTTTTTTGAGTACATAAATTGCTTGAGCAGCTCCTTTGCAGTGTGGAAATTGTGTTTTGTTACAAGCATATTTTTTTGAATCATTTCGTGTGTGAGAATGATAGTGTCATTCCTGCATTCAATCTGCTCCTATTAAGTCTTCTGAAGCACCTAACAACTTAAGAGAAATCATTTGAAAAGGAAAACTTGAAAAAAAACTATGAGCACAAATTAAAGTGAGAGGAAATATTAATTAGTACTTATCAGTTTTGATTTTTCAGCTTGTGTGTTCTCAAATGAGATTACCCACGATTATATTATATTCATTCATAGCCTGATTGATGTGGTTTTTGGTATTGCATTCTTTGGTTACTTGAATATATGTAGTCTATGAAGGTGGGGTTTTTTGCCCATTCTTCTTTTATGGAGATGAGTATGTGATTGAAAGAGAACACATAATGATTTTAGTTGTGTTAACTGTTATATCTGCTTTATTACTAACAGAAGGATTATTGTCTATGACTTTTTTTGGTCAAATATTAATACAGTGAGCTTTCTGACTTTGTCTCTGACTTTCAGTTTAACATGTTCCATAGAATTGATACTGAATCATCCTATGTAATCATGTGTATTGTGATCATGAAAACACTGAAATGTTATGTAGATGGCTTACTCATACTACCAGATCCATGATTTTTATCTCTAGTATGTTGTTCAAGGAAGATATTTGAATTAGGGACGGCTCCACTTTGATTGCAGTGTGGCTCCACTTTCATTGCAGTGTGGTTTCTTCAACTGGTTATTGAAGTAGTGTGTATTCAATGTATACCATTACTTTATAAGTGGGTTAAACCCTTATTTTCACCATTTTTTTCTAAGTGGTCCTCTAGTCCTTAATAATCAGGATATGATGGTAGAGTTGATATTGGTTATGAATGTAGGATTTATTGTCTTATATTTATGATGCACATAGTTCTTTTTGTTTATGTATATATAAAAAATGAATCATACATTGTTATTGTTTTGATATTGATATATAATTCATTTTTGAAGATATTAAGTAATTGACTTTTTCTGGTAAATTATTTTGATATAATGCTAGTTGGTTCTATGAACTACAGCTAGTATTGGTGGTTATATTGGGAAATAATGTAAATTTATAATAATTTTTTTTTTAAAAAAAAAACATTCTATACATGCGCTTAAAGCGTATGTAAAGGGACCACCTGTACATGCGTTTAAAGCGCATGTAGAGGTATGTACCTCTACATGCGCTTTAAGCGCATGTAGAGGCACATCTACATGCGCTTTAAGCGCATGTAGATGTACATGCGCTTAAAGCGCATGTAGAGGTACATACCTCTACATGCGCTTTAAGCGCATGTAGAGCCTTTACCAGCGCCCCCCTCTACATGCGCTTTTTAAGCGCATGTAAAGGCCAAAATGAGCGCATGTAAAGGGGTATTTCTGTAGTAGTGAAAGTATCACAATAAATATGGGCAATTTTGGAAAAGAAGCATTAACTCCAGACACCCAACTAACATTCACATGTTTTCTTCAAAAGCGTTTCTTTGGCAGCTAGCTCTTATATTAGGGACCGGAGGGAGTAATACATTGACCTACTAAAGACTGTTTGGGTAATACGTACCAAAGAAGTTAGGTGCGACGTTAAAACAAATGTGCATGGGGAGAGTTTATATGTGGGTGTGTCATTGGGAAAGGAAATTGCTGAATGAAGTATGAGTCAGAAACGGACAAATCACTTAACCGTCCAATTTCCCTAAAATATTGTTGACAAATTAAGTTCCATTTTTTTTATTGTCACAGTTCAAAACGTAAAGAATTTGATCACAGTTTCTTTTTTGACCAAAAATTTGATCACAGTTTAAACTGTGAAAAAACAAATCGCGGCCTTTTGAAACAACTGTGACATTCTAAATTGCGTTAAACCGATTTACCAAGGATATTTTTTACACAGTTTTGGTAATCATGAAAAATGTGTTAATAACTGTTCTCAAACCATGACAAACATATAATTTAACTATGACAATCATAATTTAGTGACAAACATACTCAAATATTTTTCTCCCTATATATTTAATCATATTGATATTAATAATTTAATTCAAATTATATAATACCATGTTTTATAACAATAAATAGAGTTTTCTTCAATTAAGAGGAAAACATTCTTAAAAAATATTTCAAGTAATGAAAAACCAATAAAATTTATAAAAAACCAACAAACTGTTGGTATACAAGCTTACATAATAGGAAAAATGTAAAAGTTATAGGTTCTACCTTCATGTAAGACAATGTTACACCCAAATTTTACTTTCGTATTTTAAGTAGCATGAAAAAGAATTATATATAAAAAACATGTTAATTAGGTAACTGCAAAGGTTTTCAAAAGGAAAAATGATAAAGTTTGGAAATCATTTAGGAAATGCTTCTTATATTTATAAACAAACAATAGGGAGAGCAATAGTTGGCAACTATTCATGAACTTACCTATACAATTCAAAGGTTAATAGTCATCTGCAGCTAGAAGAGTATATAAGTTAAATGCAAATTGAACTTGTTAATGTAATTTATTCAGAAGATTCATTTAACATATCCTTGACTGGTGATTCTGAAGGATATTCAAGGTATGGCTTTGGAGGCACTGTTAAAGATTGAAGGGGTCCTTCTAACATTTCTACAACTTTACTCATAGTTGGTCTATTTAATGGATTTATTTGAATACACCAAAGACTCACTATAGTCATCTTCTTTACCATCTCATCATCTTCCATTGTGATCACCATAGAAGTGGCTGGATGCTTACCGTGTTCAAGATCCATATAAATCCAATCTGGAAAATATTGCTCTTCCGTAATTGATCCTCCACTATCATAGTTCTTCCTTCCTCCAACCATTTCAAGGATCAACATTCCATAACTATAAACATCAGCTTTGTGAGAAATACCACCAAATGCTCTGCTGAATACTTCTGGTGCAATGAATCCTATTGTACCTCTTGTGCCCAATATCGACACAATACTTTCTTTCTTTTGACATATTTTAGCTAATCCAAAGTCAGATATTTTGGGACAAAATTCTTCATCCAAGAGAATATTTTGGGGTTTGATATCAAGGTGCAAGATTCTTGTGTTACAACCTTGATGCAAGTACTCAAGACCACGGGCAATGCCAATAACAATTTGGTATAGTACCTTCCACTCCAAGGTACAGAAAGCATTTGGAGATCCTCTTTCATAGATGAACTTATCTAATGAACCATTTGACATGTACTCATAGATTAATACACTTTTATTCCTTTTGTAGCAGAATCCTATGAGAGAAACTATGTTTACATGGGAGGTTTTACTGATACTTGCAACTTCATTTAGAAATTCCTCTCCACTTCCTTTAGATTCCCTTATCACTTTAACTGCCACAGGTCGACCATCAGGTAAGCTTGCTTTGTATACAATACCATATCCCCCCTCGCCTAACTTGTTTGAAAATGACTTTGTCATTCTTTTCACTTCTGAATAACTATATTTACATGGTGCCAAAGAGCCATTGTTTTTTATGAAGGACTGCAGATTGTAATCATGATGTACTCTTGTCTCTCCTCTGAATATTTTTCCGTTTTCTATTTTGAAATGCTTTTTGCAAGTATAAATAATCAAAATGCAAATTAGAGCGAGCCCACCAACAGCTGCTGAAATGACTGCATTTGTTGAACATAATAAGTTAAAATCTTTGAAATGTTAATTGTTGTAGCAATTAAAAGGAAATCCTTACTAAATTTATTACCTATAGCTAGACGATTTCGTGAACCCAGCTTCTCACTTGATCCTGCAATTGGAACATTGATTTTGAACAAGAAATTACTATGTACTTGACCTCAGCTGAAAGTTAATTAAAATTTTCATAATATATTACATAAACTGTATCTTGTGGCAGAATAAATTTTTCTTATTCTAATATACTATCTTGCTACAACATTTACTTTTGGAATTATTTTAAAATCGTTGTTAAAGAAACATATTTCAATGAACAAAAAACGTTTCATGGTAGGGAAGATGTGGAAGCCTTACAAAGGACTTGTCTCTGCTAAATTACTTGAAAGCTGATATGTGTGTGTGTGTGATAAAACTGAATCCTTCCATAATTTTTTTTTCTTTCACCAAAATGATGTCAAGACTTCTAAGTATTTTTCTTAAAATTTCCAATGAATTATTAAGTCTCTAACTATTATTTCTTTAATTTCTTAAGAAAATAGGTATATTAATTTCTTAAAATATAATTATCCTTGTTTAATTTTTCTTAGTTATTTTAATTGAATTATAACCACTTGAATAACTCATTTTAAGAAAACATGTGTATGAAAATATGAATGAATTAAAACTTTTCTTTAAAAATTTAAAAAAGATTTTCAACAAGCATTTCATCTAAAAGTAACTTTAAATATATCAAGTTGGTATAGAGCAAATGGTTATAAAATAATTAAAAGAAAACACATACTAATTGTTAAGGACACTTATAACTATAATAGTTTGATGGTTGTATAAGATTAGGTTTAGTTATAACATAGGTTTAATACGATAATAAAGGAAAGCGGCTATGTTTACTACTTAAGATAAAGATAAGGTGTTTCTTTACCTATATACAAAATACTACTTCTGTATCTTTAAAATATACTAAGTTACCCTAATTCTACCCAGCTCAAAAATTAGGGAAACTTTCAAAAACATAAGCTCCCAATATATATATATATATATATATATATATATATATATATATATATATATATATATATATATCACAAAAGCCAAAACATGACAAAATTTCAATTCAGTTTTAAACTAATTGCGAAACCGTCCTATTTGGCCGTTGTGCTTGAAGGAAGAAGATTTAACAACAAGCTTGGTAATCTTCACCGAAAGATTGGATATACTATTCAAAGTCTTTAATAAGTGTTTGTCAAGGTGTTGTTTAGGAATCTAGTAAGTCACGAGTTAATAAGAATCACCGTTCTTGCAAGGTTTGAAGACCACAATATTTTAATTTAATTATTTTTCTTATTGTTTTTATGTTAGTTTGAAAACTTTTTAGGATTTTTAGATGTGAACATTGAATTGTTTTATGATTTTTATTCAACAACAACATCAAATTAAAGCTTTATCGCACTACGCGGGATTGACTACATGGATCATATGATGTCATTATGCTCTATCATTCACTAGCTCTTTCGGTATATCATTCACCAATAGATCTTATTCTATAAGTTCAATGAGTGTTTTCCTTGGTCTCTCTTTCTCTCTTTTAATTGGACTTCAAGTTCTTTGGTCTACCCTCCTCCCTGAAGTATCTATTAGTCTTTGGACATGTCTAAACCACCTCAAATTGTAGTAATAGTGCGATAAAACTTTCCTTTTACCTTATCAAGTGTTTTTCTATCACAAAGAACCACAATACTTTTTATCCACTTGCACCACTAGCATGGGTTCTATGATTGACATTATGAATTATATTTCACCATCTATGATTTTTAAGTATTATTTTGATTATAGTTCATTTATAGAAAACAATAAGTCTAAGGGCCTATTTGGTATGAGGGGAGGAAAGGGAAAATGAGTGGAGGAAAAATTTTTATTACATGAATTTACAAAAAATTGAGTAGTAAGGTTGAAAATTCTTAATTAATATCTATAACTTATATATTTTATATCGTATATTTATTATGGGCAAAAGTGCACACCCAATAGTATGATAACTTGTAAAAGGTGTAAGGATGGTAATTTTGTGGGTGGAAATTTCGTGTTTGGAGGGAAAGTGAGAGGTAGAGAGGAGGGGAGAAGATGGGAGTGGCTCGCCGAGAAACAAGCAAGGGATTATGCTAGAACAATAAGATACCTGAGCATGAAATTTTGCGGGGTCCATCTTTGCAGAAACAGGAGAACTGTCCCCGGTCATAGCCGCACTGTCCACTAGATTGATAGCATTTGTCACAATCTTTACTACTACTCACCATCCATTGCAACCCAAAACCAAGTTGTAATGCTTCCTGTATATTAGTTGCGGCTCGAGCAAGATTTTCCTGATATATCATCATCATAACACCACTTTTGCAACTAACATTTGAATACCATGGTCCGAGTAAGTAGTTGACTGTTATGTCTGCACCATCAATTCTCTTGCATGTTCTACCGGTAATATTTGATGGAAGAGAATTAGAAAGTGGGCAATCATAGAGAAAGGTCACATTAGCAAGCCCAACATCCACATACTTGAAGGGTGTTTGATCAAATGTGTTGTTCTTATAATCATTTGGGCATATAGTGTCAAAAAAGTCATCTCTAGCCACTGCAAGTGTCTGTGTAGTATAGTCCAAATAAAGAAGCCGATATTTAAGGGAGCGTATGGTAATCGTTGGTATATTTCTTTGGCATGTGAGTTGGAAATCAGGAGGTCCACAATAATTTGCTCTTTCTCCTCCCCAAAAGGGATATCTAATGAGGCTTTGGAAATTTCCGCACCTAAAAGAGGTACTTGAGCAGTTTGTATAAAGACCATCATCCACACCATGAGATGTAGGAATATAGGCAGAGATAAAGAAAGGAATTACCAAAAGGAGAGGTTTCATGGTTTGGTGGAAAGTAACTAAGGAGAGAGTAAAGATGAATAGGAGATGAAGGATGTATGAGCTATTTATATAGCATTTCGTCCTTTTCATGCAGTCATGGATAATTCTTTTTTCTGAAAATGAAGACCTTTGAAGAAGTCCAGGCTTTGAAGTTTCCTGGTAATTTATATCAAATGACGAAGTTGGCGGGTTGAAATAACCATGTTTTGGCATAAAGAAACAAATATTGTACTTTTCTTCACTTTTTTATTGCTTTTGTTTGAGGACTGAACTATAAAGCCTTCATATATATGGTCAAGTTAAAGAAAAGTCAATGAACCTGAATTACAATATCAGCTCTACTAAGTCAATAATTGTATCAGAAGTTCCACTAATCCATAATGGTATATACGGGTTCATATCCTTGCAGGAGATAAATCTTAAATTCATGATTTGAATATGAACTCCTATGAAATATCTTTACCGTTGGCAAAGAAGGCTATTTCCTCTAACACTTGCAATGCAATTAACTAATTAACGAGTGAATGGCAATCATTGCAACATGTTGACACTTGAAAAATTATATACGTTTGTTTTTTCTAGATCAGAGTTGGAAACAAGAATGACTCAAAAATTTTAGACCTGTTTGTGAGAAACGAATACTTCGCAACAACAAAGAACATTGATGGTTTACCAGGAATTGTATTAGAAACCTTCGAGTTAAATCAAGATGCGTTACTTCTTATCCCCTTGTAACTTTACTGTCTAACGTTCTCTCTTTTTTATTATAAAAAAAAACGTTCTCTCTTTTTTGTGATATTAATTTACTTTGTTCTCAACAGTCCCATATGTATTTATTCCTTTAATCTCAGCATTTGGTTCCATCGCCTTCAAAATGGTATGTAATCACTATGTTAGACAAGGTTTTTCAGTAGTTGTTATTAGCAACAACACACTTATGCTACCTATGCTTGAGCATTCGTATATTGATGTTTTTTGTTTCCTAAGCATATATTTTAATATCACTAAAAAATTTGGGATAACTTTTGGTTCTATTTAGGGTCGCCACACGACATCTAATATTTTGCAACAACACAAAAGTCGTTGCAGAAGGTATGACTTTCAGTGGTGATATAATATAGTTGTAATAGAAAGTGACGTGTTGAATAGACTTCTTCATTTTCCTGTTAAAAGTCTAACTATTAGAGGCAACCTCAAAGTAGCCTTTCCAGTTGTGACTAAAGTCATCACTAAAAGAATAACATTTAGTGGGAACCAATAGATGTTGATGATAAAAGGTACTTTAAATATAATGTGGTCTTTTAAATATATCAAATAAAAAAAATTGTCCTCCATTTAATATATAGACTAGATTTCATTTAATTGCAAACATTTATATTAATTATATAAGTAAGGTTGATTGATTTTTCAAACACAAACATAAAATTTTATAAAAATCATTTACATTAATATATAACTTCTTTATAAAGTTTTCATCAATAAAAATATATTTTTGATTCATGGGCAAGGTCATATTTGAGGTAGTTTAAGAGACATCGTGTCATGTGACACTTAAGATGTTGATGTGGCTTAATTGTTTTTGTCATATTCACCTTTAACAATACTGAACTATGGGAAGGTAATATTTGAGGTAGTTGAAGAGACGTCATGATGTGATAGTTTATCTGTTAATGTGGCTTAATTTATTTTTTCTTTTTAACAAGAAAACAGGCACAAATTGCATACTCCCTCCGGTTATAATTAAGCTTAAAACTTTTATGATAAGCTTTATATTTGTCTATAAAATTTGATTCAATTCTTCTTTGCTTCCAATTAAATACATGCTTTACTCATTTTTCAATCTATCCTTTTCCTTCTTTTTTCACTCGGTTTCTCGCTCACTTAAAATATCAATAAATGAAGGTAGATTTGAAGGAGATAACTACAATTTTTATATATTTTTTGGTTTAACTGATTTTTCAACTTTGTCATTGACATAATTCGGTTTCTCATATATAGCTTATGTTCAAAACTAGAACGAGTATTAAGTTAAGAAAAAAATATTACATGTGAATGGATTTCTAGACCTGCGATAGTCAACGTCAAATCAGCTTTTTTAAGTCAAATGAGAAACTTAAAATGATGGGAGCTGCTGTCTCAATGGAAAATATATCAAGCAACCAACCTTAAAGAGTGAATTCTGTTACTCCAAAAAAAGAGCGAATTCTGAAGACAAATTCAGAAAAACATATTAAAATCTATTGCATAGTTCCTCTCGTACTTTTACATAGCATATTTGAGTAGTTCAGTTTGATCCAATTAATTCTTCACTGTCCAAAACATCACAGACTTTGTGAGCCTCAAACTTGAATCTCATCAAAGACATCATGGCCTAGATTCACTTTAAATTAAGTGTTTTTCAATGATCATGCTGGTAATGATTTCAACACAATTTTTAATTCTCTTTCTTGATTAAAAGCAATGCTAATGTCATGGAAAGTTTATTACAGAATCAAGCATTCTTGTGTTTGACTCATCATATGCTCTTCATACCAGGTGACTTTCAAGGGAAAAAGAAGAGACAGTTAACAAACTAATTGTCTCCTGCACAAAATGTTTTGCACAATTTCCAAAAGACTTTGAAAGCTTCTTGATTTCTAAGTCCTAGAGCTTGCTCCTTGGGCATCACAATTCTTATCATTCCATTTGTCCATCGAATTCCCTAAACAGGTTTAACACTAATTGGAATATAATTACCAGTGTTCTTATAGATATGGCAAGGTATATTTTATAATATACTTGCTGCAATTTATATTCACTCCATTTCTACGTATAAGTTCTTATTTTTGGATTAATTCGTTCTCTTTTAAAAGTTCATCTTTTGTTTTGCTTGAAGAGGGTTGAGTTAAGTCCTGAAAATCATCCTGAAATTGTTGTCAAATTTCAAGAACATGGACATACATAGACAATGTGTTAATATTAGGTCGTCATTACCCGTAAGTAATGTGCAGCATTTCATATAATACAGTGACAATAGAGTCAGGACCGCTGCATCTAGCCCAAATGCAGTGTCAAGAGAGCAAGGGCAAAACAAAAGGTCGTTGCTTGGTTGTAATGTGTTATATGGCTCAAATACAGTGATAAGAAAGCAAGAGTTGCTACATCTTTGCTAGAATGTAGTGTTAAATAGGCAAGGGGTACCACAACCTAATGGGCTAGGGCTGGCATAAGAATCTAGTTTATTAGAGTAAGATTAGATTTAGTTCTTGAAATATGGGACGCTGAATGGGAAGGGTTTTGAGGTGACACAAGTGCTAAGTAAGGGCAAGATTAATATATTATGTCACTAGAAAGCAAGATGGGTTGGATAGAGAATCATAGAAATTATAGTTTATAGGTCTAAACTTTGGTACACAAAAAAAGTAAATTGAAGGAATGATATAGGTAAAGAATTGAGAGAGAATGTTGTGGGAGTTAAGAGGAATTGAGAATTAAATCACATATATGAAAGTCATTATGTGAAAGGATACAATGAACTTTATTAATGTATATGCACCTCAAATAGGAGTAGAATCACATCTCAAGAAGAGGTTTTGGGCATATATGGATCAGAGGGTTTGATTCAATGTATAGAGCCAACAGAGAAAATTCTTACTATGTGACTTTAATGGACATGTTGGTAAAGAATCGGGATCACATGTAATGCTCATGGGAGTTTTCGGTTTAATTTGGGGAGTCGAATGATGAAGGACAAACTGTATATTAATTGTAAAGTGATTGTTAGCATGGAGTATCCATACAACAGGTGGGATGCAGCGAGAAACTTTTAGTAAAAAATTATTATTGGAGGAAGGGTTGTGGGAATTTCAAGAAAAAACAAATATAATGTGAAAGAATATGGCTAAAAAGGTTGAAACAGTCGCTGAAACAATTTTGTGAGAGTCGAAAGGTTGAGTTACGAGATGAGAAGACTTGGTGGTGGAATGAGGATGTTCAAGAAAAGGTGTGAAACAAGAAAATTGTTTCAAAGTCATACGCTTGTATAATAGTGTTGAAAATTGGGAAACAAAATGCTTGCCTAAAAAGGATGCTAAGAGAGGTAGTGAGTGAGGTATATGATAAAGCATATATAGAGTTTTATAAGGGGTGAGGGACAAAGGTCATTGAACAAAATATTTACAAAATTGCAAAGAATAAATAGAGAGTTAATGGATTTGGATTGAGTAAGATGCATAAAAAATGAAATTGACAATGTTTTAGTCACTTAAGGAGATATTAAGAATAGATGGGAAAATTACTTTTACAAGTTATTTGATTATGCAAGTGAAGGTTCTAGTTGTGAGTGGGAGGATTTGGCAATTAGTGAATGCGAGTTTAATAGGTTGTTTTATCGTAGAATTTGAGTTTTGGAGGTTAGAGAAGCTCTTAAGAGAATAAAGTATGGTAAAGTAGTTTGACTAGATGGTATATCGATTGAAGTTTGGAAATGTTTAAGGGGAAGGTATGTTGTGGTTATCTATATTGTTCAATGAGATTTCATGATCCAATAATATGTTTGATGATTAGAGAAAAAGTATTTTAGTTCTTATCTATAAAAACAAGGGTGAAATACAAAACTGTGCAAATTATATGGGAATTGAGCTTACAACTCACACAATGAAACTGTAACATCCCAAAAATTTAATTATAAAAGTTCTATAATTTAATATAGAGCAAGGATATTTTATTTGTAATCTTGGAAATCTTTTGCCTAAAGAAAATGGAGGAATTAAAATTAGTGAAGAAGTTGGCTAAAATATAAAAAGGAATGACAAAAACATTTGAAAATTTGTGGACCACATAGTAATATGTGGCGTAGGTAATTATAAAAGGAAATAAAAAAAAAACAACACCCACCCCCCCCCCACCCCCACCCCCAATTAGATAAACTCTCGGTCTCCCTCTCCCATTCCTCACATACTGACATACACATCAAAAACACTCTCATTTCTCACCATTTTCTTTTCTCTCTTCTCATCTCTCTTCCAACCACGTTTTCATCTATGCCCAGCAGATTTTGGCTAGGAATTCACTTGCAATTCCAGATTCTAGTCTAGGTAAGTGTTCTTGATCTTTACATATAAATTTTGTGTAGTTTGGGAAGATTTTGGGGTTCATCCGATTTGGAAAAAAATCTGATTTGGGGTTGGGAAAAATTGTTAAACCGAACTCATTTGAGTTGAGAGTTTAACATGGGAAGTTCTTCTTATGAAGTTGGAAGGGAAGGAGTGATTTTTACTCTTCTTTGTTTTTCTGTCTTGTCTATTTGGCCAGCAACTATGGAGGGAGGAATGGAGCTTTGAAAATCTGCAGCAAAGCCTCAAAATTAAATGAGATAAGCTTGGTGAGGATTCTTTCTTCATTCCTATAATTTCTGCAAAGTTAGAGTTGAGTGAGAGCGCTGAATTAAATAGAGGATTAGAATACAAAGAACTCCAAACTTAATTGTTCTTGAAGTTTACTTAAGCTGGACTTAGTAATTGTTTGTTGATTTCTTGAGTTCTTGTTGAATAAAAGGAGTTGTGGGTATTTTTCTGTTTTGGCCGAATGAGCCCTATAAATAATAAAAAAAAAATAATAATTGTTTGAGGGATGTTTTTACGCATGTCAAACACTGATTTTGTGCACTACATATGTTATAGAAATTTTACTAAATTTGAAATATACATGGCTGCACTGTTTTTGGAAATTAGGGAGGTATTACCTTGCTTGAACATTGTTGGGCTGAAGCTAGAATCTTTGATTTCTATTCTTTTGTTTGGCTGGGTACCAAATGACTCTTGGACATAATTACATGTTGAAAACTGATGCTTAAAAGAAAATGTATGTTTTCCTTTTATACCTTGATGTGCACTTTGTCTCTAACTTTTTGATCTAATCTTGGTGGAGGAAAAAGGGAAATTGGAGAAAGTTATTCTCTTCCCTCTGTTTGTGCGTGTATGCATGTTAATTACATGTGAAAAGTGTCAAATTTTCTATTCCCATGTTATTTTCTGTCATGAATGAATCTTTGTGAAAGCTTTGATGTGTATGATGATTTATCATGTTCAAACTAACTTGGGTTCTTGTGATTTAATTATATGAATGAATGTTGCTGAAACAGGATGCTAGTATGAGTTGAAACTTTTGTTATAGCTGAACTGATATTAATAAATACATGCTTCAAATTCTGATTTAAAACTGAATAAATGCAATGCTTATTTCTTTGTTCTGCTGCCATTTTTGGTCATGTATTCTGCTAATTCGAATCTGATCTAAAGAAGTACTAATGAACATCAAAATGAATGTTTGGACAAATAAGAAACTCAACTTGTCAACATTAAATGTTGCATGAATAATTAAAACTGATATGTCTCTTTGAAGGAGTAAATTAAATGGATTTCGTTTTGATTCTGTTTTTGAGATTTGAGTTGGATGAGAATAAATACTTAACTCTCATCCTTGTACTGTACTATTTTAATTGTTAAAGAAGTGGTGTATGTTGGTTGTTGTGAATTGAAATGAAAATTAGTAAATGCAACAATACATGTGTATGCTTTGACAATGTTTGATGCCTGCTTTATTGCTGATGGATTGTTGTTGTGAATAACATTGTGAGGGTGTAATTGTCATGGCTTCCTAGTACTCTATTTGGAAATTTTATTAATAGTTGCTACTTGATTCATGCTTCTTGGATGATTGGTTGATTCTTGAAACTTGCAGAGAAACCTCTGAATGTTTACTAAATAAACTTCAAGAATTTTAATGATTCTAAAGAATAGAATAATTACATAAAAGGGCTGGGTAGTATTAAACATATTAGGATTTGTGAGAGACCGAAATTAAATACAAACATAATTATTAAATCTCTTGTTTTACCTTAGGTAAAATCAAGGATAGCCATAGTGTGGAATTCTCAAGGCACCATTAAGGGAATAAGTGATGATGTACTGCTAATGGTTGGAGTCCAGGTGACAGTTTGTTCCATACACATAGGGTCATTTGTTTATTTATTGTTATCACTAATATAACTGTTGCAGGTGAGTCAATAGCATATTGTCCTTATATACCTTTATATACATATATATGATTTATGATTTATGGAGTACTCCAGGGGGTCGCTCCCTCTTTGTTGATTTAAAATTCTGTTTGGTGAGGTGAAAGATCCTGCAGGTCTAAACCAGCTAATTATGATAAACATTTCATAATGTGAAGAGTTGGTTGGTGCACATAGCACCCGTGAGTGATTGAGAGAAGAAGCTTCATGGCGGGGTGAATATATTACTGGCCTGAAGTGGAGGCGTTATAGACGCAATATAAGGATAAATGCTATTATTCTCTGAACAGGTTAAAATGGAATTAGAATCATATAGGCTATTGCATTATTTAGAGTGTATGAAATAAACTGCGGTACATTTTGGTTTCAGGTAAATGGAGAGAACAAGGTTGGTAGGAAGAAAAATAGCAGGAATGCTTGTTGTGCCCTATGTAGGTTAAAGTCTATTAGAACTTGTAGTACATTATCCATAATCCTATTATGTATCAAGTGAATAACTCGTGAAATACATATTAGGAAGCTATCATCTATGATAGTCATTCTAGTATTAGTTGTTACTTTCCAATTACAATGAAATCATATTTAGAGTAATCATTCAACATCTCTTCATTAGGATAAAATCTTAGATATTAATTTAGCCATTTAATAGATATGTAACCACTTGTATTTTAAATAACAGTCTATAGTTTTACGAACTTGTATAGAGGTCTAAATTAATAAATAAATGATTTTTGATAACTTTTAAAGGGAAAATGTTTCAATTATCATTCCAAAATAAAAAGTTTTAATTTATTCTCATTTTTGGACTTTTAATATTAAAATAGTGGTTATAAATTTATTAAATTTCTATAAATATTGTAGGAAAAAGCTAGGATGTTTCAGAAACTATGGGGATAGGTGATTGAAGATAGGTTCTGAGAGATAGTTTAGATTCATGCAATAAAGATACACAATAGAGGTGATTTATTTACTAAGAGGGATGATGGAAAAGTATTAAAGTAGAAAATGAGACTTACATATGGTTTTCATTGAATTAGAAAAGGAGAATGATTAGGAACCAAGAGATCTACTTTGGAAAGTCTTAGGAAGAAATGAGTGTGTGTTATATATTACACCAATACAAGATATGTATGATGGGGAATTGACAACATCGGAAGTATGACAAGACTTTCCTACAAGAATTGGTCAACATCAGGGATAATCTTTAAATACATATTTATTTAACTTAGTGATGGATGTTTTAACTGATAGTATCAAAGAAGAAGGTACCTATATACATACTTTTTTATGATAATATAGTACTTTTGGCAAAATCAAGAGAATAGATTAATACTAAATTAAAGATATGAAGAAACACTTTGGAGTCGAATGGTTTCCATCAAAGTATGAGTAAGACATAATTCGTGCACTACATTTTCTCAAATAGATGACCTAGAGGCTAATTGGACGTCAAACGGGGAGATCGAATAATTACTCAAGTAACGAAGTTTAAATATTTGAGATCAATTGTATGACAAGATGGTGAAATTTATGACGATGTCAATCATAAAATCCAAGTTAAGTTGTGTTAGCATAGAAAAGTTACTAGGTTCTTCTTTGTGATTGTAAAGTACCATAAGATAAAAGGGAATTTTCACTATGCATTGCTATAGGGCAATGGCCCTATTTTATACCCAAAGTAACCACCCTGGACCACCCACCACCATAAACTAACAGGTGGTACAATATTACACCAAAAGTAACCAAAGTGGTCCAATAATACCCTCAACTGACGGTCTTCAACGTTTGACCGTTAGTTGCATGATATAGCGCCCACGTGTTATATTGTTTCCACGCGGCACCTGTGCAAATGCCACCTGGATGCCCACGTGTTATATTTCCCATGTTTTTTCCCTTGTGTTGATGGCAGAGAGACCTAGGGTTTGCACAGGTGGCATTTGCACAAGGGAAAAAATATGGGATATATAACACGTGGGCATCCAGGTTGCATTTACACAGGTGCCGCGTGGAAAAAATATAACACTAGGGCGCCATATCATCCAACATAACGGTCAAACGTTGAAGACCGTCTATTGAGGGTATTTTTGGACCACTTTGGTTACTTTGGGTGTAATATTGTACCACCTGTTAGTTTATGGTGGTGGATGGTCCAGGGTGGTTACTTTGGGTATAAAATAGGGCCATTGCCCATTGCTATATGACTAACAATATTATGTGGTAGTGAATATTAGACTCTAACTGCATGTAGTGGGATAAAACTCTATTGTTGTTGATAGAATACATTGACATTATATAATTTATGTAACCGATCCACATGGATAAAACTCTATTGTTGTTGGGATAAGACACTCACTTGGATAAAACTCTATTGTTGTTGAAATAAAACTACTAATAATTATAATCTCTCTTATTTTTTCTCACCCTCATCTCCCACTTATAATTATTAATGTTGTACTCCCAATTAAAAAATTAAAAATTAAAAGGCTTAAAAGTATAAGGTCTATGGTGCCAAAAGAGAAATTGAAATCTTTTAATAAATAGAAAAAACACATAGATACTAAATTAAAAAAAAATTGAAAAGAATAAGGCTCAAAATGGCAATAGATAGAATATTTCTCACAGTTGGTTGGAGCATACCAGGTAAGAAAGACTGATTGATTAATGAAGGGTTTCATCCATTGAAGAGTCAAATTGACTAGCAAATGACTTCTGGTGAACCTCAGCAGTAAAATCTAACAAGTTTACCAGTTACTTACACTCAATCCTCTTGTAAACATACTTGAGCCAATTTTACAAATATACAGAAAAAATTGAGCGTGATAATTGCATTTAGATCAAGCTGTTGGTATTACAAACATAGTGATACATTTTACTCTCAATCATTATACATAAATACATACATACATCAGGATTATGGACCCAGAGGAGGAAAAAACACAAATCTCACTCAATATATTCACTTAGAATTTATCTGATTCCTGGGGAGGAATTAGAATACCTGCCAAGTATAATTTGTAGATAATTTATTCTGGGTATTGATTGTATAAGAAACTACCAAATTAGGCCTTTTTTCCTCCTAAATCTATCAACATGGTCAGTGCTCATTCGAGATTTTTCTGGTTTGTTTGACTTTTTAGACTTCTCAAGACTGCTATCTAAACTGTTTCTAGAAGCTTCAGGAAGATCAGCTACCAATTCAATTGTATCTGAAGTTCCACATTCAGATTCTTTGGCAGCATTGCTTTGATTCTCAATTTTACCTGCTGTTTCCTTCTGAGTACCGTTTTTAGAATTACTAATAGTCTGTACAAATTTCTTTAGATGTTTAATGAATTCTGGGTAAAGCTCAAGGTTACAATGTCCCCCACCACTTACCCATAAGGGTTCATACTTTTCTTTGCAAAGCTCCCAAAGCTGCTTCCCATGGGAACAATCCACAACTTCATCTGTCGTCCCCTGACCATTAAAATAAAATATTGTTATATTCATTAGTTAATAATTATGGGGAAAAGCAATCTGCAGAAAAATGAGGAAAAGCAAATATTGTGAAAGAATCCATCAAATAGTATTAGTGAAAGAACAACTCAAGGATAGCATTCTAACCTAATAGACAACTAAGCATGCTCTGCCATGAATATGGTTAAGAAATTCCTTTGAACATAAATAAGGCATGGAATCTGGTTGTTCAACTAGTTGATAACTGAAAGGAGATCAGATACTTTATGAAGAGAATAATTGAACCAGATAGTAACAAATAAATTTCCCAGACTTACTTTTATTGAACCTCTTGGGTGTATATATAAAGCATACTAGCCAAATTGCATGGTTTAGTATTTACACAATAATTAAAAAAATAAAGATAAACTACTCCCTAATAATAGGATCTACTAGAATTCCTATAGAGAAAAAATAATAAATGTCAAACAAAGGGAAATAATAATTAGAATAATTTGAATACTAACAACACATTAAAAGCCAATGCTTGGTAGAACAGTTGAATACTTGTGTATCTTAAATAGTTGATCTCAAAGAAACAACAATACTTATTTGCCACATGCAAGATAGGGCTACTTACATGTATAACCAAAACAGGACAGTTCACCATGCCAATTTTGTCAATATTCTGGATAGAAAAACAAATTTCATGAGTCTCCATGTTGGTAATAGAACAGATTGCAACATATTCAATGTGAAAAGTTTACCTTGTAAATATCAAACCAGAATGTTCGTTTTACAGGATACAATACTCTCAAACCAGACAAAATTGGACTGTGCAAGACAACACCTCTCAGGCCTGGTGTCCGTGAAGCAAGTTCAACTGTGGGACCACTGCCAACAGATTGACCGTACAATATCAATTGTTCATCTTTCACACCATATTTCTCTTTTAAGCATTGATAAGCAGCGTCAATATCTGCATATGTATTATATTCACTTGGCTGTTTCAAAAGAATAGACAGCTGTTAACTTACAGGAGGATGTAAAGTAAAAACTGGCTTCTTGTTATCATTGCAAAATGAACAAAAAGTACAATAGTCAGTCAAAACAATATTCATTTAATCAAGATACAGTAAAGCAACAACTGGATAGAACCACTGAGTTATCATGAAGCTTCCACAAATTGTTTCCCCGCCAAAGGAAATAATTACAAATCCAAAGAAATGTCCATGGTGAAGAGGAAAAAATTACTTCAATTTATGCAACTTAGTTACTCCATATGTCAAACAAGTTTGATGGCCCTCGATAACGAAGGCTCATGATAAAGCAGATCAAGGCGCATATTTGAATGCATTTTGTCCCATTCATTTAAGACTATAGTAAAATAGCAGGTGTCAGCACCACTAGTTCGGTTACTCACAGGTCTGATAATACAACATCCAAATAGATAAAAATACCACACTGATGAGGCTATTGTATTTCTTATTGTAGAATATCACATATATCAAACCATGTATTTTGCAAAAGAATTCATTAAAAAAATGACTTTCGTGGCCGAATACAAGGACGTGGTGGTATTGTCCACTGTTCAAAATCAAGACCAAGGAATTTATTCAAGGTAGGTCACCACTAGTATGTAAGGTACAAGCACTCTACTGATATCTAACCGACTTCTTATTTTATCAGGCTTTCCCTGAAAGTTGGCCCTAAAGTCACTTTTAAGGCTTTTAAAAAAGATTCCAAGTCAAATTTGTTGGTTTCTGCATTTCTACAAAAACAAACATGGCATTATCAAGATTTAATGAGCATGAAAAATATCAAAATGACAGCGACAGACATAATACCCATTGGATGGGATCAGATAGCAATGATAAAATAGGGAATGAGCTGATAGCTACAGTAAGCCTTCTGAAGTCTGGACTAAGTAGAAGTGAAGGCATGTTATGAAGATAGAGAGATACGGGATGTAGGAATAAGAAACAAACAAGAACAAGATACCATCACCAACAACAATTATTCATCAAAGATAAAAGGTTTTCGCGTAAAATCTCTAAATAATAGCATCCATATAGTTTTGCATATCAAGAGATACTAACTTATTATTGGAATAGCCTTATTTGGGATAAGAAACCTTATTTAATATGAAAATTAATCACATCAAATCCAAAATTACAAGAATCCCATCTTCCCAAAACAAATCCTAACTGGTAGATTGTAAATCATCTTATCTTTCTTCATTGGTTAACCAATTAAAGGAAGACACAAGAAAGAAAATGATATTAAGTATTACAACGTAAAAAGCAAAGGATGAATAGAGAAATGTTCTAACAAATCAGCTTATGAGAGAACATGTAAATTTTCTTTAAAAGAGTAAATATAATAATTAGAAGAGCACTGACAAAAATTCTATCTAAAGAACTAAATTCTTATACATTTAAGGCATGGAAAAGTTCAGAAACCTACCTTTCCTGTTGACTGTCCATAGCCAGAGTAATCGTAACTGCAGAAATAGCAATATGAAAGAATAGTCATGAATAGACTAAAGGGAGGGAAAAATTAGTATTTGTGATTATATGGTGCTTCAGAATATACGAGACATTTAGAGAATGGCATTGAATAATAACAAGATCATCCCCAAATGTGTTACACTTAATTACCCCTTTTGATAGACAAACTTCTGAAGTTAGAGATCAACCCTAAAAATATAGTATCTCTCGATCTGCAAAAAGGGGTATAAGTGTAATACATTTGGTTAATCTTTGGCTGGAAAAAATATTCACCTCATTTTCCACCTCCTTTAAGTCATTCAATTCAAATTTTGAGGGCCTTCTTTAATGCTCCAAAATATGTAAATCAGACTAACCTTTTAAGGTTTGGCTGGATTAGTCATATTAGCCTTTGTTCTGGAAATTACAATAAGCTTCTGATTCTTGTGCTGTCAGTAAACTAAACTTAATGTGATGATGAAAATAATAGAGAAATTTTATATTTGGCCGAGTCATGTATCGCATGGAAAGTTAACTCTACTGACAGAACAGGAATCGGAAGCTTAGTGCAATTTCTAAAAGATAAGGGATATCATGAGTAATCAAGCCAAACATTAAAAGCTTAGAATAATGTACACTTCCCAACAATATTATTGAAAGAAATTGTGCTAAGTACATATATTTTGAAGCATTAAACTAAGTCCTCAAAATCTAAATTATATGATTGAAAGGAAGTGGGAAAATGAGGAAGGGAAAATCAGGAACAATGATCACAATTTTCATAGTTGTCCCCTTAAACTGATATCATAGACAAGAGTATACAATATCACAAATTTACAAACATGATGAAACAAAGTCAATATATTCATGCTACATTCCTACAGGCCCTGTCTGGATAAATGCAGGAGGGAAAGGGATGGGGTTAGGTACTTGGTAAGTAAATTACCAATGTTATCCAATTGAAGATTAATAAATAAAATCTCTGAAGGCTTAGCGTCAGCAGAAATTAGGGTGACCCAGAATTTAATCATGACTGCATGTGATGTTGTAAAAGAAAGTGTTCACCGTAGAGAAAAAACAGAAACTAGCAACTCATGCATTTTTCCTATTAGTTTCTGCGGTTTGATGTAAAGGATCATAGCAGTAGTCACTGTCATTCATTGCATACAACAATAAATAGTCACAGTAGACACATTTTTAACATACAGATAATCTTGAGATTAACGTTTTATTGTTGTTCCTAAAATAATTCATTCAATCCTACAGATTAATGAGGTTCTAATCATTCACATTATTGTCTTAAAAAAACTAGTTTCTCTGTTAGCATAAAATTTAGATAATTGAATTTATCTCATCAGAAAATAAAATGCATGAGGTTAAACTGAAGTATCCCCTCAAGGAGTATTATTCAAATGGTTGTTTCAACATTCATACACAGTCTATTCCTGAAAGGAAGTTCCATCAAGCTCAACAATAAGATAAAAGTAGTCTGGTCGAAACAAATAAAGCACTAATTATCTCATCAGAAAATTTCTTTTCTTTTTAGGTGAATAACAACAAATTTTCTGAATGCAGCAAAATATATGCAAATAAAAGATGCGACAGCTGGACTTTTTCCTTGCATATTCATTTAATCCAACAGCACAAATTTCATGAGAATGAAAAGTAAATTGATCCACAAATACCAACAGGCACACTTTTCTAAGCAGAAGCAGACCCACACTCCTAATAAGAGGCCACTATCTGTATATAAGAAGGCAGTTGAACTTCAAATATCAAACCCAGGTTCAAGAGACAAGGTAATCCTTGGCTTTCACACTGCATATAACTTTTGTACTGGCCAAACGGAAACAATAAATACTACTTAAACCTTGCACTTTTTCCCCAATTATATCGTTTAATTATCATTCATCTGAAGATCCTAGAAACATCCACGCTACTTATCTATGTAGCAGAGCATTCAAACACGCTATTGTGAACTCAAATCACATAACACTTTCACTATAAACAGGATAAACCAATAAATCGAAGCTTAATTAAAGGACGTAGTCCTTCCCAAAGCCATTCTAGCACAGTACAATATTCAAGACTATTGAAATATGAATTAACTGCAAATATATGATAAGTTAGTCTTTCCGTCTCAAAAGCTTAATCCAACATCACGAGGGAACTCAGCTCAATATTATATACCCTTAATTTACCTCTCTCACTTTTTTAGTGGGATTTCCAATGTTTTTCTCTAATAAAGACATCATCAAGAAGTGCAATCTCAAAACCAATCAATCAAGCTAATTCCTATTTTTCAAAACCACTTATGATCTATCCATAAATCACCCAAGAAACATCATCCTACTTCATCCAATCCACACTAAAAAAACTAAAAGATAATTAGATACTAAGAGAACTGCCAGCTTAGCTCAACAGTAAACTCACTTGATCATGGGTCCGAATCAGCCTCTCTGCATTAAGCAGAGCTAAGGCAGCCTAATATATTTTATAATCAGATAGATACTGAGAAAGACAAAGGAAGCATAATAATACTAATACTGAAGATGAAAGAGAGAGAAGTAGTACCCCATAACATTAAGACGGAGCCTATTGCTCAATTCAACAAAGAGCTCAAACATCTGACCCAAATCAGCAGCATTCCCATGAGAATAAAGCATAGTCCCAATGGGCTTCCTATACTTGACATAGACAGCCACAATATGATTGCCTCGACGAGTCCCAAGTTTGAGGATCTCAACGTTGTCCTTCTTAGGAACCTCAGGAATACAAAGCAACCCACCCTCCACTTCACCCTCCGCGATCACAGTGTAAGACGGAGGATTTGGCGGGAAAAACGCAAACTTGGCGGCAATAGACGATGTTACTCCGCCCATTAGACAGAGGCGGCGCGTGGCGTGGCGCGTGGAGTTTTTTTCTTTTTTCTTTTTTTGGAGGTGTGAAATGAAATCAACTTTTTTGAAATGGGGGTGTTGTAGATTTCAATTAGTTTGATTTGATTTGAGTGATAGTGTAGTGTGTATAATATATTTTGTGTGGATTGAGGTTGAAAGAAATTACTGAGAAGTGAGAAGTACTGTTTGAAGAAGAAGCAGTTATTAGTTAGTGGATAGTACTACGTTGTTGTAATAACTAATAACTGAATTTATTATTCTTGTACTACTACTGACTCTTGTTGTTTCCATCCAAGTGGAAGACTTGGATTCTCCTCTTTTTTATTTTCTGACTAGACTTGCAAAATTTACTATAGTGAACTTGAAGAATTCACTTGGTATTCATGATTTTCATCATTCTACCACTGACATTATGACTCGAATAAGAAGTCAGATGTTGCAATCTAGTTGCACACTAAATAGGGAAATAATTGCTTGGTTTAGTTGCAATTTTGCTTATAATCCATAAACTACTTATAAGCATGAGCTAAATTAGTAGTAGCTTATAACTTACTTCTTCCGTTCCTAAATATAAGATCATTTTGGTGAAGTGGATAAGTTCCTAAATATAAGATCACTTTTTATTTTGTCTCAATTTTGGTCCAAATTACCCCTATACTTTTTAGCTCCCTCACTTCTCTCTCAAATCCCTATTTGTCTTTTAAATTTAAGTGAGAGGTATTTTGGGAAGATCATGTAATCCTAATTCATTGGAAAGTCTTCCTTAATCTCTCCAAATTAGTCAAAGTGATCTTATATTTAGGACTGGAGGTAGTATAACATATGTTTCTAAGCTATGAAGGAGAGAGAGAAAAAGTCATTTTTCCAATCAATAATCTAAACATAGATATAGTTTTCATGTGGATACAAATATAAATATTATTGTACGTTATGACTTATATTATATCTTACTTATATTTAGGTCAGACTGAAAATAATTCAGTTTTTGAATCATTGTTCCAAATATACCCTAATGAAGAAATGTTTTTTTATTTGTATGGTATATTTGTTGAGAGAATAATTACATTTAGATTGTTTTCTATGAAAGTAAGTTTTTTTATTTTTGCAAATAAAGGACAATAATTATAGGAGCTAAAAAATTGAATTTGCGGATATTTTCGTCAAAAGACAAAACAAAATGTTAACCATTTTTGGAATAGCATAACTTTTTTATTTTAAAATATTAATTGTTCTAAATAAAACATGTAGCATATAATATAATACTATAGTATCAAATATCAAAGTATATTAACCAAGTGGTATGTCATCTCCATGATATGTGAGAGATTGTGAGTTTGATCTCATTTATCTCATTAGGTAATTAGTAGATGATAATTCAAATCTATAAGCTTGGGATATGTTAGATCACTAAACTGTAAAAATTTTAAGTTGCACAAAATACTCAAGAGGAGGCTTTTTTCCAATTTCCCCATGCATATTGAAAGTGTCTATTGTTTATTCATAAAAAAGTGTCACGTGCTTGTCTTATAAAAAAGTGTCTTTTGCTTTTAATTAGCTGGTCAAGTTAGGTTGAATCATTCTTCGAAAAGTCTTATGAAATGGATGAGATTCCAAATCTTATATGTGATACTGGATAGAATAGTGTGCTAATTTTAAAGAAATATGTGTCGAAAGTGAATGAATATATTCCAATTATCTATTGAAAAGTATGAAATTTGCAAAGTTGTACTCCACATCTATCTATCTATATTGAAAATCTCTTCCACCAAAGTATCCTCCTCCTGTCTTTGGCACTCCTAACTTACAATAAAAAAAATAACATACATGAATATGTTGCCATTCCCTCTCAAGACCTCATTATTTTTTCCATATTTTATCCCATTTACTTGTATCCTCCTCCCCTCTCTGTGCCTCTCTCTCCCTGCACACAAAAACATTTGTTTTGCTTGAATACCTCTCTTTAGTTTTGTCAATTCGAAATCGGACCTTTTTTATTACATGAGATTCTCCCTCGGAGGCCATAAACTTGTAATTTGCCTAAGTAGTGTGACAAAGAGCACCTTAATGTAGATGTTATCCATGATGTGTTAGATACCTTATCTATATGAATTGGCAGGTTTTTGTAAGTCACTGTGAGAGAACTAACCACTCCTTGGCCGATCATTTAGCGAAAGCTTCCCAAAGGTAACTCGAAAATATTTTTTTCGCCTTAACCATAAAGTGTCTGACATTCTTATGTTACATCAATATTTATGTCAACATTTCTAGTCAATGTCATCACATTTAAATAATGTAAGTATTTTTTATATAAACTTTCGAGTTTCTATGAACATATTTGTATATAAAGTTTTTGAAGGGCGCAATGTGAACTTTGGAAAAGTATATGGAATTTTAAGTGCTTGGAGGGGATTTACAAGCTAGCATTGGTAAAAAATCAAAATGAAGTAGTAGCTACTTACCCTGACATACAAGTGATAAGCATAAATAAAAACTAGAAAAATGAAATCACCAAGTATCTTCGATTCCAACCAATGTTGTATATGAGCTAATCTTTTCAAAATTCTTGAAGGTCACAATCTTTATTAGCATGGAAAATTCTTTAAGGGCGAAGGGACAAAACTAGCCACCGTAATTTTTCAAATGGACAACTTTGGCACCCGTAAATTGGATGGAGCAAAACCGGACATTATAAAGCAAAATGGGACAAATTTTGCCACGCCGTTAAGTTGAAGCTAACAGACGTGAGTGTTGCCGTGAGGCCCACCTTCATTAACCTCTAGCTTCAACTTAACGGCGTGGCTAAATTTGTCTCATTTTGCTTTATAATGTCCGGTTTTGTACCATCCAATTTATGAGTGCCAAAGTTGTTCATTTGGAAAATTACGATGGCTAGATTTGCCCCTTCGTCCATTCTTTAAAATCGGTTTTCATTCATTGAGGGCTCTCACTCTCATCCATAACATAAACTCTTAATCATGACATCGAAGGTTGTGCCATGGCAATTAGGAATTCTGTCACAAGAGATTGGATCATTACCACGGACCATGTCTTTATAAAAGTAGTTAATTGTGTTAGATCCAACCAAACATGCCAAGTTTGGCCGAAAAGAAAAAACCAAACATGCCAAGACAATTTCTGTATTAGGATTTTTCTAGTTAAATTGCAATTTCGTCTTAGAAAGTATAACTCAAAATAATTGGGTATTTATAAGTTTTTATGAGCTATTATATTTTAAGGGTTAATGTTCATTCCTTTTAACCAACAAACAATTTCCAAAATCTCAATTTGGTCAAGAAACAACCAAATGTCTCATTTTGGCCAATGAACAAAAAATAGGTTTCATTTTGGCCAATCGACTATTGAAAAATACTAATATGCGCTTTATAAAGATTTAGTCCGAATGAATACTTTTATTTTATAAAGTGCATATTAGTATTTTCCAATAGTTGATTGGCCAAAATTGGAACTATATTTTATTCTTTGACCAAAATGAGACATTTTATTGTTTGTTAGTCAAATTGAGACTTTGTAAATTGTTTGTTGGTCAGAATGAAATATTAACCCAATATTTAATCTTGGAAGTAACAAAAATGTAGCAATTTTATCTTTTACTTTTAAGGATCTCGTGGTTCTTTCATTACCATCACCTCAAATTTTAGGATACATATAGTTTGGGAAAAAGGTAAATTTTAAGCGCTAGTTTTTAAATGCCTATTGAGAACTGATCACTTTTTCCCAACACTTCTAAAGTGACTCCTTGACACTCATCACTCCAAGTAAACCACTTTCAAAGCAAAATTGCAGATCCCTTTTATTTCTTGTATCAAAATAGACCCACCCCTATAATTGACTTGACCTAATCTTATTTTTTTTTTCATAAATTTAATTGTGGCCTTTTATTAAAAACAAAGGAATCTGGCCTCCAATCCAAGAAAGGAAGGGAAAGGAAAGAATGATGGACCCCAGCAAATGGAAGATATTGATAGGATGCGAGGCATGGGGCCCATATGAGATTAAAAGCAAGGCAACTATGAGCCTTTCCATTGCATATATAACCTATCAACTTCCAATCCACTTAATATCATCAACATTGGAATAACTTTCAATAATCAAGATATATTACAATTTGAAAATAGTATATCATTTATTCATTGTTAATTGTATAAATAACTATCAACTTCCAATCCACTTAATATCATCAACTATGGTCCTCTTAATTGTATAATCCAAGAATGGAAAATCATCATTAAGAAATGGAAACAAGGAGTCACTTCACACTGCCATATTCTGATATGTCACAAAAGGCTTCCATTACAACAACTTTGGAAACGACACATTTCATCTTCTCCATTGTTTGTAGTGCCTTGTTTTCGTCCACATTGTTCACTTACAGGGAAAAATATGACATCCTTGATGATTTGGAATATCAGCAAAAGTTTTATCAACTCATCATCCATCAACTCTTCGAGTTTCAATGTGGTTTTGCAGGACGTTCAAAATCTTCTTTGTTTGTTTTCTAATGTATGCTTACAATTTGCAAGTATACTGTTGTGGCCAATTTATTTTCAATGTTTACATGTTTAAGACATATGTAGTATTTTATCTTATCTATACTATCATTTTGTCTTTGATCATAAAAAAAGTACTACCTCCGGTCCTAAATATAAGACTCAATTGATTTTTTTTGGAGAGGTTAAGGTTGCGAAATAGGCTATTAAATCATGACATATTTGATATATTTTTAGATTATACATTAATTTATAAGTTAAATAAACTAATCTAAGAGAAAAAATTAGGTAAATCAATTTATAATTAACTTATTTTACTTTTTTATAGGACTTTCTAAAAAAGTCATTTAGATCTTATATTTAATACCGGAGGAGTATAACGCTTTTTGAATTGTAATAAATCTCAACTATTGAAAGTATATACAATTATAGAGATACTTATTGGAGGAGAAGAAAGAAGCATTCCTAGACGAATGGAGTGGTGTCTAACTTGAAAACGGCGTTACATTGGAGTAATGGTGGGGCCCACGTAAGGTTGGTGACATGGACAGAAAATGTTGACGTGTCACGGGGGTTAATGCAATGTTTTGTCCTGTAACGTAGGGAAAGAAAGAAAAGAGAAGTGAGCGAGGGAGGGAAGACATGTGAGGTGTTTTTGGTTAGTGGAAATGTGGGGAGCATTACCATGTGTCTTAACCTTCCTTGGCTCTCATTTTCATGGCCCCACCACCACCGGCGGATGGCCCCCACGCGCATCCTTTCACCACGCGCCGCCATTGTTCAAACAATTACCATCTCTGTGTGATCCCTTCAGAATTGATGCTATTGAATTTTACTAAAAAAGTTTCATTAGAGAAGTGTACTTTTTCTTTGTAAAGTATACATTTCATCCTTTATTTTTGGGTTAAAGGTAAAATTACCAATAAATTTTTCCCAAAAGTACTTCTAATCCGATAGATTTTTTTGTGGGTTAAAAATACCTATTAACTGCTTTAAATAGGGCAAAAATGCCACTCTTGTTAACTACTATACCTTTAGCTAAATAATCAGACTCGTGGGTCCCACACTAATAGATTTCTTTATAAAAAGACAATATATATTAAGATAAAATGATAATTACATATAGTAATTCCATCTAATGCAAAATAACAAAGTTAAAGAAATACATTTAGAAGAAAAATGGGCTCATTGCATTGTAGGCATATAAAAGACACATAATACTACTATGATATAGGAGTTCGTGGATCTAGGACTGATCTTTGCATAATACTATTATGGTTTGAAGACCTATAGACCATCCTACAAGTGCACCACAAGAACACCTGTTTGAACGCTTCGACATAGTGAGTTGAATCAAAATGAAAGCATGGTAGACTATTAGGAAGCTAGTTCGTTGAGATCTGCATAGACCCACAAAACACAAAGCATGATAGGTTACTAGGAAACTAGTTCGTCGCATAATTGGATGCTTTAACATGACTCATTGAAACTTGTGCAAATAGAGGAGGCTAACTATAACAAAACCCAACATTGGAAAATAAAAGCATATGTATATTGTAGCTTAAATAAAACTAGCATACTCAAATAACATGAAGAAACAAAAATTGCAACTCAACAAGAAGGACCTTTAAATGGTTGCGTATAAATTTAGAGGTCCCTACTAGTATCATCCACAAGTACGGAGCTTTTTGGCCAAAGCCCCGTAAAAACCCAGAGAATTGTGACACCCTTCCAATGATCGTTTCCTTCTCCTTGTAGTATGTAAGGGGATAAGAACACATGAAGTTGTTGTTTGTTAAATGTTACTACCCAAAGAAACCCAACTTCTCTCCATTTGAATGTATGGTGATTCAAAAAACATAGTAAAGAAGATTGAAACATGACATCTCATTTTTTAGATGTAAAACTTTTTTGTTGAGATAGCTTCAATGATGCGTATAAATAACCATGGAGAGAGTTAATTATGCAGTTTTCCCTCCCATAATATGGCTTGTTGGCATGAGAAAGCTTATGATGATGGTTGGACAGAGGTTCACTTCCTTTTCTTTTATGTGTGGACACCTCATTAAGATGAACAAAGGCAAAGTGGCAAGAGGAAAAAGTTGATGGAACTGATGAGGGAATTGACTTACTCTCAACATTGGATCGGGGAAGAAACCCGAGTCTAATAGGCGCTTGGACCTTGAGATTGTGAATGAAGAAGCATGAGTTGAAAATGGGCCCATTGAGTATGAGTCAGCCCAAATTAGAATTCCACTAATAATTTTCAAGTGGTGCCTCCCTTCCAAAGATTCCACACTAACCAACTTAGACCCCAATGATAAATGATTTTACATTAAACAACCGCTTGACATGTTGAGAATAATGATGCTCTGATGAAAAGTGAGATTGACACATAAGCCGAGTTTGACCAAAATACCCACAATAAGAGCATAGTCGGTCCAAATTCTCCATGAAGAATGAAGGATCAAGAAGATCGCCAGCAACATTGGAAAACACAGGTAAAGATTTTATCTGTTGAGAATGTTGAATGCGAACCTTAAACTAAACCAATGATATCTCCTGGAACTTCCAGTGAATCTGTGATAATGAAGGCTTGGAAACATGAACATGTTGACCCGAAAAATATATGTAGAAAAAAATGTGTCCGACAATATTCCAGTCGATGTGCAGTAGGTAATGGAAGAGCTGAGAACCAATTAGCCATGAGTAGAAAACTGAACCCAACAACAGAAACAGAGGAAACTGAACGAATGATAAAATAGAGGAAATAAAGAGAGAAAGCAAGTCTCTTCATCAATAACAGGAAGTGAGAATGAAATACAAAGACAACGTAGGATATAAGTAGGAAGAAGGCTGGGTTGAAAGAAGAAAGGAGAATTATATGGTATAAATGTTTATGCTAAAAAAAATGGTTAGTAGGAATTAGCAGTAAAAGATAGATCAACTTTATTCACACAAAGAAAGTGATAGGGTCATTAGCAATTCCTTCTCACAGATTTAGAAAGAAACAGATTTCTCAATTACAAAGTGTTTCTAAATATGAGAGCAGCTGAGACTACTCAGAAGGATCTCCTTCTTTCTCTAGTTCCTCTTTAGGCGAAACATTTAATCTCGTAATGACATATTTGATCGTGTAAGAATATCATAGTGCGAACATGACAGGGCTAGTTATGTTTTGTAGTAATTACTGGTAATTGTTGTTTTTATATTCATTTGGCATTATTGTGCATTATAGATGGAAGGGAAATGATTCCAGGCTCATCCCTTGCCTTGCTCATCCATTTCTCATCTCCATAAACGGTGTCGTTTGGATGAGTTAAGTCATATGACTTTGAAATAAAAATGACACACTTGCTAGCTTATTTCTGCGCATGTGACTTTGAAATAAAAATGCGAAGCCTTTTGCCTCTCCGCCCTTCTCGAACTCTGCTTTAAAATAACATGTGCTTGTGTCTTCATTCATTTTCTCAGCCTCTCTCAATTTCCCGCCTTCAAGCTCCAAAATCAGAATAAAATCTGTAATATGATTCAAATCTGTAAGACAATCAACAAAGAAGATAAGTAGAAAACTCTAATTTTAATTTGAGCAAATATGAATAAAATCTCAGCAAATATGTCTGATATTGCTGAAGAAAACTAATTGGGGAAGAACAAGACTGAAACTATAACTGAAGTCATTGAAATGTTTGAAGGAGAAGGCAAAGTTCTGAAAAAAAAAGGCAGAGGCAAAGCATGGGGCATGTGAGTGGCTTTCACTTTTTTCCCTCACGTGACTCACTAATCCAAACGCACCGTTTATGGGGATGAGAAATGGATGAGCAAGCCAAGGGATGAGCCTGGAATCATTTCGCATAGATGGAATGATTCTCCCTTAAGTATTATTGGTCATTTATTTCCTTGTTTGTAGGCTTCATTGAACATATGACTTCATGGGTTTGCTTATGGGCCTAATTAAGCATATTATTGAGCCCACATTAAGTCCCCTATTCACCTAGTTTGATTTTCATTAGACTTGGTCACTTGGGGAATACTTGTCACATGCTACCTTGTTGTTAATCATTAGCGTGATTGTGAGCTGTTGAACGTGTCTTCTTTGGATGGACAAGATTTTTATGGCACATTCACGTCTATGATTTCCCTCCATCTTGGTTTCTCCAACTTCAGGCCCTTCTTCTTCATTGACAACTTCAGGTATTTCCATTTTTTCTTTGTATTGCAATCTTCCAGTTTTTACTCTTGTCTTAAAGTGAGTCATTCTTCAATAGATCTTTTACATCCCTTTTGCCTTTTTAAATTTTTAGGGTTTAAAAATGTCAAGGTCTAGCTAGTAGTGATGCTACACTTATCAGTTTTACAAATATGTCACCGTGTTCTCAACCTCAAAGAAGTTGAGGATGTCTCTTGACTTAATTCATCAATGCTTATAGTAATATCTACATATAAGAATGAAAAGGAATATAAAAATACAACAAGAATAAATTATTCTCAATTGGTAAAACTGTAAAAAAATAATTAAGGTTGCTAAATTGTAAAAGAGACAAGTTAAGTCATAAACACCTAATACACATTAATAAATTTGTGAGAAAATACTCAAATGCCCTTAACAATTTGAGATTAGAGAGGGTGGAGTGGGAATCGAATGATGTGTTCTGTGAGGGTGGGGTAAGTGTGTGTTTTTAAGGGTATATGAGTCACTTGCCCAAATTTGTTAATGTGTATTAGGTGCTTATGACCTAACTTGTCCTTTGTACAATTTAGTAACCTAAATTGTTCTTTTACCAATTGAGAAGACTTTATTTGTCTTTTTCTAAAAAAAAAACAATTCAGTATGCATTCAATTACTTATGAGATATAGGATTGTATTTATATCATTTTGAATTGGACAACTTGAACTAAGTTGGAATTCAAATTCAAATTTTGAGAGATAGGGGGAAGGGAAAAGAAAGAGGCTAAGTGATAAGTTTTGTGAAAATGGAAAAAAGAAATGAGGACAAAAATGGCAAAACATTACTTATTAAATTAATAGCTTTTGAGGGAATAGGTTTATAATATATAGGATTACATGAAGCTAGCAGCCTACAAGTATCTAATCATACTGTCTCTTGATTTATTTAATTTGAAATTGAACCTATATTATGAGTCAATTTTTGATTGACTTAATTGATCGATTTTCTTTAATTTAACCATGTAATACAACAAAACATATTTTATTTATTATTGTATAAAATTGTAATTTTTTTAAAAAATACCTATTTTAACGTGAATATTAAATGTGACAAATAATGAGAAAAAAAAGTGAAGCTGATGTTAAAAAATTCAAATAAAAAATAATAGAGCAAGACCAAAGGATGAATCTTATTTTAGGGATGAAATTGAACACCTTTATTGAATCTTATATTTATATTTATGACTTAACTGTATGTTTTGTTTTTTACATTTAAAAGTAAATATTATTTTTAGTTATACCCATCAACTTCTGACCCAACCCTCAATCCTCAAAATGCAAAACAAACAAGAAGTATGCAATTTTGGTTGTTACACACACCCCCCCCCCAAACATATTCTCAAATCTCAAGGAAACAATAACCATATTTTGCCCTTCAAGTAATTATCATAGATCACTGGGTACCATGAATTAACACCGTGTACAATTTCACCAATGAAGTAACGAAAGTTGTCCAATTCATCCTCTGAAAAATGTAATACTAACATATCTAGTCAGGGGAAATTGGGCCACTTTAATTTCTTTAAGGGTGTAATTATACCAGTTTTAATTTAGAGTGTTCAGTGGTCCCAAATGGTTACTTGAATGACACAATAGAGTTATTGCCCTATTCTTAATATATTGCCTTTTCCTAATGACATCTTATGATTGTGCTTTAGGTTTCACAAAATTGTCCCTGCATGGAAAAATAGTACGATTAAAACAAACAAACAAACACAATGATAAAGGGCAGGCCATGCCTCTTCTTCGTCCCTATTATTTAGAGCCTTATTCAACATTATATGCAATATAATGACCTACAAGCATTAAGATCAACACCGTCATTTTTAACAACTCCCTTGGTTTCATCTCAAAATAATATTTGCAAAGCGCACACATCCATCAATGTATGTAATTTATAAATACTTTTTTTTTGGGAAAATTACAGTCAATCTTTATATATATAGAATCCGATCATTTACACTCAAATCCTGTAAAATCACCAAATTACATGTCAGTCTCTAGGTATATGGACATGCCTATCCATGCTAGTAAGATTACAATTTCACCCCTTTTCAGTTGAAAATAAAACTCAATGGCCTAAAAATAATTACAATAGGAACAATGATCATCTTTTTTTTAACAAATAATCACATCTAGATCCCTAGGGATTTTCCAATATAATTTGGTGATATCAAGCAATTTGATTGTGATAAATTGGCTATTGTCTGACCTATATATAGTTTGGCTAAAGTATATATTTTTTTATCTCTTATGTCTGCATCAAGTTTCATTTTATTCCTTTATATTTGAAAAAGTACATTTTTAGTCCCTTATGTTTGTATTAAGTTTTAATTTAATCCTTGATGTTTGAAAAGTACATTTTTATTCATTTTTTATTAACTTCATTAGTTTCACTTTTAGTCCCTAGGGATTTTCCAATATAATTTGGTGATATGACTGTGATAAATTGCCTATTGTGTGACCTATATATAGTTTTCTCTCTTTTGTTGTTTGTAACCCACCCATCAAGAGGTCCAACTTTAAACAAGTGCCGGATAATTATTATATTTTATATATTTGTACAAAGACTTTACTCAAAGTAGCACATAGTACGCATTGGAAACAAAATTAAACTAGAAATATATAGTACATCCTTAACCTACAATTATCGTTTAATCTCTACAATCAATAATCCAGGAATTTAAAATAATCGATCCATGATTATTTAATAATGGTTGAACAAGGTAGAAGAGAGTCTACAGCCTTCAAAAAGGATTTCTTTAAAGTGAAAATGAGATTAAGAAAATTCCTTTTGTAGACTTTTTGAAAGTGGCAAAAAACTTTAGGCGTGAAGAAAGATAATGCTATACACGAGAGAAAGGAATAACAACCTCCACCAAGTTACTTAGCTTTCATAATCTCTTGTCTCTATTCCAATTGCTATCTCGAAATATTGCATCAAGACTTTTTCATTATTTTCTTTTGCTTTATTAAGACACACACACACACACATATCACATATATACGTATATCATTTTATGACATTTAACAAACAATATCAACTATGACTTAATGGAGAAGAGTACTGTAATTTATAAAAGATAGAAATGACTTCACATAGTTCATACAATCTTTAAGCATTGAGTGTTAGCTTAAATCATTTTTTTCTCCATTTTCAAAACACTCATTATATGATTTACTTTTTCTTTGACACTTTCAACGATCTATATAACTGTCCAAACCCATTCAAATGATTTTCAATCATTTTTCCCCATCACATCAACCATCTTCACTTGTTTATATTTATTTTGATCAAGTCATTCCTTTAAAGAGAAGGATGATAATTCTAACCGTGTGAAATATATACTAGACAATTTTATTTCTTATCTTTTAATCGTTGGCGTTGCATATCAAAAAACAAAGCATATATCAAATTAGCCAAAGTTTAATGAAATTAACCAGTCAATTATTATTTAATACTCCGTAATAATCTAACTAACACGCTGAAAGTCTTTCCATGAAAATATAAGAAGTTGAAATACAAAATAGTGTATATATTGGAGCAAATCTTTTTTTTTTATACATAAATTTTAGGAAGGAGTTTAGGCTCAACCCAATCCAAGGGCAGGACACCTAACTCATGATCCACTGGGGCCTGTCCCTGTGGGCTCTGGAGCATGACCAGCAAGCCCTTTCTGTCTGTCCACACAGGTAGATTACTCTCAGCTTCACTTAGCTACGAAGATGTCTCCCCAAGCGCCCGCTTGGGGAGACAACAAAGTGTCACTCCCCAGGATCGAACTCGTGACGTGGTGGTCAACCCAACGCTCATTGTTCAATCCCTTCGCCACTGAACCCACGGACGATGGGTATATATTGGAGCATATCTAAATGTAGTAGTATACCGATATTTTTGGAAATGAATCATTGAATATTGATGCAAAGAACCTGAATAGGGACAACTTTCTGGGGAGCTTAATAATTTCATCACACCCATTGTCTTATATATTATTCTTCCAATGCACACTCAATTCATCTCCCACGCTTTACATTAATATTAATATAAATTAAAAAACAATACCCACTGGCCTCTACGTACCATATATTTTGTGTGTTTTTTGATGATGAGTGTATGGTTTATTATAGAGAGAGTTGTCAAAATCACCTGACCAATCCGGATGGTTAGACCGCACTAAAAATAAACTATTGTCCATATCAATTTGTGTTTCATGATTTTACCGTGTATATTATTCAGTTAGACTGAGCTGTTTCGGGTCAGGACCCAAAATTTAACCAAAAACCGGAATGGTTTTATAAAACCGGCCAGTCCAATTTGAAACAAAAGAATGCTAACAAGAAAAAATAAATCCAAATCCAACAAGTTATTTGCTTGAATGTAGTTACAAAAAAGAACTTAATTCCTTAAATATATTATTCCTTTTACTTCTTTTGTGGAAATTAAGGGAGTAAATTAGACAATTAAATTATATCATATGTCATATGTAATTAGATTATAGGTTAGATTATAAATAGAATAATTGACTATCTAAATTGATTAATTTTGAATTTTTAATTTATTTAAAAAAGTAAAAGTGGTCTTATATAATTAGGATAAGAGGGAATATATTAAAATTTCAAATATTTTCTTTAATTATTACGTCTTTGACTGATAATCCAATCGATCCAACCACATGAATCGTGAGTGGCTGCCCTCTTCAGTTTGTCTTCTAGTACTGCTTTTACAACCTTTTTTCTGAAGTACAAAGGGAAGTTCAAAGCTTGAATTATACAAGAGCACTGCTATCTATCATTCCAAGTTGATGTGGAGTAAAGGCATTGTGCCTCATTCCTCTGTGATCAAATCTAAGCAATAATTCTCTAATGGCCCGGTGTCAAGAAAGTGACATAGTCCGTCAAATTCGAATGTGTTATTCAGGCTAGAAGGTATGCACATTTAATGCCCTCCTTGTAACATTGGAATATCTCCAAGTCTCAAGTACAGTGAATGATTTATCTGAGCTCAATTACCTCATAATATATTGGATGATCAAGATCACAGTCTACAAGAAGTAACTGAATTACCTCCGTTGAGTCTGAGTGAAGCATAATCTTCGTCAAGCTCAGTTGCCCAGATAGTGTCTAATAACTCCACAACATGTTGTTTCACCTCTATTGTTGCAAGAGTCACTCACATCAACTCGAACACACCCCTGTGGTGGTGGGTGCTACTTCGTCTCTGTTCGATCAGGGATCCGAAATATTTGGTGTCGATAGCGGTCATTTTCAACACCTTCTTGTAACTGATGTATGCATCTGGGAACAACTGCCTTGTGGTGATCATGCTTATTTTCAAAAGCTCTTCTACATCTATTATTTTATTACAACATTGATTATAGGAAAAACTAAGGGGTAATTAATTAGAGGTCCTTCATAAGGGAGTTAATACTGGAAAAATACCAAAAGTTGAAAATATTAATGTAGGGTCCCAAGGGACCTCACATTAATATATTTGAAAAGTGAAAAGACAGTTTTACCCCCTAGCCTAAAAAAAAATTACCCCTCCCTCCTCCCCTACCCCCACCCCTTCCTCCTCCCTCCTCTCCCCCCAGCCTCCGCCCCCCCACCCCCAGCCTCCTCCCTCCTCTCCCCCACCCTCCACCCCCCCACCCTCAGCCTCCTCCCCTGCCCCCCCACCCTCAGCCTCCCTCCTTCGGCCCCCCACGGCCCCCCACTCCCCCTCCCTCCTCGGCCCCCCACCCCCACCCCCACCCCGTCCCCCCTCCCTCTTCGGCCCCCACGGCCCCCCCACCCCCACCCCCTCCCCCTCCCTCCTCGGCCCCCACCCCCACCCCCACCCCGTCCCCCCTCCCTCTAAATAAATAACAAAGTCTTCAAATATAAATATAAATAAACATTAAATAATAACATTCAACGAGTCATCTAAGAGTGCACATCATCATCACTGTCATCAACGACATTTGATTGTGCTTCACTATGAATTGACTCCTCTCCACTAACAAAATATCAAGTCTTTGCAATTCTTCTTTACCATCATATGCACTATCTCCTCCATCATCTAAGAAAAGAGAAAAAAAAAATTAATTGTCCTTCAAGCATGTATAAAAAAGAAACAAAAAAATCATAAATTGAATAAAGAATCATATGTAATTTTTTTAAAAAAATAAAACTTGGAAACAGGCCTAAAATACGGGCCGGCCCGCACGGGCCCTAGGCCCTAAAGGGCCGGCCCTAACAGGCCCGCTATCCTATTTTTCCACCAAAACAGCAGGCCCGGCCCTCCTCGGGCTTGCATGAAAACGGGCCGGCCCGACGGGCCAGACCCATATTACCAGCTCTACCCCTTCGGCCCTTCCTCACCTCACAATATGCTTTTTATATATATTTTCTCCTATTAGACAAAAACCAACTAACACAAATTATATACTCGTCCGGTTCTATTTATAGGCTAGAGAGAGAATGTATTCTTTGTCCTATATATAAATCACTTCATTAAATATTTCACTCAAATATATAAGTTTATCTTTTATTTATTATATGTCAGTTTTATTTTCATATGATGAGTGAATATTAAGTATTGATACAATAGAAAATTTGTTAGATTTTAGTGGAAAATGAATGAATAAAACATGGTGAAAGTGACTTATAAATAAGACTATGAGAGGACCTAAATTGGGGAAATAAAGAAAATAATTACTCTTTCCATTCCTTAATATAAGAGCTCAAAATTTAAATAATTATGATCCAAAATATAAGAGTTTATTTTATATTTTTTCATCATTTAATATATATTTTTTTCTTGTGTACCTCTAACTCTCTTTTATATTTATTGATGCTTATATGTTTCACTATTTTAATAGTATCATAATAAATAAGGGTAAAATTAAAAAAAAAACATTAACACCAAACATTCAATTAACTTTTATATGTTTTCATAAGAAGCATGTTTTGATGGTTGTTATTATAATACATAACAAAGGGAGTAGTATATTTTTATCTAAAGTATAGTTCTAGTCCTTTATGTTTGCATTATGTTTCATTTTATCCATTTTCGTTAGTTTAATTTAACGAAAATTTTTAACCTATCAAATCAAAATTGTGATTTGATAAAAATGACTAATTTTTAAAATTAAAACATAAGAATAATCATATTAAAAATTTTAAATTTAACTAATTTTATAACTAAAACTATACTTAAATAAACCTATATTTTTAAGCGGCATTCAATACAGTTAATTAAAAAAGAAAACCGTTAAGATATATTGCTAAAAATAATTAAAAAAAAGGTTAAAAAATCCAACCAAATCTATAGAATGCTCCATGTTTTTTTATTTTTTCAGTAGTGTCTGTACAATACAGACTACAGACTGCACAGAAGGACAAACTACGAAGTCTCTCCCCCGTTATCCTCGCGTTGGTGATTAAAAAATACGCACCAAGTGCTTACGTTAGCATCACCACCAACCCCGCGCACGTTAGCATCAGTACAGCAAACAATCATCCCCAACCACCACTTTCTCCACCGCAAAAAAAAAACATATCAACATTCACAAAAAAAAAAAAGTTAACCAAAATCTCCATAAATACACACACATTTCTCACTACTCAGGAATAGTAACAAGCACAGGTCGCCAACCTCTCTTAAGAAACCTATACCTAAACGCCGCCGACAAAGGCCGGAGAGAGGCGGCGCCGCCGCTCCGGAAAACAGAAACAGTACGGAATCTGCCGGAGCTGGAAATCGCCGGCGAGAAAGACTCATGCGGTGATGGGTCTTCAAAATCTGGACTCCTCTTTTCTTCACAGTCATCGTCGTCGTCGTGGATGGACGGCGGAGAGGAGATGAAGAGATCTTTGAGTTTGCGGCGGACTCTGACCTCGTCGGCGCCGGGGGAGTGGGGCGGCGGATCTGCGTGGCGGCGGCGGTGGAGGAACATGCGGAGGGTCCGGCGGCGGCGGAGGTGGATGACGGGGCTGGCGGTGGGGCTGCGGGTGGGGCTGCCGGCGACGGCGCACTGGGTGGCTAAGAGCTTGAACTTGTGGAGTGTAGCCATTGGAGGAAGAAGAAGAGAGAGGATTATAAGGAAGGGATTGGGATTGCTTGCTGGTGAGAGAAAGTGAGATCTGGGGGCATTTACATTTGATTCTGATTCGGATTCGATGAGGTTGTTTTCTTTTCTTTTGTTTTTTTTTTTGGCTTCTCTTTTTGGTTGTTTGGGATTTAGGAGTGTGAGGAGAAGAGAGGATAGGAGGAGGATGAAATGGGAATAAAGAGGGATTATTATGAGTTATGAGTGTGTGTATTTCTCGGTGGAATATGAGTGCCGGCAGACACGTGGCTTTAGCACGTGGCATGCGTTTTTCCTTTTGTTTTTTGGTTTGGGAACTTGCACAACAAAAATAACAAACGCAAATTTCTGTTACTATGTCCATACACATACACAATCCAGTCTGTTTTGGTGGTGGAAAATGGGAGGTTAGAAATGAAAATGAAAAGTGGAATAGACTTCAGCATGTAAAAAGTTGCTTGATATGACCTATTTATATCAGTTTGAAATCGATTTTAAGGTATTAAAATCGATTTTAAGCAAGGATAGTAGTGTAATTGTCTCATGTCACTGTTACAATAGAAAAAATGAGTCACATTAAACAACTTTTTAGCTTCAATTCCCACAACCAAACAAGCTCACTCTCTCCAATAAACCTTTTCACATATACAAATAAGAACATAAACGGATAAAAACATGTTGAAATGGAAGCATTTATTATATTTAATATAATTAGGTTTAATAAAGTTTTTCACTTTTAATTTATCATAAAAAAATATAAATAAAAAAAATTTCATTTTGCTGGTGAATCTTGAACGTATGATCTTTGCCGGTGTCGGAGGAGATATGTTGCTTCATTTGCTGCTCCATAATAGTGTCAGAGGTTGAAGAAAAAGAGAGGGCATTTTTGGCGATTTCCTTAAAAGAATTGTTGAGGGCAAACATGGCTACGTGTGAAGTTATGCGTAAAAAAATAAACATTCATGTAGAAACCTAATCTTGCAAAAAAGTGCTAAATGAATATTAACAATAAGGTGACTCTAGTCCCACTTTAATAACTATGGATCCAGCCAAACTATATGGTCATTTTACCTTCATGCAAAGAATAAATAGGGGAATCCATCGTCCGTGATTTCAGTGGCGAAGGGATCGAACAATGAACGTCTGGTTGACTACCATGTCGTGAGTTCGATCCTGGGGAGTGATACTTAGTTGTGTCTCCATCTCGGTGTTTGGGGAGACATTTCTGTAGCTTAGTGAAGCTGAGAGTAACCTATCTATGAAGACAGAAAAAAAGAGCTTGTTGATCATGCTTCAAAGCCCACAGTGACAGATCCCAGTGGATCATGAGTTAGATGCACTGCCCTTGGATTGGGTTGAGCCCAAACTCCTTCCTTAAATTTTGTAACAAAAAAAAGAATAAATAGGGGAGAGAGATTTCAATGTTCATGACAAAAGTGTCCACTCACATGCCATTTTTGTCTTTCCTTATTCTTCCAAAGCAATATCACTGACAATATCTTCGTCAACTGATCAAGTTTATACTCAACGCATCCATCGCTCCTTTCCAGTTTCCATTGTAGCATACTAACATTTGTGTTCCCCAAAGGTCCAAACCCCAATGGACTCTCCGGTCGTCTTGCCCATCCTGGCTTCGCTTTGTTGAACCCACAGCGAGCCAACTAGAATTCATATCCCGTACTCATACTTCGGCTCTCCACTCTTGTAATATTTACTCAAGTACTCAACCAATAATTCATCAATAGCCTAATTACTATCATAATCATAGATAGAAAAGTCCCCAAGAAAACCCATCATAATTAAATCAAACCATTATTTCACAATATTAAATTTCTAATGCGGAAGTAAGTAATTCTCAATTAGAAATTAGAATGTTACATCAGGCCAGGCCCATCAAAAAACACGATTGAACTAACAAACAAGCCTATTTAATTTATGTATGAAGTACGTACTTTCATATTGTTATGAGGTCTAGGCATTTATGTTTCGACCTATTTGGTGGCCTAAGCTTCGTGGCATGTCGGTGTATTTTGATATATCAGTGTTTAGATTGACTTTATAAAAAAGTGAATTATTTTTAAGTCATATTGAAAATAAGTCACATTGTGTTATGTATTTATGTTTGAATTGACTATGAAAATTTAATTTATAAGTGATTTATTTTCTATAAATCAAATTGTATATGGTTGGATTAGTTGTGATTAAATGTGTAAGATAAGTTAGAATTTGTGGGGTCTACTTTATAAGCTACTTATAAATTGAAAATAAGTCATTTCTTTTTACTTATGAAATAAACTACTCAATTTAAATAAATTAGTTCAAAAAATATAATTTCAGCCAAACATCCCAAAAACACAATCTCCTTAAAATAAGTAGTTTATTTGGGCAAAATAAGTCCGGCCAACACATCATAACTCTAATAAGGCTCCAGGCTAAGCCAAATCAAGTTTAGATCACCTAAGAATGACTATCTTAGAAGACAAGTCATGCTCAAACCAATCCACCGCAAAACAGGTCATGCTTGTTATGGATTAGTTTCGGCCTAACGAAATCTCTTTCCGCCCTTACTAACAAAAACCTCCCGGCAAACATTGACACACAAGCCACCAAAACAAGCCGAACACTTCCTAAAGAAGCTAGTGCGCGCACACATGGAAAGCGTCTATCACACAATTATTGTGTAAGATCAAGATCATGATATGGTCCGTCTAGTTGCTTAAAAATATTTCTAACCTTTTCATGTAGATTGAGAAAAGTTGATTGTTTTTTTTTTTTGTTAAGAAAATTCAATATTTCAACTATACTTCTATATATTAACCAAATCATGTCATATATAATATCTATAAGCAGCCAGAGCCCTCATTATTTCAACTATAATATCTATTAAGTATATAATATGTTTATAATTTATTAAGGATTTTCGAACTGCCCTCATTGATACTCATTCAATAATAATCAATTAAGAGATGGAAATGATTAAGTAAGATAGTTGAGATGCTTCAAAGAAAAACATGTCATATAAACTAAATTAAATTCCTTATTCTAATTAAATATAGTAGATATTAATTTAACTAAATTTAATTAAGCCCTTGAGTGAATATTAATTTGAAGTTGTGGCATAATAATGGCCGAACTTCATACTAACATGACTCAATCATAGACTCTGTGTTTTAGTCAAAATTGAGTGACTAGTTAGCTTGATTGACAACCTAACCAACCAGCTGATAAAAAAAATATAACCAACCAAACCATTTAATTTGGTCTTGTTCTTCAACCTGTCCTTATTACATTCAGTGCATAAGCTTAATCATGTTTATTATTTGTCAATAATTTTTCTCTTTCTACTTCCACCATGTGATCCTCCTATTCAAATTTAATAGATAAGCCTTCGAGACAAAATGCCCTACCCTTAACCCCCACTAAATCAATTTCCGAGTAGATCCTAGCTTCATAATCAATATCCAAGGGGAGAGAATAAGATAAATGATTTTTTTTTCTTATTACTCCTTCTCTTGTTCCATTATAGAGACTTACAATTAATTGATTTGTAGCACTAAAAAAGCACCAATGTTAATATTTTGCATAAGATCATAAAACTACACCCTCGAAATATATAAAGTCATTTGTAATGTGTCATCATTAAAGGGAGATCAGAGTTAAAAACTAGAAATTTGGGAGATTAATTAAAGTGGACACTACAAAAAAAGGGCAGATCTGCGGCGGGTATTTTCCCAGCGTAGGGGCGGTTCTAACCGCCCCCATGGCGCTCTGGCGGTCAAATTTACCGCCGGCGATTTTAACGTGGCAACGCTGCGTGGGGGCGGAAAGATTTACGCTGTAGCTCCCTTGACCAACCGCCGCTACGCGTTGGGACGGACGTAGGGGCGGACCAACCCGCCGCCAAATTTTTTTATTTTTTTTTAAAAAAAAGGCATGGGGGCGGTTACGACCGCCGCCATGTGATTTTTTTTTTTTTTTAAAAAAATCAAATAGTGCCGGCGTATCGAACCGCCGACATGCTGTTATATTTACTAAAAAAAAATTGCTTCATGCGAACAATTTAATGATAATGACTTAAATTGAAGACCGAAAAAGGAATAAAAACAAGAAAAAAAAAACAAAACAAATGCAGCAAAAATTAATTTTATTGTAATATATATGAAATAAATATATACTAAACCATCAAGCACAAAAAGATCATGTCCAAAATCCATAAGATATATTACGAAAACAAAATAATAAGAAATAAAAACAATCAGATATAATAAAATAAAAAAGAAAAAATAAACAATACCTATACCAAAAGCAAGACAAACTTTTAGACATCATGTGTGCACCAACAATGAAAACAACAAGAAACACAAAAGGGAGAAAGTGAGAAAGAAGAGATTGCGCGCGGTAGAAATGGGGGGGGAGGTTATTTATAGGGAGAGATAGCAACGTGGGGGTGGGCGACCGCCCCCACGCGATAGTAAATGCACACAAAACTCTGTGCGCCTTGGGGGCGGTTGCCCGCCCCAACGTGATTTTATTTTATTTTTTAAATTTTTTTATTCGCGTTGGGGCGGTCGACCGCCCCCAAGCGACATGAAATGCGCACAAATCTCTGTGCGAAGTGGGGGCGGGTGACCGCCCCAACGTGATTTTATTTTATTTTTTTTAAATTTTTTTATTCACATTGGGGCGGTCACCCGCCCCCACGCGACATGAAATGCGCACAAATCTCTATGCGCCGTGGGGGCGGGTAACCGCCCCAACGTGATTTTATTTTTTTTTATAAATTTTTTTATTCGCGACCGCCCCCACGCGACATTGCCGTGGGGGCGGGTGACAGCCCCAACGTGATTTTATTTTTTTTTTAAATTTTTTTATTCGTGTGGGGGCGGCCGTGGGGGCGGGTGACCGCCCCAAAGGGATTTTATTTTTTTTAAAGTTTTTTATTCGCGTTGGGGCGGTTCCGACCGCCCCAACGCACCGTGCCAATGAAATTTTTTTTAAGTTTTTTTTATGCTGCGTTGGGGCGGGTATTATTTTTTTGACCGCCGCAACGAATGCCCCACAAAAAAAAAAATTTCCCTCGCAACTCGCCCTCGGATGGCTTAGACCGCCGGAACGCGTTTTCGTGGGAGCGGTTTTTGGCGAACCGCCGGGACGCGAGCGCGGCTAATCGCCGCTTCTTTTGTAGTGGGATTTTGATATTTACTTACAATCACAACAAACCTTTAATATGGTTCAAGGATAGATACAAAATATGGAGATAGATACAAAATATGGAGGCATGCAACTTGCTTCCATCGTGAGTGCACCATGGCTAACTAAGGCTAGAGTTGCTGACAAAGGGCAACCTGTAGGTTATGTGGTGCGGGCTCATGTTGTTTGAAATGCTATTAAAAAATCCACCCTAACTTGTTTTTTTATTTATGATTGCGAAAAATATTAACAAGTAAGATGGATAGTTACAATAATAACCAAAAAATTGGAACTACTTTTTGACCAAAAAAAGTATGAATGCAAATTGGGAAAAATTAAGACATCGAAATTCATGTTAGAAACAATATGGGTTAGAAACTAGAAAGTATTCATTTAGAGTTAGCTTTCACATAGTATTTTGGATCTTATTGACCCTAAGAACAATACGGGTAAAGAGGTTTCACTTTCAAATTACATTTTTAAAACAAAATATAATATGGTGGGTAGTCGGCCAATTCATGAGCTAGCTCCACTACAAAAAAAGGCCCATTCCGGCGCACGCATGCCGGCGTTTTGATGAAAAACGCCTATCCGCATGTACATATAGGCGTTTTGAGTAAAACGCCTAACTGAAACGCCGTTAAATTTGGCGCGCACTTTCCGCCTTTTTTCCCGCGTTTACCAACCGGCGTTTTGGTAACCCCAAAACGCCGATATGTATATTTTATTTGAAAAAAAGAGGCGTCTGACATTTTTTAATTTTTTTTACAGGAAAAAAGCATATAGGCGTTTTGATCAAAACGCCGATATGCGATTTAATAATAATTAAATCGCATATAGGCGTTTTGCAAAACACCTATATGCTTTTTATTATTTTTTAATGCATATCGGCGTTTTGCCAAAATGCATATCGGCGTTTTGCTAAAATGCCTATATGCTTTTTATTATTTTTTAATGCATATAGGCGTTTTGCCAAAATGCATATAGGCGTTTTGCCAAAACGCCTATGTGCATTATTTAATGTAAATAATGCATATTGGTGTTTGACAAAATGCCTATATGCATTATTTAATTTTAAAATATATATGGGCGTTTTTCAAAACGCCTATATGCGTTATTTTAATGTTTTTTGTACCGGCGTTTTCCCAAAACGCCGGTATGCACCTCCGTTCCCTATAAATAGCTCCTCCTTCCTTCACCTATGTCGCTCATTTTCTCCTGTTTTTCTTCTCATTCGTCTTTCTCCTTCAATGTTGTTGTTGTTTTTGATTTTATGGTTCTTGGTGACATTTCTTTTGTAATGTTGATATATGTTTGATCTTATGGTTTTTCTTTTACATATTGTTGTTGTTGTTTGATTATATATATATTTATGTATCATGTTTTCTGAATTATGTTTTTTATTCCTTATATTTATGTCTATTATTGTTATTGTCACTTTGGTGCTTATCTTTTGTTCATTTTTTACCATTTTTCGCCCCGGTTTTAAACAACCAAGACGAAAAATGGTTTTTTTTTTTTGAAAAAATGCGGACCGACGTTTTGGGAAAGCGCCGGTGTGCGTGAATTAAATAATATTATATTATATCACACATCGGCGTTTTGGGTAAAACGTCAATTGCTAATATAATATTATTTTCCTGGGTTTTGTTTCCGGCGTTTTGTCCTCGGGGTGGCGTTTTGCAAAACGCGGATGTGCCGCTTTCCCACGGTAAATTTTTAGGTGTGTTGCCAAAACGCCGTAGCGTCATTCCGCCGGAAAATTTCGCCAATACGAGGCCAAATAAAACACCGATAAGAGCCCCGTTTTTTGTAGTGCTACTAAATGTGTGCGTGACTCACCTTGTGGCAATTGAGAAGTCCCACAATAAAAGACACCTTTTCCTGTATCAACAACCACGAAGAAGTAAACTACTAAATGATACTTTTTTTTTTCAAATCAAGACTACTCCAGCAAGCCTGATTCTCACTTTTTTGTGTGTGTGTATATATATATATATATATATATATATATATATATATATATATATTTCGAATTTTTTTTTGCTCTCAAATCAAGACTATTCTAGCAAGTCTAATTCTCACAGAGAAGGATAAACAAATGGAAGATGGCGTGAATGAGTGCGTAGAGAAAAAAAATGGTTCTTGGTGAAAAAATGAAAAGAAAGAGATGATGGATAATGATTTGAAAACCTGAAACTTTGCAACCAAGCTCTGATACCAATCTGATGTGGACCTAATAGGAACCTGTCCTAGAAAACCCAGAAATTACATCTGATGTGGACCCAATAGGAACCTGTCCTAGAAAACCCAGAAATTACAAATTGGATTACAAAACACGGAAGCTAAAAGAAAAACTAGAAGAAGATAATGATCAAGAGACTAGGAACCCAATAAACACACGTTCCAGAAAACGTTGGATATATTAAACCCAACACCCAATGGAAACCGGCTCAAGAACTCCAAGTATAGAACACAAGAGTCGATCAATCCCTTATGTCAGGTAGTATCCTCACAAGAATACTGTAACATCCTGGGAATTTAATACAGGATTAGAAAACACTTTTAGTAATGACCAACAGGAAATTAGAAATTTTTAGGATTGTTGGGAAACTTTGGATAATTTGAAAGTTTTGGGAAGTAAGTCCTTGAAAATAATCGATAAAATGGTTGGGAAATTAAGAAATTATAGAAGTTTATGAAATTTAAGAGATTGTGTAAGTAAGGAGGTTGGATGAGATAGAAATCAAAAAGGGGTATTATGGTAATTTTCTCTAAATACCTATTTAATATTATAAACATATAATAAAACACAACATTCTCCTTCTTCATCCTCACTTTCGGCAGCCCCCACCTCCCCTCCATTTCCATTTTTCTTTCTTCCTCAAATCCACACCATCTCATTTTTCCTCACCTCGATCCAAACCTCACCCATTTTGTTTATCATTCTCTCTTCTTCTATATTATGGGGTGAATTAAAGACTAAATTGTTGTTTTCTACCACTGCACATCCCCAAACTGATGGACAAACAGAAGTGGTAAATAGGACACTCTCAACTTTGTTACGTGCCATTATCCAAAAGAACTTGAAAAATTGGGAAAAATGTTTGCCACATGTTGAATTTGCATATAATCGCACTGTTCATTCTACTACATGCTATTCTCCATTTGAAACTGTGTATGGTTTCAACCCTTTGACCCCCTTAGATATTCTTCCATTACTTTGCAATGAACATGCTAATCTTGATGGTACTAGAAAGGCAGAATTTGTGCAGGAATTACATGCAAAAGTTCGAGCAAACATTGAGAGGAAGAATGAATTAAATGCAAGAGCTGCCAATAAGGGTCGCAAGAAGGTGTTATTTCAACCTGGAGATTGGGTTTGGGTGCACTTTAGAAAGGAAAGATTTCCAGCTCAACGGAAGTCTAAACTTTCTCCAAGAGGAGATGGGCCATTTCAAATACTTGAAAGGATAAATGATAATGCATACAAAGTGGATCTACCTGGTGAGTATAATGTTAGTGCTACATTCAATGTTGCAGATTTATCACTTTATGATGTAATCAGAGATTCGAGGACGAATCCTTTCGAGGAGGGAGGGAATGATGGAGATCAACGTGAGAAAGCTTCAAAGGAGGAGAAAGGCACTGAACAAGGAGGAAAAGATCATGGGAGGAAGTCCAGTAGTCAAAGAGATCCATTACAAGGCATTGGAGGCCCAATGACAAGAGCAAGGACCAAAGCTATGAAAGAGGCCTTGAATTGCTTGACTAGAGAGCTTAATGAGATGGAGCCTATTTATTTAGAAGAGTCATCTTTCCTTATGTCCAAGAAGAGCCCAGCAAAGTTGGTGACATTTTCAGAAGCCCATCAGCTTGATGTACAAGGCTCATGTGCAGTCCAAAATGAAGAATTCACTTAAAATATCCGCAAGTGTACGGCTCGTAAAATATGATTAAAATATATGTGAAAATATAGTAAAACTAAGGAGTCATTACAACCAAAATTTTTGATTAAAATATCCGCAAGTGTACGGCTCGTAAAATAGTAAAATCAAGGTCGATCCCACAGAGACTCAGACAATTAGTACTTAGGCATTAGAATTCCTACTTTCATTTAAGTTGAGTAAGAGAAGAAATTTGATTTCATAAACTAATGAAAAAGACTAATTTATATCTAAAAGGAACTACGATAATAAGGGTGAAATTCACGAGTAAAAGGAACAACCTAGGGTCACTAATCCCTTATTTGCTTCTCAGATTTTATTCCCACTAATTAATTATGAATTAACTCCACTAGCTAATCTAGAGTACTAGTGTCTATAAATGTCTTCCGGTCCACTTACATCCTTACCTAACTTAATTACACAATGTCTTGCACTAATTTACTAGACTAATTTATCTCAGTACCGCTCTAATGTGACTATGTAGGGCTTTTAGGTATATTCCTATCCTAGTCGCAAATCAGATTATAAATCCAATCCTACGCTATTTAATCTCATGGTCAATTTAAAATTCCCTCTTCCGAGTCCAATCATAAATTCCCTAAACATGTCTAATGGTGGCCAATCACTAAACAAGTTAATCAATAATAACAAGATTAAATAAACTAATTAAAATTAACCAAAACTAAACAGTGGGAAATAAATTATCTAAGTCACAAATAAGTTCATAGTGCCCTAGGTTGTAAGAGAAAATTAGCCACACATAAGTTCCAAGTTAATCCCAACAAACATTAAAACTAAATCTGAAATCATAGTGCCAAAATGAAGTTCTAATGTAGCAATACCAAATGCTCCCAGTTCTGATTCAAAACTCCCCACAGTGCTTCACTTGCGTTTCGTCCTCTTCTCTTGTGTTCAGCTCTCAGCTTGCGTGCTTCTTCTTCAGCGTGTCTGTATGTATGTGTGAACTCTTGTGCGCCCAGCCCTTTGTACGTGAACTCCCCCAAAAATCTCTTCCTGCGTGAACGTCTCTGTGTGTATATATGAGACAAAATCTCCACCTCCCTTATTTCCTTTTCCCTCTAGACTCTTTCCTCTTTTGCTGCGCTGTGATATTCCTTCCTAATTGAATGAATCCAATCAGCTCCTTTTCATAACTTCAGCTGCCTCTCCTTTCCTTTTTAGTCTCGCCACTTTCCTTTTCTCTTCTCTAGAATGTTTAGGAATCCTCTCCCAATCAGCTCCTTACTGCAGCTTCCTTTTCCTTTGTGTATTTGTATATGGATTAATTGAAAAGCCCACAATGCAAGCCCAAAATCAGTCCATGTACTCAACTCCTCTTTGCTTAATTCATTCCTTCTTTTGCCTTTTTTTCTTTATTTAGAATCTGCATATATAAAAGGCAACTAAAAAAAATACTTGTCCCAAATATATTATTTACTTCACTTTCCTATTTCAATTCATAAATTCCTAAACTTTATTTCACATCAAGACTCTTTTTAATTTCTTAACAAAAATCCCCTTATTTTGAATTGATGACTCCTAAATATGATTAAAATATATGTGAAACTATACTAAAATTAAGGAGTCATCAGGTATCAATCCACATGTTATATTATGCGAGCTTGTGCATTCCCATACTTTAGCATGCTTCTGTCAAATATGATTAATGTTGATGATGTCTAATATAAATTAAATTACATATAATAAGGGACCAAAAGTATATTTTAACCTTAAAAAATTGAAGCCCTTGAGAAAACAATTTTTTTAAAATGATCGAACATGTTGTATTTTGAAAACAAAACTATTTTCCAACATGTTTGAAACAAATTGACCGAGTCGAAAGGGTTATATGAAATAGAAATTTTTGTGTAAACCTAATGCACTACATCATTGTAGTCATCAATCACAAGTAAACACATACATTATGATGTAAAATTTTGAATTTAATGTGCGCGTAAAAATAGGAACTAGCCAATGAAAAAACAATTTTTAAAGCACAATGAAAAACAATTTAAATTTCATATTTTCAATGTTTTTTTATTTTACAATGTAAATAAAAAATGTTTTTCAAGGTTAGTTGAGTTTTCAGTGTCAAACAAGCAGGATTAATCGCGCGATGCGCGAAATATGTAATTGACAAACGACAATGAAAACAAAAGAAATTGGATGGATTGAAATGAAAGGAGAAAGTAGGTATGGCTGGAAAGGTGTAGAAAACGTGGGAGTGTGGTCCTACAATGGATTGAGAGTGGAAGAATTCAAGTGCTAGCACTTGTAAATATTTGGCAAGTATAAATCAAAACACCACTAAGGTTACATTGATAAGCAGAAAAGATTGTTACTAAAAATATGCCGGGAAAAAAGACAGAGTCAACAATTGTAATAAGACAAATGAAATAGAGGGAATACAACAAAATAAGCACAAGACTAAAACTTCTCAAATGAGTCTCTTGAAGAGAACGTAAAACAGAGAAATTATTCAAAGCATAAAAAGGTACAACTATATTAAAAAGCGAAATTGTCAAGAAAGGCAAAATTTAGAAGTGTTATATACACTTCATTATAATGGAAGTTGTGCCAAAAAGAAAGTGAGATATTATATATGTATGTTATACACAATTTTAGCAATGCAAATGATGTAGTCAACAGCAAATAAATAAACCCAAGAATAAGCATCAATAAAACAATGGAATTGCATTTTGTATATGAAAAAGTACAAGACAAAAACTGTTTTGAAAGGAATATTACTACTTGTTAATATTGGTCCTTTCCTACTCCACTTTAAAACAAAGAGATAACCTTTATTTTATTAAATAACAGACCAAAATATTCTCACTTCTCACTTCTTTCACAGGCTGAGTAATCTGCACAATTAATTAAAGAAAAATCAAAGGGAGAAATCTGGTGTAACAACGCTGATTGAACAACCAATTTAATGAAAAATATGGTTAGAAATACAATGGATACAACAAATCTAATTCAAACATCTTATCGAGATAGCTACACCACAACTTTGGTCCAAAAAACTGGTGCAATTTAATACAACACCTGAATCAAATTATGATTTAATTCTGGTCCAAACAAATGAGAATCAATTCTAGTTCAGATCTAAGTGATTGGGCAAAATCTGGTGTTATGCTAACAGTTCACTTATTCAGCATGTGCCTAGCATTGTAACCATTGATATTTTTTCCTTCTAGGAACTTATTCCATGTAAAAGTGTACGAAACATGGTTATACGACACAATATAAAACGAATTATGATACCACCATAAATAAATCAGCATCTAAATCAAATTTATGTCTGTACTACTTTAAAATTGCTAAAACATGAATATATAAGAAGATCCAGACCTATGGAGTTTTACAATCCAATTGAACTAAAGAAAAATTCAAAGATAAAATGCAAATGTAATCAAACTATGAAAGAAATATTCATGAATATGATATGATGGCAAGATATGTAGGGGCCATTTTTGGCATTCAATCAATTCACACACCCGATTTTGATCATGAATGAAACATCACACCTCTTGGCATATAAATCAGAAATATCAATAAATTCTACTCAAACTTTTTGGAATGAGTTAATTATAAAGCAATCTATTAGACCTTTCCTTAGCTCTATTCGTTGAGCACATTTTCTCCATGAAAGAATAAATAAGTAGCATATAGAGAAATATGCAGTGATCCTTAAATTCTAAAAACAAAAATATATGGATTCTTTAAAGAAATTATTTTTACATGTTTCATAGGATAGAATAAATAGAGAGCCTCATTATTTTTCATACACCATCTACAAAGAAGAATGAAGCTAAAGGCAGTCCCCATATGAATAAAACCAGTCTAATGCTCCATGAATTGTGACAACACAATTAATTATAGTTAGATTAAAATACTGCCCAAGAATTAGGCATAGAAAACTAATAAAAACCAATTTACCAAAGCATCTTTAACTCCTCTGCTCTGATCCATTTGTACTTCAAAAGGAAAAGCAGCCACCAACAAATTAAGCAAAACAACTATGCATCAACACTAAACCTGAAAAAAATATTAATGAAGATATTAATACTCACATGAAATTTACTTACATTCTACAAGGTTTTTAAGCTTAGATTTCATGAGTTTTATGAGAATAAGAACTGTGAGGGCTTTATCTAAGCAGTCAACTATATCCCACATGTCACAGCAATCCAAAACAAAACTGAAAGATACACAGAGCAGAAAGTTGTTTCAGATTTCATATGTAATGAAACCATATGAATGGAGTTATAGTTATATACCTTCACTAATGATTTTAATAAATCTACTGTTAAGGGAATCTACATGCATACTAATGTGACCATCCTCTTCCATTGCTTAGCTTCACAATGATAGGTTACAGTTTACCAATTCCATTTTTAGTTGGTAAATAAACAATTACATATCCAGTCTAATGTAAACATGTATCACATCTACATTAAGCAGCAACTGAACCATTAAAGGTCAAAGAACCAAAGCCTGAGAATTAACATGTTATATAAGCAATATCTCCGGCGATCAGACTAAAAAAGAGAATAATAAATTAGCCACGGCCAAATGGAAGATCTTCATATTACTTTTTTATATTTGCCACCCAAAAAATATCTCTATACCATTTTTGCATGTTGCACCAGCCAGCAATTGATGGCATATGTCAGAAGTCTGTGCTAATTATTATGAACATGAATAATAAAAACAACACTCAGAAGTTACAAATACAAACTGAGAGGAAAAAGGAAACAATAAAAAAATATTTAAAAATCATAGCAATCAGAGGGCTTTTAGATGTGTCAACCTATAAATATGCATTCGTGCAAGTGTTTAACATTTGTAAAATCTGAAACTGATTCAATCATATGAATGTAAATGTGCAACAATTCCTCCTAGGAGGTAACCTATCATCCTCCAAGTTTCTAAAAATTTCTGAAACTTGAAAGTTGTATAAGATGAATATAAAAGCATTGCATTCACAACTTCAGAAATCAAATAGCTTCATTTGCTGGCAACTATTGCTGCACTGGTGGCAGTGATTATGAACCAACATGCATATATGCATAATTCAAGATTGGAGGCTCCTTTTTGTCTTTGTTTCAATGTTATTTCTTCTTCCAAACATTGTCATTGCAGAAAAACTATGCAGTTGAAAATGCAAAGTATATTTCCCTTTTCTCAACAGAAAGAAATATATGTTTTGATGTTCTAAATCTCTATACTGTAAATACAGTGAAAACTAATGGAAAATATCAAGCATGACATAGACCTAGAACTGTCATATAATGAATTTAAGGAGTAAGTTTGTAGATAAAAAGCATTTGGCAAGACATGTGTTAGTAAGTAAGAAAATCCCAAAACAAAACAAAGACATACAGATGTGACAATGACGTGGCTTGCTGCTTCCCCAATGTATTTTAAACAACTATCACAATTTATTCCAACTCCGACAAAATAGGAACATAAAAGAAAGAATAAAAAGGATAGACCTTGGAAAATCTTTTTTGGGGCTCCACGATCATGTCATTATAGGGAATAATAGTTCCTCATATTCACTAGAATTCTACACCAGAGGAACCATGGAAAAGTCAGAAACAAAACAAAAATGGGAAGGAAACATACCAAGGAAAATCAACGGAAGTTGATGGAGTAGAGAATGTGTCAACCTAGAAACCCTATAGCCTTCCCCAAAGCCTTTCCCTAGCTCTAGGATAAAGAAGACAGTAATGGTGAGGAAGAAAAGGTGATGGACTAAAAAGGGAAGACCGAAATGGGTATCTATCCAAGATGAGAGCGAGAAGTAGAGAAAAAGAAATATGAGAGGATCGGTGGAGGAAGATGGGGAGAGGGACTCTAGAAGGATCGATGGTGGCAGGGAAAGAGAGAGAGATTTTTTTGCTGAGAAAGGAAAAAGAAACACAGAGGAAGGAAAAAAGATGAAGAGATTATAACGCAGGCCCCACAATAAAGCCAGCTAAGTAGCCTCAATACCAACAAAGGAAAAATCTTAAACACGTTATTTTATTCTCTCTTTTAAGAATCTCTTCCACCGGTTTGTGCTAAACGAATGTGCTCCATGTCGTTTTCTTCATTCTTTTCCTGTAGCGATGGGTGAATCACTGTAGACTGCGCTAGGCCCACATTGGTCACGTGCTGTTAGTTGTGCATTGGTTGTCCAAAGTAAAAAGTGTTAAATATTAATATTAATAGTATATTTTTTCAGTGGTTTTACTGTGATGTAGTCTTGCTTTTCGCGGGTATGAATTTCACTAGCGTGCACGTCTAGCCATAATCGACATATATTTATATATCTGTGTGTGTATTATGTGTGTGTATATTATATTTTAATGTAAACTATATAATAATTAAAAATAATAATCTGCATATATTTTATGTGTTTATATAAAATTTATTTTTTGCTTGTGGATACTCAAGACACAGTTTTTGCTTCTTTTTTATATTATTTTATTTTAAAATCAATACCAAACTTTCTTAATCATAGTGGTTAAACTTAGATTTTTCCAATGGTTGCATCTGTCAGATTTGGTTGTGTATCCAATGGTTTGACATAGTAACCTCTGGATATTGACAAGTTTCTTTCCTATCTTCTTAGTATTTAAAGGTCTTCTTCCTCTAACCTCATTCAGTCTATGCCTGCCCTCACTGCATTTGCTCACTTTGCTATCCTCTTGGTTACATTTATTGGCGATGGAGTCTCCACAAGAAGCTGTAACCGATTGTGCTCAAAATGCCGTTTTGTTGCCTGACCTTGTCGAGGGCATTTGAGTTGATTACCTGCATCTGAAGATTGAAAAGGCTATTTTCAAGCAAGTCATGCGTTATCCTTTTGGGAGACTTGGGCCAATGCAGGGAATGGAGCAGCTGCAGCTTGTGGTCTTTGATGAGACGGTAATTTATATATAGTTTATTTTTGATTTATTGAAAAGTTTTATATATAGGCAACTAGATTTGTGATCGTTTCTTGTGTTCATTCATTTGTGGTGTCGTTAGTTTCGGCGTCGACTCTTGGTGATTGATAACGAGCGAGTGATGTCGCGGTTTTGCTCGTATCTTGGTGAGGAGCGCACAATCTGTATTGGACACTTTATTGTTGCAAAAACAAACGATGCAGATGGTGGTAGGCTATATTTGAAGTTGATGGTGAATAGCCTTGTCAACAGGCCTGTTCTTCCTCTACCTCGTCACTGCTTTAATGTTGTGACAATACCCCAAGTAGCTGTTGGGTATACAGAAAGTTGCGGTTTGTTTGGTGAGTTTTTGAGCTTGTTAAGTTGTCTTATTTTTTTCTGGATTTGTTTATGCATGTCTGTGTTTTTTTGCAAGGCATTGGTTCTTTTGCGATCTTATTTCCTTTTTGTGGTTTTCTGGTCAGATGTGTGTGGGTTTTTCGTTAGCTTGCACGAGACCCCCTTGGTTTATCGGCCAGGTTCGATGTACCGTGAGCTTGTCCTTGTTTTGGAGGATCGTGCATCTACAAGGTGATGATTTGGTTAGACTTTTTTTTAATACCGAACACACGCTTTTTGTTTATGTTTTCTTTAAATTTTTCAGGCAAAATATTCTAATGAATTGTAATTTGACTGGCTCTTGTGTGGATGTTACATTGGAGGCGTATAAGCATGTTACGCCAGGGACTAATCCTTTTGTGGTTGTTCAGTATGTGTTGTGCAGGCTTACTGATCAAGGTTAGTTGTTATTTGTCTCGCTTCTACTCTATCTTCGGTATAGCTGAACTGCTTATTCCGTTGTAGGTGCACCGAATCTTCATTCGTATCACAACGCAACTTACGTGCATTTTGATGCTCACTTCCCTGAAGTGGTTCAGCAGAGGGCTGCTTTGCTGGGACATCTTGAACGTCCTCTTTCCTCTGAATTTCTGCCAATCGTGTAGCATTTTGGTTTATGTGGACGGAAGTTTGTGGTTGTAGCTCGCATGGGTTCAATTATGTGTGTGTATGTGTTGAGTCATGTGTTCTGTTTCTATTGTTTTAATTGTTTTAATGCTGCTTCTAGAAGTCTGGGTTATACTACTTGGCTTCCCTAAGGCTTTAAGTTTTTTTTTTGGCCAACTTGGATGGTGACTTGGTGTATTGTATTTGTGGTGCTTTTAGTTTGGCATTAGTATGTTATCTCTTGTAGTGCCAGCTTTGGTGGCTTGTAATTGCGTTTGTGGAAATGACTACCATGTATGGGTTTAATTCCAACGTTAGTTAATTAATGTATCTTCAGTTATATTTTTTGTGTTGTTTACATTTTTCGATTTTGCTCATGCAATATGAAATAAAGTTGCCTTAAAATGTGTTACAAGGGGTCAATGTATGGGATCATTACTAATTCCCCTATAATATTCATCCCTCACTTATAAGGATTCTTCATGACTAATAATTTTCAGCCATATAATACTTTATTTCATTTTTTGTCATTATCGCCAATTAATTAAAACTATTTATTAGTTCAGGACATTATTGTACGTGTAATCTGCTTTGCTGCCTTTGAATTTCCAACATTGTTATTGTAACTATTATGGGAAAATGGTGTTATTGCACATTTTTTAGAAGGGGATAAATTGTAGGTAAAGAATTGTTTTATTATTTGCGGGAGTTTATTCATAAATTTTAGTAAAATATAAATTGGTGTCAATTATGGGGTATAATATAGGAGTAGTAATTATAAAATCAACATGTTACAATATAAGTGAAGAGGAGCCACAAGGGTGCATATTCGTTCAGGGCTTTATGAGTGGTGTCTTTTCAGTGTATTTATTATTAATTTTTAATGTTAACTGAAAAGGCAGTTCGAATGGCCAATGGGGAAGAGCAAATGGACCTCCTTCTTTTAAAAAATAAAAACCAAAGACATAAAAGAAGAAAGAGACACTTGAGGAGTGATGAGTCACTGTTCATCTTCTCCAAAGACAACCAAATCTTTAACCTTTGAGTTTTGTGGCAAGCTTCAGTCGAAAGGCTGTGGTTCATCGTCACATGGACTTAGATTTCGGTTCATTACCTTCACGGGATAATGAGGGGACGTGAACGGAGTTGAGCGGAGGAGCAGACCCGTCACCTATATATTAGGATCCGCCGCCACCGGCGACGAAGTCAACGTTGATGTGTGGTTAGTCGGTAATGGGGAGGGATCTTGAACCAGGGACTGTTTATGGTGACCTTATATGTATGGGAAGCAAGAGATCAAGAAGAGAGGTTAACGTTGGGTCGTTTCCATAATCACAATCTTCAATTTTTCTTTTTATTTCTAACTATGATTATGTTATCGTATATTTTGACGATTTGTGCTGATGGTGGTTGGATCTGTTCTTTTGGTTTTAGTTTTGAGTATATAGGCTTGGTTTTGGATTATTTGATTGGTTTTAACTATTGAGATTTACTGAGGACCTTAGATAAACATCTGTTTTCATTTTCTAATTAATAAGGATATTCAATAATGTTAATTGGAATGAAATAGTGTTAATTCAACCAAATGCTTCCGATTTCTTGAATTTATTTGTCGGTTGAGTTTTAAATAAATTTATTTTTGTTTATTTATGTTATAGACTCAAAGTTCTCTTTTATAGTTGTAACAATTAAGTCTCTTTTATTTTAGTCCCAGTGGGGAAGATAATTTTCATGCCATTAATTTTGAAAACTTGTACGTCTGTAATAAAGTTTGGAAAGGTCCGATTGGTCAATGACACATGAGTCAAATTATGTTCTCAACATTTTGAAGGTCCTAATAGTCCATTTAATGTTTGCAGAAAGATTAGATAAATTTGATGCTCTAATCTTTATTTTTTGGGAGTGAATATATTTATGTGTCGTTATTGACGTAAGCATTCTTCAGGTATTGCTTATCCACTGTTTTGCCTTAGCCCTTGGTTTTTTTGGGATATGTCATTTTTTTATTTCTCATCTTTCTTTGGTTTATTTGTCTATTGTTTGTGGTTAAATTTTCCTACAATATGCTCTGTTTAAGTGTTTTTAGTTTCTGTGTGTGTTTAAGATAGTTCCCTTGGTGGCCAATTATTAATAATTTCAGTTTTATTGTCCTAGCAAATTGGTTATTTATTACTATGTTTTATATTTATTTGTGATTTATGTTAGTGTTAGGTGATTTATTTTTTACTGCGTTCTCTTTAGTTTTTCAAGGTCGATGTTTTGTTTACAATATGTGGTTTAGTTCGTTTTGGTGTGATTATGGTTTTTGTTTTTCATGTTTTAGTTACGTTGTTGAGGACTAGTGGCTTTGTTCTTTAATTTCCCAATACGCCCAGCTTTTCTTCAACTTTTTGTGGTTGGTACACTGTCTGCGGCCTTTGACGTCTCTCTACGCGTGCTTACATGGTAGTCTTTGTAATCGTTTTTTTTCATGGTTGGTTTATTTTTTGGGTTATGCCAGTGGTGTTCTTGACATGTTACACAAAAGATCATGCCACTGCAAGCTTTGGATTTCAGCGTATGTTACTTTCTTCCTGTTGTCTTTGCTTTGCGTCCAACATTAGCTTTTGTCATTTTAAATTCCCACGTTATGTGAAATGATATTAGTTGTTGTGGTCTCATAGACAAACACATAGTTTGTAGGAAAAATGATTAAGTTACTTCTAGTCGGATTTAATGAACCTGAGTTTTTCTGGTTTTCTTTGTTGCACGCATGTGACAGGTGTCTTGCAGTCGTTATTATACAGAAGGTAATTTATGTTGTTGCATGGTCTTTATCTGCTGGATGCATTCACCTGTCTTTTGCCACCTCTAAAGATGATCGTTAGGCCGGTTCGGTGAGTCCTCTCACTTCGTCATTAATGGTGATCGTGGTTTTTGAGTGTTCCACCATTTAAGGTTGCGTTACTGTTGTTTTCTGATCCTCTGGTCATCAAAATTTGCAGGTTTCCGTGGCTTTCTGCCCCCATTAAATGCGTCGGCGGTTGCTTGCAATTGTGGTAGTGGGGAATGATTAAGTTACTTCTAGTTGGCATTAATGAACCTGAGTTTTTCTGGTTGTTTTTGTTGCACGCATGTGACAGGTGTCTTGCAGTCGTTATTATACGGAAGGTAATTTATGTTGTTGCATAGTCTTTATCTGCTGGATGTATTCACCTGTCTTTTGCCACCTCTAAAGATGATCGTTCTGCGGGTTTGGTGAGTCCTCTCACTTCGTCATTAACGGTGATCGTGGTTTTTGAGTGTTCCACCATTTAAGGTTGCGTTACAGTTGTTTTCTGATCCTCTGCTCATCAACATTTGCAGGTTTCCGTGGCTTTCTCCCCCCATTAAATGCGTCGGCGGTTGCTTGCAATTGTGGTAGTGGGGTTTTCAGTTGAACTGTGCAAACCCATCATTGTATGATTGCGCCGTTTGCTTTTTCCCCACAAAGAGGCAAAACTGAACTTTGTGCATGGCGTGACCTACAATTTTTGCAGGGTTGGTGTTCTTTTGGGTTATTTGTTAATTGTTAATTTCCTGCAAAATGTGTTTTAGGCGATTAACTTTCACATTCTTTGATATTAAAGGTTTTTAGCGGTTTGTTTGATTTCAACTGGATACAGTTGAGCAAGCATCCGGTCATGGTTGTGCTTAGTCACGTGGTGCGAGGACCCTCCTAAGCTTACTACAAGTTCTAGTATTTATTGTTGAAGGTTGTGGATGGGATTACTTTTAGTGCATCACACCTGTTTGTGAATAAATTGTTCCAAGTGTCATGTTTTATCCTCTAACACATACATTACTTGTTTCTTTTTAATCATAGCTTTTTTGCTTTTTAAATTGACTGCATACACATGTCTTGTCTCTGTATCATTAGTTGGTTACGTGTTTTCTTGTTGAAGTTTTTTTTATTGTTATTGTGACACGTTGGGCTTTGGTTCTCATCACGTTTATTTTCTTGCTCTGTTTTTTTTGTCTGGACCCGTAATGCTTTATATTATTTTATTTCATATATTGTATGTGTCTTAGTATTTTGTACGGCCTTGTTGCTTTTTACATTTGATTCCTATTATAAAATAAATCTATGATAGGTTTTAAAGTTATCTTTTTAAATTAATTTTGCTTTAAATTCCAGTTAGATATATGGCTTAGTGCATGCCTTTGTGTCCCGCCATGCAACTAGGTTTTCAAATTTAAGTTTGAGCTCCTCTTGTTGTCTATAAATAGCGTTGTTCCCTGGCCAAGTTCTTCAACTCATCGAACTCCAGACTTTCTCTGTCTTAGTTCTCAGTTTTTCCTCACCCTTAGATGGCTACTGCTACTACTTTGGATGGTCTTTCCAAGCTGAAGGACCGGTGGTCCGTTGTTGTTCGTGTGGTTCGTAGGTGGAACGTGTATAGGCGAAGTAACCCGGCTGAGTTCTTATGTAGTTCCATGGTACTTGTTGACAAAGAGGTATATCATATTTTTATGGGTGTTTTTTTTCTTATTCATTTGTTTTTCTTAGACTTAACTTCCAGTGACTTCCTTGTTGCATGTTTGAACAGGGGACCAAAATTCAGGCCACCACTGTGGGCCAGGTCTTGTCTGAGAAGTTTCAAAACACGGTGCAGGAAGGAAAAACCTGAATGTAATGGATGCACAAGAGGGGGGGTGAAATGTGCTTCAAAATAAATACTCAAATAAAACAAAACAAGATTTATACTGGTTCGGTCTACCTGACCTACGTCCAGTCCTCAACCACCCAGGCCTAGAGTTCCACTATAACTCAGGTTTTAAATCGGGTTCACCTGAAACCTTACAACCGCAAGTTTTGCACGGGATCACTTGCAACCTTACAACAAGTTTTACACAGGCTCACTTGTAACCTTTCTAACTAGCTCCCCCTCACACCAAGCAAGGGGTTAACCTTTACACTTAAAGGATTTTGACTAAGTTCTCTCAAAGAACAGATGGTGTTACACACTTAAGTACAATAAATGCTCTTATAACACGAAGAGACTTAACTACAAGGAGTACAGAATAAGTAGGTGAAAAGAATCACTCGATGTGTTAAATGCTCTTCGCTTTTCTGGGCAGCTTTGAATGCTTGAAGATGATGTTCTTAGTTTTCTCGCTCTAACTTCTCTCAAGAGTATTCAAAGATGATAATAAATTCTCATAAATGAAGTTGAGCTCCCTTATATAGTTTTCAAGCATTTTGACCTCTTGGTAGGTGGGCTAGCCGTTTGAATATGTCCGTTTTTCCCTTGTTACCGTTTGCCCATTAAATGCTTCATCAATGTATAGCAGGGTTGACTTGCTTTATCTCTGAAAAGTAGTCCTGGCACCTCTGCTCTGACATAAGCATTCTGACACTGCATCTTTGAACGTTCTGTCATTCTGATTGCTTGCGGAAGCAACTTCTCATCCGGAAGCAACCTTACTTAGTGTGCTGCACTTGAACGTTAGTTTAGCAATATAAGCACATAGTCACATGCAGTGGGTGTTCCCTAAGTCTAAGGTGTATCCGGAAGCACATTTACATCCGGAAGTGATTCCACTAGACGAAGGATCTAGCTCACCATCACTTACTCTTGCTCAGTGTATATCATTCCAACACTCAGCGCTAGTCACTAAGCTATCGGAAGCACTTTTACTTGACGTGGTGAACTCACTGACGCTTAGGGATATATTTCTTTTATCAGCCTGTGTCAGTCTAAGTCTAACTGGAAGCAATTCTACTTGATGGGACTGATTCATTGACACTTAGGATTATATAACCTCTATTAGTCTGTGTCAGTCTAAATCTATCATGAAGCACTTTTACTAGATGAGGTGAACTCACTGACGCTTGGGGTGATGTCCGTTGCATTTTTACTGACGCTCGGGGTTATATCTAGTTCATCAACCTGCGCCAGTTTAAATCTAACAGGAAGCAATTTTACTTCCGATTGAAACATAGATTAGTCTTAAGGTTTTGTGTACCTAATGCTCATGGACTAAGTTATTTCCCCAGTGATTTACTTGTTGCCGCTGGGCGTGCGCAAGTCCTAATCTATCCGGAAGTAAATCCTCATCCGGAAGCACTCTTACTTGGGATCCTATGTTATCCTATTGCTTCCTAGGCACTTGATCTAATTCTTTATATTTTAGTCTTCATCAAAACTTAAGATTCTAACATTCTCCCCCTTTTTGATGATGACAAACCTAGTTCCATCGATTAAAATTCATATGAAAGGATTATCAAAAGGATAAAGCAATAACAAGTAACTTAGACAAATATTATTGAGAAGCAGAAGTTACAAGTCAGAGTATTCAAGAACATATATAAGTAAATTACGTTAAGCAAGTATTCATGAAAAAGACTCAAGAAAATTTCTAAGTTAAGACAAATGTTTGGATTGGGAGTTTGAGGAATTCTTTTTCCTCTCCCTCGGCCTCATACACACTCTGGTCTCTCAAACTCAATGGATTCCTCAAGTGCCCTCTTCATATTCTCACAACTCTCCCCCTTTTGGCATCATCAAAGAGAGTGAGGGCCTGTTCTCTACCATGCATTTCCGGCAGATTTGATTGCCGCAGCCTCCTCCTTAGGGATGGACTTCCTCTTCTTTTCAAGCTTCTCTTGATAAGAGTCCACTAACTGTTCTGCCACTCTACCAGAAGTTTCAGGTTGACCTTGAATATTGTCATTCTGCCCCGGTGTATCCTGCCCAGACACTTCATGGTGTTCTTGATGTTCATTGCGATGTTCTTCACGATGCCCAGATTTCCCAGAATGCTGAAGGCTTGATTTCCCAGATATTGACTTGTGTTTCTTAGATGAGGAGGGTTTCTTTGAAACTGGGTTTGTTTCATGGGATTCGGCCATTTTGGTGTGGGTTTGTGATAAAATGCGAAGAAAATGAAGAACATAGAAGAAGATGAAGAGTTTTACATGCAGAGAATTTGTGAATAAAAGTGAAGAGTGAAAGTGAAAATGATGTCCTATATATAGGTACAGTTGCTAAGGGTAAAATTGTCATGTTCCTTTATATTTTCACACATTGGGTAGCGTAAACGACTTAAGTTGGAACGACACACCTGATGACACGTGTAGCTTCACATTACCAGTGAAGACATAACGTCTCTCTTGGGAAGTTGAAGAGTTTTTCTGTAGTGACGTGTTTCTTGACTAGTGCTGGCGCTCTCTTAGCTTGATCATCCAGTGTCAGTGAGCGATCATTCGGAAGTGGTTTTACTTCCGGTTGCACTTGCTTAAGATTTAACATTGAGTACCTGCAAAAACATATATTGGCACTCCGATGCCTAAGTTAGTATTGCTGCAAGTGATAAACAATCAAGTACAATGAATAGAATTTACACTTCATTTGGGTTTACCATTCCCAAATCACCTCTAATGAAAGTAAATTGATCAAACCCTAGAGGCTTGGTGAAGATGTCAGCAAGCTGTTGTTGTGTGGGGACAAACTGCACCTTGACATCCTTCTTTTGAACATGGTCTCTGATGAAGTGATGTCTGACGTCAATGTGCTTTGTCCTTGTGTGCTGAACTGGATTCTTGGCGAGGCTGATAGTGCTTGTGTTGTCACAGAGGATAGGTGCCTCAGGGAATTCCAAGCCAAGATCTCTCAACTGGTTCTTTAGCCATAGCACTTGAGCACAACAACTTGCTGCAGCAATGTATTCTGCCTCAGTGGATGACAGAGACACACAGGTTTGCTTTTTGCTAGCCCAAGACACCAGACAACCACCAAGGAAGGCGCATTGTCCACTGGTGCTCTTTCTATCTGTCTTATAACCTGCATGATCAGAGTCAGAGTAAGCCCACAAGAACTCTTGGTTACCTCTGGGATACCAAAGACCAAGTTCTTGTGTTCCCTCAAGGTATCTCAGAATACGTTTAACACATGTTAAGTGTGATTCCTTGGGGTTGGCTTGAAACCTAGCACACATGCCTACACTAAATTGAATGTCAGGCCTACTCGCAGTTAAGTATAAGAGGGAACCTATCATTCCCCTATACATGGGCAGGCTGACAGATTTACCCTTTGCGTCAGCGTCGAGTGCGGCAGTGGTGCTCATAGGGGTGTCATACTCCTTGCATTCATCCATCCCAAACTTTTTGAGTAGTTCTCTGCAGTACTTAGTTTGGGAGATGAAGATTCCATTTCTTTTCTGTTTGATTTGCAGGCCTAGGAAGAATGTTAGTTCTCCCATCATTGACATCTCAAATTCACCCTGCATAGTCTTAGAGAAATATTCACAAAGCTTCTCGTTAGTTGCCCCAAATATAATATCATCAACATAAATTTGGACAATTAACATATCTCTATCTTTGTGAAGGATAAACAGTGTATTATCTAATTTGCCTCTTGAGAAACCCTTGCCCAGCAAAAAGCTGCTGAGTCTCTCATACCAAGCTCGAGGAGCTTGTTTCAGGCCATATAAGGCTTTCTTTAATCTATACACATGTTTGGGGTGCTTATGGTCCTCAAAGCCAGGAGGTTGTTCTACATATACCTCTTCTTTAATATAACCATTAAGAAATGCACTCTTTACGTCCATTTGATATAATCTAAAACCTTTCATGGATGCAAAGGCTAGAAGAATCCTTATTGCTTCAAGTCTAGCGACTGGAGCAAAGTTTCTTCATAGTCAATGCCTTCTTCTTGGTTGTATCCTTTGGCTACTAATCTGGCTTTGTTCCTGGTGATTTGACCTGTCTCATCCAGTTTGTTTTTGAAGACCCACTTGGTCCCCACTATAGATTGATGAGACGGCCTTGGGACTAGTTCCCACACTTGACTTCTCTCGAATTGATTTAGCTCTTCCTGCATGGCAATAATCCAGTCGTAGTCCTCAAGAGCTTGTTCAATTGAAGTTGGTTCGATTTGAGATAGGAATGCTCCAAACTCAACTTCATTTTGAACTTGTCTTCTAGTTCTGACACCAGAAGAAACATCACCAAGCACTTGATCAAGAGGATGATCCCTGTGATGTCTCCTAGCTATTGGCAACTGTGCCTCCTCAGGCATGGGTTGCACTCCAGGTTCATCACTGGGTTCACCTTCTTCCTTGGGATTACTTATTGGTGTTTCTTTTGGTGGTGAAGAAGATGATGTTAGTTTTGGAAGATTAGGTGCTTCATCATCTTCTGTGGATTGTCCCCATGTAGGAGTTTCATCAAATACAACATGCATGGATTCTTCTACAGTTTTAGTTCTCATGTTGTATATCCTATATGCTTTACTGCTAAGGGAATATCCTATGAATATACCTATATCGGCCTTTGGATCAAACTTACCCAAATTTACCTTTCCATTGTTATGCACGTAGCATTTTGATCCAAATATTCTGAGGTGGCTGATGTTGGGCTTCCTTCCTTTGTATAGCTCGTATGGAGTCTTATCCAAACCCTTGCGAACATAAGCTCTGTTGGAGATATAGCAAGCAGTGCTCATAGCGTCCGCCCAGAACACTTGAGAAACCTCTTTCTCGTTGAGCATGCTTCTAGCCATCTCCGTCAGAACCCTGTTCTTTCTTTCGACTACTCCATTTTGTTGAGGAGTCCTCGGAGCTGAGAAGTTATGTTCAATGCCGTTTTGCTCACATAGCTCAGTGAAGCTATGGTTCTCAAACTCTCCTCCATGGTCTGTCCTTATGGCTGTGATTTTGAGCTCCTTCTCATTCTGCACTTTCTTAGCCAGGACAACAAAAGCATCAAAAGCATCTTGCTTAGAGGCAAGAAACATAGTCCACGTGAACCTTGAATAGTCATCCACCACCACTAAAGCATATAGGTTTCCACCCAAACTTTTTACTCTCGCTGGCCCAACCAAATCCATGTGGATTAGTTCCAAGGGCCTGCTAGTGGAGACTCTCTTCTTGGTTTTAAACGAGGATTTTGTTTGCTTTCCTCGTTGGCAGGATTCACAAATAAAATCATGTTTAACTTTAAAAGAGGGAATACCTATCGCTAGCTCATTTTTAATTAGCATATCCAATTGAGTAAAATTGACATGAGCTAACCTCTTATGCCAAAGCCAGCTATTCTCGTCACTAGATATTAAACATTTTTCTTCTAACTGTTGACATAAGTCTAAGGTATATAGATTCCCATTCCTATTTGCCTTAATCTTGCATTTTAAGTTGGCCTTATCTATATTCAGATTCTGCTTATCAACTATTAAGCACTCATTTGAATCAAATATTACCCAGTTTCCTCTGTCCGTGCTCTGGCTCACGCTCAGCAGATTGTGACAGAGACCGTCCACTAGGTAGACATCTTCGACTGGCCCAACTTCTCCGACTCCAGTGATCTTACCACTTTGATTTCCACCAAAGGTCACTGTGGCTCCATCTTTGATCACCAGAGATTTGAACTTGTCTCTGTCTCCAGTCATATGTCTCGAGCATCCGCTATCGATGTACCATTTTCTGTTCTTGGATGCCTTGAGACACACCTGAAATAATCAAGCAAACTTAGGTACCCAACCTCTCTTGGGTCCTCTGTCATTAGTATTTGGTGCCCTTGGTCTAGTTTTGGTCTTACCCTTGGGCTTATGATCATTTGGAGCCTCTGGCCTAGTGCTGGCTCTAGGCTCTTGGGTTTTCCCTGTGGAATGATTCCAGGCTCGGGATCCTTGTCCTCTCTTGGTTTCCCTTGCAGGTGAAGGATCCTTTGTAGCCTTGGTTCCTTTAGGGACCCATCTGTAAGAGCTACTAGCTCCATGCTTCTTAGCATTACAGGTGGACGTGAAGTGTCCTTTCCTGTTGCAGTAATTACAGAAGCTAAAGGGTGAGGAGCTATGATTGGTGGCTTTATGGAAGAACTTCAAGTAAGGCTTTACTTTTGGTTCTACCCACCTTTTTACCTTAGGGGTATACCCCAAGCCAGTTCTATCCCTATATGCCCTTTGGTTCATTAAGAGTATATTTAGCATTTCTGAACCATTGGTAAACTTCTGCAGGACAATTTGCAGCTTGTTATTTTCCTCTGAGATTTTGCTGCAATTAGGGCAGCTCTCAGGTGTTGGGGCATTGGGTTCTACTTGGGAAGAACCCTGGCCATTCACTACCGGAAGTCTTCTAGCTTCCGCTAGTTCCTCACTTAGTGAGTCCACCTTGGACTCAAGTGATTCCTTTTTGGTTTTCAACACCTTATAGGCTTTACATAGTCTAGAGAATTCTTCATGAACCTCATTGTAAGCCTCTTGTAGTTCAGGAAGAGTTACCTCATGATCTTCGTTGGTGAGGTCAAGATCTGAAGATGCTTCTTCATCCTCTTCTCTGGCTACCAGGCAGAAGTTGGCAGCTTCTTCTTCATCACTTGCTTCCTCATCTGAGCTGTTTACCCAAATGGAGGAAACAAGAGCCTTTCTTTTGTCCTTGCCTTTTGACCTCTGCAGGCTGGGACACTCAGCCTTGAAGTGACCAGGCTTATTGCATTCAAAACACACAGGGACCTTTTCTTTCTTATATCCCTTTCTCTGGCTGGAATCACCTCTCTGATAGCTTCCCTTCTTTCTGAAGAATTTTCTAAATTTCCTCACCATCATAGTCATCTCCTCATCGTCCATCTCCTCCTCATCATCCTCATCATTGTCATTGATCTCCTTGCTGGGAGCAACGAGAGCAAGGTTCTTGTTCTTGGATGAGGGTTGAGGAGCTCTCATAGCCAGCAAGGTAGGTTCATATTCAGCAAGAGACCCAAATAGTGCGGTGATGGAGCTGGTTGATTCTTCTTGCACTTCTTGCAAAATAGTCACTTTGGTGATCCAGTCACCCTTCAAGATCTTTAGAATCTTGCTCACTTGCTCTCTTTCAGGGATATCCTTACCCAGCGTGGCCAAATTGTTGATGAGATGGGTGAACCGAAGCTCCAGCTCTCGGATAGGCTCTGTGGGACTCAGCATGGCGAATTTGTGAAATTCTTCCACCAGCATTTCAATACGTCTTGCTTTTACTCCCCTGGTTCCAGAGTGTGCAGCCTCAAGAGCCTCCCACATATCTTTTGCATTTTTGTGGTGGCTGATCCTGTGATACTCTTTGGGGCTGAGAGCACACTGGATGTAGTGCATGGCCCGATGGTTCATTTGGACTAGGGCATAGTCCTCAGGAGTGTATCTGGCTCTTGCTTTTGCAAATCCATCCTCATCTAGTGGAGTTTGATCCCCTCGTTCTATTACATCCCAGAGTCTGATTTCAGTTGATTTGATATAAGTCTCCATTTTGAACTTCCAGAATGAATAGTTGTACCCATCGAAACCTGGGGGCTTGTTGGGTTGAACGGAGACATCTGGTAGAGAATAGTCTGTGTCCATTACTGGATCTTTACCTTCTGATTCGTTGGAATCGAGTGAGAAGGACTTGCTCTGATACCAAATGAATGTAATGGATGCACAAGAGGGGGGGTGAATTGTGCTTCAAAATAAATACTCAAATAAAACAAAACAAGATTTATACTGGTTCGGTCTACCTGACCTACGTCCAGTCCTCAACCACCCAGGCCGAGAGTTCCACTATAACTCAGGTTTTAAATCGGGTTCACCTGAAACCTTACAACCGCAAGTTTTGCACGGGATCACTTGCAACCTTACAACAAGTTTTACACAGGCTCACTTGTAACCTTTCTAACTAGCTCCCCCTCACACCAAGCAAGGGGTTAACCTTTACACTTAAAGGATTTTGACTAAGTTCTCTCAAAGAACAGATGGTGTTACACACTTAAGTACAATAAATGTTCTTATAACACGAAGAGACTTAACTACAAGGAGTACAGAATAAGTAGGTGAAAAGAATCACTCGATGTGTTAAATGCTCTTCGCTTTTCTGGGCAGCTTTGAATGCTTGAAGATGATGTTCTTAGTTTTCTCGCTCTAACTTCTCTCAAGAGTATTCAAAGATGATAATAAATTCTCATAAATGAAGTTGAGCTCCCTTATATAGTTTTTAAGCATTTTGACCTCTTGGTAGGTGGGCTAGCCGTTTGAATATGTCCGTTTTTCCCTTGTTACCGTTTGCCCATTAAATGCTTCATCAATGTATAGCAGGGTTGACTTGCTTTATCTCTGAAAAGTAGTCCTGGCACCTCTGCTCTGACATAAGCATTCTGACACTGCATCTCTGAACGTTCTGTCATTCTGATTGCTTGCGGAAGCAACTTCTCATCCGGAAGCAACCTTACTTAGTGTGCTGCACTTGAACGTTAGTTTAGCAATATAAGCACATAGTCACATGCAGTGGGTGTTCCCTAAGTCTAAGGTGTATCCGGAAGCACATTTACATCCGGAAGTGATTCCACTAGACGAAGGATCTAGCTCACCATCACTTACTCTTGCTCAGTGTATATCATTCCAACACTCAGCGCTAGTCACTAAGCTATCGGAAGCACTTTTACTTGACGTGGTGAACTCACTGACGCTTAGGGATATATTTCTTTTATCAGCCTGTGTCAGTCTAAGTCTAACTGGAAGCAATTCTACTTGATGGGACTGATTCATTGACACTTAGGATTATATAACCTCTATTAGTCTGTGTCAGTCTAAATCTATCATGAAGCACTTTTACTAGATGAGGTGAACTCACTGACGCTTGGGGTGATGTCCGTTCTATCATTCTGCGCCAGTCTAAGTCTAACAGGAAGCAACTTCACTTGACGTTGCATTTTTACTGACGCTCGGGGTTATATCTAGTTCATCAACCTGCGCCAGTTTAAATCTAACAGGAAGCAATTTTACTTCCGATTGAAACATAGATTAGTCTTAAGGTTTTGTGTACCTAATGCTCATGGACTAAGTTATTTCCCCAGTGATTTACTTGTTGCCGCTGGGGGATGAAAGCATTCATCCGCGTGCGCAAGTCCTAATCTATCAGGAAGTAAATCCTCATCCGGAAGCACTCTTACTTGGGATCCTATGTTATCCTATTGCTTCCTAGGCACTTGGTCTAATTCTTTATATTTTAGTCTTCATCAAAACTTAAGATTCTAACAAAACCTATTGCATTTCTAACTTTGAGGTGATTGACAATGCCAAGGACTACAAGGCAACGCCACATCCTTTCAGGATTCTGTTTTCTGGATCAACCCATGTCGAGGAGTGTCACACAGAGATAACCGTGGGTCGTTTCCAATTCATGCCGCTGGGGGAGATTGTTAAAGCCGAGGAATCGTGTTACCCTGACTATTTTATAGGTATCTAATTGTTTGTATTGCTTTGTTTTGGTGTTTTCATCCCTATCCTTGGTATTGAATTGTTGCATATTTAACAGATGTCCTTGGCATTGTTAAGAGTTTTGGCACACTTGAACAATATGTGCGTGAAGAAGAGAGGAAGAACAAGTTTAAGATGGTTATTTGTGATTTAAGGTACTTTTGTCTTTGACAATAGCTGTGTTATTAATGTAATAGTGGCGTCGATTTTATTTTTTCTTTTCTTTATGCCTTTTTTGTTGTAGTGGGGTGGAGGTGCAGTGTTTGTTGTACGATAAGTGTGCTTCTCGTGCATTTAAGGATAGGCCAATTGATCCTAGTGGGCCTGTTGTTGTGTTGTTCACTTTTGCACGTATCGGCTTTACTGAAAATGGTATATTTTTGTTAAGAATATTTGGTTGTCTTATTATGCTATTGAGTGTATTTAATGTTCCATTGCACGTGAGCTTCATAGATTATATTTGTTTCTTGTGACAGGCTTTCCTCAGTTGACTTCATCCTTTAGTGCGACACGTGTATCATTTTATCCAACTATGTCTGAGGCACAAGAATTGATGAAAAAGTTTGTTGGGCATTGTAGTGTTTTCGTGGCTATGTTTTTGACGTGAACATTTATCACTTTTCTTATCCCTATGTTTCTGTTTTTTTAGAGCCCGAGCTGCTGAGTTTGCAAGTCCTACAATATTGTGCGAGGCTGTCGCTGATTCTGGTAGTTCGTCGGATTCTCCTGTGTTGACTCGCAATAGCTTTAGAGTTTCTTTGGATGGTGTTCCAGACCAAGAAGTTGTAAGTTTTTTTGTATGATATTGTTTTGCCTTTTAATGAGGCTTCATAGATTAGTTGTTGCTATTTATGGTTGTAGGGGAAGAATTTTTCTGTGGATGTTACCATCATGAAGCTTGAAACGCGTTATGGGTGGACCTATGATGGATGTACTAGGTGTGCCTCAAAGCCTAAGATTGAGGGTAGTGGTTTGTTCTGTGGAACCTGCAAGAGAAGAATTACTCGTGTTGAGCCAAAGTAATCCATCGATTGAATCTCTGCTATTGATATTGCACATTTTGACTGGTTATATATTCTATAATATTAATGTTTTATGTTTTTCCAGACTAAAAGTTCACTATTTAGTTGCTGATGCCACTAGCACTTGTTCCGTGGTTTTCTGGGATAATTTGGCTCGTCAGTTACTTAACAATACTGCTGTTGAGATGAAAGCTACGCTTGCAAGGGTATATACATTGACTCTTTCAATCTAAGTTGTGAAATTTCTTAGTATGCTTAACATTATGTTGTTTGCAGGAAGGGCGTGACTATGATTTTCCTGCTGAGTGTGATGGGGTTGTTGGTAAGAGGATGAAATTGACTTTAAAAAGGAATGAATACAACGTTAAGCACCCATCTTCAAGCATTAGTGTGCAGCGATTTACTCTTTGCAGAAACCTATTGGAAAATTTTGAGGCTGCAGATCCCCATGTATGTCTAAAACATTTTAAACAGTTTCATTCCATGTGCAATCACATTGTTTTATTTTCATTTATTTCTTTTTTCGCAGGCTGCACCTATGGCAGGTGTTGTCAATGTTAATGAGGTTGGTCTTGTGTGTTTTTTGTTTATGCAACAGAGTTAACTTGGTGGTTGTTATCAGTGAAGTTTCGATCTGATTGTGCCTACCTTAGATATAATGTTGTTTGAAGTGATTATGCCTAGATTTAAGAACTGGTCATTGTGATTATGTGTTGTGTAGTATCTTCTTGTTGCATTGTAAAGGAGAGGTTTGGTGTATAATGTTTTATTGGAATTTTTCGTTGTGTGGTTGTTAGACTTAAGTATTCTTGGATATGTATTTTTCTTGCATTCTCATTCTTCATGCGGTTTTAGTGATATTTTAATACATGTTGTTGAAGGAACAGGGTAGTCAGGGTCAAGTTAATGACATCGCCGCTGATTCTGCTTCTCCACTCTTAGGGTCAAAAAGGAAGGCTTGTGTGAAGAATTTGTCCACTGAGTTTGAAGCTTTGCCTGATAATGCTGAATGTTCCACTCCCGCTGTCAATCGCAGGACACTCAGGATTGTGAAGAAGGAGAAGTAAAAAGCCTATCATGTCTATGATAGAATATATTATGTAGTAGGTGTTGTCTTATTTTGTTTTATCTACCATGTAAGCTAAACACATTGTCAAGTGGTGTGTGGTCTGCGGGTGATTGTAAGCATCAATGCTTTTGTGTAGAGGTATTGAATGCATGGGGAAGTTTTTTTGGAAGAGTTGTTGTCATCTGAACTAATAGCAGTAAGCATCAATGCTTTTGTGTAGAGGTATTGAATGCCTGGGAAAGCCTTTTTGGAAGAGTTGTTGTCATTTGAACTAATAGCTCATCTTTTGTATTTGGAGCAATGCTCCTTGTTGATGTGCGACATTATCTCTTTGTTGTAACTTGTAACCCGCTTTGTGTGGTTGTTTATGTTGTAGTATATGACTAAGTTATGTTTTTATCGTTGTATCTCTTTGTGTGGTTGTTTATGTTGTATGATTTTAACTGCAACTATGTACTTAAAAATATTGTCATATAATTTAACTGTATATCCATCGACTATGTTATATATTAGTTCCGAAATAAAGTTTTTTTCCCATGTAAAATTAGATCGGGCGTAACTCTTGAAAAAAGTGCATGTTTCCAGCTTCACAATATTTAAATGTGTTGGTTTCTATAAAATTTGAAGAATGGAGTTTGTTAGTAATAGAAAGTATTTGAATATTGAATCGTGTTTAGTGTGTGATAACTTGGTTTGTTAATTTTTGTTGTATGATTTATTCAAATGGAATTATTTTGGTGTGATCCTATGCGTATACAGAAAAGAATGAGTGACAGAGGTTGGAGACTGACATTACATTGAAACTGAAATAGGAAGGAACCATAATTACTGGTGTGATTATGAGAAAATTCATAAGGTATTGATTGTATGATTAATTCAAGTGGAATTACTTTGACTTGATCATCATATGGGTATGAGTTAAAGAAGAAAATGAGTGTTGTGACAACGAGATTAGATTGAATCCGAGATAAGGAGGAAATTGAATTACTGTTTTGGTTATAGGAAATTTCATTTGCATTGATTGTGTAATTGATTGAAATGGAATTATTTTGCCTTGATCATGTGCGTAAAAATTAAGGAGGAGAATGAGATGTGAGCGTGGAGATTGAAAGGGAGAAAACATAATTAATGGTGTGAATATATGTGATTTTATTAGGCATTAATTGAATGAATGATTCAAATGGAATTTTTTTTTGAAATATAGATAGAACTGAAATAGGGATTCCAAATGATTCTATATTTTACTGAATAATACAAACGACTATGACCGGCATTAATTCACAATAGACTCCAAATTTCTTAGTAAAGATGCCAGTATATCCCTCCGTTACTTGAGTGTCATGAGGAGGGATTCCAAACAAAAATAATCTTTTGTCTGTCCAAAAAAAAAGATTTTTTTGGTTGGGAAATTTAAGTGTCATGAAAAAATTGTAAATTTCGTATGCCACATAAAAAACCCTGAAATCATTTCATTGCTATGCTTGCCTTCTAAAAATCAATAATACCTTTTAAAATCGTCCTAATCAGAGGATATCCCTTTCAGTAAATATGAAGTTTTTTTTTGTTTTTATTTTTATGACTTGTTCCACCTTAGAGAGTTTATGGATTTTGGGCTATCGTTTGAGTGATACTATCGAATAAATTTACAAAATTATATTTTCAATTGCATGTTAGTTGTTATTTGTTATGTGTATTTTGTTATACTCTTTCGTTCCTAAATATAAGATTATCTGTAGGAGGAGATCTTATTCCTAAATTTAAGATTACATTCTAATTTTACTCAAGTTTTCATCAACTTACCTCTATACTCCATTGACCCAAAAAATATTGGTTTGAAGAAGGTGAGATGATATTTTAAAACTTAGGTAAGGGATATTTTGGAAATCTCAGGTAATCCTACCTCATCGGAATATCTTAATTAATCTCTCTAAATATAGTTAAGTGGCCTTATATTTGGAAATAGAGGTAGTATTTTGTATTTTTCCTTTAATGTATAATGTGGTTCATATAATTTTTAGTTCCTCTATCAATCACCTTGATATATGGAAAAGTGGCTTATTTTTAAGTTCACTTATTTTTAAGTTAGTCAGAAAATAGCTCTAGATTCACTTATTTTTATGTTTGGATGAACTTTGAAAAAAATGCTTTATTTTCCCATTTGAGTTATAAATGTTTTTCGATGTTATTTTTTTTAAGATACATATTTTTAAGCTAGATTATTCTTAAGTTAGATAAAAAATAGTAAGCTGCATTATTTTAATAAATAACCCGAGTCATACACAACCATAGTTAATTGTGTTTGTGCTATTAATTTGCCCCACTATACCTAATAAGTTTTCCATTTGTATAGAGTTCCTTTTTTGTTTAATCATGTTCATGTGTTTATTTTACTTTTTTTTTCTCTGCTTGAAACTTTGTGTAATTATATTAATATAGAACTTCAACAAATTTTTGTCTTTGGACAGTATTCTTTTTGTGCTTGATGTATACTTCTTTGTGCTATCTTCGAGGTCCTTTATGACAAGTGGTATATCTTGCCTTTATATTTTGTTTATGGAAGTTGATACTGTCAGTCTGACCCTTTCACCTTTAATCCTAGATTTCCGTATATACTATATGATATCATTGAATCCTCTGAATGTATTGTCTCTTCACATTTACTGACCCCCCCCACTCGTATATATTTTTATTGCCTTATTTTCCCACTCAACTATAAATAGGCCTTGCACGTCCCATATCTTTTGTCAATCTCAATGTGTGTGGTTGTGTGTGTTATGTGGTGAGGCATTTGGCTTAAACACTATGGGGAGAAAAAAGAAACTTCGTGATATGAACTCTCACGAATCAAAAGGCAATGGCTCTGTGGATCTGGTTTGTCCCGCAGGCAAGTTTGGCTAACTGTATTGTTTGTTCTTATTTTTTTAGTTATATGTTTATGTTCTCTAAGCCGATGTTATTGCTTCTTCTTAAGGTGCATCATCTATAAATGTTCCTAATGACATTGAGCCAGTTGAGGCAGTTTTTAAACGTAGGAGTGCTAGGCTGAAACGTATATTGGGATCGGCAGATGAATCTGAACATGGTGAACAGGTAGGACGAGGAGTTTCGGCAAGGAGTTCTAGTAGAAGAATGGGTACCGAAGGTACTGAAGTTGAGTCAAATGTGCCATGTTCTTGCACGTATTTTCCTTTGTAATAAAGGTTTTGGTGTTCTCTGCATTTTTTGTCTCGAGTTGTCTGATCATATAAATATAATTTGTATGTCAGATACATTGTTATCATTGGATGAACGACTGCCACCTCTATCCACGGTTTTCTCAAGAAAAAGTGCTAGATTGCGGTCTATTATGTCTACCAGTGAGCTGGAAGAAGATAGAGGCAGGTCTCATCTGATAGGATCTATGCGCAGCACTGGTAGTCACGTTGATTCTTTGGGTGTAAACGTGTCATCCCTTTGTTCATTGGAAGGGAGTACTGATCCAGGTTTCAAAAAACTAGTATTGAAGTTTTCAACTTCCTTTTTTCATTCTTATTTGTATGTTTGGTTTAGTAATACTCAAAAGTGGTTTACTCCATCAGTTGTGTCGAAGAGTAGTGTGTTGCTTACGACCATTGGCAAAATTTTCAATATATGATTCTGTTGCTTAACTCTTTTAATTGGTTTCTCGTGGCCATAAAAATCAACCTCATACCCCATAGTGTTATTGCTGTGGTGTTTCTTCTCAGGCCAAGATGTTAATTACGAAGATATTAGATTTGATCTAGACTATAATGAGAATCTTATTGTTGAGAGCGACTCCTCGGACACAAATTCTGATGACGGTGTGTGCTTGTATCTTTCATAACTCTTATATTTCTTATTCCATCTGGTTAATATTGCTGCTTTTTTCTTTTTAGATGGGAGTAATACTACAGAATTTCAGCCCTCTGACGTGTTCGTGCCCAGTCTTATAACGCAAGATAATTTTGTTAATCCATGTATGTTAGCAGTTGGTAGCTCATTTACATGCGGTGTTTCATTTTCGTTTGCAATGGTCACAGAGGCTTGCATTTTCGTGCTATGCTTTCATCACCCTGAGACCTAATTGTGTTTCTTTTTAACTTATATAGAGCTATTGAAAACGTTGCTTCATATATTTGTTGATATTAGTTCACTAAAAAAAAATTCCCGCCAGATTACATTGATGAGGGTGACGCCATCCATGTCTGCAAGTTTTGTGGAGCATTGTTTTGGTATAACGAAAGGGCGAAAAAAGATTCTGAAAAGAGGGTTGCTAATATCTTCTCAATGTGTTGTTTACAAGGAAAGGTTGAGTTGCCGGCGCTCCAACCTACGCCTCCACTATTACGGCAACTGTTTTTTGACAAAACGTCTGTAAAGGCAAAAAAATTTCATTCAAATATTAGGCAATATAATAATATGTTTTCTTTCACCTCAATGGGTGGGAAGATTGATCACTCGCTCAACTCTGGTGGTGCCCCATATAGTTTTGTTTTATCTGGAATGAATTATCATCATATTGGCAGTTTGTTGCCACCGCAAGGTCATAAACCAGTTTTCTCGCAACTTTACGTATATGACACATCTAATGAAGTTCAAAATCGTATTGGTGCAGTAAGGTATCATTTTTTGGATTTCATTGATGTCTATTTTGTAATTTTAATCTAGGGGGAGTATATGTATTTTATAGTCTCATTTCATGTACTACAACAATCTTATAACAGCAAGCATGGGAATGAAGACAACATTGATGCAGAAATAGTCAACAATATCAAGCATATCTTAAATGATGTTAATCCATTTGTCAAGCAGTATAGATGTGCAGCTTCTTTCTTGGCTCGTCAGCCAACACTAGATCTAAAATTACGTTTAATCAGCTCTCGAATACATGATGGAAGACGGTATAATGTGCCTACAGCATCTGAGGTTGCGGCATTAATTGTCGGAGATATTGATGATAACTTTGGATTTCGAGATATTGTTGTCGAATCTAAATATGGCCCGCCAAAGCGAATTAATGAACTTCATGCTTCGTACTTGCCGCTACAATATCCCCTTTTGTTTCCTTTTGGTGAAGATGGGTATAGGGATGATGTTGAGCACAGACAAGAGACACTGGGAGCGACAAAAAAGAAAAAAAGGCTAAGCATCCGTGAATTTTTTGCCTATCGTCTCATGACGCGGACTAACGAGATCTCGCTGTTGTTGCATTCGAATAAATTATTGCAGCAATTTATTGTCGATGGCTATACTATGGTTGAGTCACAGCGACTTCATTGGATTAGGACTCACCAAAAGAATCTTAGGGCTGATTTGTATGAAGGGTTGGCGAATGCTGTAAATTCTGGCGTTGAGAATGCTGCGTTAACTGGAAAACGCATAGTTTTGCCATCTTCTTTCACAGGGGGTACAAGATATATGCTACAGAATTATCAAGATGCTATGGCTATTTGCCGTTGGGCTGGATACCCTGATATATTCCTAACATTTACTTGTAATCCAGCATGGCCAGAAATAAAACGATATTGTGCTAAATATGGTGTCTCCCCTTCGGATAGGCCTGACATATTATCAAGAGTTTTTAAGATCAAATTACAGTCATTAATGAAGACATTAAAGGTGGATAAGATTTTTGGGACTATACGGGCAGGTTAGAAAAAAATAAACTATATATTGATACTCCTTAAAATTATGTTCTGACATATTTTTTTTCAGAAATTTGCACTATTGAATTTCAAAAACGTGGACTACCTCATGCTCATATCCTATTGTTTTTGCAACCCGGGGATAAACTAATGACACCATCTCGTATAGACAAGTATATCACAGCTGAAATACCCGAGAAAGACAGTCAACCAATTCTATATGAAATAGTCAGCAGGTGTATGATGCATGGACCTTGTGGATACTCAAAGCCGAAGGCCCCTTGTATGCAGAATAAAAAATGTAGCAAACACTTTCCGAGGAAATATGTTCTCATGACATCAATTGATGAGGATGGCTATCCAACTTATCGACGGCGTAATGATGATCGGTTTATTGATGTTAATGGCATTAGCCTAGACAATCGATTTGTTGTACCTTATAATCCAGAACTTTTATTAAAGTTTCAAGCACATATAAATGTTGAAAAGTGCAATCAATCCATGGCAATAAAATACCTTTTCAAGTATATTAGCAAGGGAAATGATCGGGTTTTGGCTGGCATTTCTGATTTTTCCGTAAATAATGATTCAAGCTCAAAGGATGAGATTAAACAATACTATAACTGTCGCTACATCTCTGCATGTGAGGGGGCGTGGCGTATTTTTGGGTTTGATATTCACCATCGTTATCCTCCAGTTACAAGGCTAAGCTTTCATTTACCAAATCAACATTCTATCATCTATTCTGTGGGTGAATCTGTATCTGAAGTCATGAGTAAGCCACTAGTTTGTGAGTCTCAATTTTTATCTTGGATGTTACTAAATCGGAATAATGAGTTTGCAGCGACATTGACATATGTTGAAGTGCCACAATATTATGTCTATAATAAGAGTGAACGTGAGTGGACTCCTAGGAAGAAGAAAGTCTTTGCTATAGGGCGCATAATGAATGTCTCGACCAGTTCAGGCGAATTACACTACTTAAGAACTCTGTTAACTAAAGTTAAAGGGCCAAAGTCATATGATGATATAAAGACAGTTAATGGAGTAGTGCATGAATCTTTTAGGTCAGCTTGCGATGCGCTTGGTTTACTTGATGATGACAATGAATTTGTAAGTGCTCTTATGGAGGCATCAAACTGGGGTAGCGGCAATTTATTAAGGAGGCTTTTTGTCTCTATGTTAGTTTCAGGGTCCGTCCAACGCCCTGGGTTTGTTTGGAAAAAATGTGCTTCTGTTTTGTCGGATGATCTATTTTATATACCACGTTCACATAGAGACTACTCAGGTATTCCAATAAATTATTTTGCTTCTTTGACAAGTATTTACCATTTACTGACTCGATTATTTTCTTTAGTTCTTGCTGTTGATCAAGCTTCCAAGGAAAATGAAGCTCTTTGTCGCATTGATGAGTTATTGCGCTCCTTTGGCAAGCGCATTGAAGACTACTCAACACTTCCATTGCCAATCAACAACGTTCTTCACAACATTTCAAACTCTTTAATACAGCAAGAATTGAGTTACGACAAGAATGCTTTAAAAGAACGATCAAAAAATTTAATTGGATCTTTAACAGAAGAACAAAAATTCATTTTTGATGCTATTATTTGCCATCTGCGTGAACAGAATGAGAATATTTTTTTCTTTGTTCACGGGTATGGTGGGACAGGGAAAACTTTTCTGAATGCCTTGGCGTCTACTTTACGTGGCAATGGAGATATTGTTCTTACTGTTGCATCTAGTGGAATTGCTGCTACTTTACTGCCTTCGGGAAGAACCGCACATTCAAGATTTGCTATACCTATACATGTTCATGAAGCTTCAGTATGTTCTATTCGGCATAGAACAGAACTTGCTGAGTTAATCGAAGCGACTAAATTGATTATTTGGGTTGAAGCACCTATGGTGAAAAGAAACTGTGTTGAAGCCTTTGATCGTACTTTGAGGGATATAATGCAATGTGATAAGGTTTTTGGAGGGAAATGTGTTGTCATGGGTGGAGATTTTCGCCAAATTTTACCAGTTCTTCCTAAAGGAACAAGGACATCTATAGTTGATGCTTGTATTAGCTCATATATTCTCTGGCTGCATTGCAAAATTCTTCAACTTTCAAAAAACATGAGGCTGCATTCTAGTGGATCAAGTGAAGAAATACATAAGTTAAGTTGGTTTAACAAATGGCTTCTAGATGTTGGCGAAGGTAATATAGGTTATGGGGAAGATGAAATATATGATGTTGATATTCCAGAAGAATTTTTGCTTCCTCCTACTAGTGATCTTGTTTGTGCTATGGTGAATGCAATGTACGATGATTTAGTTGCCAATCTGAATCAAGCAGATTATTTTACTGATAGAGCCATTCTTACCCCTACAATTGACTAGGTTGAACAAATTAATAACTACATGTGTTCATTATTGCCTGGAGATGTTGTCGATTATTTCAGCTGTGATTCTGTCTGCAAAGCCAATAATGACATAGACATGTGTGACACTTTATACACAACTGAGTTTTTGAACTCCATTAATTGTTCTGGGCTTCCCCCACATAAACTTTCCCTTAAGGTTGGTGTTCCTATAATGTTGCTGAGGAATATTGATCAAAGTGAAGGGCTTTGAAATGGAACGCGTTTGATTGTTTCAAGATTAGGTGGAAATGTTCTTGAAGCAATTACGTTGAATGGATCCCACCCTAATCAAAAGGTGTTGCTACATAGGATGGACTTAAATCCATCAGAAACAAGATGGCCATTTACTATTCGCCGACGCGAATTCCCGGTGACTTTAAGCTTTGCCATGACTATCAATAAAAGTCAGGGACAATCATTGAAAAAGGTTGGCGTGTTCCTTCCCCGACCTGTATTTACCCATGGGCAACTATATGTTGCATTGTCTCGTGTTAGAACAGTGGATGGGCTCAAAATATATGTGCCAGAAGATGAATTTGGCGTTAAAGGGAGGACGAAAAATGTTGTTTATAAAGAAGTTTTTAGGAAACTATATGTTTGAGGTGAGTATGTAGTAGTGTAAGAAATCATTTTGTCTTGGCTTACTTTTCATTTTAATCGTTTTTTAACTTATTGTCTCTCATTTTGATATTTTTTTTACCTTTATTGAATTTCTCTCGCACTTACATTTGTAGGTGTTGATGGTGCGTTTGTGAAGGAACTAATTGGGATCTTTTTGGCTGTTTATTTATATTGTTCACTGTTATATTTTCATGTTCCCCTTATAAGTTGTATTTCGCAAAGAACTCTTCGCATTGACATTGTATTTTTGATCCACAATGAAGAAGTGATATGAATTTTGGAACTATTTGGATTTTTTTTATATACTGCAACATCAAGTTCATCAAAGGTAAATGTTTTGTTAGCGCGACCACGGTTACTCTAATTCAATTTTTTTCGGTTACTTTATAATTGTGTTATTAAAATCCCTTTTGGCCACTATAAAATTTTTCTACCCGCGCTGGCCGCGGGGGATTCCTACTAGTTTGATGAAGATTTCATCGGCTAATGAACAGTGCAAGCCTGCTAAAAACCCAAGCTACTACATGAGCTAGCCTTTTTTTAATAATTATTGATAGAGAGAACAATTTAGGTGTGGAACTGTGGACAGAAGCCAACCAGAAAAACTGGGGGCGAGGGAACTTTATATTATAATAGATTAAAATTCCACTTCAAACCATATGTGTCTACTTCTGATTGGTTAGGCCACAATAATGTGATGCATAAGTTCACACAAGAATTTCTATGAAAGCCAGACCCTCAATTAATTTTAAACTACCCTTGGAATTTTTTAAAAATGAAATTTTATCTCAATGAAAAGGTTCAGAACCAATAACTAACACCCTGTACAGGAAGCAATCAAATTTCCGTCTTTAACCAGGGATTCAGATTTACACACCTCACCGTTCTCTACCTTAACTATCACATTTCTCTTATGAAGGTATCTGATGATCTGAACATCAGTCAGATGAAACTAAAACCCAGAAATTATGGTTTCCCTACAATTTAGAAAAGAAAATCATCTCACAAACAGAGAAGAAGATAATCACAAAAGACTAAAAGCAATGGGTCGGAGAGAAAAACAAGAATGTAAAGAGGAACAGAACAATTAAATTGTTTGCTGGCCTTTGATGGTAGCTTTTGTTCATATATGGAAACGGCGAAAGGAATTGAAAGTTAAGGTGAATATTTAAATTTTGTCGTCATCAAGTAAATAATTTTGTTTTGTTATTCTGGGCAAACATTTATTTTGTTTGTTGACTTAGGTGGTGACAAACATTCGATGCCGCTTGATGAAGAAGAAAGGCAATTCGTCAAGGAAAAGAAACAGTGAATAATCTTGTCAACAAAAAACAAAAGAAAAAGAAAAAGTGAGCACCCATCATGTTTTGACTTTTGAGAACATGGCATGCACTTCACTTGTTCACGTTACGTGTCAAACGAATTTTCAATGGTTAACTACTTAAATGCTCGATCCGACTTTTTAATATGAAATTTTTCATTGAACTAGTTTAAGTATTGTTTTAGTGGAGAATTACATGCAGATCCCACATAAGCCAACTAATCACATTCACATGGAAGAACCAAACAATCATTGAGGGCTTGTTTGGTTGTGTGAAAGTGTCCAAAAGAATTAGAAATGGAAAGTGATATGGGTCTCACTCTATAAAAAGTTGTCTAATGTAACACATTTCTGAGATGGTGCAATTACACCATTACCCTTGCTTAAAATCGATTTTGAGCTGAATTTGAGCCAAAATTGATTTTGATTCACTAAAATCAATTTTAGGCGAGGGTAGTGGTGTAATTGTTCAATGTCAGAAATGTGTCACATTAGATAACTTTTTACAGAGTGTGGCTCATATCACTTTCCATTTCTAATTCTTTGGGACACTTTCCCACAAACAAACAGGTCATGAATTACATTGATCCTAAGGGGCTTGGGTGATATTAAATGACTTGTCAATGAGTTATCATTGAGTTAAAGTCATTTAATATCACCCAAGTTCATTTGGACTTCAACTTCAAGAATATTTAGTCCTTCCTTATGATTAAGTGTCTTATGTGGAACTTATTTAATTCTCATTTTTATTACCTTATTTAAGTAATTTATAATGCGCGAAGCATAACATAATATTAGGGGTGCACAAATGACGGAAAGGACCAAGCCAACTATATGCCCTAGTCCTGTCCTAAATAATTGTCAGATTGGAGTTTTTGGCTCGAGACCCGGTCATGTTCTGTTTGACCCGACACCAAAATCGGGCCGGACATGACTATAGGGCCACATGACGGACCATGTTGGTCGTTAAGCTTTTTTTTAAACAATAAAACAAAATAAAATTCCATTTTTCAACCATTAAATAAATTATGAATTATGTGGGAAAATAAAAATAGTAATAAAATATTTTAAACTAAATAACTAATTAATTAATTGTGAAATAGTGTAATAATTGTGTTAATTAATTAAAATATTTTTATTAAAAATAATAAAATAATCGGGTCGGATCGTCCTGTTGGTCATGGAGCATATGCCGTGGTCCTATCCTACTCGATGGTCGGGTCTGTCACGTCCTGATATGGCTGGTCTCGGGCCACATTGTGACGGATCATTTTTGGCATAGGACCGGATCGGGTCATGACGGGCCAATCGAGCCGCCGAGATTTTGTGCACTCGTACATAATACCCGCTTAGAATTTTTATATCATATATAAATATAGATGTAACATGAAAATTCTAGAACAACACTCTTGCAATATGTAAAGGACTGTTACATGAAACAATTTTTTTCACAAAAAAGAAAGAACCATGACACTGACCTAAACTGTCCTTCCCAAATTTAAAGGGAATAACAAAATTGTACCTTGACATATTTAAATATATTTGAAAGTTGATGATCCGTTATATTGAATTTGGCAATCCATTATATGATTCTGGTAACAAATAAAAAATTTGATAATATGATAATGTTAGTAAATGAAATAATCAAATACATGTTGGTAAATCATTATCCAAAATTAATAATCCGTTATACAAATTTGTTATCGGTGATATTTGTCATTTCCTTCAAATTTACACAAAATAGTTTCATTAGTAGTATGTTACTGTCATTTTTGAAATTCCCTGCATCCAATTTTTTGCATATATTTCTTCAATCTTTCATTTTCAGGTTGCGAGGTATTTGGCTGACATTTCCTTGAATTATATCACCAAAATGTTTGGCATATTTATTCAGGAAAATGACAAATAAAGTACTCCAAATATCCAAAAGGACAATAAAGGTACTCAAATTTCCAAAATGACAAATCAGGTATTAATATTTTAAAATTTTGTTAAAAGACCCGTATTTCCAAATGGACAAAATAGTTTGCCCCATTTTGGTTTACAGTCTACGGTTTTTCCCATTTAAATTTAAAAAGTTGCCCCTTTTTAACCTTTTTAAATTTACGGTGGCAATTATTACACCTTTAACAATGTCATTTCAGTGTTTATTACATTCATTGTCCTTTTGAAAATTTGAGTACCTTCATTGTCCTTTTAGATATTCGGAGTACTTTATTTTTATTTGTTATTTTTCCTTTTTATTCTCTAGTGTGGTTTGGTCTATTTAGTTTTTTTTTTTTCCGTTTACGAGACTACTTGGTTTTTTTCCTGAATGATATTAATCACTCACACTGTCCGTTTAATTGTGAAATATACGTATTTTAAGTATATCACATCAAAATCATTGGAAAAGAGAGTTGAGGGCAATACAAAAATGCAAATAAATGAGACTTCATTATGAACCGGCTCTAATTGGCCTATATCAATATTCACTGGCCATAAAAAAAGGTAAGACTTGTTCTACATTATTTAAAGGAAAAAAATTGAGCGGGACAAAAATTTAACTCGTCCAAACTTCAGCAGAAGAGTGGATGTAAAACAGTAAATAAACAACCAGATTGAAGGTCAAGAAATAAACAAAACAAATTTACAAAATTAATACATGGAGCACAAAGATTTGGGTACATTACTAAAAATATTTATATACACACCTTGGAAATATCAATGTGCACTATGACCTATATATTACTTCATGTCATATAGATCAAACAGTGAAGTCATAGGAAGTTATAAGGACCTAGAAGTAGTGGAGGAACTAACATAGTTATCAGCAATTGAATCTGGTGAAAATGGAGGAGGAGAATCTTTCAAAAGCATGATTTCATCCACCCTGTTGTTATTCTTCTTCTTGTTCTCTACATCTTCATTAGGTCCACCATACCCTTCTTTTAGGATCCCTCTTAAGATTTGAAGAACCTCATCCATGGAGGGTCTCATGTCCCCGTCTGGTTGCAAACATCTAAAGGCCAATTCTGCCACTGCTGTTGTCATTTGCTTCACTGCATTGTCTTTCTCAATCCCAAGAAGTGGATCAATCAACTCCTGCACTTGATGATTTTGAATTCTGTTCATAGCAAGATTGGCTAAGTTTATATCATGCCGGTGCCTAGTGATGTCCACCGCTTCTAAGGATGATATGAGCTCAACTAAAACAACTCCAAAGCTATAAACATCGCTCTTACTGGTCACTTGGTAGCATTGATAATATTCGGGGTCAACATAACCTGGTGTTCCTTGTGGAGCGGTTGACACATGAGTAACATCATTCGGAAACAATCTTGAAAGACCGAAATCAGCAACTTTGACACAAAAATTATGGTCTAGGAGAATGTTATTGGTTTTGACATCACGGTGTATGACATCAGACTCATGGAGGAAAGCAAGGGCCTCGGCCGATTCTATCGCGATGTTCAATCGTGTGCGCCAAGGCAGCAAGGAAGACTTGGATCGATCCCCATGGATGTGATCTGATACTGTTCCATTGGCAATGTATTCATAGACAAGGAGAAGTTCTCGGCTATGTCTAGAGGTACATCCATAAAGTTCAACCAAGTTTTTATGCTTTATTCTAGCTAGAATCTCAACTTCATTCCTGAATTGCTCTACACGTTTCAGATTGCTTTCATATAGCCGTTTCACCGCAACTGCACGTCCATCTTGCAGAATGCCTGATCATCAATCAAGTGTAGTGGTTAAGGGAGGAAAATGATAAATGGTGAAGATATAATAAATATTACCTCTGGTCCTAAACATAAGCCCTAGTTGACTTTTTTTGGAGAGGTTAAGGTTGCGAAACAGGTTATTAAATTTAAACATACTTGATATATTTTTAGATTATCCATTAGTTTATATGTAAAATAAACTAGTCTAAGTGAAAAAATTAGGTAAATCAATTTATAATTAACTTATTTTGGTTTTTTAGGATTTTCCAAAAAAGTCAACTAGATCTTATATTTAGGACCGGAGAGAGTATGAAATTACATATATTCTTACCATAATAAACAGTGCCAAAACCTCCATCACCAAGTTCCATGGAGGGATCAAAATGTTTAGTGGCTTCCTCTAGTTCAGTATAGCTAAACACTTTAACACCATAAAAGAAACTTTGTTGCATAGATTCATACTTTGAGGAAACGAAGGATGGGACACTTTGTGATGAAGTTGTGGTAGAGGAAGTAACGCCTCTGCTATAAGGAGCCATGAAGAGGTCCTTTGTTTCCTTGGTTTGTGACTGTTCTGCAACTCTTTTCTTTCGTCTTACCATAAAGAAGAGGCATAATCCAAGAAGTAAAAGAACTGCTACTCCTGCAGCTGTACTGCCTGAAGATAATTCAAGAAATTTAAGAAATAAGTAAAGCCATGCCAAACTGCTATGCTCCTTAAGAGAATTAACTCCATATGTGATCAGAATAGAATCTACCTGCTATAATGGCTGTTTTGTTAAATTTCTTCTCTGTCAAATATAACAAAGATAAATGTCAAAACTCAAAACTCGAATGAAAGGAAAGACGGGATTGCAAGCTGAGAGTCACTCTCAAAATGAACAACATAAACAATAATTTGCAAAAAACATTGCCCTCATTTTTCTTATCTTAAATTGAAGAGAAAATTTGGATGTTCAGTTTGCTTGCATCAAAAGGAAGCAAGATAATGATGATGATGATGATGATGATGATGATGATAAAACTTACTAGACTAATATGCAAAAGTCTCACGTCTATTAATTAGATTTCAAGATACGTAACATAAGGTGTTAGGGACACAAGTGATAACAGCAAGTGCAAAATGGTTCCCCCAAATCTTCATCAAATTCACACTGGCCACCAAACTCAACAAATCTCAAGCATTCATGTTCAAAAGGATTGATAATTCACATTAAAACCCTCCATTATAAATTCCCTAAGCAACAAACGATCACTCATGAGCCTAGAAGAAGACTCACAATGAAAATATCAAAAGCAAAGTCCTACACTAATAGATTAAGCATAGAATAAGAATCTCTTGGATTCCCTTTGAACTCAGACTCAAACAGATTCTCTGGCTTATCAATCATAGAAGAAGAATCACACCCATAGAATAATGTGGCACGGGGTTATAATTGAGATGGAACCAGCGATCTGCCACTTATCAGGTGAGATTAGGCTAAAGAAAGTAGTCAAGTTTGTTAGTTAATATGACATGATTTTCCCAAAACAACGTAATCATTTTCCTTAATTTCCTCTCTTCCTATCTTACTTGTTTGTTGTTAATGAATTATATAGGAATAATTTAGGAAATAATTTTGTTTTTGACCAGAAATTTAGGAAATAATTGATAAAAAAGAAATTAATTACTGTATATATTAAGGTCTAGAGTAGCGGGAGCGGGAGCAGTAGAGCAGTGGCAATGAAGCATTAGTAATGATGAAAGCATGAGGCCAAGATAAATTTATTTGACATGGTCTTCATGTTAGACCCCATGATTCTAATTTCTAACTACATCTCAGTATGGATATATGCAAATAAAAAATCAAAATTTGCTGTTTAAAAATCAAGACACCTACATTTTATTACCTCACACAGATGGGTTTTGTTTTACAGGACTTGTATACAGAGATGCAAGAGAAAATGCAACACTAAAATGTCATGAGTCTAAAAAAAATTATGCATTGACATGTGCAAGACATCTTACACATCAAGAAATCACCCACAAGAAGTCAAAAGGTTCCAGGTTTTGATTACTTAATCTCATATTTTTATTTTTTTAGTTCATATATCTTTCCTAATCAAACTTGATTTGTTAATGTTAAATTAATAAAATTATCTTTGGGCCTAACTATTAAAAATACGTACTAATTGACTTTGACTTGTTTTTAATAAATAGGCTTGGGGATAGGACTAAATGATTGCTACTAGCACACTTCTCACAATAATTAACTGAGTTGCTTGCACGATGTACGGTATACGTCTGTGTCTGTGTAACATGTTAAAAACTTGAAATCACAGACTTAGTCCAGATAGACAAATTCTACTGAAAAAATAAGCCAGCTCAGTTCTAAACTTAAGATTATTAGATAAGTTAACACAACCTTTACCAACAAACAGGCGTTGTTTGGTAAAGATGGTCATTTTATTGAGATATAATATATGTGACATCTTAAGTAAGATAAATTCTTCAAACAATACCAGCAAAGAAATTAAAGTTCCAATACAACCAACATAAAATCACAGGATAGGGAATTTGACTGATTTAGCAGCCAGTTCTCATGTATGAGATTAGTTGAGAGCGGCCTAGTTTAACTTCTAGCAAGAACACTCAATATCAATAACTAGAATTCTAGAAACATGGTTCCAAATCAGACAAGAGAGCAGTTAAAAATAAGAAAAAAGTGAACAAACAAAATTCAAAGTGGAGCAGAGGAGAAGAAATGTAAAGGAACTTTTTGGATGAGTAGGTATGACTTTCATTCGAAACCTACCAAACATTGAAGATGATTAATATAAGGCCCTTTGATTTCTTTGTGAATGTTAAGAAAACAAATTAAACCTCTAAATTATAATTTATAAAATATGTCACATGTAATTAGATTATAAATCAGTTTATTAGTAGAATAAATTAGTTTTGAAGAAAAAATATAATTATACATTTTAAAGTGAATTTTACATCCTTAATTTCTTTAATAAAGTCAAAGTGATCTTTTATAATAATTAGGAATAGAGGAAGTAACATAAGCTACTAAAAGTTTAGGAGGCAGAAAAGCTTTTGGAAATGTATCCAAACAACCCTTTTGTCTTTCTTTTAGTATATCAATGTATACATTGTGTTTTCTTTTCATTTACTTAACCATCTGCGTTCCAATTATATGTACATTCCTTTACCTTCGAAATTTGTCGTTTCACTACTCTTTCTTATGATGCATAAATTAACTATAGTTACTACCTCCACTTCTAGATTAAGTACAATTTGTCCCTAAAAAATCAATGCTACCCCGACGATGTTGGGGTTATTACTATCTAGTTAGGACTAGAGGAAGTAACTTAAGCTACTAAAAAGGATTTATACAGTAAAGACAAAAAAATAAATCACAAAGGAAAAAATTATTTACTCAAGCTAAGCTAGATGCTTTGAGAGATTAATCATCCTGCACAAAGTCCTGTGGAACTATAAATTCACAGATTACAAATATTTGCAGTATCCGAATCGGAAGGTTTTCCAAATGCTAAGTAGTGAGAGAAGTAAAATGAGACGGAGATGACTTCAGATTGAACTGCCAATGCTCAAAAATGGCAGTTTGTTTAATTAAGAGAAAATAGGATCTAAATGTAATTGGAATTTGATAAAACGATACAAAATTTGCAGTCAAATTAGGATACCCATACTTTAACACGATGTGAACAGCCCATAATAGCATGGCACTCACCTAATAATGTCCACCTACCACCAAGAAGCAGTCTAAACAAGACTTCTTAGAGCTTTTTAAATAAAGTTGATGCATGAAAAATTAGTAAATTAAACCAATCATGGAAAAACGTGTAGATTAAGTTCTCTGTCATTTGGCATAAACAAGTCTCATCAATGAAAGTATCCACGTATACCGAAGACAAACTAAAACGGCTTTTTCTAGCTTGGATTGGGGATGAAACACAACCTAATTATTTGCAGAAAACATGAATCATTCTTCAGGAATATGGTCTACTATGTATGGAGTTGTATATAAACTAAACAAATTTGGATAAAGTCTATCAAATTCCTAACTTCAGAAAAGTACAGGGAACATTTGTGTAACTACAACTCTACAAGTCTGTAACTATCTAAAAGCAAAAACTGATGAGGATATGAAAAAAGCCAGTATTATCTGAAATAACCCTTTGAAAATCAAGGCATGCTTGTTTACCAATCAAGATTCACATAATCCACTAACATCTCAAAGTCCAATCTTTGAAGTACCAGTACATTAGAAAAACAGACTTGTATAGACACAAATCTTCAATGACACGACATATTACATGTTTTGTCATGTTGCAATTCTGCATTGTGTATCTCTGCACTTCATAGATTGGTATGAAATACAAAAAGCATAGGTACTTACCTGATCCACATGTATATGGAACATTTCCAGGTCCATATTTACAAAAGCAAGCAAATTCATCTGAGGTTATGTTATAACCACATTGCCCCTTAGAGTATCTACAGACCTGACACAGACTATTACTTGCATTCCATTTCAATCCAAATCCTTTATCAATAGTTGCCTCCAGATTATCCAAACTTGAATTTTTCACTAAAGTGCCAACTTGTGACTCCAAAATTGGAACAATAACACTAGATTCACATGTTCCTCCTGTTGAATCACTTCCATAGGAGGAGTACCCACCATCATTTTCTGGGATATGGGTAAAGAAATAGCTGACCGTTTGGGTACCATCTACACTGCAATTAAACTTATAGAAAGGAACATTTGTGTAGGGAGGGGAAGGGCAATTATAGTAAAGTGTGAGGTTATGAGAGTCCAAATAGTCAAAGAAAGTGAAATCTAAGGAACTGCTGCTCTTGTAAGGGGTTGGACAAGCATTATTCCAGAAGCTATCTCTCACAACTCTAAGGCTATAATCAGAGTAGTTGACTTGAAGGACTCTATAGCTATCAGAATTGATGTTGATTTCAGCATAATCACCATCACAACTTAGTTTAAATTTTGGGTGGCCACAATATTCTAGTCTCATGTCTGATCCCCAGAAAGGGTAGCTAATGTTTTTGAGATTTGCACAATCAAATGGAGCACTGCAGGACTCATACTCATCACAGAAGCAAATTGGAATATGACAAAGGGTAATAGTGATAATAAAAAATGAAACAGACACACTTAAATGAAGTTGCATCATGAGAAAAAAACAGATGATGGAAGACACAGGTTTGCCTTAAAATTCAGAGTAGATCTAAAGGAATGGTGAAAAGATAGAATTAATGGTCATGGACTATTATTGAAAGGCATTGATCCCCAGAAAGTACAAGTAAGAACTTTCCTGGGGCTTTCAGTAGAGAAGGAATGTAAAATAATTTTGTTAGAGAACTTAAAAATGTTCATTGAGATGAACAACTGGACATAGTCAAAAAGTCCAGCCTCCTATGTCAAGTTATTGTCCAACCACTCCATCTTGCTTGTTATGCATGAGTACATCAAAAGACCCGTTAAATTTTAATTTGCTTATTTCTTGAATAAATCTTAAATCTTATTTTTACAAAATACTCTCTAATACCCTAAACACAAGGTCACTTTGAATATTTGGTGAGAATTAAAGAAATGAATCAAACTACTAAATTATAACACATATCACATATAATTAAATCACATGTTAATTTATAAATAGAATAAATTAGTTTTGAGAAAAAGATATCGATTAATAATTTAAAATGATTTATTTTACATTTTTAATTTCTAAAAAACTAAAAAAGTCAAACTGATAAATTAGGACGGTGGGAATATGTCTTTTTTTTTGGTCGAGAGGAATATATGTCTTTTGACTGTGTTTAATTTAGAGCCTTAAAAATTTTTTTAGAATGAAACTTAGTCCACCAACCACCTAAATAATTCTTTCTTAGACAATTAATTACCAAAATACTTTTTCGATAATTTGCATTTGGAGTGAAATTGCATTCCTGTTCACGCGCTTATGTAATAGCTAAGTGGAGATACAAAAGATTCCGTTCCATATGATGCCAAAATTTGGAAAGCAGATCATTTCCGCGTTATTCTAATTTCTGCCAAAAGAAAAGTCAATCAAATAACTACGATGTCCTAACCAACGTTATGGCACGGAAGATGTGAAAAGGTGTGTAAGGAGGCTTGACTCTGCCCCTAGAATATCAAAACATTTGTTAGGTGGGAAATTGCCAGGAAGCTCAAACGTTCTATATATACAAAATAAAAGTCAAACATGATCAAAACTCTATTTCTCTTGCAAGATTTGGCTGCTAAGGCGTTAAGGGGAAGAAGAATCAACAGGGGTTAATATTTGATATCAGTAAACCTTATGAGACAAGCCAGGTAATCTTCATTCAAAGCCCTATTCACGTGTTGTTTGGAAATTGAGGCATTAGTATACGGTATGTATACTATCAAAAACAGAAATAAATTATGCCATGTATCAAACCTAACATTAACATGACACTTAAGTAGTGTTGACACACTTATCATAGGGTCACGTTCCATATCTATGGTTGTAGGCTACAAAGAAACAAAGGATTCTGCTAAAACAATATGATACCTGGTGGGCATGAAATTTTTTGGGGTCCATCTTTGCAGAAGCAGGAGAATTGTCCCTCATCATAGCCACACTGGCCACCCGATTGAGAGCATGTTTTGCATTCATCCGTACTACTTACCATCCATTGCAACCCAAAACCAAGCTGAAGTGCTTCTTGTAAATTAGTTGCAGCTCGAGCAAGATTTTCTTGATTTATCATCATCAGAACGACACTTCTGCAATCAAAATTTGAATATGGTGGTCCAAAAATATAGCTGACTGTTGTTTCTGTACCATCAATTTTCTTGCAGTTGGTTTTACCGGTAGTGGATGGAAGAGAACTAAGAAGAGGGCAATCATAGAGTAAGGTGACATTAACAAGGCCAACATCCACATACTTGAAGGGTGTTTGATCAAATGTGTTGTTGTTGTAATCATTTGGACAGATAGTGTCAAAATAGTCATCCCTAGCCACTGCAAGAGTCTGTGTAGGATAGTCCACATGTAGAAGCCGATATTTGAGGGAACGTATGGTAATCATGGGAATACTGCTTTGGCATGTGACCTGGAAATCTGGAAGACCACAATAGTTTGCTCTTGATCCTCCCCAAAAGGGATATCCATTGAGGCTAGGGAAATTTCCGCAGCTAAAAGAGGTAGTTGAGCAATTTGCATACCGACTATCATCCTCCTTGCCATGAGATGTTGGAATATTGAGAGAGATTAATGAAGGAACCAAAAGAAAGAACATGGGGACTAGATTATAGGGTGGTTTCATGGTGGAGCTATGAGAGAATATGGATATGATCGGGGAACCTGTGCTTTAGATGAAAGATGGCTATATGAGCCAATGAATAGGAAAATTCTTTTATTTCATCTAGCATGCAGCCATGGATAGGTTTGAAAATGAAGTTTTTTAGAAAAGTCTAGCTTTTGATATTTTGGAGAATATTTTACCAGATGGCATACTTGGATGGATGAAAGAAGCATGTTTTATCATATATGTTGCGTCATGAACGCAACAATTTTGGATTTTTGACTTCAAACAGTTCAAAGTAAGTAACAGTAAATGTTTGAATAGAAGCTTCACATGGTCAGGTCCAAGGTGACTTGAGACTTATGCAACCACAGGGGAAATGAAACAAGCAACTAGCTGAAAAATCTTTGTATAGGGTTTATTTTTCTAATTTTTGAATTAAAGAGGCACAAAATAGTGATAGGAGATTACAATTAACATCAATTCAATGTTATAGTATTTGTCATACCACTAAATTTCTAAATGTTTATTAAGAGGATTTAATTATAAAGCCTTTGTATGGCCATAAAGTTTAGTAGCTAGGCCAATGATAACTAAATCAGGGGTGTGTAAATTTTTCCCTTCTCACATATCCCATCCTGCCTGTGGCTTTTTGGGATGGGAAATTCCTGTCCCGATCTTTAGGACAGGATGGGACACAGGACGAGGTTGTTCCGACTCGTCCTGTTCCAAATATATATTTGTGCTTTTACATATCTTTTAAAAAAAAATATGTGTCATTTGTATCATGTATGAGAATATGTGACATTGTTATATGAAATACATGATCCTAAAATTTTTTTAGCTTATTATGTTGTATAAGATGTATTGTAGAAGTAATACTGAATTAATGTTTATTTGTTTGATACAAAATTATAAACAAAAATGTTATATTTTTTTACAAGCATATATTTTTCTCGTTCCGTCTCAATCCCGATCAGGACGAGACAAAGTTAAAAATGGGATGGAACACGGGACGGAAACCTTGTCCCGAACTTTTTTCAAGATGAGATATAGGATAAGGGTGTCTTGATCTCGTCCCGATCTCGTCCCGTGAACACCCTGACAATAATAATTTGATAGAAAGAATATACTAGAATCCTTAGATATAACTAGTCTAGAGACTAATTTATCAATAGATTTGTTGGCTAAAAATTAAATCGACTATAAATTTGAGAGATATTTTTCTTAAAAAAACAAATACTAAACGTATTACGTAGGGTGCAAACTACGTAGGCTGCTTTATAAGGTCTAAGTCAAACATCAAATTGGACAAAAACTAATAACGAGGGGCACGAGAAAATAAAATATACCAGATAACATAAGTTTTCAAACACCTAGAATAAATGCAAATCAACAATCTGATGCGAGCATGATAAAGACCAAAAATAAAGACATATGACGTAATTAGATCATGAATAGCATTGGCGTGAAAGAATGGCAGACAGCATTAATCAAATTTTTAGACTATAAAATTTAGGGTAATGAACTTAATCTACCCTCCAAGTAACCACTCAGGAGCACTGGGCACCCTGAACTAACAACAGGCCCTTATTTGTACTCGAAGTAACCAAAGTGGTTAAAAAATACCCCGAGTGGACGGTCAATCACGTTTGACCGTTAATCTGCCCATGTGGGTTAAATTTTTGCCACGTAGGATAAGGGTAATGGACCTAATCTACCCTCCATGTAACCACCCAAGAGCATTGGGCACCCTAAACTAACAACAGACTCATATTTGCACTCGAAGTAACCACAAAGAGGTTAAAAAATACCCTCAGTGGACGGTCAATGACGTTTGACCATTAATTTTCTCATGTGGCAGCCACGTGAGTTAAATTTTGTCACGCAGGATATGTCATGTGGGGCCTACATATAAAAAACACAATTCCCTTTAGGGGTGGGGTGATGGTTGTGTTGGGAGGATGAGGTGTGGCTGTTTGGAAGCGATGAAGAGAGAGAGAATTGTATTTTTATTATATGTGAGCCCCACTTGACAAATCTTACATGGAAAAAATTTAATCCACGTGGCAGCCACATGGAAAGATTAACGGTCAAACGTGATTGATTGTCCATTCGGGTATCTTTTAAACACTTTGGTTTCTTTAAGTATAAATATGAGCTTGTTGTTAGTTTAGGGTACCCAATGCTCCTGGGTGGTTACTTGGAGGGTAAATTAGGTCCATTACCCTTATCCTACATGGCAAAAATTTAACCCACGTGGCGGCCACATGAGCAGATTAACGGTCAAACGTGATTGACCGTCCACTCAGGGTATTTTTTAACCACTTTGGTTACTTCGAGTACAAATAAGGGCCTGTTGTTAGTTCAGGGTGCCCAGTGCTCCTGAGTGGTTACTTAAAGGGTAGATTAGGTCCATTACCCTAAAATTTAATTTCATTTTGGTTGTTTCTCTTAATAATAAATCTCTCTGTAAATATTTCAAATATAACTTGCAATTAATAATTTACTTGAAATGATTAAATTTGTTAACGAGATTCATTAATATGTAAAAAAAAAAAGAATTATACTGGCCAAAAAAAATAAAAAAAAAGAATTGATTAAATTTACTCAAATTTTTTTACTGAAAGAAAGTTAACTTAAACTTTATAAAAAAGAGGCTAGCAACTTTCCCCGTAGATGTAAACTATTCAGTGATAAATTCAAGAGGAGAAAAAAAAGTTTCTAGATAAAGACTAGGAAAATTTATTTAAAATATAATATCCATCTTAATTTGAAAGTGAGGCAGTCCTTAAAAATCCCCACTGACTGCGTTTAGTCCATTAACCTTCGTTGTTTAACTTACTCCTCAGTCATTACCATCTAAAATAGAACTTTTTTATCAGCTAGTCAAAATGTATGACACTTTGTAAAGGAGTCCGCTATCATTTAAGTATTTTTATCATGAATGTCCATATACATACATGTTAATTGTGTTGATAAATTATGCTAGAAATAAATTAAAAATGATTAATTTTAATTGAAAAATAATTTCAAAAGGAAAACATTTTTGTATCTTTTTAATGTTTTATCATGTGAAGTTGTAACCAATATTTTAAAAAGTCCCACAATATGATTCATTAGTTATATGATCCCAAGGGCCAACTAATCGACCCTTAACCAATGAGAAGTGTTACATTGGCTATTGACAAGTTTTTTCCATTGAAAAGTGTTGTTGTGACTATTGACAAGTCTTACTATATATGATCATTAACAAGTATTGTCAAAACCATTAACAAGTTTTGTTATGTTAATTAAAATTGTCATATCCATTTGAAATTTTTAACATAGACTATTTTTTTTGACAAATTTAACATAGAATAGTTGACAATTTTAGGTTTATCAAATAACAAGTGTTATTATTGCTAGTGAAAGGCTTATATCTATTGAAGACTCTTACTATGCGATCAATATATAACAATTCTTATTATATCAATAAATTTCAAATATGTAGTATCTAATTGGAATATTTAAAAAAGAGACTATCTAGTTGACAATTATAAATTTACTAATAACAACTATTTCTATGGTCATTGACAACTCTTGTTTTGGTCATCATTTTGTGTTAAATAAAAAATTAAAATTGTTTCAGTCATATACTTTGCATGGTGAATATTGCTTTCTACCTTTAAAAAACACCACAAACTAGCCTATTTCTTTGAAAAGCCAAACACACAAAAAAGAGTAACCAAAAGAATAAAGGGAAATTTAATTACAGATCCCCCACAAGGGAGTTAATACTGGAAAAGTCCCAAAAGTTGAAAATATTAATGCAGGGTCCCAAGGGACCTCACATTAATATATTTGAAATGTGAAAAGACAGTTTTGCCCCTAGCCTTAAAAAAAATTTACTTCCTCCCTCACCCACCCCCTCCCCCCTCCTCCTCCCTCCCCCACCCTCTCTCCCCCCTCCCAGCGCCCCCCACCCTCCCTCCCACCCTGCATGTGAGGTCCCTTGGGACCCTGCATTAATATTTTCAACTTTTGGGACTTTTCCAGTATTAACTCCCTTGTGGGGGACCTGTAATTAATTACCCCAAGAATAAATCAGGAAAGATATAAAAGAGCCACTTAATTGTCTCCTTCAAGACGAAGTCAACTCATTGTCTGGTCTAGCCAATGAGGTGATGCAGCTCATATGGCTAAGCTTAAGAAATATATCTCATTAAGTGTTGCAGGGAATCCATCAAAATGTGGTGAGGTTCAACACACTTTGATGGATCTCATTCTTTCTCTTTATCTAAGCGAACATATTTTTTTTAAAAAAAAGCATCTGTCATCATGTTATAGGCATACCTGAGGTCCCATGAGGCTGAGGCATAGGGCTTTCTCTCAAGTAATAGCAGGTTGCCTTATATAAACCCCAATCATAGCCACAAACTCCTCCACTTTTCTTACACTCATCACACTCTACAATTCCAGCTATCCATTTTATTTGAAACCCATAATTAAGCATCCCTAGCACCACACTTTGAACCTGAAGATTGTCATTTGACAAAGAAGCTTCAACAGGAACAACTACACTTTTAGAGCATGACCAAAAAAATTCAGGAATATCAGTATTACCCAACAGTACATAGCCAAATGGATTGACAAACCCATTTTGGAGACAAGAAAAATTCAGGGTGTTCACTAAAGGGACTAAAGGACAACCATATAAGAGGGTAAGATATTTTGTTTCAGGCATAAATTCAAAGAAGTTTGGATCAAGGCTTGTGTTGAAAAGCTGATCTGGGCATAAGTCTTTGTTGTAGTCTAATCTAGCAATTCTAAGAATATGTTGATCTGGATTAGCATCCAAAACCAGGTATCTAAAGTTTTTAATTGTTATGAAGGTCAAACCATCAGAACAATTAAGGTACAGTCCAGGATAACCACAACCTTGTGGACGGTCTAGTCCCCAGAAAGGAAATCCAACGTTTCTGATCTTCCCACAATTGTACAGAGTATTGCATGATGTATAATAATCTTCGGTTATAGAATATGAATGACTGTGAAGGAATAATGAAAGTGTTATGCATGAAAGAAGAAACCGTGGGGTGAAGAAGGAAGACATTGATGAAGAAATGAGTTGCAGTGAGAAAATTTCAGTTTGGAACTCTAAAGGAATAGCATAAGTAATGCTTTGATGAGAAAAAGAAGGGAACGGAAATTTGACCTTGGAAAATTTTGAAGGTTTAATCACACTACATTCAGGTCAATTTCCTAACCAATGAAAATCAGACACACTGAATGTTACAAAATATTCAATGATGTTATTTATTTTACTTGGTCATGTCCAAAAATAATGGGCACTTTATTTCCTCAACATTCATAGAAATGGACTAGGTTTTGATTTAGACGGTTTTTTTAACATACTTTTTAATTGAATTTTGGTTACTCTTTTCCTTTTGAATTTTGAGTAGTTAAAACGGGAAGAAATCTTTCAAGGCCTTCACAAATTAGCAATAAACTTAATCAGACACCCATATTGTCAGCTTACTTAGTCGGCAGGGTATTATTAGTTATTGCACAATTTACCACAGGGAGGAGGTAAAGGTCATCTCTGTTGCTCTATTCGAAAAAGCCCCAAGTTTGTTTAACTAAGGACTAAGGAATCCATTTAAATGTGATTTTTTTTTGCAAACTCTCATTGACCTCAAATGGAGGTTCTATCGAAATGAATTCTTGACACTTGATGCAAGAAAAACCCTAAGAGTAGCCCTTATGTGACTTAAGCTTCCCTAGGTGACCACTTGTTGATATGAATATTAATATTAATACACATACATTCAGTCACACAGTATGTTAATGAAATAGTCAGTAATACAATTTGATATGTGGTAAAAATGTGCACCAGTCATTTTGGTGTGCAAATTTAGAGAGATCAAAACTGAAAAATTAGGAGTTTGTTAATCATCCAAAACCACACGAGCGGTGATGGGGTAGATGTTGCTACTTGATATGTGTAAGTGGGTTATAAATTAAAAAAGAGGGATTTTTTCACAGGAAAAACTAGAGAAATCTAATTATAGGAATATAAAAATCAGTGACCCACCTAAAATTTCGTGGCAAGACCAGAGTAGTGAATCCTCAACTTGGCAAAAAAACAATACTAAAAAACATTCTTCAAGCAACACAGTTCTGTTTCATCCTATCCGTTTCCCTTACTTCCTGAATTACCCTTGTTTGATTGACTTTTCAAATAAAATATGTTCAAGAATACCTTACTCCGACTACAAGGGACCACAGTGATCTAAAACAAAACTAAAAAAATACCAATGACAACATGACAAGGAATATTTTTAAGTATATTTTGATTTTGAATTAGTCATCAGTTCACGAAAAAAAAATCTAATTTCTTCTGGTCTTTGACCATTGAGCTTATTTAGCTCGAATAGCTTATAACTTCCAAGATGAGGCGAAAATGAAATTGAACTAATTGGATTATAAAAATACAATCTCACGACTCTGTTTTGCCCCCAGCATTAAAACCTTGTGGCAATAACAGAAGCATTGAAAAGGATCTCATCACAAACAATGGAAGAACTTCAAGTAAAGCAATGAAGTGAAATTCCTCATTGCATTGTATCTCACAACTTCCATGAGTGCAACTCTCTACAAATTTATGATTTGATACTATTATATGTATATACTTTAAATTGGATTGTGTTATCAAGGTTTATTATTCTCATTCTGTCACCAGCTGGGCATAGATGTACTACCTACATAGAAAACCTTTATCCATGTAAATTTTTCTTGCTTCCTAATTCAATGTCATGAATTGTCTAAGTGAAGAAAATACTCCATTTGTTTCTAAATACTATAGACACACCGACCTAATTGATTTTTTTTAGAGAGTTTTGAGAAAGCTATAGAAGTTACTTCAAAAAAAACATGATTTATTTTCTCCACTTTTTTTCTTGTAATCTAATATATAATCTAATAATAATAACATAAATAAATTAGTTGTTGATGCATCACCCTATAGTCGTACCTGAATGCAGATGAGTTGCGGAGAAATAAGATGAGGCTGAAGATTCATGTTTGTAGTAGCAGGAATTGTTTCTTGCAACCCAATCATAACCACATACTCCATCTGATTTCTCACAATTGCCACATTCATCAGCACCAGCAATCCATTTCACTTCAAATCCATTTCTAATAGCCTCGTGGATTTTACCCAAATCCAAAATATCAACCATTGACATAGCAACTTCAATAGGAATTACAATGCTTGCATTGCAAAACTCAGAAAAAACAGTATTATTCTCACCCAATACAGCCAAGCCATTTTCATCATCAAACCCATCTTTAGAGCAAAAAAACTGTCCAATCTTCACAAAAGGAATTACTGAAACACAGTCATATCCAAGTGTCGCAAACTTCACTTCAGGCAATAACTGAAACATCTGATGGTCAAAAAATGGGTTGACATACTGATCAGGACAAAGATCATCCATGTAGTCAAACCTAACAATTCTCATGACTTTCTCATCCATTTTTGCATCCAAAACCAAGAAGCTAACACTTTGAATCGTTATGAAGGTTGAATTTTTCGAACAGTTGAGAAATAACTCAGGGTAGCCACAATATTTTGGCCTACCTTCTCCCCAAAACGGAAATCCAATGTTTTTTATGTGTCCACAATTATACAGATTACTACAAGCTGCATTATAATTGAAGGCACTTGAGTACAAAGAAAAATGGGTTATTACAGAAAATGCCATGCTGGAGAGAAGGAAGGAAATGGCGAAGAGAGAAGGCATAGTGACATTGACAAAGAAGTTAAACGTAGTGAGAGAAGAATTTGTGTGAAAATGTATTATGGAATGCTATGATCTTTTAATGCTTTGGTTTTTGAGTGGATTGGAGAAAACTAATGAAGATAAAGTTCAATAAATACAACTACCAAAGTGTGATATGACAGAAACAAAGAAAGAGAAAAAGGAAAATTTTAGAAAGTAATGTCAATTTCTTGGAGTAGAAGGAATCTTCAGTGAACAAGCGTCTATTTATGAGCTCACAGAACTTCCAGTTTTGCTCGGAACAAGTCATTCTTTTACAGGGGAGAGATAAAGTTCACATCATATTTAAGTTGGTTGGCTTTTCATTCATGGGGGGATTAGAAAAATCATTTTAATTCTTGAATATTAAAGTTGTTAATGTGGTTATTCATTTACTCAAGGTTCAACACTGCCATGATTAAAATAAATTCTAAGGGGTAATTTTCTGGTTTTTGTAATATAGAGGTATTTATTTATAATTCTTAAATTAAAAATAACTTTATACTTATCTACAAAAAAGTGATATTTTAACTCATAATAAGTTGATAACTACTAATCACTCAAAGAGGTAAATCCTTGCTTGTATATTGAACAAAATCTTAAAAACGAAGATACTTATTCTTAATTACAAATAATACTATTTTATGCGTCCTAATTATCCTACATACTCCCTCCAATCAGAAATATGGAATCTATTTGGGAAGTTGATTTTGGTCGTTAATATAATATAGGATTGACTTCTAATTGGTTTTCAAATTCTTTTCAAATTGTAAATAGTAATCAATCAGGATGTGGGGAGAGAACAGGGGAATATGGTTGGGTGTTTTAGTAAAAAAAATACATCACTAGCTAATATAATTAACATTAATTAATTTAATCAAAGTAGTTAAAATATGTCCTATATTTAGGACTAACAGAGTAGTTATTTAATTTTATTATGTTAAAGATACTAGTGGAGCTAGTTAACTAGTCATCTTTTAAGAAAAACACCTAATATTTTTTCCATTTATTTTATCGTTTCTGTTATTTTTTATTGTTGAGGGAACTTCATTAGTAGAAATTAGTGGAATTGATATATATTAGAAAGTTTGTAATTTATTTTGTTCAGAAAAAAATAGTGTTCTAAAATTTCTTTTAACAAATCATAGATGTCAATCTATATATAATATTCTTACGGTAAGTTATTGTACTATTTAATTCGATGAAAGTAGTTGAAGCCAGGAAATAGAGTTGCTGTAACTTGTAAGTTAAATCACTAAAATTTGACTTAAGCGGCTTTATCCAACAAAGTATATTAAATGGCAGATTGGAAGTAGAATTCAGTCTATTTCCATTAACAGTAGAAAGATTATTGCACGCACTACCAAAAAAAACCTTTCAATAAAGTTATATAACACAAATTCATAAAAAAGCAAAAAAAGGAAAAAAAAATCATTATTAAAAATGTATTTAATTCCAAAAAAGAAAAAAAATTAATTCAAAATATAAATTACATAATTGATTCTATATTTAATACGATGTATAATGATTTTAAAAATCATGTCGTAATTATTTTCAAATATTTGTGGTTTATTCTGAAAGTATTTTTTTTAAGGAAACGACCTAAGTTTCAGAAGCCATCATTAAGTTGAAGGAAATTAAATGTAGGCCCACTCTATTTGTTGTGGGCTCCAAATATGTCCCTATGTCATCCTAAATATTGGGCATTGAAATGGAAGAATCTGTTTTCAACAAGTATGATCATTACAATTACAATTCTAGAAATGGCTTGGCCATATTCATAGATTTCTTTCAGATTTTTAATAATGAAGTCATAAACTTTTTTCCAGGTATTAAATATAAAGTTAAGATTTCGTGTGAAAACTGAAAGGAAAAGGGAGAATTTCATTGAAGGACCATTGTAGACAAATAATTTCAGTGAAGGACCAAAACTTTCTGAAACTTCTCTGCAAGACCAAAATTTTCTGAAACTTTTCTATGGGACCAAAATTGCTGTGTAGAAAGACTAAAAAGTCCTTATTTTTTTTTGGGTTACAACAAAAGGCTAAGCCCAAACTACACTCTAATCCTAGGAGGGGTACATCTTCCCTCATGCCTTCTGTTAATATGACTTAATGCACCTTCAGGTGGAGTATTCCAAATTCTTTTCAATTCACGTTGTCTCAAATCAATTGATGCCATGAGATCTGCACACTAGTTGCCATAAATTTGTATCTTGTTAACTATCCTTCCAATTACCTACTTGACATCTATTTCTAGAATTATTTTTCTGAAACCCAACTCTCACCGCACTTTGATAGATTTGATTTTTCGTTCTGATTTATAAGATATCTCCTAACTTGTGCGAAAATCCCTTGATCCACTCCTCTGCATTGCCTCGGATCACACCACCACAGGATGCTTCTTCTCTTGCTGTGAATTTAACCACTACGTTCACCTTGCATCAGTTAAGAGGATAAAAAGTCCTTGTTTAATTGGGATGCAGAGGGGGAAAATTGGCTTCAACTACAGTCTCACCATAGGCTTGCTTCTCAGGATATGTTGTTTGTATATATTTGAACAAGTGTCAATTAATGTTAAACACAGTGTGGCATCATGAGGCCATAAACAATTGGAAGGACATTTTGAACAAGGGAAATCCACTTTTGATCAAATAAAATGACATTTTGAACAAGCAAGTATTTAATTGGTTAGACATTGTTGCATTAGACCTTGAACAAGTAAAACGACATTTTCAACAAGGGAAATCCACCTTTGAACAAGTAAAATGACATTTTGATCAAGAAAGTATTTAATTTGTTATACACTGTTGCATCAGACCTTAAACAAGTAAAATGATATTTTCAACAAGGGAAACACACCTTTGAACAAATAAAATGACATTTTGAACAAGCAAGTATTTAATTGGTCATCAGACCTTGAACAAGTAAAATGATATTTTCAACAAGGGAACCCCACTTTTGAACAAATAAAATGACATTTTGAACAAGCAAATATTTAATTGGTTATACATTGTGGTGGCATTAAAACTTGAACAAGTAAAATGACATTTTTAACAAGGGAAACCTACTTTTGAACAAGTAAATGCCATTGTTCATATCCCGATCAAAAAAATAATGTCATTGTTCATACGTTGGTTTCCCTTGTTCAAAATGTCATTTAACTTGTTCAAGGCCTAATACAACAATTGAACAGTATATATGACAGTAAATGCTTTCTTGTTCAACATGTCATTTTAGTTGTTCAAAAGTGGGTTTTCCTTGTTCAAAATGTCCTTACAATTGTTCAAGGTCTGATGCAACAATGTTAGTGACAATGAATGTTTGTTTGTTCAAAATGTTATTTTACTTGTTCAAAAGTGGGTTTCCTTTGTTTAAAATGTCATTTCACTTGTTCAATGTCTGATGCAATAATGTTAGTGATAGTAAAGATTTGCTTGTTCAAAACATGTTTATTTTCCTTGTTCAAATATACTCAATTGTTCAAATACCTTTTTTACCTGTTCAAACTTGTATTTTCCTTATTCAAATGGTATTTGCCCTTGTTTAAATGCGTGTTTTCCTTGTTCAAATGGTCTTTGCTCTTGTTCAAGGTTTGACCCATATTTGTGTTTCACAATAATTGACACTTGTTCAAATGACATTTGTACTCGTTCAAAAGTAGGTTTTACTTGTTTAAATGGTCATTTCCTTTGTTCAAGGTCTGATGCAACAATGTTAATGATAGTAAATGCTTGCTTGTTCAAAATATTATTTTACTTGTTCAAAAGTGGGTTTCTCTTGTTCAAGATGGGGCAATACACTAGGAAACAAGAATTAGTGAATAATATACAATTTTATGGTATATGCATCATAAAGACTATCCCCCAAACCCAAAAGAGTTCCTTTTCAACTGAGCCAAGAGCGGGACAATTAAGTGCACAAGTGATTTCTGACTTGGGATGAAATTGTTTAAATCATAAGCCTTTTCTATAGTTAGGCAAACATTCAAGATGTTATAACCATACGGGCACGACTTCTATGGATTACAATAGTCCATAAAAAACACCTACACATCAGCAAACCCATTGCAAACTATCAGCCACTTAATTGAGATATGTAAGTGATATACGATAAAGAGAACGAATGGGTCCTCTGTACTTCCTTAGTCTGATTTCTCTGTGGCTTATATATGATAGAGAGAACGAGAGAGAGAGGGAGAGAGAGAGAGACCGAGACAGAGGTTGAGGGTGGGAGGAAGAGGGATAGGGAGAAAAAAACTATTCTTACTCTAAACAAAGTTCCATTAAACTCCACTATCAAATATATGGTTGAAAACCAATGGGTTCCTTCAATATGGCCAAGAGCTTCCTCCTAACCTTGCTATCTTCATTCCTTCATTGTCTTCTTCTTTTAGATGTCTCTCAACTGCAAGGCAAACCTTTTTATCGTTTTGGACCTCCAATACAAAGGGCCTTTTGGTCTTCTTATAAAGCAAATTAATTTCATTTAAGGACCTAAGTCCTGCAGTGAAATTTCAGAATCTTATGGTCCTACTTTTAAATTAATTAGGAATATAGGTCCTATATTGAAATTCTCCCAAAGGAAAACTAAGAATAAAACTCAAAGGCAAGTCACAAAATAGAACGTGGAAGATTGCTCCACAATTTCTCAATTAGAATAAATGAAGGATTTTGACATATTACTCGCTCTACAATTTAGATCTTTTTTAATAATGATCAAAATGTTTAAAACAATTTTAAATATATGAGCAATTGTTGGGCCACACCCATTCTGCATTAAACATATTTAGAATTTGCTCACCTTGATTGTACAGCCTATCCTATAGGCTATAGCTAGTGGGCAGGCCCATATTATCAACTATACTGACATATAAAGCAATAAACATTTAAAATGGGTAAAATTCATTTGATTACATATGCATTTGCAAATATTGACTGATTCACACCACAACAAGTATTGGTTCTAATTTTAATTTGATGGTTCTAACATTTTTGTCGCATTTTGAATGTTTACATGTATTTTGTTCATATTATTACATACTCCCTCCGTTCCTAAATATAAGACCTAGATAACTTTTTTTTTTGAAAGATTAAGGTTGCGAAATAGGTTATTAAATCATGACATATTTGATATCTTTTTAGATGATCCATTAGCTTATAGGTAAAATAAACTAGTTTAAGAGAAAAAATTAGGTAAATCAATTTATAATTAACTTATTTTTTGCTTTTTTTAGGATTTTTCAAAAAGTCATCTAGGTCCTATATTTAGGAACGGAGGGAGTATTATTTTCAACGTGGAATTGTAAATTACAAAGTTATGAACATTTCTTAACACGATACTGATAGTAGAATTTGAAGAGTGCTTAATCTTTTCTTAATTACTACCTCTGGTCCCAAATATGAGACCTAATTGACTTTTTTTTGGAGAGATTAAGGTTAAAAAATAGGTTATTAAATCATGACATATTTGATATTTTTTAGATTATCCATTAGCTTATAGGTAAAATAAACTAGTGAAAGAGAAACATTAGGTAAATCAATTTATAATTAACTTATTTTGTTTTTTTTAGGATTTTTCAAAAAAGTCAACTAGATACTATATTTAGGATCGGGGAGAGTATTTAGTTGGCAAGTATCTCACTAACAAATAAACAAGAAGCCAATCTCTTCTAATTTATTCCCTATTAAGAATGTCATTAAGAAGATAAACAAAGCCGAGTTAGAGAAGAATCTCCAATAACCCTAGTTTCCTATATATTAAAAAATAATTTTACTCTATAAATCCACTAGTCTAATAGAATTAATTATATAATAAGAAAGATATTATAAAAAAAGAAAGATTACAACAAAATCTCCTAAAATAATTAGCTTAATGTATCCTAATAAGCTTCTACATAAAATGTAACATCATAATTTAAATGCTAAAAGTATTCTACCAAACTATCCTAAATAAAATATCTTAATTCAAATATTTGAATAAATAAAATACTGAAAATAAACTAATTAAATAAGAAAACAACTAATAAATATTCTTGCCTTATGGAACGTATGAGGATATTATGTTTTAAGAAAACAGGGTTACATTTGCCCATTTTAGATGCAAAAGTTAACACCTTTTAACACATTACTAAAATTTACATATAGATATTTAGTAATTAGACACGTCACATAAGGTGTCCTTGTGGCAATGCTACGTAAAATTTCCACGGTAAATATGATCTTTTCTACAAATTTTCGGGGCATTGGTGACCCTTAACCCTAAAAAGTTGCATTGGACTTTTTTGTTTTTTATTTCTCAAGGGTATCCCACCCGCGTGTCAAGTGGGACTAATCATTCGCTGTTCTGAAGTCCCATGTAGGGGGTAGACAGCTGGCCTGTGAATTTGCTCCATTCGCAAGGGCTGGGGATCGAACCCCCAACCACTTGTTTAAGGGACGAGAGTACTTACCACTCACGCCAACTCGCCTGCATTGGACTTTTGAAGTTAACATTTCCAAGCATATATAGAGATTCATGTTGAATCAAGTATAAGATGCACTTATTGAGATAGTATTAGAAAGAATATTTTTTAGAAAACATATTTTTTAAATATAAATTAAAGTTAAAAAATAAAATATAATCTGTGACTAATGACCCGTTTGTTAGAAGGGAACTGATTTCTATGGAAATGGAAGTGGAAGTGGAAGTGAGAGTGAAATTGTTTTTTAAAGTTTGTTTGTTAGAATGGAGATAAACATGGAACTTATTAATATAAATATTATGAAATATAAATAAAATAAATAGAAGATGTATCAAAAAGACTGTTTTGACCCTAATTAAAAACAACAAATAAAAATATCATATCTAGATTTTCTAGATTATTTTTTAATATATATTCAATCAATATCATATCGGACCTTTAAGATAACCTTTGAACGATTTGTAAACCTAAAACTCCAAGATCAAATCAGACCTTTAAGATAACCTTTGAACGATTTGTAAACCTAAAACCCCAAGATCAAATTGGACCTTTAAGATAACCTTTGAACGATTTGCAAACCCAAAACCCCAGGATTAAATCGGACCATTAAGATAACCTTTGAACGATTTGTAAACCTAAAACACCAAGATTAAATCGGACCTTTAAGATAACCTTTGAACGATTTGCAAACCCAAAAACCCAGGATTAAATCTGACCTTTAAGATAACCTTTGAGCAATTTGTAAACCTAAAACCCCAAGATTAAATCGGATCTTCAAGATAAACCTTTGAACGATTTGTAAACCCAAAGCTCCAAGATTAAAAAAGACCTTAACATACCTCGCGCGAATCGAACATAAAAAAGAGAGATAGAAAAGATGGGTAATGATTGTTTGAAATCGGGGTTTGATCGAAGAAGAGAAAAAGAGGAAGTTTGATCTTCAGAAAATCAATTTGATCTCTTTCTTGTTCTTGTTCTTGAGAAATTTGGTTTTCCGTGAAAAAGAGAAAAAGATGATCGTTTCTTTTTTTTTTTGGACAGAAGGGAGATGTTCGTTTGTTTTTATTTTTGACATGTTTTATTATATAGATTTGGGGAAGGGTAAAAATGTAGATTAAATTAATTATTTGGGGTAAAAGTTTCTAACAAATTTCACTTCCTGAGAACTCAATGAGTTCTCAGTTTTAATTAGGGAACTGAGTTCCACTGATTTTGGAGAATTAATAATTTCATGGAAGTGAGATCCAGTGTAACAAATATTCTTATTTTCAGTTCCCACCCCAGTTCCACTTCCACAGCTTCAGTTCCCTCCTAACAAACGGGGCGTAAGTTTGGATAACAAAATTTGTCTGCAAAAATTGTCTAGTGAGTAAGAAGGATATTGATGATGGTAATATGAATAAATAAGAAAAATAGGGAAAATATAGAATAGTAGTTAATTTGAGTGGTTATTTTAAAAATAAAGAAGAAAATAAAAAAAGATTAAAAGAAGGAAAAAAAAAAGGAGAAATATTAGGTTATCCATTTTTTTAATTTAAGGAAATGGAGGAAAACTATCAAGTTATCAGAAATAAGTAGGAATAAAAAGACAATATTTATTGGAGGAAATTAATGATAGAATGTATAACAGAAAAAAAAAGTAGTTAGGAAGGAAGGAAATGACATTTTTTTTTTTAAAAAAGGAGAGAGACCTTGTTGATGTGACTTCTTGAGAAATTTGCTCTGTGTCCTCCCTTTATATATTTCTTTAATAAATAAGGCCTAAAATTCCTGCTTTCCGTCTCTCATATTCCCTCTTATTCCTCTCATCTCACCAATGGTCCAAAAAAATCCAACGGTATACGTCTCACAAATTTTCTCCCACTATTTTCTCTTTAGTAATTGCCCTCCAAATCTCTCATGTGGGCCATTGGATTTTTTTGGACAGATAAGATGAGGGGAGTGGCAAGGAATAGGAGAGAGTGGAATATGAGAGATCTTTGGCTCTAATCTTTGGCTCTAAAACAACAAAACAAAGACATCTGCATAAAAGATGCCAACAATTTTAGATAACAGATGTTAATTACATTTTTTGTAGTGGAATAGGAACAAAACCCCTCCTTCTCTCTCTTCCCATACTTTTATGTGTGTGACACGATTAAACTCAGGGTCTGCTTGGATGAAAGGAAAATGAGAGAGGAAGGAAAAAAGGGCGAGGGAGAACATTTACCCCTGCTTGGTAGGAGAGATGTGAGAGAAAGTGAACAGAGAGAAATTTTTTTGAGTCAAATTTTGAAGAATTAAAAAAAGTGCGACTTATAATTTTCAGTTACTTTTTATTACTCTTCAATCTAACATCGTTTTTGTATAACAAAATTTTAGGAAAGGGGTTGAGCTCACCCACAATTCAAGGGCAAGGAAACTAACGTATGACCGCCTGGCCCAACCTATCGCCATAGCTTAAACTGGGATATTGTTTTACGGTAGGCAACCTGCGCTGCGAATATGCCTCCCTAAGCACCACGATGGAGGCACAACTAAGTGTCACTCTCCAAGATCAAACTCGTGACTAGGTGGACAACCTAACACTCATTGTTCAATCTCTTTGCCATTGAACTTATGATGATGGGTCTCTTCAATCTAACATCTAATGCGTTTAAAAATTACAAAATCACTTCTTCATTTATTTTTTTAAAAATTCATATCACAATTTCAACCTGTTTGTTCGACTGAAATTGATTTCAATGGAAGTGTAGGTGGAAGTAGAAGTTGAATTGGACTAGAATTGATCTTTAGAAGTTTGTTAGGTTGAAGATATATAAACATGAAATTTATTAATTTAAATATTTTCAAACATAAATAAAATACATAGAAGATGTATTAAAAGACTTTTTTGACCCTAATTAAAAATAAATAAAAATTTAAAGAGAATCTGTATAACAAATCGTACCCTAGATTTTTGCATCAAGAATAAAAAAACTTGCAAGAATGCTTTCAATTCCACTAAAATTTTCTAGATTATATTTTGATATATAATCAAAATAACAAAGGAATATCTTGAAGGAAAAATACGAAGGAACATGACTCTGAGATCTATTTTATTTTGGTTTTCCGATCGGAACGTGTTTTGTACCATATAATCTTTTCTTTCTCTTGTTATGGAAAAATTGTTAGATTAAGAAAGAAAAAATTTGTTTGTGTTGTGTGGGGACGGATAGTGTGCGACAAAATATTGAGATAAAAGATAATTAGGGTTTTATTATATAGATTTGGGGAAGGGTAAAAATGTCCATTAAATTAATTATTTGGGTAAAATTGTCCAATAATTTTCACTTCAGTTCCAGCGATTTTTGAGAATTGATAATTCCATAGAAACAGGATCTAGTGTAACAAACAGTTTTATTTTCTTATTTTCAATTCAGTTCCATTTCCAGGGCTCCAATTCCATTCCATTCTAACAAGCAGGGAATAATAGCGAAATCAATGAACCCACAGCCCAATTTCAACCACATTGTGGATGAATAATTGTGCATTCATAGCATTCACATACTTGAAGAAATATAAGGAAAAGTTTACCATATATGGATTTTCATTATATCTTTAACATCGATCTTTTAAAAATAAAAACTCCAAGATTGGATAGACTCCAGCAAATGCATTATCCTAATGGAGAGAAAAAGACACAAAGGGGAGTTTAAGGACCCACCAAACTCTTGTCCCTGAGACCACAAACTCAGAAGATTCACATTAGAATATTTCGGTTTTGAAAAGGTTGTCATACTCCTTTTGGCTGTCATGTTGACAGCTGTTAGTTTCTTTTTTAATGTCATTGTTAATAAAGGCAAAATTCATGGATCTGCTTGAAAAATGAGGAAGGGAGAGAAACAGTAGTAACAAACATCACTTTCATTGAGAGAGAGAAAAGAGTGAAAGATGTACAACAGAAGAAATCAAGGAGGGACCCTTATGATACAAAATCCTCGCGTGAGGCCTAAGAGACCTATTTTGCATGGCCACCCAAAGACAAAGAAAGGAACAAGATAGATAAATGAGAGAAATCAATAAAGGTTATGGCCCAACAAGGTCATTAGTGACAACAAGTTCATGAAACTTCCTTTCCAACACCTCAGAACATATTTGACCCATCGTGTGGTAAAAGGTCAAGAGCTCTGATAACTGTTCCACAGTCATTTTTGCCATTACATTTCTTGCCATTTTCTCTTTTTGTTCATTCAATTTCAGCCTCTCCATGTATGACCCCCCATTTCTAACTGTTGCCCCCATCTGCTTTAACCTATTCTCTTGCTGTATACTCAAAGCTGTGTTTGACTGCATAGTAAATAACATGCAAAAAAATTCAATAATAATGTCACAACAGAAAATCTCTGAAAACCATATCCATACACTGAACGTGCTTGGAATTACTTTTGGGGCACCTACACGTGATTTTCACAAAAGCAACAAGACTATTGTTTATGCAAAACTGCGATTTTGGAACCATCCAAACATAATCACAATTCATGTCATGATGTAAATGCCTGCGTTGAGTCTTATATCTCAGCATTTAACAATAATTAAGACTTATTAAGATGGTATTAAAGCATGGATTTGGATCTTATTTTAAAAAGAAAATTCCACTATATGATTTTAAAGAGAAAAATAAAACATGCAAGAGGTCTTTGCTTATTTCATGAATCTGAGGTTCAGATCTATTGCATTTGCATTGAGTTTCTGTATATGTAATCCAGGAGGCAAATCCTTTGGAACACAAGATAAAACAGAGAGAGAAAACAAACAAGTTAGGAATTTGTCAAAAAAGGTTCATACCTCAAGGAAATTTGCTCCAACTTCAAGTTCTAACTCCTTGGAAGGATTCATCCCTTTGCCTGTGATATACAGATCTTTGGCAAGTGAGAAACTTCTCATTATTATCTTCCTCTTGTTCTCCATCTCCTTGTTAAGCTTTATAGGCCTTTGCACACATGTTATACTATTCAACTTCTTCTGGTAAGCAACCACTGCCTTCACAAATTCCTGCAATTAAAAGAAGATAAAAAAAATGTCCATTAGAAATGGCACTATCAATTGATTTTAATGTGACATCATCAAAATTGACAGCTGAAACTAAACATTATATATCAGATTCAAACCTTATAAGCAAATGGGCATCCAGGGTAATCAAATTCATCAGAATCAGACTTCCTCATTCTCTCAGGATGAAACTGCAATCCCATGATGAACTTCCCCTCTTCAGGATTATAAGCATCAGGGTCATAAAACCCTTCAATCAAACCATCTGGGGAAAAAGCCATTGGAACAAAACGTTGTGCCAATCTCTTAACCCCTTGATGATGATAACTATTAACCAAAATCTCCATTTTATTTTCTCCCAAAGAATCCCTAAACCAATCATGCAAAGGTGTATTCTCCACTATTCTCACCACATGCCTATGCCCATCATAGTCATCATAATTTATGTGCACCACCCTCTGGCTTTCACTACACTTTTTAGAAATCTCTTTTTCTATGTCCTGAATAAGGCTACCCCCACATGCAACATTAAGAACCTGTGATCCCCTGCAAATTCCCATGTAGGGAATGTTCCTCTCAAGGCATAACTTGGCAAGCCCAAGCTCAATTGAATCCTTTTCTTTATCAATTGTTGTATCACTAACATGAAGCCTTCTGATCTCTTCAATCTCATCCTGTGAAAGCCCTGACGTGTCCTGTTCATACCATGAAGGGTCTATGTCCTCCCCTTCACATAGAAGTACCCCATGAATTGGCTCAAAGCTATCTAACAACATATGAACCCCAGATACACGTGGCACAATCACAGGCACTGCACCATACCCCACTATAAGATCAAGATGATACTCCCCTGAAAATCAAACAAACAAAAATATTCAACCAAAATACAAAAAGGGTTAAAAGATAAATTGTACCCTTTACTAAAACACATACATACATGCAAAAAAAACCATGGCTTCATAATGAAAATCATAGGTAGAATACAGGGTAAGTAAAACTAACCCACGAAATCTACGAACTTGTTCTTACGAACAGTACGTCTAGAAACGATGAGAACACGAGGGAGAATAACAGAGAGATCAGAAGTCATTGTTTATAGTGACAGTGTTGAGTTTTGGAAATGAGAATGAATGGGAAGCGATGAGAGTGGGAAGAGAGAAGGGAAGGTTTAAATAGCAGAGGAATGGCAAAAAGAGTAAATAATGGTAAAATGATACTTAGTAGAATCGAAATTAAATTAGTCAGCTAATTGGGATTATGGTATGAGATTGTGTTGTATTGTGAGTGGAAAATTGTTGGGAAGGATAACGATGGTTTTCTGGCGCCGCGTAAATTCCAGAGGGTTTCTACAGAAGGGTTTTACTAATGGATAGGATTACATATTTCATTAATTATAAATTAAACCGGAAGATCATTTGATTTTTTTTTTTTTTGATAAAAAGATCATTTGATTTTAATAGTTTGTTATACTCAATTGAGCACACGAGGTATGAACTGGCATTTATGTCTAATTTATTTGTGCGTGGAAGATTTTTTTTTTGAATTTGTTGTGTTTATTATATACTTTATTCGTTTTCTTAAAAACTACCTTTTTTTATTACAATCTTAAATACTACCTTTATTCCTAAATATAAGATCACTTTTTTAAGTTGATTAGATTAAGGATGTAAATTAAGGTAGTTATTAACATATGATATCACAAATTTATCCTAATTATATATCTTTAACCCTATTCTCTCACTGTTGCTTGTTTATTATAGATAATTATTATTAAGATTTATTTGGAAAAAATTGATAAAAATTATAAAGTTACATATATTTAGAAACAAATCGAAATGTGATAGTGATCATATATTTAGGAGTAATGTTACTATGGTAGTATAAATTTGGCTCAGCTTTTTTTTTTACATATGAAAATGGAAATTTTTTATGGAAATTGCACGACATTATGCCAAACATTAATTAAAAAATATAAAAAATCAAAGCTCAACAATAATCCCTACAATGAAGGGAAATTTAATATTTTTAAAAAAATTTAGATATTTGGTTGTTCTAAATAATTTTATTTTATAATGCCCTTCTCAATAAGTATCATTTTTCTTTATTTCTCCCAAGATTTAAGAATTTGTCACGTGAAAAAAAAAGAAAAGTTTTGGAGTGGAGGTTTTATTTTCATAATAGTTGAAATATTACATATAATATAAATTTTATTCATAATGCTTCGGTCTGATACTAAAATGGAAGAAACCATCCTCATAAATGCCTCATAAATACAGTCAATCACAAATTAATAACATGTTTTCTCCTTTATATAAAATGAAAAAATTTGACTTCTATGAATATTTATTGTTAATTGACTCAATTTCTACGGTTCCCTCTCGGCATCCCTCACTCATTACTTCATTAGAGCTCTTTCGAATAACACGACTCATCAAAAGTGGATTTGACATTGAACAAAAAATAAGCAAGAGGGGGGAGGGTAGGGATATATACAGATATAAGGTCAAGGTATATTGTTAATATTATGTGATCTTAACTATTTTATATAATATCCTTAATAAAATCAAATTAAACAAATATGTAATATATTTAGGAATTCACGTTACTTAACAATTTTAAATGATTATTTTATAATGCTAACTTAATAATTTTAAATGATTATTTTGTAATGAAATTGGACCAAAAATGATAAATTTTGAAAATATAAGAATATTTACACTCAAATATTTTAATCTGAATATTTTTCAGTATTTAATAACCATTTAAAATTGTTAAGTTAATATTTTTCGTTAAGGGTTTTTTTTTTTTGCTTAGAGCCTTCGGTGTCCGGCCCTCTTCGAGGAAGGGACTAACCCGAAGTCGCTGCCGGGATTCCCCATTTTGGGGGTGATGACTTCCCAAGGGTTCAAACCCATGACCTGGTGGGTACGCGGTGTTTTACCTTCCCCTTTCTTACCAGCTGGTCTACGCCTCCTTGGGCACATTTTTCGTTAAGTTAAACTAACGATGTTAACAAAAAAGAACTAAAAGTGTACTTTCCAAACATAGAGGACTAAATTGAAACTTGATGCAAACATAAGGGACCAAAAGTATACTTTAACCTATAAATTAATTGTTCTCTGAAATATTTTCGCTATCAACAATCTCAGACACTCCATCATGAATGGGGATTTAGGGAACAATGTGGTCTGCTTGAAGTTTCATTGGTTGCTATATATTTAAGCAATTTATAAGTTCATTGGATTAATTGAAATTATAGGGTACATCAAGGTTACAACTTAATTACAAATCAAATTATTCATTATCGTTATTGCACATTTGGTATTTTAATATATCATATGGCTTTTTTGACTGGGGCTTGGATTTACATCCTAGTCGGATTGTTACCTGCATTCCAAATTAATTTTCATGTAATGTTCTCATTAGCTATAGTTTAAAGAATGGCTTCAAATAAAAAGCCATGGTCCGACTTGGACTAGAAGTATCAATATGTTTTTATTAAAGTATAATTTCAATACACCCTATAAAATATTTTATTAATTCTTTTTTCCTATTTTTTACCTTTAATTTATTTCATTATTTTTAATTATTTTTCTTAGGATCAGGAGGACTGCACACAATCGGGTCTACTATCAGGCCGAAAACTTGGCCCACATTTTCTTACAAGACTTAGGATATATATGTGGTTTTGTATGCCCGTCTTTTATACAGCCTTAGTAAATAGTCACATTTTTGTTTTGAATTTTGATCATAAAAATAAATAGTCACATTTTATTTAACACGTTTTCTCTTTTTAAATTTTACTATAATCATTGTTATTTATTATGGGTGAAAAAAGAAACAATATCACCACCATGATTTACTTTAATTGTGCAGATCCCTTACCTATTTTGGAAAAACAAATTAGGCATTTTTACTCATATCTATCCTCTAATACTAATAGACTAACAAGTATTTTAGCCGTGCGAATGCACGGGCATTTTTATTTTCAATGAAATATCATATATTATGGGAATATGAATATTTTTTTATGTTCAAAGCCAATGAGTATATTAAGTGATATGTGTTATTAGATAATGATTATGTAAATTGAATTTAGATTACATAGACTCCCCTAGTCTTAAATATAAAACATATTTACCTATTTAGATTATAGGTTAAAGTATGTTTTTGATCCCTTAACTTTGAAGAAAGTCATGTTTTGGTCCCTTAACTTTGAAAAGTGTGTTTTTGGTCCCTTAATTTTGGATAAAGTCATCTTTTAGTCTTTAACTTTGAAAATTGTGTTTTTAGTCTTTTTGAATTCGGCTTAAGTATGTTTTTGGTCGCTTAAATTTGCATAAAGTCATGTTTTAGTCCCTTAACTTTGAAAAGGAAAATATTGAAAACATACTTTATCCTTTTTTTGAAAGGACTAAAAACATCATTTTATCCAAAGTTAAGTGACAAAAAACACATTTTTCAAAGTTAAGGGACCAAAAACACACTTTCTTCAAAATCAAGGGACCAAAAACACATTTTTCAAAGTTAAGGGACCAAAACATAACTTTCTCTAAAGTTAAGGGACCAAAAACATACTTAAGCCTAGATTATATTAAGGAAATTAGTTAAATTAGTTAAACCAACATGATATTACAAACTTATCTTAACTATCTACCTTTACTACCTCTCTCCCTCTCTTATTTGTATCTTAAAAGGTGGAAATAGTCATATATGAGGATAAATTGAGACATATATAATGAAATAATTGACACTTATCTTTCAAGGTATTTTATTTAAAACATTACATATTAAAGTTATTGTTTTTGATAAATTAAAATGATAATAAAATAGAAGAATTAAATTATCCACAATCCACCTTTAGGTCTCGTGCCCCTCCCACTCAACAAAAAAAAGAACCAAATTCTCCCCCCTCCCCCCAATTAGTATATGAAGGTATTTTGATAAAATTATTTGAGCAATGATGATATTTTAAAAGATAAAATTAAAGAGGATCTAAACTATAACTATAAATATTTAAAGTACTATTATTACTACCAATAAATTGTTTTAAAAAATATAAATTTATATTACATTTAATATTTTCAACTTAACTGAGAATTAAATTCACTTGTGTATAAAAACAAAAGAAGAGTCAAACTCCACCCACAACCTCCCCATCCAAAGTTCCAAACCCCCACCCCCACAAAAAAAATCAAGTTTCCCTTAAGAACCACCTCCATACGAAAGTTCACTATGACTAAATTTTTATTATAGTTTAACTTTCCAAATAATTTCAATTCAAATTACATGTAATATTTTTAATTTTAGTAAAAATCAAACTCACCCAAACATAAAAACAAATGAAGAGTCAAATTCCAAACTCAACTTCTGTCATTCAATCCCCCAATAAACAAATTTCCCTGGTCACATATCCATTTAAAAGTTCACTCACCTGATAACATCCATTAATAACTTGGCGAAGAATCAAACTCGCCCATTTATAATACCAATAGAAGAGTCAAATTTCATCCCAACAACGTTCTCTATCCAAATCTCTCTCAAGAAAATAAACCAAAATTCTCCCCCTAAGCACAACCTTCAACTAAAAGTTCACTTGGTCTAAATTTTTTGATAGCCGATCTTTTCAAATAATTTCAATTAACTTGGTATAAATTTTTTAATTGGTTAAGTGAAAACTAATTATATATAATTGATATTAGGAGTGATTTTGGTAATTATGTAATTTTTTCAGATAATGGAAATGTTCAAAGAGCCGAATTGTGCTGTGAATTAATGAGTTCTAAATTCAAATGAGTCATGTGATTGTTCTTTTATTTATAACTGAGAATATGACTGATAATGACTAATTGTTTTTATGATAATCAATGAGACTCCATTAATATAGTTTCCTGAATAAGCCATAATTGGAATGAGTTCTAGTGTGAACACAAAGGGGGTTAAAACCCACTTTTAAGATATATATTGATAGTATTAGTCTAAGGAAAAAACTTATATGCAACTTGATATAAACAACTTGATATAAGTTTTTTCCCTAAGTCTAATCGCTGTCAAATAATATTATAATTGAATATCTAACTTGAAGAAGATTTTAACCAATATAATGAATTTAAAATATTTATCACTTTATTCCTATTAATAAGCCCACTTTATATATTTCACACATATTATGCAAAGGCAGTTAAATCTTTGGAAATATACACAATTGATACACCTTTCCAATTTTATCACATATAAGAATGAATAATATGATACTCCTAGTCATAAGCCACCCTTGTAATAAGGAATGAAATTTTTTCACAAACTAAATTTATTAATAGGAACAAAGTGGTAATCATAATTAATTATCTACAAATAGATAGATTAAAGTGTGATTATTATAAAATAAAACTTGGGATTTAAAAATTAATTAACATAAAATTAATAGAGTTGATTAAAGATTAAACCTGGCGGGTTGACGTGAGTGGTAAGTACTCTCAATCCTTAAACAGAGTATGAAAAACTGAATTTATAAATAGGAACAAAGTGGTAATCATTACTAATTATTAACAAATAGATAGATTAAATTGTGAATATTATAAAATAAAAAATTGGGATTTAAAAACTAATTAACATTAAATATAATAGAGTTGATTAAAGATTAAACCTGACGGTTGGTTTGACGTGAGTGGTAAGTACTCTCATTCCTTAAGCAAGTAGTTGGGGTTCGATCCTCATCCCTTGTGAATGGCCAGCTGCCCACTCCTATATGGGAAACAAAAAAAAAAGATTAAAATATTGGTGAATATATATTGAAATATTTTCCCTTTTTTATAACAAGAAAATGTTCTTTTTACATGATATGGGATCAATTTATTGTTATGCTCTTTTTTTTACTACAATTTATTGTTATGCTCTATTTTGCTGTCTAAGAAAAGTTATGAACAAAATGGTTACCACAAGTCCACAACACCACTATGATTTATTTTTTTTTATCAGAACACTATGATTTATTAGTTAACTAACAAATAAGACCACAGATGGATTATTTGTGCAACATATTAACATACATTATCAAAACAAAAATACTTACATTTATAAAAATTTTAAAATCCTGCTACTATGATTTGTTGAAAAGACATCTGGACGGAGAATTTTGTAATTTCATTATAGAGTATTATCAAAATGAATATTTATTCCAAACCATTTTACTATTTTCCAATGTTGGTTTAGTGAAATAATTTTTTTTGAATGATCTAAAGGAGATATCCCTTATTAAATAAATTAATTTCTTTATATTTAAATGTTATTATTGCTCTTCTTTAGGAATTAGGATCATAGATTCAAAGTGAAGTGACTAGAGATGGTATGATATACCTTTCTGGATAGATGAGAAAGCCATGGAAGTCACGTGGATGACGGTTTCACTTAGGTTTTGGTCCAAATGAGTTACACACTCCAACACGTTAAATGGTTACATTTAACATGTGTTATATTTTAATCTTCGGTTCTTCATTCTTGGTAATGTATTGTATTTTTTCATATTCACATTTTTCTTTATAAATTTCTATAAAAGATTCGTTATTTGTGCTACACATTTTTATTTATTGATTCTATTTACAAGACTTAGTTCTAGATTTATTTTATCCAATAAAATGTAGGTATTAAATTAAATTATGATAATCTCTTGGCATATAGTTGCAGCTCGTTTCCTCCGTGTTTTTATTCATAAAGATGACAGTTCATTCTCAGGAGTACGTCATACTCATAGTGCTAGAATGATCACGTTGAATCAGCATTTCAAACCTTCCAAAAGGAACTGAAAACTGGAGGTATCCGTATCCTCCCTTGTAGACATGTAATCATGAAATCACTTTGTGTTGATCGAAAGATGAAAGATGAGTAAGGGGCGTTCATTCATTAAAAGCATTCAAATTGGATCTGTAAAATCTAGATTTAACATCTTTAAATTTGTTTTTTTTTTTAAAATGAAAATTATGGGTTTTTGATAAATTGATAGTTAGGGATTATTTTTTACATTATATTTTGTACTCGTTTAAAATAATTATTTTATAAAAATTATGAATTTGAAAATATCAAATCTGTATCATCTAGATTGGGTATATGGAGTATGGACGGTCTAGTGCATGTTGAGGAAGGTCTTATACTCATCTTTTAAATGAGCAACTATTCCATGTAGACATAGTATCCTTTCGTTTCCAATTGAAAACATGTTTGTTCACAATGCACTTGTAATTTACTAATTAAACACATTCGACTTTGTAGTTTTTATATGCTAGCACTGTTGGTCTATAATAAACTAATTGTACTAAGAATGTGATATTAGAGAATAACATACATAGTTATGGAATTAAAACTTTTAGCAATTATTTATATATTGAATTAGTTCATTATTTATCCACACATAATACCTTAAAATTTACAATACATGCATATAATATAAATTAGAATTTGAAGGTGTTACTTGCACACAGTAGAGGTTGTAAGGCGTTATTTGGTTTAATGAGGGGAGAGCCAATCTAGTTAGTTTAAGTTCGATTTAAAAATAGATCAATGATGCTTATAATTAATTTAAATTACTAATTAATCCTACATTTTCTTTTTTAGTAAAATTTCATAATATCACTTCTTCATTTCATCATATTTTTTCAAAAACTTAACCAAAAAACAAGATTGATAACATTTTTCTCCTTAGTTGTCTATTCTCTCAATTTTCACTCTCCTCATTTTCTTTTCTATCAACTTTTCTTCTATATCTAAATAGAGCAATAATATTAGAGGTGAAACTGTACTTTCTAGTCAAAGATGAAACCGTTACAAAAAGTTAAAAAACGTTTCAATATATATATAAATAGGGTTAAAGCTCTTAACGGACAGACAAATCATTATTGAGGAAGATTTTTTTTATTTTAAATGTCTTCAAAGTATTACTCCTATTTCATAACTTTAAAAACCAAATTAAATTTAACGGACAAACAAAATAGTGTTTGTCATGTTAGATTAAATTCATATTTTAAATTCTTATTGAATGGGTGATGATGTGCCTCCACTACTACAGATTGTCCCTCTACCAGCGCACCTTTACATGCGCTTAGAAGAAACGCATGTATAGAGGGTCCTTTACATGCGCTTTAAGCGCATGTACAGGTAAAAATCTATACATGCACTTAAAGCGCATGTAGAGGCCTTATCTCTACATGCGCTTTAAGCGCATGTATAGAAATGTGTTTCAATTAAAATTCACTAAAACAATGACTAGAAAAGGATTTAAGTATTTAGAGATAAAATATAAAATGAACTTAGGTGAAGAGCTCAAAATCATATGGAAACACCCTTTACATGCGCTTAAAGCGCATGTAAAGGCACAAACACCCTTTACATGCGCTTTAAGCGAATGTAAAGGCACAAACACCCTTTACATGCGCTTTAAGCGCATGTAAAGGCACTACTGAAGTGCAAAACATGGAGTCATGCATAAGAGGTCCTCCTCAGACCTCATAAGGTGTTCCTGCTTGTGGAATTAGTGTTTAAAAGCTCCATTATCACTTTTGGGTGCAATGGAAATGTTCAAACACCCTTTACATGCGCTTAAAGCGCATGTAAAGAGCACTACTGAAGTGCAAAACATGGAGTCAGCATAAGAGGTCCTCCTCAGACCTCATAAGGTGTTCCTGCTTGTGGAATTAGTGTTTCAAGGCTCCATTACCACTTTTGGGTGCTATGAAATTGGTGAAACACCCTTTACATGCGCTTTAAGCGCATGTAGAGGTAGAAACACCCTTTACATGCGCTTAAAGCGCATGTAAAGGGTGTTTATACCTCTACATGCGCTTAAAGCGCATGTAGAGCCTCCTCAGAAGTGCAAAACATGGAGTCAGCATAAGAGGTCCTCCTCAGACCTCATAAGGTGTTCCTGCTTGTGGAATTAGTGTTTCAAGGCTCCATTACCACTTTTGGGTGCTATGAAATTGGTGAAACACCCTTTACATGCGCTTTAAGCGCATGTAGAGGTAGAAACACCCTTTACATGCGCTTAAAGCGCATGTAAAGGGTGTTTATACCTCTACATGCGCTTAAAGCGCATGTAGAGCCTCCTCAGAAGTGCAAAACATGGAGTCAGCATAAGAGGTCCTCCTCAGACCTCATAAGGTGTTCCTGCTTGTGGAATTAGTGTTTCAAGGCTCCATTACCACTTTTGGGTGCTATGAAATTGGTGAAACACCCTTTACATGCGCTTTAAGCGCATGTAGATGTAGAAACACCCTTTACATGCGCTTAAAGCGCATGTAAAGGGTGTTTATACCTCTACATGCGCTTAAAGCGCATGTAGAGCCTCCTCAGAAGTGCAAAACATGGAGTCAGCATAAGAGGTCCTCCTCAGACCTCATAAGGTGTTCCTGCTTGTGGAATTAGTGTTTCAAGGCTCCATTACCACTTTTGGGTGCTATGAAATTGGTGAAACACCCTTTACATGCGCTTTAAGCGCATGTAGAGGTAGAAACACCCTTTACATGCGCTTAAAGCGCATGTAAAGGGTGTTTATACCTCTACATGCGCTTAAAGCGCATGTAGAGCCTCTACATGCGCTTAAAGCGCATGTAGAGCCTCTACATGCGCTTTAAGCGCATGTAGAGGCCTAATATTAAAATAAAAGTTGATTCATTCAATTTATTTAATGATGAAAAACATAATATAACTCATTATTTGATTCATATACATACGTAAGTTTTAAAACATAATATAAATCATTATTTTATTTCCCTGAGTAATCTTGGCGCTGTGATTTAAAATAATATTTAGACTGAAACAATAATATCACAATTGTGAGACTTTATTATTATTTTTATTTGAAATATATATTTATATATATATGTATGTATGTAGAATGTAACATCCCAATTTTCAAATTAAAGATAATAAGAAGTTATTAAGATGTTATTTAGAAAATTTAAAGGCTTAGGGAGACATTTTATCATATTTTTGATGAATTATAAATATTAAATCTTATTTACTTTAGAACTTAAGGAAATATAGTTAAATGAGTCATTTAGAGTTAGAACCTACTCTAGAAAGTATTTTGAAATCTAGAAAAATATTATGATAGAAAGAGATATAGTGATATATATAAACTCTTGGGGTTAGAAATATAATTATAACAAGTAGACAATTGGAACTTTCTCTAATTCATTATATTCATTATATATATAAACATAATACATCTTCTTCCTCATTCAAAACCCTAAGGGCCGTCCACCACCACCTCCTACACTCTCTTTGTTGTTCTCTCCTCACCCAAAACCTGACCCCTTCTTTCCCGGCAGAAACAGCGGCGGCGGTCGTCGTCAATGGCGGCAGAGATGGCCGTTCTATCCTCGTCTCCTTTATCCTTCTGTTCCTTCCATCGTCTTCCTCTCCAAAAACAAACAACACCACCATAATTTTTCAGATCGTGCCTCTTTTCTCCATTCTCGCTCTTAGAAACCTTTCTCCTCTCCATAGGCAAACTGCAAACCCTAGCACCGCCAAAACCCAAGCCACCTACGAATTCTCATCTTCCTTCTTCACTGTCGCCACTCTCCAAGCCCTCCATCATTTTTCCCAAGCTTCGTCGAACGAAGACATTACAGCGACGAAGAACCCATAAAATCCCTAATTTTTTTAGTCCTGCTATAGAGATCTCTAGTTTTCAATGGCGACGATGACTTTTTCCGACAGTGAGAAGATCTGATGGCACATACAAAGCTTGATTCAATCATAAGTGAGTCTTCTTTTCTCTATTTTACTCTTACTTTTTCCGATTTGAAAGAGTTTGGGGGAGAAATCAATTTGAGTTCTAGGGTTAAGAAATAATTGTTAAACCAATGAAAATGAAGTTTAGGCTTCGATTTACAGGTTTTGGGTAAGATTTGGAGCAATGAATGGGTGTTTGATGACTGTGGTCTGGAATTAGGATTAGCCCCATCGTCTTTTTGATCTGATTGTTATAATTGTTAACTTGTACCTTGATATTTTATATTTGGGTAATGTTTTTTTATTACTTGGAAAATTGGAAAATTATATGGTTTTGAGTAATCAGAAGTAGTTGCTGTCTATTGGTTACTCTTGATTCAGCATTCCGTGCTCAATCAGATGGTTAGGCAAGTGTTGTGGTGATGTAAAATTTGTTGTTGTTCTTGTTCACTATAGATTGCCAGTTCTCTTCTGTGGGATGAACGGTTTTACATGCTTATGCATGGAAAATGTGTTTAATGCGTCTGAGAAGTTATGATTATCTTCTTATTATGCAAAAATGAGGTGGGGGCGTAGTTTAATAAATTTGTCTACTTCTGCTGCTAAAGGATTGCTTGAGTTGAGGCTCACTCTTGAGAAACTCATTTGTCATAATTCCACGGTTTGTGTATTGTTTCTGTTCTTTTTGTGAAGCGTTTAGTGTTTTCGTTGTGAAATGAAGTTTGTGCTTTTTCTTTAGAATGTTGATCGTTATCTTATTATGTGTACTACTTTGTTACTTATTATAAGTCCAACAACAACAACAAAACTATGCCTCATGCCACTAGCTAGGGTCGGCTATATGGATAGTATGATGCCATTGTGAGTTTTACGTTGGATGTCGGGACCTAACACAACTCTCGTCCTTTACCCACGCTTCAGACTGGCTAGAAACATAGGCCTAGTTATTATAAGTCCAATTAAATTAAATGTCATTAATGATTGTTTTCCAACTGTAGTCTTATTTAATTGTTGTTGGAAAGGGAGAAAGAGGAGATGTGGGAAGAATTTATGAATGTTGAGAGGTAAATTTTGAATAAGGGCAATCTTGGGAGGATTGTATCAATGTATGTTATATTTAGTGATCTAAGTAATTTAATTATTCTTGATATATGAAAATTAGTTATAGTGGACTTATGATAAGTAACCGAGTGGTAATTTTCTTTTAGTTATAGTGGATTGACTGTTGGAATTTTTTATGTTAGGATGCATTGCGGCATATATTTGCAAGCAGGATAGCGGAAATTAAGAATTCTCCGCAGTGGAACCGGTTGTCGTTTGTCTCTTGTGCATGCAATGGTTTGGTTCTCATGGATGAGTCTTTGCAGCTTCTTCCTGCTGTTGAAACTCTTGACCTTAGCAGGAACAAGTTTGCTAAGGTAGATAATCTCCGTAAGTGTACAAAATTGAAGCACTTGGACCTTGGTTTCAATCACCTGAGAACATTTGCGCCTTTCAGTGAGGTAATTGGTGAAAATAATTATTATCTTGATGACTGCATATTGAAATTTTTATGTGGTTTATGTGGAAGGCAGTTTAATGCTTGCTACAGATCTCAATAACTTTGGAAATCTTGTTTTTCTATAGGGTATAGGTGTGAAACTGTTGGTAAGGTGTTCTAGTATTATGAAAAGCTTAGTGCAGTTTTACTTTTATATTTTTGTGTAGTAGTAGTTCAAAGATAACTGCAAACAGAAATGTGAAATTCCTTTTCAAGCTTTAAGACTGAGAATCTCATGTCCTTATTTCACTTGTTATGCTGTGTCAACTTGTTAATTGAAAGCAGGAAGGCAAACTTTTTTGTGCTTACTTTGGTTCCTTACTGGTAATTGGGTGATATGAGAAACATGTCATTTGTATCGTACATTTAATATGCTAAACTCCTTAATTCTACTTGAAGTGCATACATGACTTGAATATTCCTTCTTTGTACTATCTGAATATTTCACAATTATTTACTCATCCATGCAAAAACAACTAAGTCTGTCTAGTCTATGCAGGTGTTGGATGCCTCTTGGTATATGCCAGATGAACAGAGAAATCCGATTCAAGAATTTCAGGTCTGAACCCAATTTTACTATCAATCTCATTCCCTATAGTTATAATGCTTAGCAACTCATGATACATGAATAGAAGTGACATGCTTTTGTTTGTGTTTATTTACTGTCTAGCAATTATCTATCCTTTATCTGTGGGCTATTATTGTATTTTGTTTAACACCATTGCAACAGGTTGCTCACATTCCTGGGGCTCTTTTCTTTGATGTGGATGGAATATCAGATCAAACTTCAATGGATGGGCATGTAGTATTAGAAATGGAATGCATGGAGGAAGGTTATCTTGCCAAGATAATATGTGGGGACGGATCAAAAGAAATCAAAGTTGGAGAGGTATTGAACTCTAGTTAACCCCCCCCCCCCCAAAAAAAAAATTGTTGGGAACTTCTTCTTGGTGTTTTGTAAAGCATGTACGTATATAGTGGGTTGATCCAATAAGTATTGAAATGTAATTAACCTATTGAGCTGTTTTGGATATGGATTCTTTGTTCTCTCTATTCTATTCTAAATGTGTTTGAGTTGTTTTATGGTTGTAATCTATGGTCTGAAAGTTTTATTAAAATTGGAGGGTTGTGCAAGTTGGCACATTCAAATTATGCTTAGAATGTGAAGTGTTTGTGTGATTGTTGAATGTTTTGGGCGGTTTGCTTTGATTTTGGGATGTACGTTGTTCTTTGAAGTTTGGTTCAAAGAATTACGTGTATACAGGTGGCAAATGTAAAAGAATATATGTTTTAAAAAAAATATATAGCTGTACATGCGCTTAAAGCGCATGTAGAGGTAGGTACCTCTACATGCGCTTTAAGCGCATGTATAGGCACCTCTACATGCGCTTTAAGCGCATGTAGATGTACATGCGCTTAAAGCGCATGTAGAGGTAGGTACCTCTACATGCGCTTTAAGCGCATGTATAGGCACCTCTACATGCGCTTTAAGCGCATGTAGATTTACATGCGCTTAAAGCGCATGTAGAGGTACCTACCTCTACATGCGCTTTAAGCGCATGTATAGCCCCCCTCTACATGCGCTTTCTAAAAGCGCATGTAGAGCCTTTACCAGCGCCCCCCTCTACATGCGCTTAATAAGCGCATGTAAATGGGGTAATCTGTGGTAGTGCTCAGATTAAAGGTTCTTAAATGCTGTAAAAGTTTTCTTGAAGGAATGAACATCTAGCACCCGAAAGTTTTCATTTTGGATCTGAATGCCTTGGAAATATTACTTTGTAGCTTTGTTGTCCATTGTCAACATGTCCACTTAACCCTGTTAACTTACCAATGAGTAATTGGTTGAGCTGGTAAGTGGGCTACAACCCCCGTAAGGATGAGAATGCGTGTTCGAATCTTAGGAAGCGCTCTCATTGGGAGAGGGGATAACCTTACTTATGTGGGCAACAATTCTACCATTCGAGTCCGGATTGAACCGGGCGATGAATGATGATTAACCTTAACCCTGTTAACTTATCACTAACAAATCCTTGGATTCGTATGTTTCTAGTAGGGGTGCACAATGACGGACAGGACCTGATCAATTATATGCCTTGGTCCTGTCCTAAATAATTGTCGGGTTAGAATTTTTGGCTCGAGGCGCAGTCATATCATTTTGACTCGACATCGAGATCGAGCCACACATGCCCATAGGGTACATGACGGACCATGTTGGTCCCAAAAAATTCTAAATAAATCCCTCCCAATACCCAAAAGGACAAGTAAGGAACCTAAACTTCCAAAAGGATTATGAAGGAACCAGCACCTACCTGTCATTTTAAAATTTTGCGAAAAACAAAATTGACCCCATCCTAAAACACAAATTGCGAGAAGAGGGTGGGTGTTAAGGTGGGGTAGTAATTTGTGTTTTAGGATGGGGCAACTTTGTCTTTTCACAAAATTTTAGAATAACAAGTAGGTGCTGGTTCCTTCATAGTCTTTTTGGAAGTTTAGGTTCCTCACTTGTCCTTTTGGGTATTGGGAGAGATTTATTTGGGATTTTCCCAAGTTTTTTGTACAATAAAATAAAAAAATTCCACTTTTCAACCATTAAATAAATTAATGAATTATGTGGGAAAATAAAAAAGTTTAATAAACTATTTTTGAACTAAATAACTAATTAATTTATTATGAAATGATGTGATATTTGTGTAAATTGATTAAAATATTTTTACTAAAAATAATAAATTTCTTTTGCAATTGACCCATGGATGATATACGACGACGGACAATTTAAAATGGCGCCTTTGTCGGGTAGGCAAGTAATTGGTTCCCTAAAAATTGGTTGTCAAACTTGTTTGATGGGGTCTTTATTTAGGTGCATTTAGCTTATATTAGTTGCATTTAGGTTAATTTGCATATTAGTCTAGTTTCATATAGTTTAGGTAACTTAACTTAATTTCATTTAAATTTAGCATTTATCTTTTGCATATAAAACCTTTTACTAATTTTCATTATTAATCCATGACAACTTTCTTAATCAAACATATTTAGCATTTAGTTACTAGGTAATTAGTTTCATTTTATAGGCTCCTCTGAGAATGTAACATCCTGAAAAATTTAATTCAGGATTAGAGAGTGTTTTGGGAAATTTTGGAATTTTTAGGAATTTTTGGGATATTTTTGGAAATTTTGAGTAATTAATATGCATATAATTAATTAAGAAATGAAGAGTTTGAAATATGAGGGAGTGGTAAAGCTAAAAGTATTTTGAAATTTAAGAAGATTGGAGGCTGGTTTAAATGGTTTTAGAATTAAAAGAGTACACTATGGCAAGTTTGAGTTACAAATCATTAGAGAACCCTCTAATTTCAGCAAAACCAAACGCGCCCCTCCCCTTTTATATATAAACCGCCGCCTCCCTCCTCCCTTTCACCCGAAAACCCTCCCTCACCTTCGAACCCAACCTTCCCCTCCTCCATCTGTCACCATTCCCCTGCGTGCTCGCCGTTTGAATTCCGGCGAGCTTCCGGCAGCACACGGCGGCGTCGACCGCCGTGGTTTGACTCAGAGACCTCCCTCCTTTCCTTCTTCATCGTTCCTCCCATCACCGTCGACCTCTCTCTTTCATGGCCGGACAACGGTGGCGGCAGGTGGCAGCATCTGTACGATGCCATCGTCCTTCTCCTTCCCAAACACTTCTCTTGTTCCTTTTCCTAACCGTATTCACCCTCTCTGCCCTTTTCATTTTTGTTTTCGTTCTTCCTCATCGCCGGCGAGCCAGCCGCAATTGGCGACGGTGAAAGCATATGGTGGTCGACCCGTGGTTGGAGTAAGCCTCCTTTTCTTCAATCTTCTTTTCTCTTCCTTTTTGTTTTCACCAATCCTTAATCTGTTTGTTTTCTTTTCAAATCCGGGCCAGTGGTTTCCGGCGAGATTCCGGACGACAGAGGCCGCCACTGTCATGCAAAGTTCGAAATCATATAAAAGGTGAGGCCTTTCTTTCTTTCTACACCTGGTTCATTGTGTTTTTGGTCGAGTTAGAGAGGGAGTCCGATTTGGGTTTCCATAAACAAATTAAAATGAAGCTAAGGTTTAGTTCTTGACGTGTAAGAAAGGATTTGTTGAATTTAGGTCGAACCTCATTTTGGGGGCTTAAGGGCTGACGGGTTCATAATATGTTTTGGCCAAAAATACTTGACTAATCAAGAACAAGACTTATTTGACTTTGCTTATAACATTGTTTGTTTGATTTGGATTTGGTATTAGTTGTTTCCTAGCTTTGATTTTGGTTTCTCTAAACATGTGGGCTGTTGCTTGGTTATTTGGATTTTTGCTGGTTGAGTGAGATTTTATAAGGGGAGGATAAGATTGATTTTGAAACATAATTTGCACAATTTAGGATAAAATTAAAGTTCTTGTGTGGCATTGTTTTCTTGCAATGGACTGGAATAAATCTTGTTCTGTTTTAGGCTAATCTTGGTGTTGATGCAAGTATGTGATAAGAACTTATGTTTTTAAGATGCTAATACAATTAGCCAAACTGATTTGTATGAGCTTTGTCTTGGGATTTAATCATAACTAAGGCGAGATAAATTGTTCTGGAATAGGCCCCTTCTTTGTCTTGGCCGATTGGTTTTGGGGAAGAAAGGAATAAAATGCAATTCGTAAATGAGATTAACGATTCTCTACAGTGCTGAACTGATATAAGGATTTGTGTTCCTTTGGCCGAAAGTGCTACATGGTTTGGAACATTTACTTGAGTTGTATGATAGATTGTTGTTCTTGCATAAAATCTTTATTTGGGCCTAATTTAACCTATGCATGTTTGATTTGTGAGCTGGATATTTTATCATTTTGAAATAGGTGAATATAGTAGAACTATGTCCATGTGAGTTTTCAAAGGGTTGTGCTTCTTTTCACTATGGCTGAATTGATTTTTGGCTTTTCTGTGTCAAATTTTTACTGAATTGTGTGAATAGATGTTGTTAATCTTGCTGGGAACAAAAAGGGATAACTTGGCAGAGTTTTAATTCCTTTTGTTCCTTTAATCCCCGTGGCTGAAAGTGATTTGTGCTAAGGAATGAGTGGAAGTTTTGTCTTATGCTATGGGTAGTATTATTTTAGCTATGATTGGTGGAATGAATGAAAGTTAAGTGCTGATTTAACAGAAGTCCTCCTTTTCTCTGTTTTGACATGGCTTGTATGAATGAATGATTATAACTGTTGTGGATGCATTTGTGAGGAATGAAGGGATGTTGTTGAAGTGATCATTATGGATTCTTCATGAAATTGTAAAGTTGAGAGCTATAAATGGATTAGATAGTAATGCGAAATTTGGATTTTGGCTTAATATAATGATTGCATGGGTATAAGTTAAATGTGTTCTAAAAGTCAGATTTGAAAAGAGAAAGAAACTGTCTTGAATGTATATTGTTATGTTGAAGAATAATGGAGTTAATAAGTATTATGGTTTTAGAATGGATGATGTCAATTAGTAATGATGTTCTGAGTAATTATACTTCGGTGTTTAACTTGTGAATGGATATTTTTGGTGTGACAGAAAGTCTTGTCATAAATTATTTGATTAGGATTTTATATTAGCAGGTAATAGGCATGGTTATGCCAACTGGCTGTTGGTTAAGTAATGAAATGGTGTTATGAGTATGCTAGAAATTGATTGCTACTTAAAGGTGTATTTGTTAAGTGGCGTATGGTTTTAATGATGCAGGAACTTTAAATGTAATAAGAATAGGATCTTATACTTTGGATGTGGTGTCATGCTTGTGCATTTGGTGTTTAAGAGTTTTGTCCTATGTTTTTACTTAAATCAGGGATTCCTTAAGGATTGAAGGATATTGTGTTTTGAATACAAGAAGACGTTAAATTCTTTCTTTCTAGATGGTTGAGAATGTCATTTGGAGGATATATAAATAAGTATTATGATGAGTATAAATGTAGTGTGAAGTTGGAACATAATTTGGATGCTCTAAATATGCTGGTGAAGTAATGATGAAAATATTGGAATTGTTGTTTACTTAGCCATGGACTATGTTGACTGTGAAAGATGACATTCAATTGTTATGAATGGTGATTGTTTTGATTTAATCTGTGTATGAATTGTATGACATGTAATTTTTAGAAGGGATACTTGAGTTTTATAAAGAAATTTGCTAATCTGAATTAGGTAAACTTGGAAATTAAAATGAGTATATAAGATAAGGATGGGGTAGTGATACGAATGAGAGAGACGTTAGTTAATCCATGACATAGAATGATTATTAACCTACTATTATTACATGATGTAATAATAGGAAAGGAAGTGCTTTACATACTCCTCGAGGCATAGTAAAGGGAAAAGGCAACAGAGTGCTAAGGGCGACAGGTAATCACTCTTAACCTTACTATAACATTGAGGGTGACGTTAGTTAAGGATTTTGTAAAATCCCTTTTCACCCTCTATATATATATTATCTTTAAAATGGTATTTTTATACAAAACAGGCTATCGGGTGCCTTTCAAACACGATTATTTTCATATAAAGAAATTTGAAACACTACATATATATTACTCTGGCTGTGGTTGGTATTGATCTGGAATGATTGTGGAAGGTATATAGATAGGTATAGTGTTAGACAGTTACTTGAGAAATTATGGAAATAGAAAAGAGTGATAGATGTTGAGTTTGAGATTATGGTGAGCTATGTTGTGGAAAACATGAAATGTGAGATTGAAATATTGAATGAGGTTGAAGTTGATGGAATATAGAATAGGGATTGTTAGTATTGCATGACACTGATTATTAGTACCGTCGGCCGATGTAACCTATCGATCTGCGCAATCGATAGGTTAATTGTACAGGTTCCTCGGATTTTAAAGGAACCAGAGACGTTTTCACTTTTTATAGTGCTCCCTTTTCAGGGACGTTTTCACTATTTAAAGTGTTCCCTTTTTATGCTTTCAGATTTGAGACTGGGCACAGTGTCAATCACGTTTATTTTCGTCTGTTGAGTTGATTTGGAATTGACAGAGGGATTTGAGTGATATGTGGGAAATAGAAATGATGAATTTGAAGTGATTTAGTAGGAGGGACTTAAATGATGAATGAAAGACTTGACATATATATATATATATATATATATATATAGTATTGATTCTAAATGTGGCACCCTTTAGACGCCCTCGCTACCGCACATCTCACTGTTATAGTGAGTTAAGCGGTGATTACTGGGACAAATTGTCTCATCCCACGATTACTGACCTTTTTGCAGGCATTCATGCACAGGCGCAAGCATCAGGAAAGGGAATTAGGTTTCAAAGGTTATTTTGAATAGTTAGTTGTGTATATTGCCAATTTGTATAGGCCTGCATTCGTTTCCGCATGTATATATACTTATGTATTGTTAAATAATATTTGGTTTTGTTTATTAACCATGTTAGGCAAATCCTTTCTAACATGGTTAGCAATAAATTATCCATGATAGCAGCTATGCTGTATTAGTTTATTCTTTTCTATCATGGATAATATTTCAATCATTAGGATATTCTTTTTCTAACTATGATAGAGATATTGATATTATTGCAATTCCTTTTTCTATCATAGTTAGTAAAGATATTATTGAACTAAAAGAGATGTCACAGGTTAATTAGTTAATTAGTAACACTATGTAACAACTACGATACTCCGTAGTGAGTTCCACTTACCCTAAGGTCCATAAATTTCTTGAAGGATTGGTTCTAATACACACTACATCAACAATAAATTCGATGTCTTTCAAGTGACGCCTTGTCGGGAAAGTGAATAATACATCTAATAATACTAATGATGCATCATGCTTGGGTGATAAAAACGTGGAGAATTGTGAACAATTATCTTCCTTTTCAAGTGTTGATAAAGTAAACATGATGATTTGAGCTTCTTTGAATCTATTGAATATGATGAAGAATTCATTTCCCCTCCTCCCCACATTCTTCCTTTATTAACTCATGTGATTGTGATGGGCCTTGTGCTACTTGTATGGAAAATGATAGTTGGTTTTCCACTTCAAATGATGCTCCCTTTATCTAGTTCAATTGATAACATGCATGCTATACTTGATAATAAAAATGAAAATTGCATTTCTTTTTATCTCAGTTTTTTTATTTCTTTAGGTAGGTCAAATATGGAAGATTCACATGTTTTGAATGATAAAATTGTGAAAAAGATGAATCCTTCCATTTAATTTTATCTTGTGACCTACCTCCTGATATAGGATTGTATTCATCTCCCATGTTGCATATATCCTCTTCTTCTTCCACTCTTATACCTCTCATCTCTTGTGATTGCAAATGCGGTGTACCCCGACTCTAAGTTTGGTTCCCCACCTTTCCAATTGCAACCACAAGATGACTTCAAAAACACAAATGTTTCTTTAATTCCTACAAGTAATGTTGATTTTCTTGGTTGTGATTCATACTTGGAGAGTTTTGATTTTAATTTGCTTAAAGCACACTCTAGTCCTCTCCAAGTTTGTTCTTTTGGATTTGGTATTTCACTTGGCTTGTTTTCTTTGCATGAACATCGTAACATGTTGGAGCCATATGAGGTATCCACTTCAACCACAACCAAGAAAGATCAACAAAGAAGAAGTTGGTCTTCTAAAGTCCAACATGATCATCATCAAGTATGAGAACTTCTCCTTCAAGCATTTGAAGATATCATAACCAAGGTTGTATCTTTCATCATTTATTTTCCTTCTTATTCTTCATGTAATTGGCTTAATTGTTGAGTGAGGAATATAAGTGTGGGGGGGACATAAGCTAGTAGAAAATGGTAGCCTTAGTTTTCTTTTTCCATTTTTAGGTGTAGAAATAAATGTTCTTTGCTCATTTTCACCACCACACTTGTTTTTTGCATGATTTGAACTACGTACTATGGTATAACATCTTGACTTGTTCTTGCATGAGTTCACTTGCTACTTCCATAAGTTTGCTATATTGAGGTGTATATATTAAGTGCGGGGAGGGGATCACATTTGGTTGCTCTTTGGATTAGTTTGTTTAGGTTTTAGGATATTGCATCTTGGATATGTTTATAGTTTCAAAAGGATAAAATTTTGAAAGCTTTTGAACTTTCTTTCACTTGTAACCTCTGTAACCTTGGACATGACATATTTTTGGTCTTTCTTTGACAATTATGGGAATTCATTGATGTTTTTGATATATCTCTTTATTCACAATTTTATGAGTAGAACTTATACCTTATGGTTAACCTTCATTAGTCAACGATATGAAACTCCTCGAAAATATTTTGAAGTAAAGATTTCTTAAGTTCCTATCCATCAAGAATAATATTATCCATTTTACTTCCACTTTACCTCATTTATTAATAAAACCGAAAAAAATGTATTTATTGTTTTGCATCAATCCTTAAATAATCAAAAAATATCTTTTCCTTACCCAATTCCATCTTGCATTGTATTTAATTTACTAGACTAGTTAGATAGTTGCAATCATGTCCAAAGTAAGAGATTTAATGTCACAGAAGTGCTCTTAAGAGTTGTTAATAAAAATTATCGACAACTGAAGTAACCTTGATTAACAAGTGAAAACATTGTTAATGGACTTATGTGATATTAAATCACTTACTTGGGTTCTATGTGCAATTATCCCTTAAATCTATACTAAATTGGGCATTTCCAACTTCATTCCTTATTAAATGATGGGCAAAGGTGCAAAAATAGCCTTCGTAAATTTAAAAATGTGCAACTATAACTCTGGTAAATTGAAGGGGGCAAAACTATACACTTTAAATCAAAATGAGGCAAAATTGGGCAAATGTGCAAAAATAGCCATCGTAAATTTAAACGTACCTTTTCCAGACGTGACCCCACCATCAGTAAATGATTTGGGGTGTAATATGTTGATGAGACTTTAATTTTTTTATGAGACTTTATTTTTTCACATGATTACGTAGAAGTAAGGTGAATTTCACATGATTTAGGGTTCTATTTGGTTTCTTATCGAAATGATTTGAGGGTTTAGAGTTCGTTTTTAGCGATTTAGGGTTCAACTGGATGCATTTTAGCTTTCACCTTAGATTTTGGAATTGACATGTCATTTACTGATGGTGTAGCCCACGTCTGGAAAATGCCTATTTAACTCGGCCTAACAGAGAGGTTACTTTTGCCTCATTTTGGTTTACAATGTATGGGTTTGCCCCATTTTAGTTTACAGTGTACATTTTTGCCCCATTCAATTTACCAGAGTTATAGTTTCCCATTTTTAAATTTACGGTGGCTATTTTTGCACATTTGCCCTTAAATAATATGGTATAACCTTCTCAACTTCGAACCTCAATTAATAATGTAATATTGCAATCAATGCATCAATTTGTACTTTATATTAAGGACCAAATCTTTTTTTAGTTAATGACATATAGTCGACTATTAATTTGAATCCATATCTAAAGACTCATATGGTAAAGAGTATGACTATCAAACTCATGAGTTTAAGTAAACTCGTGAAAAGAAGGTAAACTCAGATAGTAGACTCTAATTGTAAACTTGTAAGAGTGTATGTTTATTAATAAACATGTATTTTTGTATATAATTGAATTAAAAATACAAATAATAATAATAATTTGTCTTAAATATATTTTAAATATAGATATTAGATTTAGATATATCAATATTTATTCTATATTAATCTCGATAAAGAAATTTCTATGAAATTTATATATAAATTCCTTGAATTTGGTCAATTAAAAATAATTACAATCAGTTTAACAAGTTAACACAATTTTTTGTAAGGTATAAACGTAAAAATAGGTGAATTCACAATGTAAAAACATGAATTTCTACCGATTTTTCAACATCTGAAAATTTAAGTGATTCATGACACGTTTTAGTTATGTATTACCATAAAAATGGTAATATCAGAGTGTCAACTCGTGAATTTGACAACAATATTAAAGAGACTCTTCTAAACGGTCTAGATTATAAAATAAAATCTAGATCATCCAAATATAATTTACTCTCTTATTTCCTAAATATAAGACTACTTTCCCTAATTTGTTTAGATTAAGAATGTTAGTTAATTAAGTTTGTTATTAGCACATGATATTACCGATTCTCATCATAATTATTTACTTATATCCCAACGCTTCCTCTCTTGTTTGTTTATTATATATAAGCAAGAAAAAGTTATGAACAATTAGAAAATGGTTTTATATTGTAATAAAAAAAAGAAAATGGTTTTATATTTAGAAACTAATTGAAATTTGAAAGTAATCTTATAGGAAGTATATGATTTATAATATGCTTAGCTGTCTTTACCCTTTTTTTGTGCAGGGAATCAGTTCCCAGTAACTTAACGGCTAGAACATATAATTCGTTACTAAATTAAAATTGTTGTTAAGAAAAATTTTCTATGTACTGGTTGTTACCAACAAACCCGGTGGAGACATTTTCTACACCGGTTGTAAAATCAACGTGAAAAGTCAAGTGGTTTCTACATTGAATATATCCGCACCGATTTCATAATAAAGAATATTTCCGCACCAATTGTAAGAGCAGTGCTACTTGGAATTTTTAAACTTGTGCGAAAGAATTTCCCGCACGAGCGTTTTTTTTTTTTATTTATAAGCTCATAACGATAGGTTAATCAGACTTCCCTTTTGCTTACAAGTCGTGCACCTATGGATTTCTAATTGAAGAGGCAGATACTTGGAGCTCTCATTTAATAATCATATCTAAACTATTTTTAGATTAACATTTGACTTACACAAAACGAAAGCTAATACGTCATTCATGAAGTCAACAATAAAGTAGATTCATATATTAGTAATACTCTTTGTGGACTTAATGATTATTTCGTGATTGTTAATTAAAGCATTACTGCACAACTATACAGTATATACACCCACAAATTGTTAATAAATTGACCTATATTTGATTTTAAAGACATCTTTTTTTTTTTTACTGAATTTAAAGATATGTCACAGCCTTAAAAATTTACATTATCAATTCGAAAAGCGATGGAAAGTATAATGTTTTATAGCTTTCTCGTTTTTAATTTTATATGGTTCTCGATTTTATTATTCTGTACATGACTATGAACATTTTCGGAAAACACACTAAAATCGAGGGAATTAAACCAAACTCTAATGTAAGCCTGACTGCTGCGCTTAACTAGACATTAGATATATTAAAATTTTAAGAAGTGGACCATCTAAAATTAATCCAGAGGTGAGCATTGAATGCTCAAACTACAGTGTTTGAAATTACTATGAAATCATGAATTTTAAATTGAATTGATTCAAAATATAAGAATTCACCTTATATTCTCTCATTATTTAGTACATTTTTCCATTTTATCTCTATCTCTTTTTTTCATATTAATTACTGCTCATAAATTTTACTTTCTTATTAGACACATTATTAATAAGAAATATTAGAAAAGGTTTTATACTATTTTTTTGCTAATGAAAAGCATGTTTTGACGTTGAACTCTTATAATGTAGATGGTGGGAGTGATTTTTAAGAAATAAAATATGTTAAAGTTACTGATAAAAAATATGTTTAAGTTAATTCACATTTAACATCTTGAATAGTATCTTCGAAGTAACTATAATAAAGTTTTAGGATGCATCTAACTAACGCCTTAAAGTATTTTCTTATATAGACATATGCATATATTATAAAATGATTTGCAGTAGTACACAAAACATCATGAAATATTTTTTAAATGCCTCCAATACTTAAAGGACACTTTTCAGAGTATTGAGAACCATAAAGTATTGTTTTTATTTATTGATGTTTCTAATTAATAATTGACTTGTCTAATTTGTAGAAATATAGACACCTTACTATTTCAATGTAATTACCACAATTGCGTATGTAGGCCTTGAAAATGAAACCACATGTTAAGTTGGAATAACCCTTCATTGTAGATTCAAACATTTGTTAGCACTAGCTATATATGAATTATTCTTTTAAGGTGCATGCATTCACAACCTTAAAATATATTTTTAGTGCATCTAGCTCCATGTTATAAAAATTACTATAAAATAGTGATGGATTTACCTAAGAAATGCTTTAGGGTACTATATGTATACCAGGCCATTGAAACATTTCATGTAACTAGATGCACCTAAAAATTCCTTTAAAGGTTGTTTTACTGAACTTGAAGGGGTTAGATACACCTTAACAAATAAAAAATTACATGAAACTTCAATTATGTGCAATATTTGAAAACCATTCATTCCTTCTAAATATAGTAACTAGTATTATACTCTCTCTCCGTCTTGTAACATAAGCTCAAATAATTATTACTTCATTGTATTTGGAAAAACTGTTAAATGTAGTTAAAAAAATTTATGTTAGAAACATATTTCTCCCAAATTTACCTCTATTTGTAAAGAGGATAAGTGGGATATGATTACATGAGAGAATGTGTATGAGAGAGAGGAGTGAGAGTGTTGTGTGTTGTTAACAAAAAGTTTAAGTGAAAAAAAACACAATAAACACTCGTACAAATAAAACATGAATCTTATATTTTGAGACACCTCCCGAAAGTGAAGCTTATTACATCATGGGATAGAATGATATTATATTAAAGGATTGAATCTGAGAGGTGGATATATGTTAAAAAATATTATATCATTGATTGATCAAAGACAAAATAATTAGTGATGATTAGAGTCTCAAATAAATTTTTTAAGAATAGTAGGGGTTGCCTTGTAGAGTGGAGTAGTGGTGGTAATAATACAAAATATAAAATTTATAAAAGAGATAAATGAAAGTATGCATGTGAGGAAGGTGAAATGCTGGGAAGGTATGATGCAATTAAATGCGAAAACTAGTTTTGAAGAAGCATGCAATGAGCAGAGCACTTTGCACTGAGTCGCATGAAAATGCATAACGCCGACCCACAAACAGCCATGCATCAACTTTATTATTATTTTTTTATAGTATTATTCTTTAACTAACTCCAATCCAAGAGTCTTGAGTTTCCCGTTAAATATATTTAATTAATTAAATATATTCAATTAATTTGAAAAAGTTCCCATATCAAAATTATCATGATACTGCGAGCGGCCTTATAATTGTTTTCCACATATTTATTTTGCTTTTAATTTATGATGTATTAAAAAGTGTAATTAAATTTGGAGCCTAATGTAAAACTTTAACTACCTAGCACGGGCAAGGTTGGAAGAATGCTTTACCTTTAGATAAAGTTAATGAGTATGCCATCTCTCCTTAATTATAATGAGAAGGTTATGTAACTTATAATGTAAACGTGGGTACATAATCACTCCATCCATTCCGTATTTACGTTTTTGGGTTAATCTCTCCAGACTTCAAAAGAGCTTTGTGTATCGTAAAGGTTTCTAGTGGTAGTTTTGTGTCAAAAGTGTCCAAATCATAGCAAATACACCCTACCATTTAAGAAGTAAACATTAATTTGACTTTTAAATTTTCATCATTTTGACCCACTGATGCTTGTATAAATCTGTCACTATATACATGTCATCATTTAAAAGTTCATTTTGCCTAAGAAAAGTAACAAGTGAGTATTATTGTGCGTTTAAAAGTTTTTTGGGGAGCATTTTTGCCCATGCATGAAGTATCTAAAATGTAGCAAATTGTTCTAGACAATAATTCCAAGTTAGCTTTGACTGCTAATGATACTGTGGCATCACACATTCACTACAAAAATTACTTTGTAATGTTGCACTTATTTTCATTACTTCCCGACATTTGTAAATGCATGAAAGACGCTACATCTACCAAACATAGTATGTAGAACAATAAATTGAAGGCATAATATTATATTTATCAATTAAGTTTAATGATGTGACTTTTATTCAAAATAAACAAATAATTTCTTTCCATTGTATAAATAGGACGAGAGAATTATTACATTAATGAAAAAAAAATGTCTAAACAACAACGCATATGGAATAAAAGTTGGAGTGATTTTGTTGAGCAAACTTTTTGGTAGATGTAGGTGGCTAGCATTGGAAATTTCTTACGTAACTGTGTCCTTTCCAAAGTTTGCTGAAACATTTGTTGTTTACGGAAATGTGTCTTTTAAAGACAATAAATGTTAGTCTAGTTAGTAAAAGAGTTTAACTTATATTTATGCAATTGTGGGCTTGAATCTCGCCGATGTAAGGACCTTGTTGGTGGGCAATCTATAAGTACCATTTTAAGCGCCTTGAGTCTGAAGGCATTCGCTAGGTGTTATAGCTCCCAGGACCTAACTCACCTAAACCTTTTGTACAGAAAATGTGTCTTTTAATGATCATGACAAGCTGCTCACTGATACAATGCATATGGACTATCAAAGTGTGCTTTTGTCACCAACAGTAGTACTCTCTCCGCCTTACTCCTATGTTATAGTATAATGTGTCATCCTTGTGCTGGGGTCATGCTAATCTTCTCTGTATCATTCCAATTTTATCGGATGTCCCCACAAATATGATAAAATTTGTTAAAAAAACAATAAATATGTAGGAGTCAAGATTTTGTTTCATTATGATAAAAAAAGATTTTGTTTCAAAAAAAATGTCATTATTTATGAAAAGAATGAGAAAGGGGTAATGATAAAGACGAAGAAAGATAATATGTCACTACCACAAATTACCCCTTTTACATGCGCTTATTTTGGCCTCTACATGCGCTTATAAAGCGCATGTAGAGGGGGGCGCTGGTAAAGGCTCTACATGCGCTTTTAAAAAGCGCATGTAGAGGGGGGCTATACATGCGCTTAAAGCGCATGTAGAGGTATGTACCTCTACATGCGCTTTAAGCGCATGTACAAATGGCCCCTTTACATGCGCTTTAAGCGCATGTATAGAATGTTTTTTTTTTAAAAAAAATTATTATAAATTTACATTATTTCCCAATATAACCACCAATACTAGCTGTAGTTCATAGAACCAACTAGCATTATATCAAAAGAATTTACCAGAAAAAGTCAATTACTTAATATCTTCTAAAATGAATTATATATCAATATCAAAACAATAACAATGTATGATTCATTTTTTATATATACATAAGCAGAAAGAACAATGTGCATCATAGTTGTTCACAAGTTAATCTATACTAAAAATATTGACAAAACAGGAAATGATTCAGAACAAAGTAATAAATATTCAACTCCTCAACTTTGTTAAGATTCATCCTATGTGAAAGGTCACTCTAAGGAACGATTAGACAGCGTGGATAATAGAAAGAAATCAAATAAATCTTGCATTTATAGTGAAGTACCTCAAATAAATCAAAGAAATCAAATAAAACTGATTTATCAGATTCCTCATCATCTGCAGCATTCGTACCTTCTGCCTAACAATCATACCCAAAGAAAACATGTTAAGTATTGTCCAGAAAGGCAAACAATCATACTCCCACAGAAACATGTATGAATAAATATGCACCTGTTTCTTGTTATAGGCTTTCATTTCCTTCTCATAATCAACCTTTCGTTTCTCTGCTTTAGCTACATAAGGTGCCTTCTCCTAAAATAATTCAAGCTTGTTTTAAAATGAAGAACAACACACAGCACATTCATAGATTCATAAGTTAATTAATATTTAATGACAAAGAGAAACACATACAGCTTCAGACATGAACTTTATGACTTAAAAAGAAAATTAACATGCATTGTTATCTTTTAACTTTATGACAATCCCATAGGCACTTAGTCATCAATCAATAATTAAATCATTCTTCATCAAAGAACAAACAAACAAAACCACTTACCAAATCTGCAACTTCAATAACCATCATGTTCATTCATAAAGCATGTCTAATTTAAACACTTTCATACACGAAAATTCCTTTATTTCTTTTCACATATCTATCACTTGTCTATAAACAAGAAATAAGAGTTTATATGAGACAAGAAAAATATTCCAGACAGAGAGATAAAAGAAGCACATAAAATCTTCAAAATATATTCATAAAACAAAAGAATCAATGTTAACATCAATAATGGAGAACAATCACATCCCAAGCAATCATTCAGCCAAGTATACAAATACTAACATATAGTTCATCTCTTTGTTCATTCATACTCCAATAATCACAACTCAAATCATAAAAATAAGAAAGATCTTGCATGGTAAATCAACTTGAAATCAATTACAATCTTTCATACAGCCCTCTCGTTACTCATAAATACCCCTCTAAAATCAATCACAAAACAACAATTATAACACTAATAATATCAGCAGAACAGTGAAGGAAAAAGGAAGTGTCAAGTAATCCATCAACTCAATGAAAATCACATATGTAACTTTAGTTTACATCTTCATTGAAATTTGTATAATCACACAACACTTCCAGCCTAAAAGTACAAATCAGACAATTTCAACACCTAAAAGATAGACTTTCATATGCAACTTTTTGCTTAGAATAAAGAAGAAAATCATTTACATCTCAGCAAACTAAATGGCAGTTTCTCCTGGCTTCAGATTCTGTGGTTTCAAGTACCAAACATAAAAAACAACAGCCCAAGATGTCATTAGCAGCAGCAAATGCGTAGTGAATGATTTCCTGTAGATGAATGAAATCCAATCAATACACCTCTAATTCAGTAGGGGAACAGTGGAAGTACAGGTAAAATAACATTGAAAAGTATAACTTTACTTTCGACTATTCCAAAAAGCCATTCACAAATATTTTATTGTACTTAATTGCAACTGGGCAAACTATGCAGCCGAGTTCAAAAGCACCATAAATTTCAAAAAACGTTAAACACTTCGATCTTGAATGTTAGTACAACTTCATTTTTCAGAGATTCATGTACCTTCTCAAACATGACTGTGTAGTGATTATATTTACACAAGTTCCTTCAGGAAATATGAGAAGAGGGTTATTGTCAGTTACTTGGACATGACCCTTCAATCTGAAGAATGTAAAACAGTTAAGTTAAAACTAATGAAATCAGAAATAGAGATTGCCCACACATTAGGAAATCGAACATGCATACTAATCTTCTTTATAAAAATTGGTAGAATATTAAAAACATTAGGAAATCGAACATGCATACTGTAAACCTTGCTCCACACACAATCATGACTCATTACATCACAATCTTCACTCAAAATATCAGCACCAAATCAGACAGAAACAAAAAAGAACATTTAAAATTCAAACAACAGTCAATCTTCAAGAAGTATCAACATGCAAGCACAACACATCCATAATCCATCAAATAAAACCTTCTTCACAGTTTTCAAATACCCAAACCAGTTCGAATTAGACAAAGGAATAGAGAAAATTCAGATTCAGATTAAATAAAACACCCTAACTCAAACAAGTAAAACATGCATTGAAAAGAACAGCCACAACATGTTTGCTTCCTCCAACATATACAAGAACATAACCATGGAATAGCAAACTTAAAATCCAACTTAAATAGAGAAAGGAATAGAGAAAATTCAGATTCAGATTAAATAAAACACCCTAACTCAAACAAGTAAAACATGCATTGAAAAGAACAGCCACAACATGTTTGCTTCCTCCAACATATACAAGAACATAATCATGGAATAGCAAACTTAAAATCCAACTTAAATATAAAATCCATAAACACTATTTAAATCAGAATCAAGCATTGAACACGGGTAAAAACAATTCTAAAATGCCAAACCTTTATCAATTTCAACATGCAACCTAAAAACGTTTATACTCCTCATCTAAAGTTGTAAATCCAATTGAAAAACATCTCAAGCCTAGCCGAACAGAACAAGTAGCATAAAAGGATAAAATTTAATTATGCAAATAGAGACCCATCATACCCAACAACTATCAACTTATACACTCTTCAATCATGTCAAAAGAAACAAAACAGCAAGCAGCATCACATACCAAACAGTGACAAAGCTTAGAACTTTTAATGAGAATAAGTCAAACACATAATCTCTACTCATAACTCCAAACCCCAAACATGCACTACAAGAATCCATTTTTAATAAAGTTTGTATCTTGGTTAGTTTTTAGGTGGATTATTGAACCCAATTCGGACTCCCTCTCTCAAATTCGTCCAAATCAAAGAGAAAGGGCAGAAATGGAAGAAAAAGGTTACCTAAACTCGTTTTTGGCCTTAAGTGTGTCTCCCATAGCTTCCCATCGCCGGAAAAACTTCAACAGTCGCCGGAAAATGCAGCTCAAATGCTTGGGCCGAAAAGAAACCAAGGGATGAGGGGGGAAATGTGAGAAATCAACATAAAGAGAAGCATATCTCTAAAGAGGCAAGAAAGTCTTAAGCTTTACCTCTTTCTCGTCACTATCCGTCGTCGATCTCGCCGGAAAACCGAAGAAGATGACGGAGAGAAAATGAACACGAAGAAGAAGATGAGAAACAGTGAGGAGACGAGCTGGGGAAGGAGAAAGGAGGAATCTTGGGGAGCCAGTGGCGGTCGACACCGCCGTGTGGTTGCCGGAAGGAAGAGACACGAAGAGGCTGAGGGAGGAGAGGAGAGAAATCGCGGGGGGGGGGGGGGGGGGGGTTAGCGGCGGCTAGGGTATAGAGAGGAAGAAGGGGGAGGTGAATATATATATAGTTGAGGGAAACCTACAATTAACTACCCTATTATTTATTCTTAATTATATTTCTAGCCCAAAAGTTTGTATATATTATTTTTACTCTCTCTTTCTATCATGCTATTTTCCAGGTTTCAAAAATATTTCTTCATGAGAGTTTATAGCTCTAATTAAATCGTTTTACTATACTTATTTAAATCACAAACTAACTGAGATTTAATATTCATAAATTGCCCACAATATCATAAAGTCCTCCCTAAAACTTTGAATTTCCTAATTAACACCAATTAATTTCATATCATTCTAGATTTAAAAAATTTGGGATGTTATGAGGCCTTTACATGCGCTTTAAGCGCATGTAAAGGGTGTTTCAACCTCTACATGCGCTTTAAGCGCATGTAGAGCCTCTACATGCGCTTTAAGCGCATGTAGAGGTATAAACACCCTTTACATGCGCTTTAAGCGCATGTAAAGGGTGTTTCAACCTCTACATGCGCTTTAAGCGCATGTAAAGGGTGTTTCACCAATTCCATAGCACCCAAAAGTGGTAATGGAGCCTTGAAACACTAAGTCCACAAGCAGGGACACCTTATGAGGTCTGAGGAGGACCTCTTAGGCATGACTCCATGTTTTGCACTTCAGTAGTGCCTTTACATGCGCTTAAAGCGCATGTAAAGGGTGTTTCAACCTCTACATGCGCTTTAAGCGCATGTAAAGGGTGTTTTACCAATTCCATATTACCCAAAAGTGGTAATGGAGCCTTGAAACACTAAGTCCACAAGCAGGGACACCTTATGAGGTCAGAGGAGGACCTCTTATGCATGACTCCATGTTTTGCACTTCAGTAGTGCCTTTACATGCGCTTAAAGCGCATGTAAAGGGTGTTTCAACCTCTACATGCGCTTTAAGCGCATGTAAAGGGTGTTTCACCAATTCCATAGCACCCAAAAGTGGTAATGGAGCATTGAAACACTAAGTCCATAAGCAGGGACACCTTATGAGGTCTGAGGAGGACCTCTTATGCATGATTTTATGTTTTACACTTCAGTAGTGCCTTTACATGCGCTTTAAGCGCATGTAAAGGGTGTTTCAACCTCTACATGCGCTTTAAGCGCATGTAAAGGGTGTTTTACCAATTCCATAGCACCCAAAAGTGGTAATGGAGCCTTGAAACACTAAGTCCACAAGCAGGGACACCTTATGAGGTCTGAGGAGGACCTCTTATGCATGACTCCATATTTTGCACTTCAGTAGTGCCTTTACATGCGCTTAAAGCGCATGTAAAGGGTGTTTCAACCTCTACATGCGCTTTAAGCGCATGTAAAGGGTGTTTTACCAATTCCATAGCACCCAAAAGTGGTAATGGAGCCTTGAAACACTAAATCCACAAGCAGGGACACCTTGTGAGGTCTGAAGAGGACCTCTTATGCATGACTCCATGTTTTGCACTTCAGTAGTGCCTTTACATGCGCTTAAAGCGCATGTAAAGGGTGTTTCCATATAATTTTGAGCTCTTCACCTAAGTTCATTTTATATTTTATCTCTAAACACTTAAATCCTTTTCTAGTTATTGTTTTAGTGAATTTTAATTGATGCACATTTCTATACATGCGCTTAAAGCGCATGTAGAGATAAGGCCTCTACATGCGCTTTAAGCGCATGTATAGATCCTTACCTGTACATGCGCTTAAAGCGCATGTAAAGGACCCTCTATACATGCGTTTTTTCTAAGCGCATGTAAAGGTGCGCTGGTAGAGGATCAATTTGTAGTAGTGTGTGAGACATAATATTATTTATCAAAAGACAATATTGAAAAATATACATTTATTATACTAACCAGCCAACTCAAGAATCAACTTATATTATGGGACAAGAACATTTAGAAAAATCAACCTTATAATATGGGATCAATCGAGTATTAGTTTAGGTAATTGGCCGGTCTACTTAATTCTTCTTTTTATGTCAACAAGCTAAGATGCTTAATTCCTCTAAAATAAAGGTAAATGGATCAAATTTAATTAATTAAACAAATTACATTTAACTTATAAAAACTTGACACAATTGATACATAGTTAGATGCCTTTGATAGGATGCCTTGAGTTTGAATCAGTTCATAAGCATAAACAAAACTTAGTCTATATTGATTGAATCCGTTCATAATAGTAAAATAAATTATGTACTCATCCATTCCTATTTATAGGCTAAAGAGAAAGTGATTTTTTTGGTCTTATTGATATTGTTAAATTTTTTATTTGAATGTGCAATTTATTTTTATTTATTATTGTTCTTATTTTAGTTTCATGAGTAGAATGCATATAAATTGGAATGAATTTGGAATTTGGAAAGTTGTTGAATCTTGAGGTAAAAATAATGAAATTTAAATTTCTTGTTTTACAAAAAAAAAATAGGAGTGCGGGAGCAGAATTTAGAAGGAACTTTTTATTTATTCATAATATAAGACATTAATCAATTATATTTATTATTTCCTTGGCCACAAAATAATACTTCAAATGTAACTATGAATTTTGGAAAAATTGTTCACTAGGACTAACTAAGTAGCATTTATTAAAAGTCATTCTTCTCAAAATCCATGCTCTAGTATTCAAAATTACTTTTACACTCGTTTTCTTAGAAATTATTCTATACATTTTCTATATAAGCGTGGCACACTTTTTCTTATGTTTTATTTTTCTTCTTCTTTTTGCTTATGAACCTTCCCCGAGTTTCGCCTTCCTCACATATATTCACTTCTCTTTAATTGGGAGTCTCTTTTTTTCCTTCCCACACAACAAACAAAACCTTTCTTTTGGGGGGAACAAAACCTTTCTTTAACAGACACCAAATCAGATTTCTCAATTATACATGAGACCAAATTAGTTCACATCTTTCATAATTTTTCCAAAAATGAATGAGGCTTCCTATGTATAATTATAAACTCGAAACAAAACCACAAGATTATTTTCTAATATGTAATGATGCTATATATAAAATAGGGTAAGGGACCTAATCTGCCCCCGAAGTAACCACCAAGGAGCGCTGAGCACCCTGAACTAACAACAGGCCCGTATCTGCACTCCAAGTAACCAAGGTGTTTAAAAACTACCCCGGTTTGACGGTCAACAACGTTTGACCGTTAGTATGCATATGTGGACGTCACGTGGAGACCTGTTTTGCCACCCGGCGCCTTGTCATCGCCACGTAGGATAAGTTAATGTGGGTCCCACATTAAATAAAAAAAAATCTGCCCCCCTCTTCACCTCCCACCCACGGCTCCCCCACCCCCCCCACCTCCCTTCCCAACCCCCCACCACCAACCCCACCCTCCCTGCACCTCCCCCCCACCACCCGCCCCACCCCCCTTCACCTACTTCCCTCATTTCACCACCCCGCCCCACCTCCCCCTCACCACCAGCCCCACCCCCCTCCACCTCCCCCCCACCACCAGCCCCACCCGCCCTCCACCTCCCCACCACCACCCGCCCCACCCCCCTCCACCTCCCCACCACCACCCGCCCCACCTCCCCCTTCTTGAGGACGATGTCGTCGGAGGCGGCGAAGAAGGCAAGGACGTGGGTGATGAAGTGTTTCTCGCCGGGGTGCGAGAGAGTCCCAGTCGCGGAGTGGGGCTGGTGGTGGGGGGGAGGTGGGGCGGGGTGGAGGGGGGTGGGGCTGGTGGTGGGGGGGAGGTGGAGGGGGGTGGGGCTGGTGGTGAGGGGGAGGTGGGGCGGGGTGGTGAAGTGAGGGAAGGAGGTGAAGGGGGGTGGGGCGGGTGGTGGGGGGGAGGTGCATGGAGGGTGGGGCTGGTGGTGGGGGGTTGGGAAGGGAGGTGGGGGGGGGGGGGGGTGGGGGGCCGTGGGTGGGAGGTGAAGGGGGGGGAGATTTTTTTTTATTTAATGTGAGACCCACATTAACTTATCCTACGTGGCGATGACAAGGCGCCGGGTGGCAAAACAGGTCTCCACGTGGCGTCCACATATGCATACTAACGGTCAAACGTTGTTGACCGTCAAACCGGGGTAGTTTTTAAACACCTTGGTTACTTAGAGTGCAGATACGAGCCTGTTATTAGTTCAGGGTGCTCAGCGCTCCTTAGTGGTTACTTCGGGGGCAGATTAGGTCCCTTACCCTATAAAATATGCTATATAAATCTACATGTCGATTTTTCTATTGCAGTTTTCCTTTCATCTTTTTCTTCGATCTCGTCCAACGCAAGCATGCACCTTTGTAGTTTCTCCATATACAGTTGGTGGTGATGACACACACACACACACATGATGATATTACTACTACCATCTTGAATATTTAATAATGTAGATTATATATATAATTGAAAGTTTTTTTATTGACAAGGTAATCGAGAACTGTTATTAAGTGGATATGTCTTCGATCAACTGCATGAATGAACAATTGGTAATGATATGAAATAATGATATACAAATTAATTCTGTAGCCATGTTTTATGTTTTTGAAAAGAAAAAACTATTCAAACTAAATGACGGAAAAAGAATATTCCAAAAAATTGTCGATGGAAAACTTATGTTGTTAATTACACATATAAAACTTCAAGAGAAAATTATGTTACAGTGTAATATATATGTGTGTGTGTGTAAAATTTAGAGAATATGAGTGCAATTCAATTATGTTTTCGAAACAAGGTATGCTTAAGGTCAAAGTGAAATTGTTGAATTTTCCATTTTGTTTGTTGAATGAGGATACTTATTTCCTTCAATCAGAATAAGAAAATTGACATCTTATATAAAAAACGTGGTTTTTTTCATAAAACATTTTATATTTATATGTATATACATATTCAACATACAATTAAGTCCACAAGCAAAGGAATTGATCACTTTCTAACCCACGCGTTTGTTTGTTAGGAGTCCTAACTTAGGACTAAGGAGTTAGGAGTCCATAAAGTTTGATTTGCCAAAAAAGGTCCATATACATACATATTCTCTTTAAGAGCTGTACGTCATGATGTTTTGATTCCATATGATATACTCCTATAATTTTGTAAACAATAAACATGAGCCATGGAACACGATATACATGTACCTTATTATTATCATATCACATTATAATAGTTAGATTAAATACCATAGTCTCACCAAATAATTATATGATTTAGAAAAGAGCCTAATTGCAAGTTAATGTAAAAAAACACCCGTGGTCCCGTTTTCAAATATAACACAATGAAATGATACTGATTATAACATTAAATAAATTTATCAATTATCATGGGTTGATAATTGATTTAAAAACTTGATCCGATTATTAATAGAACTATTTATGATGTGTAATTAAATATTAATGTATTTATACTTTTTCTGTTTAGAAGTATAATTTTTATGTAATCAAATATTAAGGTTTTTTACGTTTTAATTAGATTAAACTAGAAAAACCTTGATTTGTGACCCATTTGCAAATTATCTTCCTAACATTTTAAAGTTTAACCCCTAATTTTTTTTATTGTCATGTCACAACTAGAAAATATTATTTTTACCAAAACCACGAGAACGTATTTTGCATCTTTGATGAGTTACTAGTTTTAAAAACACATAAAATTTCACTAGTTTTAGATGATGCTTGTAAAAATGTTCAGCTATTATGTGGTTGTTTTTAGGGCGAAAATTGACCTTGTCGCTCAAAATAAATATGAAAATAATAGGCTATTACAGTTGTGTATATTAATTGTCGTTTTCTTAGTTTATACTCCCTCCGGTCCTAAATATAAGACCTAATTGAATTTTTTAGAAAATCCTATAAAAAGGCAAAATAAGTTAATTATAAATTGATTTGCCTAATTTTTTTCCTTAGATTAGTTTATTTTACCTATAAACTAATGTATAATCTAAAAATATATCAAATATGTCATGATTTAATAGCCTATTTCGCAACCTTAACCTCTCCAAAAAAAAGTCAATTAAGTCTTATATTTAGGACTGAAGGTAGTATTTCTTTTGATAACGAATGGAAGAATAAAAGATATTTTTATATTTTCTCAACTATAGTTTTATGATTTTATACTTTTGTAAATATATCATTCTTCTTTTCATCGTACAATTTTTTTTAATTGATAAATGAGAGTAAAATATTAGTGAATTTAATATGATTAAAGTAGTACTAGGGTTTGCTATTAAAATTTAAGCATTAGGGGTTGCATTAAAATTATTAAATATCAGGGTGATTATATTACAACTTTTGGTCCTTGAACATTCAATCAGTTTTGGTTTACATCAACTTTAATTTAGACATTTTATCAAACTATTTAACTTTAAAATCAACTTGAAGTTAAAAATTTTATCAAACTATACTCCCTCCGTTCATATAAGACCACTTTCCCTAATTTGAGTAGATTAAGGAAGTTAGTTAAGTTAGTTGTTTACACATGATATTACCAATTTCTCCCAACTACAACATACCTTTATCCTCAATCTCCCTCTTTTACTTGTTATTATAGATACGCATTGTAGGGTTAATTTGGGAAAAATTGAGAAAAGTTAGGAAGTGATCTTATAATTATGAACAAGTTGAATTTTAAAAGTGATCTTATATTTAGGAGCCGAGTGAGTATAAAGCTATTATCTTAGGGCTATAAGTTAGACATTTTATCAGATGAACAGACTTTGATTAAAAAAAAATTACAAAAGTATGAGGCCAACTTGTTTTTGGGAAAAATCCACTACTAACCTGTCACTGTGTTTTGAATTTCACACAATAACTTACTAGTTTAGTTTGGTCATAAACTACTGATCTCATAAAATATGTAGCAGTAGTATTATATATATTTTGAATGTTGTTTATTTTAGAGCAAAAAGAGAATGTGAGTTGTTTTATATCTTAGTGATCAATTTTTTTAACCAAAATAAAGAATACATATTGTAGTTAAAATCCATACGTTCAAAAAACAAAAAAAAAAAAATCCATACGTTCGCTTTGAAATGTCATAAAATTCAATGATTTATTTAATTTAATTATATGAATGAAGTTACTAATATAAGCTAATATAACTATTGTTTTTTCTAAGGGAGCACTACTATTAGAAAAATGTGGAAAATGATGACAAAAATTATAAATATAGCTTATATTTTATATTAAAATTAACCCCTCAAACAAGTTTTTATTAGGAACTAGAACTATTATTTTAATTTGTAATCTATAAAACAAGAATCACAAAATATTCAAGCAAAAATTTGGTTACATGCTACACAATCTCCATCTCTCGCTTTTTGCAATTAATTTCAACCTTCTTGCTGAAATACCCAATTACAAAATGTAATCTTTCTTACCTTACAATAAATATAACACTTCCATTCTCTGTAAACGTCGTATGCTTCTTGTAAATCCAATAACTCAGGAAATAATATCCATCACGGAATCAAACCAACCCTTGTTTAACATGCTAACCAACAAACCACCATATTAATTTGGCAAACCAACTTGTGCATAGATGGATATATAAGAAATGCTGGTGGGTCATCCGGAACAAGAAGAAATGTAATTTGGTTTCACTTTGATTTGGTGGCCCCATTATTATTAACAATGCTCACTCTATTGACGGATAGCTCTAACTAGGGGTGGAAATGAGCCAGGCCATAAACAGGCGGCCTACGACTCGGCCTATTTAGGGTCTGGCTTGGCCTGACCTTTTTAATAAAAAGGTCAGACTCTGACTTATTTACAAGCCTTTTTACCTAAAAAGGTCAGACCTATTTTAGTAAAGCCTGGCTCGAAAGCCTTCAGGCCTGACCCGTTTAATATTTATTACTAATAATAAAATACTCCCTCCGTTCCTAAATATAAGATCACTTTGGGAAGTGGATAAGTTCCTAAATATAAGATCACTTTCTATTTTATCTCAATTTTGGTCCAAATTACCCCCACTACAAAAAAAGGGCAGATCTGCGGCGGGTATTTTCCCAGCGTAGGGGTGGTTCTGACCGCCCCCATGTCGCTCCGGCGGTCAAATTTACCGCCGGCGATTTTAACGTGGCAACGCTGCGTGGGGGCGGAAAGATTTACGCTGTAGCTCCCTTGATCAACCGCCGCTACGCGTTGGGGCGGACGTAGGGGCGGACCAACCCGCCGCAACAATTTTTTATTTTTTTAAAAAAAAGGCATGGGGGCGGTCGACCGCCCCCACGTGTACGCGTTGGGGCGGATGTAGGGGCGGACCCACCCGCCGCCACAATTTTTTATTTTTTTTAAAAAAGGCATGGGGGCGGTTCGACCGCCGCCATGTGATTTTTTTTTAAAAAAAATAAATAGTGCCGGCGTATCCAACCGCCGGCATGCTGTTATATTTACTAAAAAAAAATTGCTTCATGCGAACAATTTAATGATAATGACTTAAATTGAAGACCGAAAAAGGAATAAAAACAAGAAAAAAAACAACACAAATGCAGCAAAAATTAATTTTATTGTAATATATATGAAATAAATATATACTAAACCATCAAGCACAAAAAGATCATGTCCAAAATCCATAAGATATATTACGAAAACAAAATAATAAGAAATAAAAACAATCAGATATAATAAAATAAAAAAGAAAAAATAAACAATATCTATACCAAAAGTAAGACAAACTTTTAGACATCATGTGTGCACCAACAATGAAAACAACAAGAAACACAAAAGGGAGAAAGTGAGAAAGAAGAGATTGCGCGCGGTAGAAATGGGGGGGAGGTTATTTATAGGGAGAGATAGCAACGTGGGGGCGGGCGACCGCCCCCACGTGAGAGTAAATGCACACAAAACTCTGTGCGCCTTGGGGGCGGTTGCCCGCCCCAACGTGATTTTATTTTATTTTTTAAATTTTTTTATTCGCTTTGGGGCGGTCGACCGCCCCCACTCGACATGAAATGCGCACAAATCTCTGTGCGCCTTGGGGGCGGGTGACCGCCCCAAAGGGATTTTATTTTATTTTTTTAATTTTTTTATTCACGTTGGGGCGGTCGACCGCCCCCACGCGACATGAAATGCGCACAAATCTCTATGCGCCGTGGGGGCGGGTGACCGCCCCAACGTGATTTTATTTTTTTTTAAAATTTTTTTATTCACGTTGGGGCGGTCGACCGCCCCCACGCAGGGATTTTATTTTTTTTTAAAGTTTTTTATTCGCGTTGGGGCGGTTGCGACCGCCCCAACGCACCGTGCCAATGAAATTTTTTTTTTAAGTTTTTTTTATGCTGCGTTGGGGCGGGTATTATTTTTGTGACCGCCGCAACGAATGAACCATAAAAAAAAAATTTCCCCTCGCAACTCGCCCTCGGATGGCTTAGACCGCCGGAACGCGTTTTCGTGGGGGCGGTTTTTGGCAAACCGCCGGGACGCGTGCGCGGCTAATCACCACTTCTTTTGTAGTGCCCAATACTTCTTAGCTCTCTCACTTCTCTCTCAAATCCCTATTTGTCTTTTAAATTTAAGGGAGGGGTATTTTGGGAAGATCATGTAATCCTAATTCATTGGAAAGTCTTCCTTAATCTCTCCAAATTAGCAAAGTGATCTTATATTTAGGAACGGAGGGAGTAATAATATTAATAAAAGCTACAACAGTCATTTACACAATCTGTACCTAACCTCTTGTGGTCTTGCCCTCTCAACCATATTTAAGGTCATTTGAAGTTGGATATGTGGGCCTTTAAAAGGCTTCAGGCCTTTTAAAAGCCTGAAAGGCCTGAAGCCTTTTAAAGGCCTACATTGTAAGTAGGTTTTTAAAAAGGCTTTCAGACCTTTAATATTTTTCGCAGGCCTAGGCTTTTTTCTGAATAAAAAGCCTACAACTAGGTCTAGGCTTAAGCCTAACTTTTCTTATTGCATTACAGGCCCAGGCCTATTTAGGCAAAGCCTGGCTTGGCCGGGCTCATTTCCACCCCTAACTCTAACTTGTTGGTGTCTGAGTTGAGGACCTTCCTGCTCACATTGTTGTAAATACCACGAAGAAGTATCTCAAAAGTAGTCTTGACATTTGTTGAATCTAAAGCAGATATTTCCATGAAGAATAGGTCTTCTGCTTTTGCTAAAATTAGTTCAAAAAAACTTGTAAATTCATAATAAAATCTGTTAAGAAATAAAAAATGAAGAATTAAAAATAAAATAGTGAAATACTAAACATTCATCCTAAATATTAAACTTCTCCCCTTATTTTACTTCATATATTTATCATTTTTCTCCAAACTTATTTATTTAACTTATATTTTGAAATATAAATTAATAGTACACACGTTTTATATAAATGTTATGTAATATATGCAATGATTAAAAGTATTAACATCCCAAATTTAATGAAATACTACAAATCAACTGATCTTTACTTTAACATTGAACCTTACAGCCTTCAAAATTTACTAAAAAAACCCTCCTACTTCTTCAAATAAGAAATGCTTCTGTTTATCCTCCTTCATATGCCAACAAAACCCTCCTACACTTCTTCAAAAACCTCCTACTTCTTCAACTTAGAAATGCTTCTGGTTATCCTCCTCAAGCTGAAGTTAGTGACATCCTCTGATTTCTTTGGCTTATGAACACTTGAACTGTGGTATTTTCTCTTTCTCTCTGAGGAATTTGTGTTTCTATCGGTTCTTTTTCCACGAAGGCCTTCACTTGTTGACTTGAGGGAATTCATAAACATCCAAGATTGACGGCCATGATTTGGATTTTCACCTTGAACTTCAAGTATATCATCAGAGACACCTTTTTTAACACTCTGCATCTGGTCATCTTGCACTTTAGAATTGCTTGGTATTGGAGGTCTTCTTACTGGATCACTCAATTTAGAAATGCTTCTGGTTATCCTCCCATGGCATAATTCAGTAATATCATCTGATTTCTTCCTCTTATTAACACTTGATGCAGGGTTGTCTTTCTTTATCTCCAAGCAATCAGGGGTTTTATTGGTATTTTTTCCTGGAAGGCCTTTATTTTTTTTGACGGAACTCGTGTTTATTCCAGATTGAAGACCAGGGGCTGGATTTTCACCTTGAGTTTTAAGTATAACATCTGAACTGCCATTTTCAATACAGTGCATCTGGTGATCTGGTACATCAGAACTGCTTGATATTTGAGATCTTCTAAGTGGGTCATTCATTTTAGAAATGCTTCTGGTTATCCTCCTACAGTAGTTTAAATTAGAATCATCCTTTGATTTCTCCTGCTGATGAACATTAGATGTAGGATCTTTTTTCTTTTTCTCCAAGCAATCTGGGGTTTTATCTGGACCTTTTCCAGGAAGGCCTTCACTTGACTTGAGGGGATTCACATTGATTCCAGATTGAAGACCAGAAATAGGATTTTCACCTTTTTCTTCAAGATATGAACAGGCTTTGTCAACATTGTGCATCTGGTCATCCTGTACACAAGATGTCCCAAGAATTTTATCCTCTGTACCGTGGCACTCATTGGTGTTCATTCTAATGTCACATTCCATGTTATAATCAGACTCAGATTGCTCAGAAACATTCTTCGGAGATGTTCCTACTGAATCATTTTAAAATTTATTTAGCAGCCAAGAACAATTCAGATCTCCTTCATTGGTTAAGAGATCCCCAAACTCTCCAGCATTCTTCAGTTGACAAGAACTTGAATCATCAAGCCCAAAATTCCCATTGTGTTGTTTGCCAACTCCATAGGAGATGTACTCTTGCCAGTCATGCGGAAATCCCAAAAGGAATCGTTTACATACCTGCAATGACGTAGAGGGAACAAAGGAAATTATTTGGGCAATACCTTGTAGACTTTAAGCGTTATATTTTATTACTGTGGTATCATTTGCTCAATAAAAATGAGCTACACAGTGGTGCATACATTTATGCCTATCATATATTAAAAACGATACAAGTAGTTTTTATATTCTATGGCACGTAGAAGGGTGAAAACTACATTTAAACAAAGTGATTATCTTATCTAAATCATTCTAATAGTATAACATCTCAGAAACCAGAACTAAAAGGTAGGAATATAACATTCAAAAAACCTGCAGCCATAACTGATTAACTCATTTTGTTGCTCAGCCCTATAAACAATATACTATGATGAGCCGAATTAATCAAAATATTATGACTGCCTAAATTGCACCACAAAATAGCTCTAAGCTGCATAAAAAGTTATTCTTTGAATGTTGTACTCATATTGAAGAAAAATAAAATGTAAAATTGCATAACATTCACAAAAAATATAGAAAATCAGTAACTTCTCACGATTTTAACATCAACTCATGTTTCTTTATATTAGAGAGCTCAGAATCCTTTTAAACCATCAGGGTATTCCTCTAATAGGCAGTTGTCCTCACTTCCAACCCCTTGACTAAGAATATACATTTGGAAAGCCAATTTTGTTTCCTTTATCTACACAAGATTCAACACCATAACGAGAATCTACATCCAAAGCATCTCATAATAACAAGACAAAAGCAAGGGAATCAGTCATAACAATGTTAACAATCCATAGCTCTTAGGTAAGAATCTGCATTCCCCATTGCAAACTTCTTTTCACATTAGTGTAGACAAGAAGCAATTATTCATTTGTCAAATGACCGTTGTCTCATTTAGTTGCAATGACAACCAACCCTGGGAAGTTTTTTACTTTTTAAATGAATATTATCTTTGTACACAAAAAAATTACCACTATTTCACCCTGTTTCTTGCAATCACAGATATCCTTGATATAACTATAAGTATGCCCAGCCTTCCCATCTGCAAAAATTATTTATATTCTGTAACATGCTGATGACCTCTATCATTGGCTAGGATCCAGTTAGAGAACCTTCCTGAGAAAAGGTGGTTATAAGCTCATAGAAGATAGCGTGCTCTATGGCTAAAATCCAGAAAATAAATTTCACCCTGAGAAAAAGTTGGTCTTAGCCTTTGGAGTTAGAAAGCTATAGCATTCTCTGTTGGAGAAGGGGGATCAAAAATCATACTAAGTTTTGAGCAACAGATATATACTGTTATGTTAACAAGTTAAACCTGAATACTAGCACAACCGTCTAATACACTGATATTTTGTAAAGTTAACAGTCCCTATTATCTGGCTAAAGCAACAAGAAATATCAAACAAAAGACTGCATACCTCGAAAGAAAAGCCATTTTCATATGTGCGAGACTTGTTTATGAAACCAGTGACAATAAATGTGATCCCATCTTGTGATTCAAGGACATTGGTTTCATGTCTCTTTGCAATAGGTGAAGAGGAAATGACTCGTTCTCCAAGCATCCTATAGAAAAAAAAAAACAAGAAACCTTGTTAAAACTTATGAAGCCAGTGATCCAGATGCTAGTATATAGAAATGGCATCATAATCATAGAAGAAAACAACCGCGCCAGCTGCACTTTAAACACACGTACAAAAACTGATATTGATCATAATTTAAAGGATTAAGGGTCATATTTACCCCTTAAGTATGCACAGAGGATCAAATCTGTCCCTGAAGTATTTTTTGACCCATATCTGCCCCTGAAGTATATAGGAGGATCATATTCGCCTTTTATAGTTAAAATATTAACAGTGAAATATGATCATTTATGCAAATTTTAGGGGCAAATATGACAATTTGTACAGCCTTCCGGGGCATAGATGACCCTTGATGTATACTTTAAGGACAAATGTGATCTTTTGTGCATACTTCCAGGATTTCGGGCCAAAAAATACTTCAAGAACATATATGATCTTCTATGCATACTACAAGGGAAAATATAACCTTTAACCCTAATTTAAACCATTTTAATTGAACAGAACATGTGCAAATCATAAGTAACTGCACTGATAGAACCATAATATTTCATGGAATGTAACATAACATGTCCTTACTCCATTGAAGCAACTCCTTCCACAGCTAACCCTTTGCCTTGACATTTCACCAGCCACCAATCATGCAAGCAAATCTTGAATTATGAACAACAAGTAATTATAATTAGAAATCTAAAATAACAAAAACACAAAAGCATATAAGTGGAAATAGATAGATAGATTCATACAGTTCTGTACTGAGAGGAGGAAATGGTCTTTTTATTAGAGATTGGGGATGTGATTGCACGTGCTTTAAGGTTTGAGCCTGAATTCAAATCAGGGGTTTTTAATGTAAACAAGGGCAGATTCGGAATTCTCTTTGTCACCATTCTGAAGTAGAGAACAGAAAAAAAATGAGGCCAAAACAAAAAAAAAAAAAAAAACCCATTAACTGAAACAATAAATAAAAATAAGAAATCAATTCCAATTAAACAAACCTGAAAGACCTATCAAATGAGGTATTGCTTCTGATAAGAATGTTGAGTTTGGTTGTAATAAGTGAAGTGTAGTTGAAATAAGTAAAAGGGGAAAAAGAAAAGGTATGAGTTAAAATGATTAAGAGGGAAGTAAATGGAAAAGTGGAAGATGTTACAGGCGCGAGCGAAAGAAGCAGCAAAATCGTGGTTTGTCACTTGTCAGTGCTACAAATACAATAAAAGGGGAAATGAAATGGCGGGAGAAAATGACAAAAAGTGAGGAAATGAGAAAATGTCTGAGCCCGGGTTCGAACCGGGGACCTCTAGTGTGTGAGACTAGCGTGATAACCGACTACACCACCCAGACCACCTTATATGTGATGGACTGATGATTTTAACTAATTAATAATATAACTTTAATATCGAGTTTTGTTGTGAGAGATAAACATGAGGAAGATAAATAAAGACAATAGAGAAAAGAAGAGATAGAAAAAAATAAGGAAAATGACAAATAAATACCTCCGAATGTCCAAAAGGACAAGTAAGGAACTCAAACTTCTAAATGACAAGTAAAGAACTCAAACTTCCCAAAGGACAAGTAACGAACTTTAGTAAAAATTAACAATTGGAACATAGTTATTAACATTTGGAACATGACAATTAACAATTGCGTGATTTCTTAGTTGTCCTTTTAGAATTTAGAGTTCCTTACTTGTCATTTTGGAAGTTTGAGTTCTTTACTTGTCCTTTTGGATATTCAAAAGTATTTATTTGTCATTTTCCCAAAACAATACGAAGAGGATAACATAATACTCCCTATCCGATCCTAAATATAATATCACTTTTATTTTAATTTGTTCCTAAATATAAGCAACTTGCTAATTTTTCTCAACTTTTTCCAAATAAATCTTTATAATTTTTATCTATAATAAACAAGTAAGAGTGGGAGAATAAGAATAAACATATATAGGTAGACTAAATTAGTTATATCATATGTTATTAATTAACTTAACACATGATATTACTAATTAAATTAGGGAAACTGATCATATATTTAGGAATGAAGTGAGTTAAACATTAAAAGAGGGAGGAATAAAACATTCTCATTCACATATATATAATTCTTTAAACAAATGCCTTATGTGTTTGGCCTCTACACATTGAAATCTATAGTTTTGGTTACAAAACTGTAAACATGGGTTTGCTGCCTATTAGGCGGAGTCGACTACATAGTTCATATAGGGTAATGATCGTTGATCCATGTTCATGAGATTCGATAGTATATTTTCATTGGATGTCTAGGCTTAACACAACCCTCAATCACAATATGTTTCTCACATTCACCAAAAAATTTCCTTCTTGTATACTGTTTTCCCCTCCAAATTTTCATTTATTTAATTATGTGAAAATTGATTAATTTAGGGCCTCTGAAAACAATTTGGAAAAATCAACTGTGGTTGAACAACCAGCATTGATCTCAATAATTCATGAAAATTATTAATACTAAATTAAATCTAATAATACTTGAGTAATCACCATCACATCGGTCTTCTTCTTCATCACATTACTACTCTAAAACCAATATTTGTTGACGAGAAAAAATTTAGTTCAATAAGAAGGGCGGTCATTAATGTCATCAGATTATAAATAGAACCAATTAACCTGAATTGGTTGCTTGGTCAGCTCACTCATCTACATAATAAAGTGTTGGGGTTCAATTCCAGCCTATATGCAGCAAGCCATTGGACAAAGGTAGACTGTTAAATGGAGCCTAGATCTGTGGTGGATTAGCTAGTCTTTCACTTATCGAGTCGGGGAATACAATGAGAAATAAAAAAATTAGCTTATAAGTAGGATTTAACCTATGATCTTTATTTCAATTTTATAAATGTTTTTAAAATACTAAGCTATAAGGACATTATGGACGACAAGAAAAACTTGAAACACTTACTCACAAACATGTTCAGCAATTCCATATGTTTATTCCTTTGCCCATTTTACGGGAGTTCAACTAGTGAAATGATTTAATATTCGATGTCATCTTGATGAGTTAGATACCTAGAAAGTAACATTCAATTGTGGTTCCAACCGCAACACTAGGTGTGAAGAAATTTCTACAACTAATAAGTGAAGTTGAATAAAATTTACTTGTGTGGATTGAGGAAAAGTCTCACTTGTCCTGCTCTATAGCCTATTGAGACCGACCCCTCACTGATTATAAGCTAAATGCCCTACCCTTGAGATTGTTATAAGTTATTCCAACTCTTTCCTAAAATTTGATGACGTATCAAAAATATATGTTTGTTCTTTCTTATTTCTAGGCTCTCTCCTCTTAAGCTAAATATATCACCATGTGATCACATTATTTTAATTTCTCCTTTGGTATATTGGAGCATGACATCTTTCAGTTACATTAACAACCTCAAACTAACTTGAATTGTTGATTATGAGCACCTTGATTGGTGGGACAAATAATAAGGAATTTTAATGAACGTACAACAAACTTTTATATGGCCGCATTTATTTTCACCTATAAACGCCGAAAACACAAATAATAAGGAAAATACACCATGACAAAGCAATTTTGCGGCGTTTATACAAATGTTGTAGTGTTCAACAAAAAATCAGAAATTTTGGGGCATTTTTTAAGCATTGCTAAAACCGATGGAGAGGATTTTCAAATTTTGAATGTTTCCGCTATTGCGAAACGCTGTTACATATAGACACTATTGAAATTATATTTTTTCTAGGATTTTGCTAAACGCCGCAAAATTGCCTCAGAGATGGAAAAAATTCTGCTACTTCGTGACGCTTTAAAATTGCTCGAATGTTAATACTCCCCCCCGGTCCTAAATATAAGACCTAATTGACTTTTTCTAGAAAATCCTTAAAAAACAAAATAAGTTAATTATAAATTGATTTACCTAATTTTTTTCCCTTAAAATAGTTTATTTTACCTATAAACTAATGGATAGTCTAAAAATATATCAAATATGTCATCATTTAATAATCTATTTTGCAACCTTAATCTTTCCAAAAAAAAGTCAATTACGGTCCTATATTTAGGACCAGAGGTAATATTATTTTAATAAGCCACTACAAGAAAATAAGCCTCTATTCACACATGAATTGTCGTGCAAACAAGGGTGAAACTTTTTGAAAAACAATTTACATTTTGTCGAGCAAAAAAAGCCATTTGTCGTGCCATTCGGTGCGACAACATGTATTCATTCCTAAAAAGGCTCGCTGCACAATTTAATATTACTTTTTTACATGTCACGCAATATAACCGCAACATATATGCATATATTACTAATAATATTCTCTCGCGCCGGATTGGCACGACAAAAAAATTATTATTTAATATAGATGTCTGTCACGTATGGATGCGTGACAACCATTTATTTTTTACAATATATATAATACAGTCACACAACACAATGCGCAACAAAAATATATATTTTAATACGCAGATGTCACGCCATCGTGTATGTTTGTCGTGCCTAGTGACGCGACAACAGTGAGCAGAATTTAAATTCAAATTTTATAAAAAAAAAAGAATTTTAAATTCAAATTTCTGCCCCCCCTCCCAACTTTCTCCCTGTATAAACTTCACTTCTCTTACATTTCTCCCTCTCCCACTCTATTTTTTCCTACTCTCTCCCCACTTTCTTTTCTCCTCCTTCTCTACTCTCTTATTTTCTTCCTCTTCACTTTCACTCTTCATATTTAATTTCTCATTTAACTAATTATACTTAATTTTTCTTCGCAGGTTAATTGTTTAAAATCTTCCACAATTTAATAAGGTACACACTTTATCATTATTTAGTACTTTGTTTTTCCCTCATTTGTTATAATTTAAATTTTTATTTCACTAATTTTTCATTCTTTAATACCAATTTTTCATTATTTTTCCCTATACTCCCCCTAATTCAAACACTCTCTTTCTTTCTTCATAATTATTATATCAATTTTCCCTTTTTTAACTTGCAGCTTGTCGAGGAAGATTGACAAAGCTTCCTCAGCAAGCTACATGTGTAATTTTTTTTTTGCATTGTAGGTGATGTTGCTCATTAGGGCGCGACATCTTTTGCATAGATGTAAGAACAAACTTTGTACAACTCTGCATTAAAGAGATTAATCAAAAAGAGATTATTACCTTTTGGATATAAAAGAGACTATTAGACATAAAACAATAATTACAAAAGAATAAACTAACAAAAAAAATAATTAAAGAAAATAATTAACGCACAAACTAACCTTGTGTGAGGCCTCAGCAAATGATTTCCTTATAAAACCACTACTAAACATTGCCAGAATTTTGACATCTGTATCTCAATGGTCGCCTTAAACCCGTTGGGATGTGGACACATCGCAATGGGTAAAAAGTGTTAGAATCTTAAATTCTGATGATGTCAAATATAGATATCGATGATGTCAAATATATTATGATGAATATGATTAAGTCTTGACATCAATACCATATGTTTAAATGATAAGCAAAAAGATTGTTTTAAAACATGATGAATCTTGAATGTTTGAATATGTATGAAGCATGCTTGCTCGTGTGACTATTAGATTAATAGCTAGTGAGCGTTGAATGTGAATGAATCAGAAGCTATAGCTTGGAATAGCTTAGGATAGCTTGGGACAGCAATAGCCAATGAAGACTTAGAATAATCTGAGATGGTTATATCACTGTCACTAAGATCTTCATTAGATGTACACTTAGTCTGAACTTAGATTGAACAATATTGAAATTGACTAAGAATGACTACCACAAGCAAAAGCACCATGGGATGGACTATACTAGCAGAACGTAGTCTAGGTTCTTGATCAGTCTGAATCCTAACAGCTTAGTGGACTACCTTCTATAGACTAGATGCTTAGAAAGCCCAACTGGATTTAAATTCTAAGTTAGAACACAATCGGATGCAAAATCACTACCGGATGACTTAGAGCTAAAATAACGTAACTAGCGCTTGCGGATGAAGTACACATCCCATAGCGGAAGTCAATAAGACACTAAGTCAGAACCTAGTCTAAGTAGGATTGCTTCCCATAGCGAAATTGCTTCCCATAGCGAAATTGCTTCCCATAGCAAAAATGTTTCCCATAGCACTCACACTTGCGGATGCAGATTGAACGCATCCCATAGCGGGAATCAATTGAAAACTAAGTCTGATCCTAGTTAACAAAGTCTAAGTGGAGAGCTTCCCATAGCCAAAACGCTTGCGAAAGCAAAAACCTCTATTTCCACATAGTTAGACTTCCGGAAGCAAGTAGGCATCACCAAGTACAAGTGAATCTAACACTAAGCCTAATCCTAGTCTAAGTAGAATAACTTCCCATAGCAAAAACGCTTGCGATAGCAAGATTCTCTATTCTACATAGTTAGACTTCCAATAGCAAAAACGCTTCCCATTGCACATACTTGCATTATACTTGTTGCACACATTTGTATGCAGAACTAAGTGACTCGCTTCCCATTGCATATTTGTTTGCCGAAGCATATCATCCTTAACTTAGCACATTTTGCTTCCCACAGTGCTACACTTGAAACTAAGTCTTGATAGTTTAAGTGGAACGCTATACATTGTCAAAATACTTCCCATTGTGGAACCACTTGAATCCACTAGTAGACTATACTTAGCGAAAAGACTTTCCATTGCACACACACACTGTATACTTGGTACTAACATCTGAATGTTCAGAACTTAGTTCATAACATGTGATAGCGCCTTGCACTTGTGCTAGTGGATGGACGTTGTCAGAGATAGTACGGTGTGCAGATGTCAGAGTTGCTTTTTGTCAGAGCAGAGATGTCAGAGTTACTTTTCAGAAGTCCTCTGTGCAAAATTAATTAAAAGCAAAGTCAACCCTGCTAAGCTTTAATGAAGGTGTACTTCTCAACGTTAACAAGGGATCAACGGCTATATTCAAACGGACATATTCCAAATTGCCGCCCAAGCCAGTGAGTGTTGGTAGCTGAGTATAAAAGAAACATCTTCAGCATTCATAGAGGAGAGATGAAGAACAACAAGCTTATTGTCTGAGATATTTTAGTCTACATTCTTCTTATCTTCTACTCTCTGATCTTAGAGTTGTAATATTCTTAGAGAGAATTCTTGAGAGAATCATTTGTACTTAAGTGTTTATCACAATCAGTTCATAGAGTGAACATATTATCAAATCCTCTAATTTGATAGAGGTTGTTCTAAAGCTTGGTGCTTGAAGAACAATATTGTAATCTTACAAGAGTGAGGGGGAGTATTTAGAGGTTTTCTAAATCTCCAAGGTTTGCAGGTAAGCCCGTTGCAAAACCTGTGGGTTGTTAGGTGAACCCGTGTTCGTAAAACCTAAGGTTTGAAGGCTTTTCTTGTGCCTGGATTAAACAAGAAGTTTAGTGGATTGAAAATCTCAGGTGAAGCCTGGAGACTGGATGTAGGTCTGGAAGTGACCGAACCAGGATAAATCTGTGTGTGCTTATTCTGTTATTGATCTTCATATTTCCAGCAGCACACCATCATATACTTATTTGTGCATAGCATGATTCATCGTCATTTACATCAAGCACTCGAAGTAATGATTTAAAAGAGCATTTAAAAGTTTTATTTCACCACCCAATTCACCCCCCTCTTGGGTGACAGCCACACCTTTCATTTGGTATCAGAGCAAGGTCACTTGTTTGAAGGATCCAACGATCTCAAGTGCAAAGACCATGGCTGACTTGGGATATAAAATGGTTTTTGAAGGTTTTGATCATATCATTCCACCCTTGTTAGAAAATATTGATTTTTGTCTATGGAAAGCGAGGATGAAAAGTTTTATACGATCCTCCAGTTTCAAAATGTGGGATGTCTTTGTAAATGATTTGGATTTCAAACCAAAAGGGAACTGGACCGAAAAAGAGAAGAATTTATTTTCCTTAAACATTAGAACAATGCAAATTTTGTACAAAGGCTTAACTGATAGTGATTTCCAGAAAATCAAACATTGCTCTAATGCTAGAGATATTTGGCACACTCTTGATGCTATGTATGCTTCTAATCACTCTCTTGAAAGTAAAGTTGTCCAAAACTCATTTCGTGCCCCTTGTGGATCAACTGTTGGTGAGCTACATGAAGCTGATATTGAGGAAGCTAGCAGCAGTGAAGAGAGTGTCGATCTCTGCCTAGAAGATTCAGAAACTGAAGAAAATGAGGTATCTGAACTTGAACCTTTTGAATTGCAAGACACATATAATGAGTTACTTATTGAATTTTGTAAACTTGCAAAAGAAGTTCTAGGCTTAAAGGAAAAGAACAGGAAACTTGAGAAATTCATCTTTTCTTCTACATCCAAGGTTTCCAAAGTTCCATCCATAGAAGAACAGCTATCGCTACCGATAGCTAGTCCTCTATCGATAGCGGAACCTTCAACATGTTCTGAAAATTGTTCCAATTGTGAATCCCTGTTGAAGGAAAAAAGAAAAGTTTTCAAAAGGCCTTGAGATTTCAAAAGTTGTTTCAAAAGAACAGAGAGTCTTTGAAAAGAAAACTGACCAACACAATAATGATAGGAAATTCCATTCTGAATATCATTCCATTATCTATCATTATTGTGGTAGATCAGGTCATATTTCTCACACATGTACTTTTAGAAGAAATTTAAAAGTGAGAAATAAATTTGTATGGATTCCTTAAGGACAGGTAAGGTTCAGTGCTAACCATGTAGGACCCAAGTACAAATGGGTACCAAAACATCCTTCTAGTGTCTTACTTGTGCAGGAAAGATCAAGAGTTTCTCTTGCCCCAAAGAAGAGAACTCGTGGTGGTGTCACTGCTGCAACCACCTGGTCCAATCATAGGAAGCAGTGCACAACCACAAGGAACAAAGGTTCTATCTCAAGGATGAGCTATTATAGAGTTCCACTCAACTATCCTGAGAAGAAAAAGAGAGAGAGGATTCCTCGATCAACATGGAGAAAGCCTATGAATTTTGTCTCTCATAAGAAAGTGCTTCAGGCAAAGGATAAGTATAGAAGATCTCCTTGGGTAAGGAAGGGATCACTTAGGGTCGAAGCATACGATAGTAAAATCTCCTATGCAAATGTTAGATGGAATTATTGAGATTTTACATTAAGCATCCTAGATATGAACATTATATTCCTTATAGAAGAAAGTTTAAAGAAATTCATAATGTTCATAATCTACATGCTGTCTATGACTATCATGATTTAAAACCATGTATATCCATGTGCATATAGTCATGATAAATTCACAATGCCATATACATAGTGAATAACTCTTAAGTGCATGTGAATTATACACTTCCTACATACTGACCAGTCAGATCCAAGGTTGGATAATGAAACAAAAAAAGGGAACTATTTGGTATTTTGTAGGAAAGGAGATCCGAAAGAACAACAAGGCTCAAGACTGTACCTCATCTGAACAATTAGTCAAATCTTGATGAGCCGTTCTTCATTCTTGGCTTTTGGTGCTGCTCTTGAAATAGAAGAATCCTTGCATTGCCTGTCAAAATCAAGCAAGCTACTACTTGACGCAAGTGTAGCTTTGGTGATGTCATTCTTAGCCTCTCCTCTACTTGAATGATTAGTTGGGTAATGAATGCATGTTACTCATTCCATCGGCAATTGACACTCATGTATCTAAGGATAAAAGTCAAAATTGCTCTATGGAATGAATGTAAAGATCGTGTAGCGTCTAACTACATGATTGGCTTAACAGTTTTCAAAATACTGTAAAATTGATATGATGCTTTTTTTAAACCTGTGATGATCTTATTTTCTTTGGAAAATGATCAAATCATATCAAATCCATTTTTGTTTATAGTATCTGAATCTGTTTATTAGAGTTATGAATATCTTATTAGTTTCAAGATTTCTGACACTTTAAACTAAAGACTTTCTTCAAAGTTATCATGGCTAGTTTTTGAATTTACAAAGATTCTGATCCTCTCTAAACTTGCATGACAACCATACCTCATGATAGCATTAAATTTATTCTATGATTCTCCATTTCATTTGGTATCTTTTGCATCAAGTTTTAAAACCATAAGGAATACGCTCCCTGTCGTAGCTTAAAAATTCAATGGTTAAAATCGCTATCCATAGCGATAAACTGACTGGCTATGAACTCAAGAGCAATATATTTTTTTAATCACATCTTAAGTTTCAATCTACTAATGATCTCAATTCAAGCTTGTGTTTTAAGTATGTTGACACAGATTATGAAAGCTTGAACGATATGAATGTACAAGAGAGAATGTCAACGAATATGCTCCTTATCAAGATGAGAGGAAATGACTGTACTGAAATCTTGAGGAAATCTCGCCAATCATATATGAGCATTTCTATCCCTTACTCCTTCGGTTGTGGATTTTGATGGATAGTCTCTCTTGTCTGACATACATAAGAAATCTTAGGAAATGCCTTGAATTAATTTCTGCAAAATTTGATAAATCCAAAGGCAAATGTCAATAGGATAGAAGCTTAAGTGAGTGTCGATAACTAGCCTGGAAAGAATTATTAAGAATCTCTACCCACTGAAAGCTGTATATCCTGGCACATTATCACAAGCCTAGCACAATCTGAATTAAGTTCAAAGCCTGTTGATATCCCAAGAATAATAAGATCATATTAAGCATATCTGGAAGAACTTGAGCTAAGATTTGAAAATTATTCTTGTGATCATATGCTAAAAATTTGGTTGTTTTGTAAACCTGATTTATTCTTAAAACTAAACTATTTTGTGGACATTAAGGTTTTTTAGAATTTCATTGTGTTGACAATTCACATGTCTTCATAATCTAACATGAACATTCTTAAGGCATATTTATTGAACTATACTTGTTTATGAAACTCTGAAAATATGCAATCTGTTCGATACTCCCTGTGCTATCACATTGGTATTTATCCAAGAGAGTATGAATAGAGTTCATGACTTGATAGTGAAACTATGTGAAATTGTGAATTAAATTTCAAAATTTGTTTTCACATTATTGATACTCTTGTTTTACCAAACCAATCAGCAAGCACGATTTCTTAAAATTATAATATATTGTGCTGATTAACATAGATTGTGACTTGGAAAGTCCTGAGCGTGTCCATTAATGTTAAATCTTAAGTTCTCCCACTGACCATCCGGAAGCGCATTTGCTTCCGCTAGCACATGCAGGACCAATCCCCAAGTCTGAGCAAAGATTGCTTTCGCAAGCCTTAAGCGCTTTCGATAGCAAGGTCAGCCATTGAACCATGGAAGGAGTAGAGTGACGGCCTAGTCATGTCTGCTTGCGGTTGTAGCTCAGCTTGCCGAAGCGAAGTATCAAGCACTTGCGATAGCGGTTTCCCCTTGGGATATCACATCTCTTGAAGATGTCAGGAAGCGTGCTTATCTGCCTATGATCCAGATTCTTGAGTCTAAAAGAGTATGAGAATCCCTCATCTTCGGTAACATCCACACCTTACCATCTCTTATATATGATGTATACATGGCATTGGTAAGGGTGTCAATTTAGGTTGTTTTCAAAATTTGCATTGACTAAGGAGGAGCTTTACACTCATATATTCAATTTAAAAATCACCCTCCTTGTATTAGAAAAACCATCCGAGCTCACTCATCTATATCTTTTGTATGACATGCTGGATAGTATTTGATAAGATGTCTCTTATACGCTTCTTTTCTTGATCTAATGATGATTAATTTTAATAGAGAATAGAAGTAGATGGACATTACTAGTTAATGATTCCTTGGAAATAGAGAGTTTCATGCTGTCATCAATAATATCTTTTGAGGTGCTGTGATGCAATTTGTTTGAACTTATTCATGTTATTTGGCATTTCAACTTACTAATTTCATTTGGTATCATGATATCACTTACTAGTTAATCATTTTGAAAGCATCCAAATTACTTTTGATATCACTTACATTTGAAAAGATAATTTTCATTTTCAAAAGAGAACTTTTTTTTTTGTATGCTTAGATTTTGATTTATCAATCTTCTTTGGAAAACATGTTCAGTTATCCTCCATAATAGATAGGGAGAGTAAAATCCTTTAGGATAATGAATCAATATTTTCTGTCTCTTTCTAATCCTCAAGGCGTTCCATTGAACATTTTAGAACAACTTTTTGCTAATGCCAAATCGGGGGAGAAATAAGCATGAAAAATAATAAGCATGAAAATCTGGGGAGAAATAAGCATGATAAACCTTGAAATACATTATTGCTTAAATTATACATATTTTTCATGACAAGATTTGTCATCATCAAAAAGGGGGAAAATGTTAGAATCTTAAGTTTTGATGATGTCAAATATAGATATCGATGATGTCAAATATATTATGATGAATATGATTAAGTCTTGACATCAATACCATATGTTTAAATGATAAGCAAAAAGATTGTTTTAAAACATGATGAATCTTGAATGTTTGAATATGTATGAAGCATGCTTGCTCGTGTGACTATTAGATTAATAGCTAGTGAGCGTTGAATGTGAATGAATTAGAAGCTATAGCTTGGAATAGCTTAGGATAGCTTGGGACAGCAATAGCCAATGAAGACTTAGAATAATCTGAGATGGTTATATCACTGTCACTAAGATCTTCATTAGATGTACACTTAGTCTGAACTTAGATTGAACAATATTGAAATTGACTAAGAATGACTACCACAAGCAAAAGCACCATGGGATGGACTATACTAGCAGAACGTAGTCTAGGTTCTTGATCAGTCTGAATCCTAACAGCTTAGTGGACTACCTTCTATAGACTAGATGCTTAGAAAGCCCAACTGGATTTAAATTCTAAGTTAGAACACAATCGGATGCAAAATCACTACCGGTGCAAAATAGAAAAAAAATAGACACCTTAGCGGGTGCACCCGCTGGGGTGCAAAATATATAAAAAATATATTAAAACATTCTGTTGAACCAATGAGTAGTTGGTTGAGCTGGTAAGTGAGTTATAACCCTCGTAAGGATGAAAATGTTTGTATGAAAACACTCTCATTGGGAGAGGGGACAACTTTGCGTATATGGGGACACTCCTACCCCTCGAATTCGGATTAGTTAGTTGCCAAAAATGTTGGAATACCAGGCAGTGTTGAACAAAAAAAATCCATTCTCTTGAGGAGTTATTTTGGAAATATCTATGGTTAATTTCCATGTCACATAAATATCTTGTATATATATGGGAACGGTGGTCTAGATGTAGTCCTACAAGAGGTATCATAAGGCACTATCACAAAATAATATTGTGCTTTTGGTTGCTTTTGTCGAGAAATTGTAGAGCACTTATTTTTTCAATGTCCTTTTGTTAGGATATTTGGTTTGAATTGGTTGTCATTTGCCTAGATTGGGATCGGAGGACTTCAACTCATTCCGCTCATGGTGCATTTTTTCACTCCTTAATCAATGGAATGGACATCAATCTTATATATTGGACTATATTATGCTCCTCCTAGACAATGTATGGATCTTTGGGAACAATTATTTGCATTAAGGTGCCTACTTTTCTTCTATTGGTTTGATAAGGTAGATCAAACAAGAAATAATTTTCAATTAAGAACTTGATTATGGAACAGCTAATTCGCTGGCTCTCACAAGTGGTTTATCAAATCCATTGGCCATCATACCATCAACTTGTTGGAAGATCTACATTGCCAATTGCAAAAAGGACAATACTTTTTATGTCCAGATCAAGTTTGTGCATATAATCTCAGTTAATTCACACTTTTATTTGGCAAAAAGATAAAACAAAATTGAAGTCTCTGTTTTCTGTTAGATATTTGCGTACTTCTCTATTGTGGATTATTCTCACTTGCCAACTTATCTTATACTTCTCTTCTAAGGCGGCCATCCATATAAAATATAGTTTTATCTTGGGCAAAGGTGCAAAAATAGCCTCCGTAAATTTAAAAATGTGCAACTATAACTCTGGTAAATTGAAGGGGGCAAAACTGTACACTTTAAATCAAAATGAGGCAAAATTGGGCAAATGTGCAAAAATAGTCATCGTAAATTTAAATGTACCTTTTCCAGATGTGGCCCCACCATCAGTAAATGATTTGGGGTGTAATATGTTGATGAGACTTTAATTTTTTTATGAGACTTTATTTTTTCAGATGATTACGTAGAGTAAGGTGAATTTCACATGATTTGGGGTTCTATTTGGTTTCTTATCGAAATGATTTGGGGGTTTAGAGTTCGTTTTTAGTGATTTAGGGTTCAACTGGATGCATTTTAGCTTTCACGTTAGATTTTGGAGTAGACATGTCATTTATTGATGGTGGAACCCACATTTGGAAAATGCCTGTTTAACTCGACCTAACAGAGAGGTTACTTTTGCCTCATTTTGGTTTACAATGTATGGTTTTGCCCCATTTTAGTTTACAGTGTAAAGTTTTACCCCTTCAATTTACCAGAGTTATAGTTGCCCATTTCTAAATTTAGCGTGGCTATTTTTGCACCTTTGCCCTTTTATCTTTTCCTTTGCAGTCATCATAGTTGCATTTAGTGATATTACGTAGAAGGATGTGATAGAACTTTTGTCCTGATTTTGATATCAAAAGAAAAAGAACTTTTGTCCTGATTTTCGATGGTGTACGAGGACCAATGAAAGGTCCTATTGTAATATGCAGGTTTCTATATTTTCCAAGGTGAAGTCACTACAAAATATCCGCTACTTGCCGGCGTCCGCGTTGCCGCGTTTTTACAAAAACCGCATGAAAGTGTTTCGCATTGTGGCGGTTGTTCTCAAACGCAGCAAAGAATGGAAGCAAACGCCGCCAAGTGGGAGAAAATCAATTTTTTTTATTTGCCTTCACACTTACCGGCGTATATAAGGCAGGTATGTGGCACTGTTTTTCAATTTGTTTCCCGCCCACTTTCCTGCGTTTACAAGCGCGCCAAAGTTTTCAATTTTTTTAAATAAATAACATTCTCGCGTTTACAAACGCAGCAATGTTGGCAATTAATGGGACAGTTGTGACCCCCACTTTCCTGCGTTTCAAAGAGCGCCAACATTAACTAGTTATATTTTTTTTAATTATCTAATACTATGTAATTGTAATTCTTTTAATTTAATAATGATTGTCTTTATAAAAAAAGAGTGCTGACACTTTGATTATTACAGCAAGCATGATTTTACCATGATAATGAACACGGAATTTTCCCAAGGGATATATATTTAATTATATATATGTATGTGCCTATATATATTGAGATAGTTATTATATACTTTTGAATCTGAACAAGTACAGAACAAAATAAATCTGGTTTGCTAGCTAGCATGTTGATGAATCTAATACACGGGCACAGCTTGATTTGAGAAAAACCGAAGGAGTGAATGAATGCATTGGCCTTAATTTTACTTGAGCAAACCCAAGAAAATAAAATTATTAGCTCACACTGAATATTATTCATTCCATATCTACTTAACATTTTATACCACCGCCCGATAAAAGAGAACACTAGAATATATTTAATATCTTGTGATATGATTTTAGAATTAAAAATTCTCATGAATAAAATTATGAAGCTTAAGATATTTTTAAGGATCTTAAAACTTATTTTTTTAAAAGAAGAGTTAAAGGTCAAATCTAGCATTCTGCTATTGACAATGTGGCAAGTGTCATGACCTAATCAGGTTAAAATTAACAGTCAAACTCATAAACGTGACGTAGTTGCTATATTTGAACCATTTTGTAACTGATGAGTGCTAGATTTGAGACCCAAAATTGTTATTTTATGCTGGGTGAATATTACTAATACTTGAGTGCTAGATTTGAACCTTAAATCTTTTCATATATGTGGTGATGATGTGGTGGTGACGTGACAGGTGACATGACCTAACTGGGTGACGTGGCAGGTGATGTGGCCTAAATGAATCAAACTTGACGGTCAAACCCGTTAGAATTGACGGAAATGCTATATTTGACTCATTTTTTTATAGATGTGTGCTACATTTGAGACCCAAAATTCTTGTTTAGAGGATGAAATTTTATTTGAGAATTTCAGATAAATTATTGTATGGTTTCTAAAAAAAGTATGTGGAACAAAATCCTTAGTTTGATGGGGGGTATATATTCATAGAAACAATCTTTTTTGACAAGACAATATTCATTAATTAAGATAAAACGATTAACAACATTCAATTACTAAATAATTAAACAATTACAACTAAAAAACTGGAAAGAAAAGGTATTCAAAACAAGTTTAGACAACTCATGATCCTTAAAGAATGAAACCACAGAAAATCTTGATGATATCACGTTTTATGATATCACTTCTTGGAGTTGTAGATGAGTCCACGCTTTGAAATGATGGAAAAAGTAGCATCCTTCATGTTAATATCGCAGGCTAATTAATCCAAACCTTTAGAAAGCACATAGACAATGAGGGGTAAATAAACTTTTTATCCTTTTTCTAGAGCACATAATAGAGGATGACGTCATCCGAGCATGCATTCCCTTCTTATGTGTTTTTTGACACAACAATGAATAATGCGCTTGATGAATAGTGATGTATACCTGAAACCTAATTTTTGACGTTGGCATTGATTATTATTTTTTTAATTTGCTATTATTCTTTGCAATTTATATTTATTTATTTGAAAACTGAGCTGTTCTTGCAATTCATTTGAAGGAGATATATACCTGAAACCTTTGTTTGTATCTGTTGATACCTGATTTACAGAATTTATTTGAAGTTAAATACTTCTATAATGACAAAGACGGCTTAATTATGACTAGCCAATTTTTTTTTTTTTTTTTTTTGTATAATTCTCACATGTATCTTATTCAGGAGAGTATTATGGTCGTGATTTAACGGACAAGTTCTATATATTTCTTCGATCACTATCGTTTTCGAGAGAATGTTTAAATGAGTTTTGATTTTTTGGATTCTTTAAACTGATGATCAAATGGAAGCTAGAGTTTAAATATTGAGTTTTCTTTAATAAATTATGGTTGCATGCGTGCGTGTATTTAGCTTTCATGTGAAGCCTGAACTTGGGTGCTACTGTTGATCACCAAAAATTTCGAATTTTATCACTGAAACATGAGTCCTCTATGCTAATTATAAGCTCAAGTTGATATTTTGGAAAATAAATTAAAGATACAAAGTAAATCAGTTTAGATTTCTATATTTATCTCTTTCTTTAAAGGTAATTTATTTTAGTTTATTAATACTAACCTATAACCAGTAATTGTAGTGTACATCAAAAGTTAATCGTCTAATTTACTTTCTTAATGTAAAAAAAAAAAGTCAACTTGCTGCATAGTTCTTTATTTATTCTGAATATGCCGGAAATATTTTTCTTGATGGGAGAGAGGGAAAAGGACAAATGGTATAAGCAGATTTGCAGTTAAGTTGCTCTAAGTGTCTTAGAGTGATATTTCTACAATCCAATAGAAGCTCATATAAATATAGAACTTGCTTGCTTCTTTGAAAAATATCAGGAAAAAACAGACATAACTCGATAAAAATTTCGGTTAGAAAATGGTTCTCTCAGTTGCCAGCTATGTGCACTTTGTGGGTTTTACCTATAGGGGGCGAGGGGACCTACAAAGCTGCTTCATCAAACAATTGGAAATAAGATAAAGATGAGAAGATCTCTTTTATTTAATGAAGATAAGTCCAGATTAGTCCCTTTCATGAAAGCGTGTCCTTATCGATCGCTGATTTTACTTAGCTGATGCTTGAATCTGAGGAGTTGGAAAAGTGATAGTTAAGTCACATAATTATTTTTGCGATGATTTGAGGTGTTTTAATTGCCTGATGTGTATTGCTTCTTTTAAATACTGAAAGTGACACACTCACATGACATGCTACTAGGAGATTGGTATACTGAACTTAACCAAACTCAATAAAAGTTGAGGTCGTTCTTGAACATGTCCATACATGATCGAAATTCAATGTTATGATGCGTCAATTTTTAAGATGATCCCTTCTCAATGGCTCTCAATTCTCATTACATAAACCAAACAATATGTAAATTAATGATTTAACATCGAAAAATCGTAAATTGGATTGTCCTACTCAAAAGCATGCCTAACATAAACTACCATAGTGTAAACAACTCATCTTTCTGATCACACGCTTTAATTCATGTGGCTCCAAATTTAGATATTGTATTCATGACTTGTTAAACAGTCACGCCCCCTAAGTGGCTCTAGTGTTGCCTTTAGTTTGGTTTTAAAGATTTGTGGGCTATCGGCAATGCGTGTTTATGTCCACTCCCTCCTGAGATGCAACATTATTGATGTCTCTGTGGCTTCAACATCAGATTATTAATTATCCCTTCATGTGTCTATGTCACCATTCTTAGTTTTGTCGCATACTTAAGCTCAAACCTAATATAGTTTATTGACTTTCCTTTATTAGGCTCACATAATCATGCAAATTAATTCCAAACTCATGTTTATAAAAACTTAAAATTATTGCTCAAATGTTTTGGTAGGTGCTTCCCCCCTTGCACCATCTATAAATAAATGGAAGATCTCAACTAGCACTTATTGAGCATTATAAAACCACCATATTATTTTGCCTAGTGCATGCATTATTTCTTTCTCTTCCTAGCTTTCTCCTTCAGATTTTCATCAAATGACTCCTGTAAACCAGCTCACATCATCAGGGATAATGTCCCGTGGATGGGAGAAGCTTAAGGCTATACCTAAGGATTTGCAGGAGAAGGTTTTGAAATTTTATAGGAAAGTCAACGAAATTGGGCAAGAGGACCCAAGAAGAGTCATTCATGCCCTCAAAGTAGGACTTACACTCACTTTGGTGTCTCTATTTTACTATTATCAACCACTTTTTGACAGTTTTGGTCTCTCTGCAATGTGGGCTGTTATGACCGTTGGTGTACTTTTTGAGTTCTATGTGGGTAAGTGACTTCAGTATTACTAAGATTTGAGACTCTTTGGTATTCTATATACATATTGGCTTGTACTTACATAATGTTTTCTGTGACACTTTTCAGGAGCCACGCTAGGAAAAGGTTTAAACAGGGCACTAGCAACAATACTTGGTGGTGCTTTAGGTGTTGGAACTCATTACTTGGCCGAAAAATCGGGGCAAACATTAGAACCCATACTACTTAGCATCTTTTTGTTTTCTCTAGGTGATTGAACATTAACGAACATACTTTTAGTAGATAATAATTATAATTGTTGAACTTCAAAATGTTGACGGGGTTTTTGAATGATATTGTTATATATGCAGTTGCAACAATAACATTCTTGAGATTCTTCCCTGAAGTCAAAGCAAGATATGATTATGGGTTGCTAGTATTCATGTTGACATTCTCATTGATATCTGTATCTGGTTACCGTGAGGATGAAGTAATAGATATGGCAAACAAGAGGCTCTCAGCTATTTTCATTGGGGGATCTGCATGTTTCATGATATCCATTTTTGTTTGTCCTGTGTGGGCCGGTGAAGAACTCCACAGCTCAATTGCAAACAACTTGGAATGTCTTGCCAACTTCTTACAAGGTTAGAATATTCAATACTAAACTTGTAGAGAAATTATTACTCCATCTGTTTATTCATTGAAGAATACTTATGGGAGGCAAAACTACTAACCATCCTTTTCTAATCTCTTGCAGAGTTTGAAGAGAAGTATTTTAGAAACACAAAGGAAAAAGAGTGCAAGGATGACAAGATTGCCTTGCTTGAGGGATACAGAACTGTCCTTGATTCGAAAAGTACTGAAGAGTCCTTGGTGGGTAAACTTATAAAGAAATATTTTTTTTAGCCTCTTCTTCCAAACAGATATTCTATTGACACACACATAATCTAATATACACCTAATATTTCATTTCTTAGGCTAATTATGCAAGATGGGAACCAGGTCATAGGAGGTTCCATTTTCGTCATCCATGGGACAAATACCTTAAAGTTGGAGATCTTACCCGACAATGTGCCTATCGAATGGAAGCACTACATGCTCAACTAAACTCCAACCTCCAAGTAAGTTTAGACACCCACAGAGCCTCAGATATGGGTTGTGATACGGTGCTCAACACTCATATTGATGACCTTCTCATCACTACAAATACACACAAATACATAACCACATGGTGGGTCCCAAAATCTCTCTAATACATGTGCTTATTTTTTTGTGTATATTTGTAGTAATGAGAAGATGATGAGTAATATGAGTGATGAACACTAAATCACAACCTGAACCCTTAAGATATTATATTTCTTGGTAAAGTCCAGTACCGTTTATTAATTCTAACAATGTTTACTACACTTTTTGCAGGCATCACAAGAGATTAAAAGTATAATCCAGGAGGCTTGTTCTGCCATGAGTTTAGAATCAGCAAAAGCTCTAAAGGATCTAGGAGCAGCAATGAGCACGATGAAGAAGCCATACTTAGCTGATATCCATGTTACCAACTCAAAAGCCGCTTCTGAGAGCCTCAATTTATTGCTGAAATCAAGTTTATGGAAAGAAATAGATCTTTTATCAGTCCTTCCAGCAGCTACAGTGGCTGCCCTGCTATGTGATATCGTTTCCTGCACTGAGGAGATTGCAAATGCTGTGAATGATCTTCCCTCCCTCAGGGAGTTTGAAATTGTAGAAACAGCTAAACCTCCAAACAGAACACAGTCAACTCCACATGATGATAATAACTCCCACATCGTTATTGTGATTGAAGATTCAGCTCAAACTAATTTACCACAATCTAAACCATTGTCTGATAAACAAAAGACTAACAAAGTGTGATAGACATCTATATGTAACCTCACTGAAGTTAGTTACAATAAGAGATTAGAAAGAAGAAAGAAAATGAAAAGGAAGGTTGATTGGATGTGTAATTGGGGCAATAAAAAATGGAGAAAGGGTATATAAAGGTGCTATCTATGGAGACAAACCATCCATCATTGAGATAGTTGATCATCCAAGTAGAAGTATATGAAGTATTTCCTCATTCAAAAGCCTCCCTGGCTCCCTCCTTACAGTTAATTCAACTTCACAGTTAATTCTTTTCAATTAACCTCTTACTCACATGTATCTATTAATTTCTTCAAAAATTCAATACGATAATTGAGTAGCATGCAACAACAAAGTCTAATTTAAATGCCACAATAGATTACGTATGCTAATTAGTCGCAAGTCTTTCTTACTCCTATGTACCATTACCAATATATGGCATCACCCAATACTTCCCTATAACTTGTAGTACAGTTAATTATAGTTGTAGGTTATTTTGTTGTTGAGATTTTTCTTTTATCTCTAATATCATTCTGCCAATGCTTTTTATTGACTATTTTATTCCATATACTCCCTCAGTTTAAATATAAGACCTAGTTGTTTTTTTAGATATTAATGAAGCAAAATAGGCTAGTTAATCATAACATATATATTTGATATATTGTTAGATTATGTATTTTTTTATATGTTAAATAAATTAGTTCGGAGAAAAAAATTTAGGTAAGACAATGTATAAGTGATTTATTTAATTTTTTTAGAATTTTCTAAAAAAGGTCAACTAGAACTTAAATTTAAGACTAAAGGAATACTTTTTTGTAATGACTTTCTTAATTCCATATACCCTTGATTTTTACGTATAACGCTAAATTTCTATAGCTCATGTAATGTCACTAAAGAACGGCTAAAGTATACTTTTGGTCCTTTATGTTTGCATTAAGTTTCAATTTAGTCCTTTATCTTTAGAAAGTACACTTTTAGTCCTTTTTTGTTAACACCGTTAGTTTAACTTAACGGAAAATGCTAACTTAAAAATTTTTAATGGTTATTAAATACTGGAAAAATGTTTAATTAAAATATTTGAGTGTAATTAATATTATATTTTCAAAATTTATCATTTTTGCTCCCAATTTAATTATAAAATAATCATTTAAAATTTTTAAGTTAGCATTTTCCGTTAAGTTAAACTAATGGTGTTAACAAAAAAGGACTAAAAGTGTACTTTACAAACATAAAGGACTAAATTGAAACTTGATGCAAATATAAGGTACCAAAAGTATACTTTAGCCCTAAAGAAATAATGTTTAACATACAGGTCCATAAATTAGGGGCATAAATCAAGGGTATAAACCAATATTGCGGTAGAGGTGTATGCTTATTTTTATTGAGAAATATAATTTCTGAAATTCCATGACCATTGTCAACAACAAATGGGGAATTTTAGAAAACATAAAAAATCAACTTAATATTATGATTAGAATCAGACTATTAGAGTGAGTAGTTTTCAAATTACGCTTCATCAAATAATCGTGAATTATATTACTTCTCAAACATATAAAATACTGTTTGATCAGAAAAATATTGCCTTCCCTTGCCCCTATACCCATTCCAAATATTATTTTTTGACCATGTTCCAATTAATTTATTTGAAATATGCCTTTTGCATATTTAAATAATATTTTTTCGCATTTAAAATTCATTTTTAATAATATTTTCATATATTTTTTATGGTGATGCATCATGCATGTTTAAGCCACAACTTGAATATGTTACTAGAAAAATAAAATAATATTTGTCGATCTTTTTACTATTTATTAGGCATTGATATGTTTGATTGAAACTATATTTTACAAGCTTGTCTTTATTGTTGTCTTAATGTAACATTTTTTATCTTAAAATAAACCCTCTTTTTTTTTGGATGAAGTGGGAATTTTATTCAACTATAACAAGGAAGGCAAGCCTTCATAACATGGTGGCAGATTACAATAGTGAAGACAAAGGAAAAAAGCTGCTAAGCGAAGTTGCTGTAGCAGATCTAATGAGAGAGGCTATGCTATGTACAGTGGGGTTCATATCAGTAAAAAGCTGCAGATTGCGAGATTCCCAGAGCTTCTAACACGCTATGAAGCAACCAATTGTCCAGGAGACATGACAACGTGGGTGTATAAGCAGAGCTTGCATCCAGTTCCGGAGGGGAGTGCTCATGAAATCATGGAAGATGGCAGGCGGTAAAATCTCCTTCCACACTCGGGAAGCAAGAGGGCAATGCTTCAAGGCATGATCTAAATCCTCAGTGCCATTCGCACAGAGGCTACATTGGTCATTGGTAGAGATTTTTCGCCGGAGGCGCTCGGCGTTGGTGAGGAGTTTACCTTTGAGGAAGAGCCATGCAAAGGTTTTGACCCGTTGGGGCATAGGGAGCTTCCACAAGGTTAGCCATTGTTTGTCGGTATCATCCCAATTAGTCGATTCGAAGTACTTATACGCTGATCGGGTGGAGAACCGACCATTCAAGTTGAGGTGCCAATAGCATGTCGGCGAGGTATCAAGTGGGTGAAGTTGCGTGGCTATGATGGCTTCAACAAGGTTGGGGGGGGAGATCCTTAAACAAATCAACCCGCCAAGTGATCAGATCGTCATTCATGTATTCCTTCACAGTAGAAGGGAGGGAAAGGCTATCAATGGGAGCATAGGACAAAAGTTTAAGGGGCCCATTATCACCTACCCAAAAGTCCTCCCAGAATTTCATGCGCGTGCCATCCCCGGGATGCCATTTAATATGAAAATTCGCTTCATGCCAAATTCGGCCAATGCCCTTCCAAAACGCGGAGGAGTTGGTGGGGAAGCGGAGGATGCCGCTGCTACCATATTTGCCTCGGATCACTCTAGCCCAAAGGGATGTGAACTGGGATTGAAGCTGGGAAATGAGTTTGGCCATGAAGGACTTGTTCTAGGAATCCAGCCGTAGAAGGCCAGCGCCGCCGTTGGCAAGAGGTTGACAGAGTTTCTCCCATTTCACTAGGCTAATCTTCTTTGCATCCGCAGTGCACCCCCAAATGAATTGCCTGATCTGTTTTTCAATATCCCGACAACATTTGGCAGGTAGCAGGGTGCTTTGCATAGTATAGAAAGGAATGGATTGAAGTACCGACTTTGCTAAGGTGATACGGCCGGCCAAGGACAAGGACTTCTGTTTCCAACCTGCTAACTTACTTTGCACCCTGTCTAGAATATACTGATAGGTAGAGGAGGTGGCGCGGCCAGTGAGCAATGGGACATCTAGGTATTTGCCAAGATTAGACGCCTGCTCATACTGAAAACGGCTACTGATCTCGGTCCGCAAATCAATGGGGACATTTTGGGAGAAGAAAATCTTCGTTTTGGAGCTGCTAATTTTATGACTAGAGGCCTGGCAGAAATCTTGGAGCACACGCTGCATTAAGGGAACTTGGGACATCTCAGCTTTGCAAAAGAGAATAAGATCGTCGGCAAAGAAGAGATGTGAGAGGGGGACACCACGCCGCCCCATGCGAATAGCCTTCCATGTGCCACCACGAACTTCCTTAGTGATCGTGTGAGAGAGCCTTTCCATGCATAGCACGAAGATATATGGAGAAAGTGGGTCGCCTTGCCGAATACCCCGGTGAGGCCGGAAGCTGGAGCCCGGTTTCCCATTCCACAGAACTTGCATGGAAGAGGAAGTCAAACAGGACATAACCACCTGGTTGAAAGGAGAAGGGAGAGCAGCGTCACTGATGGTATCGGCAATGAAGTCCCAATGTAGCCGAGAGAAAGCTTTCTCCAAATCAATTTTTAGAACCATCCATCCTTCAGCCCCTTTTTTGTGCGCATAGAGTGGGCCACCTCCTGTGTGATGATGATGTTCTCGATGATACTGTGCCCATGAACAAAGCTCGTTTGGCAGTGGCTAATAAGCTTGGGGAGGAGACGTTGAAGGCGATTAGCAAGGACCTTAGTAACCACTTTATACACGACAGAGCAGAGGCTGATGGGGCGAAACTCAGAGAGCTGTTTCTGATTTTGGATTTTTGGGATAAGAGCTATCAAAGTTTTGTTGAACTCTGGATTGAGGGGAGCTCCTAGCCAAATTTGCTGTACAAAGGAGCAGATATCGGGGCCTAAGATATCCCACTGGCTCTGGAAGAAGAGAGCATGGAGGTCATCGACACCCGGCGATTTAAGAGGCTTCATATAAAAAAGGGCCTGCTTTACCTCGGAGTCTAGAATATCAAATTGAAGCAACAGAAGATCATCAGCATCAAGGGAGGGAAAGGCACCATGAATGGCTAACCGAAGGTCAGGTGGCCCGTCCGGAGTAAAGAGGTGCTGAAAGTAGGAGTAGCCATTGCGGAAAGCTCACCTTCATCAGTAACAGAGACACCATGCTCAGTAGTGAGGGAGGGAATATGGTTCCGGCGTAGTCGAATCATGGATCGAGTGTGATAATAGGCAGTGTTTTTATCCCCCAAACAGAACCAGTCAGCGGAGGATTTTTGAATCCATAGGAGCTCTTCCTGGAAACAAGTAGTCTCAAAGTCCTCCCGTAAAGATTGTTCAAGCCTGAGAAGAAAGTCCGAGTGGGGCTGATCCTCAAGACTCCTCTGAGCGCCCTGAAGTCTGGCACATGTATGTTTTTTCCGAAGACCAATGCTACCAAAAACCTCTGAGTTCCAGGCCATGGCGCGCGCTGGTGAACCGCCGGATGTTACTGGAGATGGAGTCACCCGGCAGCCAAGTGGCACGAACAAGATCCTTGAAGGAAGGATGGGCTCTCCACTGCCAAACAACCGTAGGGGCGGTTGGGCTCTTCAATGCCAGACAACTGTAGGTCACTTCTCTCAATAAGTCGACCTATGAACCCCGATCCAATCAATCTAAAAAGGATCCTCAGTACAAATAACTGTCGATTGGCCTATCGACAGTTATCATCGCGCGATGGTACATAAATATATCAGTGTCATGCAATCCTCACAATATCCCTATCAAATTTCATCCACAATCTCAACATTTCCATCACAATTCTCTTCAATATCACAATGTCATTCTTATCCTAATTCTAATCACATTCAATTAAAGTCTCTATCATGTAAAGTTTCAATAGCAAATTCACAAGTTATGCAATTGAAGAAATCCCTACTATATTCTTAACCAATTTCGCATAGTTCATGATGAATTCTTAAAAATCTTGAGCAAAAGTATGCTTAACTTCATTATTCCAATATTATCACAATCAAACTTCATCCAAATATCTTGCCAAAAATCAATTTACAGAAAACTGAAATTGTTTAGAACAAATTTCAGCAATATAACCATAAGACTATCAAACTACATCTCATTCTTATACCATATGAGTAACCAAACCTTAACAAAACTTAAACACCCAAACCAGCAAACTTGATTCAAATAAAGGGAAGACAAATCAGATTCAAGAGCTAACCAAATAAGACTAAACAAATCAACATACAGTGCCATTCTAATTCTCAGAACTCTTACATCCATCAATTAAAAGTTTTGAACCATTAAAAACCTTATGCCCAACAGATTACTAAAGTACACAAAATTATGGTTTTCACAAAATCAACAAATCCTAGATCAATCATTCAAATAATCACTTAGGATATTCAAACTCACAGCTTAACATGTTCTTTAGGTGGTTTAGGAATCCACACTCAAACCATCACACAACTTCCCAACTTGCAAAACAATTTCTTAATTTTACTATACTCATGTTCCACTTCATACATCAACCCAAAAGTCACCCTAGACCGAAAAAATCAAGCCAAACCAGAGACAACAATAAGGAATTTCGAAAATCCCCAAATACTTAAGCATATGAATAAATTTTCTAAATTAAACCTCAAGACCTTTTAAAATTATTTATTATCTTTGATTTAAAATTTGGGATGTTACACCAGCGGAGGCGGAGGTTCAGGGGAGGAAGCTCGTGTCCCAGAACGGAGGCGCATAGTGGTGAAGGAGAGAGGCAGAGGGAGGGAAGGCAGAAGCGCGACTGACCGAGAGGGAGCTCGAGGGCGGCTGAAAGGAGAGGAAGGAGGAAGGCTCGTGGTGGTTGTGAGGGGTGAGGGGGGGAAAGGTTAGAGAGAAGCAGGAGGTTTTCTCTCTCTAACCCATTTTCCGATGAAGCTTTTTTCCGCCTGGTAAGATATATGGCAATTTTTTCGTTTTTAGTATTAAAATAAACCCTCTTTTAAGCATATATCAAGCTTGTCTTTATTGTTGTCTATGTTTTTAGATCATTTAAGCATACTAATGCAAGGGATTCCTTTAGATAATTTTCACACGCATGATGCAGTCACACACACAGGTGAATGATGTTTTGTGCATCCACTTTATAGAACAATCTAGCTATACATTGAGAGGGGCAACTTCAATGGTAACATTCAAAAGTTGACAGTTAGCCAATCTGCATACATTTTAAAAGTAGTATTGATTTAATTGTCTCTTTCAATTGTAGTTTGTGCTCGTTGCATTGGCCGATCATTGTTTTATTTTACTTTAACTTTTATCTTTAAGAACTTAAATAAATTTCACACACACACGCACATATATATGAATGATGTTCACTACATACAGGTGGGAGAAAAATCTGGTTCTACATTGAAAAGGGGAAACTTTAACGGTCAATGTTAAAAGATTTACAGTTTTAGACAATCTCCGCTCATTTTGAAAATCCATTGGTATAATTATTACTTTCAATTCAATTGTTATTTGTGTTGGTTGCACGTTGGACAATTATCAATTGATAAAATTGTACTTTAACATTAACATAATTTTTATATTTCTACTCCCTCCAGTCCTAAATATAAGACCTAGTTAACTTTTTTGGAGAGATTATATAGTTGTGAAATAAGTTATAACATTATGATATATTTGATATATTTTAGATTATCCACTGGTTTATAGGTAAATTAAACTAGTTTAAGGAAAAAAATTTGGTAAATTAATTTATAATTAACTTGTTTTACTTTTTTAGGATTTTCCAAAAAAGTCAACTAGATCTTATATTTAGGATCAGAGGGATTAATAGATAACAAATTGCATTACCAATGGGTAGTTGATTGAGCTAGTAAGTGAACTATAAGGAGACAACCTTATCTATGTGGGCAACACTCCTACCCATCGATTCCGGATTAAACCTGACGGTGATTAAAAAAATTGATAACAAATTGCATTTAGTTTCATGAACATACTCCCTCCGGTCTTAATAATAAGTCACTAACTACTTACAATTTTTTGTCCTTAATATATAAGTCGCAAACCGTCGCATTAAATGTTTTTTCCCTACTTTACCCTTGTTATTAATGGAAATTCAAAATTAAAAATGTGAAACACATCATTTAATAAAGTGTGAATGAAGTTGAAAAAAATGACAAATTTAATTAACATGAATTTACTCAACTACTTTTCTTTGATATGTGAAAAATAAGTAGTTAGTAACTTATAATAAGAGACGGAGGGAGTATGACACATTCCTTAGATGAACATATTTCTATCTTTCTTACATTTGACAAAACTAAAAGCATCCTCCGTATAGGTATCGGTTGGATGCACCAAATATTTCCCCTAGCATCTTCAAAACAATCACTCAAACCAAGGTGAACGTGATAACACCTTTCCCGTTCTATATGCTGACTATAATAAATCATACTACCTCCAATCCTAAATATAGGACTTAATTGACCTTTTTTTTGGAGAGATTAAGGTTGCAAAATAGGTTATTAAATGATGACTTATTTGATACATTTTTAGATGATCCATTAGTTCATAGATAAAATAAATTAGTTTAAGGGAAAAAATTAGGTAAATCAATTTATAATCAACTTATTTTGTTTTTTAAGGATTTTTCAGAAAAAGTCAATTAGGTCTTATATTTAGGACCGGAGGGAGTATTATGGTGATAGGTACATTATTCAAGCACTTCAACTATAAGCATCCTATTCCTAACGTATGGCTTCTATAACTCTTGGTGGGAATCATATTTCATGCTCATCGCAAAGATGAGGAATGGATTTCTCATCTTAGATGAGGAATGGATTTCTCATCTTATTCGAACAATCAGATTTATTTTAATGGTCCAAATTCAATTTTATTTATTTAATAATTTATTTAATTTTTATTTTAATGTATACAAAAAATTTAAAAGTAAAGTCAATCTTATAATTGTCAATTGTTAAAAAATTAAATTGACCAAATTTAGCTCATCCACATCAAATTTAAAATGGTCCATTTAAATTTATCAATTGTTAAAACTATGTTTTTTAAGAAATACTTCCTCCGGTCTCCAAAATTAGAGCCAAAATTTGAATGATTTTGGTCCCTAATATAAAAGTTCACCTCACATTCTCTCCTCATGTAATGCGTTTTTCCTACTTTATCCTTAACTTTTTTTCGTATTTATTAATGCTTATGTATATCTCTCTCTTAAAAGTATCATAATAAATATGGGCAATAAGGGAAAAGAAGCATGAACTCCAGACATCCAACTAACATTTACATATTTTATTAAGAAGTGTTTTTTTGATGACTAACTCTTATATTAGGACCGGAGGGAGTTGTCATTTAAAAACTTTTAATCTGGACAATTTTTTATTAAATTTTTAATGTACAGAGTTTGTCTCAATAATGGTGTGAATAACTGCATGAGCATTAAATGGGAAGCTGGCAACTCCACATGAATTCTGACCCTTGAGTTAGACACACATCGTGTAGCTAGTGTTGTTGTTTTCTACTCCCTCCATTCCTAAATATAAAATCACTTTGGTTAATTTGGGGAGGTTAAGAAAGACAATAAAATTACATAATCTTCCCAAAATCTCCTCAATTACTTAACTTTAAAAGGAGAAGGGGTTTTCAATGAAAAGAGGGAGTATAAGGGTAGTTTGGGCAAAACTTGAGATTAAATAAGAAGTGATCTTATATTTAGGAACTTATCCACTTCCCAAAAGTGATCTTATATTTAGAAACGGAGGGAGTATTTTTTTTTAACCATATCAGCGGGTGTGGATTGCCTCAGCGGCCTACTTCCACTACAAAAGACATGGGACATGCCGGCGGACGGATTTCGCTACTTTCCAGCGTTTATAAACACTGGAAAGATTCTACGACGTTTATCGCAAACGCCGGCGAATCAAGCGTTGGAAAGTTTCTTTCCTGCGTTTTTATAAACGCCCTTTGCGGCAAGATATCTACCCTTTAAAATAAATGCAAGAGCTCAAAGTGTGCCACATCACCATGCAATTGAAACTAAAAACAAGTTTAATTATAGTAGGGAAAGAGACAGATAAAGACTCCCAAATACCCAAAAGGACATATATATAAGGGGTCTAAATTCTCAAAAGGACAAGGAAGGTCACAGACACCTAATTGACATTAACAAATGTGGGCAAATGACCCAAAATGCCTTCAAAAAACTTGTCTGCTTCATAACAGTAATGAACATTTATAATTTATAATCCTGCTTAACTGTTTTACTAGTTTTTAAGGGCATTTGGAGTCATTTGCCTATATTTGCTAATGTCGATTAGGTGCCCCATGCCTGTGACCTTTTTTGTCTTTTTGGGAATTTAAACACCTTATTTGTCCTTGTGGGCATTCGAAAGTTTTTATCTCTCTTTTTCCCATTATAGATAGTATATAATTAATGAAAAACTTTGAAACATTTTCCAAAATCTTATAAAATGAGAATTTTCTACTGTATAGACCTATATCATTTTAACAGAAACATCTATAAGAGATACAAACTGATCCAAATAATTATAAAATAATAGAAACATCTATAAGAGATGCAGATTGATCCAAATAATTATAAAATACTCTTTCCGGTCCTAAATATAAGACCTAATTGACTTTTTCTAAAAAATCCTAAAAAAAGTAAAATAAGTTAATTATAAATTGATTTACCTAATTTTTCCCTTAAACTAGTTTATTTTACCTATAAACTAATGGATAATCTAAAAATATATCAAATCTGTTATCATTTAATAACCTATTTCGCAACCGTAATTTCTCCAAAAAAAAGTCAATTAGATCCTATATTTAGGACCAGAGGTAGTATAAAAGACTCTCCATCAGAATATTTATATACAATTTTTTTATAGTTATCTTGGATTTATTTAAAGGATGGATAGATCTTGCCACAGAGGGCCGCTGAGATAATCGGCATCCCCATATCAGCCAACCTTAAATGATATGCACAGTTTCATTTATTTAGGTGGGTATGATTTCTGTTTTGGGCCTATATGCTGTTAGGGCTAATTGTTTTTTTTTTTGGGTGTTTCTGGTTTGAACTTGTATCGTCTGGCAATCTTTTTCTTCTGTTTTATTTTTTCATTCAATTTTAGGCTCTAAACGTTTTATAAACTATTTAAGAAAACCTTTAACAGTTTAATAAATCCATTCAGTTAATGTTTTTTTCTATTTATTGTATGCATCAATATTTTTATTGCTTAAATATAAGAAATGTAAGTTCTAGCTATTTTAACATATTCCTCGATAAGAGATGGCGAGTCTGCATGTGGTGGGGGGATCCGTGATCATAATGGTCATTTTTTTTGTTGGTTTTAAGTTTAATATTGGAAAAGCAAATGATCTTAATGCAGAGTTACGACGAATTTTATTGAGATTGAATAGAGCATGGGAAATGCAATTAAGAAGAGTGGTGATTGAACTAATTGTTGGGATGAGGATCATGTACACTTTTATCGGAGATTTTGCATTGTATCCAACTGAATTGGTCAGTGTGAATTGAATGATGTAGTAGGGAAGTGAATAGGGTAACTGATTTAGTTGCTAAGAGTGCCATGAATAGGGCGAATTTTTTTACTATTTGTTTTGATGTTCCTCCATAGTGGTGAGTTCATGCTCTGAAAGGAGATGTGGATGGTTATAATTGATTGTATGAGTTTTCTTTACCGAAAAAAGAAATAGTGGGATGATTTAGTATTGGGGTTATTCAATCCCATTTTTGGTTGTTAAATCAGTCTCTCAATTCTCATTAAATATTGTTAATATTTAGAGTTCGAATACTGTAAGTTGATATATATTTGATATTGGCATTCCTCATTGAGTGAAATAGAATGACATAATAGTTTTTAGGGTGAAGACCCAAAAATGATACATAACTATTGACTAAGGAACAAAAATAGTACATAACTTTTCCAAGGTACAAAAATGATATCCAAATTTTACCATGTGATCAAAAATGATATTTTCACTAATATGAAAATAATATTAGACATGAAAAGTCCAAAATGCCCTTATAAATTAATCGCCGCCTGGTAAAAGTTTATTTAATTATAAGGGCATTTTGGATATCTCATGTCTAATATTAATGTCATATTAGTGAAAATATCATTTTTTATCACATGATAAAATTTGTGTATCATTTTTGTACCTTGGAATAGTTATGTATTATTTTTGTTCCTTGACCAATAGTTATGTATCATTTTTGGGTCTTCGCCCTAGTTTTTAAATAACATATATGCTAGAATAATCAAAAAAACATATATGTATTTTTACTGGTATTGTTGTTTGTAGGTAAACAACTGGTGATGCTACTCCTTGTAATCCGCAATATAAGAGTCCATAGTTTGAATGATTTTGCTCTAAAATATAAGAACTCATTTAACTTTTTCTCCCTGTTTAATGCATTTTTTCCTATTTTGCCCCTAACTCTTTTTCATATTTTTAATGCTTATGTATTTTTCTCTCTTCAAAGTATCATAATAAATATGAGTAATATTGAAAAAAAGTATTAAATCTAGATACCCAACTAACTTGTACATATTATTGGGCCGAGGCATATTAGATCATACTTGCATTCTTTATTAAATAACATGTGATTTTTTTTAAAACATCAACCTTGGTCAATGGGTAACTTTAATTTAATTTAATTTATTTAAGGATAGAATTCCCTTTAGAATGTAAAGTAGCAATTTTCTATTCGCATACCAAAAATATATTTTATTTTGTTTTTATTTAAAAAATTTCAATAACACTAGAGAAAATTTTTGGGAAAATTAATTTGAGGTCCCCACAAGGGACTTAATACAAGAAAAGTCTCAAAAGTTGGGAAAATTAATGTAGGGTCCCAAGGGACCTCACTTTAATATATTTGAAAAGTGAAAAGACAATTTTGCCCCTAGCCTATTAACACTTGTCACATGTGCCCAGTAACTTGTCAAGATTTGCCCGAAGAGTTGTTAAGCGTGCCCAGTAAGTTGTTACACCTTGACAAGTTACTGGGCACATGTGACAAGTGTTAATATGTTATTGGCAAAACTGTCTTTTCACTTTTCAAATATATTAAAGTGAGGTTCCTTGGGACCCTACATTAATTTTCCCAACTTTTGGGACTTTTATAGTATTAAGTCCCTTGTGGGGGATCTCAAATTAATTTTCCCAAAATGTTTCTTTGACATACCCACATACAATATCTCTCAAACCGTAGTTTTACATGAACAATTTTATAAAAGTTAAAGTGGAGATAGATCACTTTCAAATATTGAAGATACATGCCTTTTCATCTTTTTATCTTATTTTTCTGCTTTTGACGTGGACAATGATTATCTTCCATAAGAAGCGAAAACTAATCTTTCATTTCATCTCTACATATATGGCTTTGTCTAGAAACATTAGTCATATTTTAAAGACATTATTAATGGTTTATATTAATTGTCATGTGACATTTAATTCATTAGAATGATTGATAACCTGTACAGTAATAATTAAGATTTAATTACAGTGGGTACAGATTGTACGTGATGTTCTGCTTCAACAGCAATCATATTGAATATGGATCTTATAAATAAAATAAAAATTGTAGATGATTATATTAATAAAAAATTAAGTCCCTATTTATTTAACTTTATGGTAGATGCTTCAATGGAGAATATTAGAGATGAGGTTCCCAGGTGTATGTTTTTTGTTAATGATATAGTACTTTTAGCGGAATCAAAAGAAGAGATTAATGCTAAATTATATATATGGAAAAACATTTAGAGTAGAAGGGTTTAAGCCTAAGTAGGAATAAGACATAATATATGCATTGCAATTTTGCAAACACACAATTTAGAGACAATTTAGATGTTAAACTAGGAGATCATATAATCCATCAAGTGACAGAGTTTAAATACTTTAGATTTATGAACGACAAGATGGTGAAATTGATGATGATGTCAATCATAGAATCTAAGATGTGTGGTGTAAATGGAGGAAAACTACTATAGAATTCTTTATGATGATAGGAAAATATTTCATAAGGTAAAAAGAAAGTTGTATCTCACTGCTACAAGACCAATAGTATTATATGATAGTAAATGTTGGCCTGTGAAGGAACAACATGAAAATAAAATTGGAGTAGCTGAAATGAAGATGTTGAAATGGATGTGTGATGATACAAAAATGACAAACATTGGAATGTTAATATACGAGAATAGGTCAAAGTGACTTCCATTACTGAGAAATTAATAGAAAATCATTTGTGATAGAATTCACACATGTCCAAAGAAGACCAATAGATGACAAGTGAGGAAAGTTGATTAAATAACTCAGAGTATAATTAAAAGATGAGGAAGACCAAGGCGAACTCTCGAGGAACTTGTAGAATGTGACCTATTGGTGAATAATATACCCAAAAAGTTTGTAAATGATAGAGCACAATGTCACTGTATGATCCATGTAACTGATCTCACGTAATGGGATAAAATTTTGTTATTGTTATTGTTGTATAGAGTACGTATATTGCAAAGGTTATGTTATTGATGTCATGTCAAACTAAAATGTTTTTAATTGGCAATTTAATAAACAAGAAATTTGTTTGAATTATATCGCTTCTATAGTTTGAAATAAGCATTCAACAGCAGCATGTAAACATTAATCAGCAGTTAATTACTCTATGATAGTTGGCAAAAAAAATTACTCTATGATAGGTTATGTTGTAACCATAAAAAGGGAATTCGAATCCACACTTTATTTGACCAATTTAATAAGGTTAAGGGTCTTTATGTTATACAGAAAATTTTCATTTATAATCAATTTTATCCCTGAAGATATTTGGATTAAAAATTATTCTGGTAGTTTCAAAATTGAGCAATATCACCCCACTTCATTAAAAAAACTTACGTTAACCGTTAAAAAGTTAACTTTGACGGTTAAAAATTTACTAGGAAAAGGTTAAATTGCTCGGTATTAATCTTGTAGAGTAAAATTGGAAAAAATATAAGGAAAAAGACAAATAAAGTCCTCTGAATATTTCAAAAGACAATTAAGGTCATTAAATTTCCAAAAGGACAATTAAAGTCACAGACACTAAATTAACCACTGCAACATCCCCATTAACAACATGCATATTTAACTGTTGTATTATTCACATTAACAATTAGAGCGTAACAATTAATCACAACAGCATTCTCATCAACCACAACAACATCTCCATTCTCGTTAACCACTAGATTGTTGTTAATTTAGTGTATGTGACCTTGGTTGTCAGTTTAAAAATTTAACAACTTTGATTGTCCTTTCACATATTCAGATGACTTTATTTGTCTTTCTCACAAATATTCAAAACAAAATCGGTCATAAGCTAAAATTTTAGAGGGTAAAATTAAACTTTAACGTACCCTTCAAATAATGGTAGAAGGGTCAGCAGATGAACTGTGGTGGATTCAATGATCATGAATTATTAAGTCTATGTTATATTTAAATTTATATAGATTAGTTATTAATTATTTCATTACAAATATATCCCATATAAAATTGTTATAGTGCCTCGCTTCATTAAATTTGACCCATTAACATTTAAGTGCAATCCATAATGTACCACGATATAAATTTACCTTCACACAACTAACCTAACTTTCCATTATCTTTGCCTAACAATTTCCAGGATTTACCTAACAAGTTATACTTAATTTGATCCTACATTTTCAAAGCTCTCGTGGAGCATATGATTAGAGACGACTTTTATCATTTGGCGAAATAAATCTTCTTTGAAGGTTATAATCTCGTAATTAATTTGATATTATTAAATCTAATTTGAGTTATGTCATCTAGAAAAGAAATAACAACAAAGTCTTATATCACTATGTGTGATCAGCTACATAGATCATACGACGACATTCTGTTTTATTAGTAACCAAAATTGGATATATTATTTACCAATATATCATGTTCTACAAGTTTGTTGTGTATTCGTCTTAGTCTCGTTTTTCTTCTTTTAATCGGGCTCCAAATTGTTTGGTCCACCCTCTGCATCATTGACATCTAGTGGTAATTTTTGGACATGTCCAAATCACCTCCAATGATTTTCTACCATTTCCTCACTAATAGGGGTTACTCACAGTCATTCTCGTATATGGTCATTATAGATCTTATTTTCTTATATATTATCATACATTCATCTCAACATCCTCGTTTCAACCAATCTCATTTATGTCAATGTTGTCCCTTTAGAACCTAACAATCATTACTAAACAATACTACGGGTCTTATAGTAGTGCACTAAAACTTTGTTTTTACCTTAAGGGGTATTTCACTGTCATAAAGAACTTCAATAATTTTGCCTATTTTTGAAACTAGTCTCAAACTTGGGTAAAGGTTTAAGCCCCGACTGCCAACATAAAAGCTCAGTTGAATCTCATGAACTTGAAAAGGAATCATTTTTTAATTAATTTTGAAAAGCCAACAATGTTAGATGAAATCATGTAAAAAGTTTATTCATTGTGTGACTTACAAGGTTGTGAATTCAAAGCTTACTTCCAATGCCACGATTTTATTAGTGGGCTTGACAAGTGTATGTCTTTAAAATCGATGTTTTAGTTAGATTATATCCAAGCCTTCGTGGGGTGACCATACCCAATTCACATAAGCTTTTGATATACAAACAACAACAACTGTGTTATTTTAGAGTTTGTTGGGATTAAATTTGTATCATCTAGCCTCTAAATATTTGGATCGTCTGATTGTGGTTAATTTCAACTAAACTAGTAGTCTCACATTTTAACTCTATGTGGAGATAGATTTCTCATATTGTTGTGGTAGGCTTATGTTCCTGTGATAATGGTTTTATCCCTTTGAATGTTTAATCCATTTTGAACTTAATTAATGTAAAGGCTTTCCACTTTTCTAGCTAGTAACCAGTATAAGCTTCTTATAATTTAAACTTAGCTCGTTGTTTCATTTTAGGTAAATATATAGAATGTTTTACTCAAGGAGCTATTAGCACAAAAATTGTCTTACAAAGTTTTGTTATCCAATCTTGACAGTTACACACATTTAAGTGGACACACTTGCATAACACATAATGGACAGCCAAATTTGTGCAATAACAATTCAACACATTTAAGATTCAAAATCAAAACTTCCGAGTGTTTTGTACTCTTAGGATAAAACTTAGAGGACATCATTTAAAACTCTTGAACTTAGTCACGTTATCACTTATTTAACAAGAATTCAATCTGATGTTGCAATTAATATGATGTGTTAAATGACCATTTTATCAATACTTTGGACTTGGCTGTAAAAGATACAAAATAATACTTTTAGTTCATATAAGATGCAAAAACAAATTCCTAGTACTAATAAATCCTTGGGTAAAATTTCCTGAGAATTTAAGAGACTTAGCCCTTTTTCTTTCTCTTTTAAGAGGTGAAACTCTCTAACACCTTATCAACAAATAACAAGATTTATATGCATGTGAAAGTTGGAAACCTTTAATGAGCTCCATTCAACCGATATATTACTAGTATTTATTTTATTTTTTCCAAAACATTTTAATGTGTAGTATTGATTTTTTTAAATTATATCCTTAAACTGTTAATTTCTTTTAAAAAGTTCTATTATAAAAAAGTTCTTAATTATAAATTTCAAATACTTACAGTTTGGTGTATTCCCTTCTCTACTTGTTGAATTATTAAACGTAAGTCAGTTATATATATTCTTCGATTCAAAATAAAATAATTTTTTTTTCACACATATAGTGTTTCCCATGCTTGTTACATGAATTTAATGAATTGTATATATGATAATAATCTGTTAAACACATAAAGATCTTTACCTTCAATTCGCCTTTTTGCAACTGTAACATAATATAATAATCACGACACTTTTATACTATAACCAAAAAAAAAACAATAAGGATGTCGATTGCTCCACAAGGGTAATATCACATAATCAGATAATGACATCAAAGTACATGTTCCACATAAATCATTGTCCAAGCTATAATATAATCAGCTTGAATCTAGAATACAACATAAATATTTCCCTAGGGGAAAACTTTCTCTGAAATTATTCCATATAGATTGACGCAGATACTAATAAATATTGATCACACTTATTATTACTTTTTTAAAACTCTTTTACTGCTTAACATTTAGGGAAGGGAATCCCACAAGTGGAAGCAACCATCTTGGCCGCAGGAGAAATAACATACCGCCTGAGACTTGGATCCTTGATGTAGCCACACAGACATGGCTTCTGCTCCTTCAGATTGTTGCAGCACTCGCTTGATGGCGGAGAGGACGACAATATCGCTGCCATGCATGGACTCAGAGCCACCGGACTGCAAGTCACCGCCATAGCAGTGCGTGGCAGGTCCACCGCAGCAAGGACCACCATCACCATTAGACTCACATACACCTTCTTCATCATCGCCATTAATTACCTTATGTATGAGTATGACCTTTTGTTAATTTTTTGTAATGATGCAGTGAAGATAGGAGGGATCTATATATGGCGTTTTATATTGAAGGCGAGAGGGTGTAAGGCTTGTTTTAGTGCAGTAGTGAGTTTAATTGTAATTATGGTTATTAGGGACCCATTTTCACAAATTATCACCACTGACTAATATAAGATTACTTCGATAAAAAAAAACTAATATAAGATTACTTCATTATGATGAAAATCAATGTAATCATGTTTTTCTAGTATTGAAAAAAGAATAAATTCAAATACGAATGCTTTTTATGTATTTGTACGGTACTTAATGTGTGTGTGTGTGTTTTTATATATATATATATATATATATATATATATATATGTTTATATATATATATATAAATAACTATATATTAATTTAAAATTTTAATTAAAATATATTTTTGAACAACAGAGAAAATTAACTATATGAACTAATAAGATTTGATTTTCAAGTTTAATCAATAGTTGAAATTTTGCAAATTATATCTTATTATTACAATTTACACATTGCCTGCCATACATAATTATAAGCACCCATGACAACCTTTTCTTCAGTTAACTACATACATTCATACATACATACATACATATATATATATATATATATATATATATATATATATATATATATATATAGACACACACACACACATACACACACATATATATATATGCGCGCGCGGGTCTATATATATAAAAGAAAGAACAAGACCCACAATATACCAACACATGGCGTTGCCATAACAATTACAAGCTTACCTTTCCCCATTTGATCCTTAATTTCATGTTTAATTAACATATATTTGTCTATCAATTACCTTACAAAACATCTCACCTGCGCATAGCAAAGCTTTTTTTTGGCCAGTGAAGCAAAGCTTTACATAAAGCTGCTCAGTGTATGTCATCAATCACACACACACACACGCTAGTTATTCTTCTGTCAAGTCAAGGGTTTGCTTGTAGGTGGTCAGTTTTATTGGTGTAGAAAAAGTTAGGTTTGCAATTAATGGGAGGAAGGTAATGGATAAATTTCTATATATACAACCTACAACCTGTATTACATTGTCTTATCATATTTAATAAGAGTAAAGTTGTAAAAATACATATGGTAAATTGTAAAAGGGGTATCCAATACCATGATAATTTTGAAGGTGGAAAATTATATATGGTAAACCAAAATAATAAGCCGCTCCATAATCTTTTTTATTCACTCTCTTGGTATTGGTTACCCTTTTACAATTTATCATAATAGATGTCCATTTTACAATTTACCTTGGTGCTGGATGCCCCATTTTAGTTTACTATGTATATTTATGCACCCTTTAAAATTATCATAGTGGTGATTACCCTTTTACAATTTTCTATATATATTTTTGCACCTTTGCCCTATTTATAATTGAGAGAGAAAATATTTTTGGTATTATTTATAAATGACATTATTAACTTCAAATCAAAATATTTAATGTATCCTTTATGTATCTTATATAGGTATATACATTTTATTCTTACAAGGAAAATTATACATAAAATATGTAAAGTTGGAAATTAAAGTTATCAAATTTTAAATGAAGTTGATAAGGTTTGACACTACCACAGATTACCCCATTTACATGCGCTTATTTTGGCCTTTACATGCGCTTATAAAGCGCATGTAGAGGGGGGCGCTGGTAAAGGCTCTACATGCGCTTTTAAAAAGCGCATGTAGAGGGGGGCTATACATGCTTTTAAAGCGCATGTACATCTACATGCGCTTAAAGCGCATGTAGATGTGCCTCTACATGCGCTTAAAGCGCATGTACAACTATATATTTTTTTTTAATATATTCTTTTACATTAAGAAACCAATCTGCTTTGTAATATCTAATGCAAAGATGAAATCTTAAACTCAATATATAGATACATATATACTCCAAATCTTAAGCTCAATATATACTTCAAATCTTAAGCTCATTGATGTTAAAATCATAAGCTCAATATATACTTCATTCTATGATTTGACACCTTTACATTATTGGTAGATATTGCATTCAAGATTGATGGTACACATTATGTTGCATTATGTTGCATTAAACGCTGAGACTCAAAACAGAGAAAGAGACATAAAATCCCCTGTTGCTAAGCCAGAGTTTACACACTTCATCAACCATGCAGATGCATAAAAAAGTATCAGAAAATATCATCAACAAAACAGTAAAGGAAAAAAAAACATTAATGAAACATAAGTGGTAAGCTTTGACAGTTTCAGCATAGGAAAAAAACTATTTTTTAGGAAGAAAATGAAGTAAGGTAAGAGAGAAATGAACCATGGAACGTATGATGATCAAGTAATAAGGAAGGAGGCGCGTGAGGATTGTCTAAAGATACTTTGGATGACATAGAAGACACTCTTCTTCTGAGTGCATCTTTTCTTCTTTTGCGAGAACTGTTCTTCTTGGAGGAGCTCAACTTGCCTCCAGGCTTGATGAGTTGAAGCACACGCGCCCATGACATAAATAATGATGTCTTCTTCTTCTTCTTCTTTAGATGCTTATTATTATCAGCTTCATTGCAGAGAAAGAAGGAAGAGGAAAGGTTTAGATGCTTATTATTATCAGCCTGAATTTTGGAAAATTGAGGCATTAATGATCAATTTCAAGATGTTGCATTTGATTGAAAAATGATTTAGACTTCAAGTATCTTGATTTACTTGGGAGTTTACAAAGAGGATCATACAAGTCCCTAGCCATGTTATTAAAAACACATAGTAACCAAAACACCCTCCTAGAAATATAGGGGAAAAAGTTTGCAGTAAATAATATTTTAAAGAATTAAAAAGAGTAATAACGAACCTGAAGGTGAAGCATGAAGTTGTTTAGCTCGATCATTGCAGCTACCAAGCAATGCAGGTGGTAAACCTTCCTCTTTCTCTATCACCTGATCCTCCTCTTCAATAGCCTCAAATACACTGGCCCTCAGTTCAGCCTCCAAAAAAAAAATCAACCCACTAAGAGAAACGAAACAACAACAGCAACAACAAAGCCTCATCACATCCCACTAGGTGGGGAACCCAATAAGAGAAACAATAACATAACAATAGCACAGATTATCATAATGGGACAAAAGAACCAAACAGTAAACATGCCAAAAAATGATCAAAAGAACAAAAATGAAAATACAAAGACCTAGCAAATGAAAGAACAACACAACACCTCAGATCGATTACATTTTCCACATCTCAATCCACAAGCTCAATCAACATCCACCAACACCCAAATTCCCAAAAAGCTCAAATATTTTAAACCCACATTCAAAATTCAAAAGGGGTAAACGAAAACCCTAAATACATGATAGCTAGCCCATAAAAATACGAACTTTCACAATTTATGAACCAAATTTGAACAAATCTACCCTAAAAACACAATCACCGACAAGAATAATTGAAAAGAAAAGGATTAAGGGCAAGAATTGAAAAAGCGTACTCGGATCCTTGCGAGAACGCCTTTCTTTTCGAGAGTGCGAGTGACAAGGGTCTTGAGGTCCATCATTTCCCTCGTGTAGTCATCCATGGCCGCAAAAAAAGTGAGTTTTTTTTTTGTTTTTGGTCTTGTTTTTTGGGGTTAGCTTCTTTTGTGGGTAAGAGGGTGTATTGAATTGTATTTGAGGTTAACTTGGCTTCTACTGCTCCCAGTGGATGAATTGTGATTGTTATTATCAGCTTCATTGTAGAGAAAAAAACAGTCTAAAAATTGCATACAAGTTAAAATCCACACAGTTTCAGTTGCTTCATGCAGATCTAAACCCTAAAACATATTTCAATCATCCCAAGGAAGATTTAACTGCAAATTTACCACCAAAATATAAACAAACAGAAATCTTACCGTTAAAAATGAAAGCAAAGACTAACTATTCTCGTTAAAGAAGCGAAGCTCAAGAGCAATTAGGGTTTCAAAAGGGCTCTACAAAACAGTGATGAACAAAGAAAATAATTAACCATCAATTAATTCAAATACAATAATAAAATGACAAATCATATATACATTTAAGTGAAATAGAGTATAATATAAAAACCTGGTGTGATTTCTTGAATGATTAGAAAAGACTTAATTTTTGTTTTTTGTGGAGTTCTTGTCGCCGACGACGGAGGATGAAACGACGCCGGCGAAATTGGTGAAGGAACGATGGTTTGTTTTGGGGAGGGGAGACGCACACTGCTTGCCGGAGCCGGAGGAGCCGATGGAGAAAATAAGAGACAGAGAAGAGAGGGAGGTGTCGGGTTTGTTGGATGAGGATGAAGGGAAAATGGTTTGGGAGGAAGGATAAAGAATGTGTTGCGCAGAAAAGACCATGTTGCCCTTTTATCTTCATTGATTCACTTTTCAACTTTACCCCTACCTTTTATTTTAATATTAGAGCCTTTACATGTGCTTTAAGCGCATGTAGAGCCTCTACATGCGCTTTAAGCGCATGTATAGGGTGTTTGTGCCTTTACATGCGCTTAAAGCGCATGTAAAGGGTGTTTCAACATTTTCATAGCACCCAAAAGTGGTAATGGAGCTTTGAAACACTAAGTCCACAAGCAGGAACACCTTATGAGGTCTGAGGAGGACCTCTTATGCATGACTCCATGTTTTGCACTTCAGTAGTGCCTTTACATGCGCTTAAAGCGCATGTAAAGGGTATTTCAACATTTTCATAGCACCCAAAAGTGGTAATGGAGCTTTGAAACACTAAGTCCACAAGCAGGAACACCTTATGAGGTCTGAGGAAGACCTCTTAAGCATGACTCCAGGTTTTGCACTTCAGTGGTGCCTTTACATGCGCTTAAAGCGCATGTATAGGTGTTTGTGCCTTTACATGCGCTTAAAGCGCATGTAAAGGTGTTTCAACATTTTCATAGCACCCAAAAGTGGTAATGGAGCTTTGAAACACTAAGTCCACAAGCAGGAACACCTTATGAGGTCTGAGGAGGACCTCTTATGCATGACTCCATGTTTTGCACTTCAGTAGTACCTTTACATGCGCTTAAAGCGCATGTAAAGGGTGTTTCAACATTTTCATAGCACCCAAAAGTGGTAATGGAGCTTTGAAACACTAAGTCCACAAGCAGGAACACCTTATGAGGTCTGAGGAGGACCTCTTATGCATGACTCCATGTTTTACACTTCAGTGGTGCCTTTACATACGCTTAAAGCGCATGTAAAGGGTATTTCAACATTTTCATAGCACCCAAAAGTGGTAATGGAGCTTTGAAACACTAAGTCCACAAGCAGGAACACCTTATGAGGTCTGAGGAGGACCTCTTAAGCATGACTCCATGTTTTGCACTTCAGTGGTGCCTTTACATGCGCTTAAAGCGCATGTATAGGGTGTTTGTGCCTTTACATGCGCTTAAAGCGCATGTAAAGAGTGTTCGTGCCTTTACATGCACTTAAAGCGCATGTAGAGATATGGCCTCTAAATGCGCTTTAAGCGCATGTATAGATTCTTACCTGTACATGCGCTTAAAGCGCATGTAAAGGACCCTCAATACATGCGTTTCTTCTAAGCGCATGTAAAGGTGCGCTGGTAGAGGGACAATTTGTAGTAGGGTGAGTTTTATTGGTTTTATTTAAAGGGAAAATTAATTTGAGGTTCCCCACAAGGGACTTAATACTTGAAAAGTCCCAAAAGTTGAAAAATTTACTGTAGGGTCCCAAGGGATCTCACTTTAATATATTTGAAAAGTGAAAAGACAGTTTTGCCCCTAGCCTTAATAAAACAATACCCCACCCTCCCCCTTCTCTCTCCTTTTCACTTTTCAAATATATTAAAGTGTGGTCCTTTAGGACCCTACATTAATTTTTTCAACTTTTGAGACTTTTCTAATATTAAGTCCATTGTGGGGACCTCAAATTAATTTTCCTTTATTTAAACAACTTAGATTTGTCTTATAAATAGAACTAACAAGTATTTTACTTTTAGGAAAAAAAGTATTTTTTTTGAGTGAAAACTGGATGCTACATGTCATGGAAAATTACAGAACATGGAACCTAAGATCTGAAACCTACGCTACTCCTGCTAACTGTATATATTCTTCTCAGTACATCAGGTGGTTCCTCAAAAAACAAGAAATTCTCAGCAATGGTGTGTCCTAGTTTAGCTAACTGGTCTGCCCTCTCATTAGCTTCTCTTGTAACGTGTCGAACCTGGACCTCTCACTCCCTCATCAGTAACCCACCACTACCACAGATTACCCCATTTACATGCGCTTATTTTGGCCTCTACATGCGCTTTATAAGCGCATGTAGAGGGGGGCGCTGGTAAAGGCTCTACATGCGCTTTGAAATAGAGTACATCTACATGCGCTTAAAGCGCATGTAGAGGTACATACCTCTACATGCGCTTTAAGCGCATGTAGAGGTACCTACCTTTACATGCGCTTTAAGCGCATGTATAGAATGCTTTTTTAAAAAAAAAATTATTATAAATTTACATTATTTCCCAATATAACCACCAATACTAGCTGTAGTTCATAGAACCAACTAGCATTATATCAAAAGAATTTACCAGAAAAAGTCAATTACTTAATATCTTCAAAAATGAATTATATATCAATATCAAAACAATAACAATGTATGATTCATTTTTTATATATACATAAGCAAAAAGAACTATGTGCATCATAAATATAAGACAATAAATCCTACATTCATAACCAATATCAACTCTACCATCATATCCTGATTATTAAGGACTAGAGGACCACTTAGAAAAAAATGGTGAAAATAAGGGTTTAACCCACTTATAAAGTAATGGTATACATTGAATACACACTACTTCAATAACCAGTTGAAGAAACCACACTGCAATGAAAGTGGAGCCACACTGCAATGAAAGTGGAGCCGTCCCTAATTCAAATATCTTCCTTGAACAACATACTAGAGATAAAAATCATGGATCTGGTAGTATGAGTAAGCCATCTACATAACATTTCAGTGTTTTCATGATCACAATACACATGATTACATAGGATGATTCAGTATCAATTCTATGGAACATGTTAAACTGAAAGTCAGAGACAAAGTCAGAAAGCTCACTGTATTAATATTTGACCAAAAAAAGTCATAGACAATAATCCTTCTGTTAGTAATAAAGCAGATATAACAGTTAACACAACTAAAATCATTATGTGTTCTCTTTCAATCACATACTCATCTCCATAAAAGAAGAATGGGCAAAAAACCCCACCTTCATAGACTACATATATTCAAGTAACCAAAGAATGCAATACCAAAAACCACATCAATCAGGCTATGAATGAATATAATATAATCGTGGGTAATCTCATTTGAGAACACACAAGCTGAAAAATCAAAACTGATAAGTACTAATTAATATTTCCTCTCACTTTAATTTGTGCTCATAGTTTTTTTTCAAGTTTTCCTTTTCAAATGATTTCTCTTAAGTTGTTAGGTGCTTCAGAAGACTTAATAGGAGCAGATTGAATGCAGGAATGACACTATCATTCTCACACACGAAATGATTCAAAAAAATATGCTTGTAACAAAACACAATTTCCACACTGCAAAGGAGCTGCTCAAGCAATTTATGTACTCAAAAAAGTTCTTAAGAAAGAATTACTCATAAGCATGTATAGATTCTTACTTGTACATGCGCTTAAAGCGCATGTAAAGGACCCTCTATACATGCGTTTCTTCTAAGCGCATGTAAAGGTGCGCTGGTAGAGGGACGATTTGTAGTAGTGCACGTACATCATCAACAAGGTCCCTATAAGGATAGTCACTTGCGCAACCCCTCAGAAGCATGTTCATCACCTCCACTGAATCGGTTTGAATCTCCACCTTCCTCTGATTCCTTGCCCAACAAATATGTAGACCCTGAATAACTCCAAGGAGTTCAGCGATTGTAGGAGGAACTCTTGTCAATTTGCAAGTGAATCCCCCTTTCCAATTTCCCAAGTGGTCAACAATCAGACCACCACAGCTGCTGCTCCCAGTGTGCAAGACAGAGCCATCAGTCTCGAGTTGAACAAAATCCATTTGCTGGTTCTGTCTGGTGCTGCTCTGCCTGCTATCGTGACCATAGAATTTGCAACTAGCTAGGAGATCTTTGTCCCAACCAGCTCTAAGGAAAGTATCAGTGTGGTTCCTCTGAGAATCATCATAGTCAGCATCAAACACTCTCTTACACCTGGAAGTCCAAATGTCCCAACAAAGGTATCCAAAGAGGGTAGGCCAGGCGACTCTTTTGGTGTAGGCTACCCCATCTTCCTTCTTTAGGTTCCATGCCAGCCAGTCGGGCCCTTCAAGGTTGAAGAAGCGATCCCAATGTTCCTCAGCAAGGATTCCTTTCCATTTCTCCTTGGCATTGACACAGTCCCTGATGACGTGCATCGGGCTCTCCACATGTAGGCATCCAAAGGGGCAGCGGTCAGACTGGTCGATACCTCTTGTATACCTCAGCTGCTGTGTATGGCTCCTGCCATGAGCAAAGGTCCACATCAAGGTTTTGATCTTCTCCGGTACATGCCATTTCCATATTGATCGCCAGATTGGCTCAACACTCTGGTGGATACCTGCAAAAAGGAAATGATAGGCAGAGTTAATAGAAAACTGACCATCCGAAGATGGCCGCCAAATGTAACGATCCTCTCCTCTCTCCTCACAAGGTGGGTGAGCACTCATGATCCGGTTAATAGTTTGAGGATGGAACCATCTACTTAGCTTAAGGGCATCCCAATCACCATCAGTAGTTATATAATCAATGACCCTCTCTTCATTGTCCACAAACTGTTCATACCCAGGAATGAGTTGGACCAAGGGTATATTGGTTTCGGACCAGTTGTCAAACCAAAAGGAGGTTCTCTCTCCATTCCCAACTTTCACTCCCAGGCCTTTCACGAATTCGTCCCAAACATTACAAATACTCCGCCAAGTACAGGACGCCACCCTCCCCTTCTTAACAGAGGGGATGAAGTTAGATCTGCCTTGGTACTTGTTTTTAAGGACCTGAACCCAAAGCGCATCAGGATTATTGAGAAGGTTCCAACATAACTTCATGATGAAGGCTTTGTTGTGCTTCACGAGATCCTTGATGCCTAATGGCAGGGCTAGTATAGGCCCCACTTTTTACCAACACGACATGTGACATTCATTCCAGTCGTTTCTAATATAATGAGTGGCTTACAAATTATAGCAGATATTTGAACTATTTTTAATAACGAATGTGTAGGAAATGAATTTCCCATTGCCTAATATTTAGCTGTAATGGTGAAGTAAAAGTAAAAGATATAGATAAATAGTGAAAAGACAAGCGATTAAAGATTAATGTTTTTGAAATAGATGAGGAAGGAGAATATAATTAATCTGGCCGGGGCTAAAATTGGTAAAATTGTGTTTAATGCCTGGACCACCATCAAAACTGGCGGGTCTTATTAAAAAATAAACTAATTAAAACTTTAGGATATCTTAGAAAAATGACATGAGTAACTGCCAGTTAACGGATGGTAGATGATTGCACTCCTTCAAAGTCCATGGTTACCTACAGTACTAAAATGGGGCGAACGGGCAAAACTAACCACCGTAATTTTTCAAATGGACAACTTTGGCACCCGTAAATTGGATGGTGCAAAACCGGACATTATAAAGCAGAATGGGACAAGTTTAGCCACGTCGTTAAGTGGAAGCTAGAGGTTAATGAAGGTAAACCCCACCCCAACACTCACGTAGTCACGTCTGTTAGCTTTAACTTAACAACGAGGCTAAATTTGTCCCATTTTGCTTTATAATGTCCGGTTTTGCACCATCCAATTTACGAGTGCCAAAGTTATCCATTTGGAAAATTACGGTGGCTAATTTTGCCCATTCGCCCTACTAAAATTGAGTTAAATATGCTTCATTGATATTTGTTATACATCAAAACAAAACCCGCTCCAATCCCAAAAAAATAAGTTTTTAGGGAAAAGTTTAGGAAAAATTAATTATAGGTCCCTGGTAAGGGACATAATATAGAAAAAGTCCCAAAAATTGAAAAAATTAAAGTAGAGTCCCAACTTTTCAAAATAATTAAAGTAGAGTCTTTTGAGACTCTACTTTAATTATTTTGAAAATGCGGGCCCCACAATAAATAATAAAATACTCCCACCCTCTCTCCTCTCTAGTCTCTTTTCCCTCCCCTACTTTTTCTTATTCTTCTTCTTCACCATTATCATCACCTTCCCGACCTCCCCCCTCCCCCCACCCAACTCACCACCCTCTTCATCAATACTCTCCCACCCTCCACATCCACCCCATCATCACCATCAATCAACATTCTCTTTCCTCTCCCCACCATACCACCCTCATTTTCTTCTTCCAATTCGTTCGCCCTTCTCCTTTCTTCTTCCACTTTATTGTGGGACCCGCATTTTCAAAATAATTAAAGTAGAGTCCCTTGAGACTCTACTTTAATTATTTTAAAAAGCTGGGACTTTACTTTAATTTTTTCAATTTTTTGACTTTTTCCATATTATGTCCCTTACCAGGGACCTATAATTAATTTTCCCAAAATTTTACTTTACTCCCATAATAGGGAATTAACCTAAAATTTCACACCTAAAACAATGTGAAATTACTAGGAAAAATTAATGGGGCAAAATGAAATTAAATTTTCAGCTAAACGACCAAAATGTCTTATTTAAGGGAATACAAACATCTTGGAAATTTCTCATTTATGTCTTAAAATTCTCGACATGTGTCTTGGAGATATATTTGTGAAATTTTGGATGCTTTAGTAGTGATGGAATTCATGATTTTGATATTTGAAACATCTAACATTGAAAATAAGAAAAAATGTCTTGAAAACACCCCATAAGAGTCTTGAAAATTTCCCATAAATAAATATTTTGGAAATTTTCCACACGTGCCTTAAAATTGTTATAGTGTTGGATTCAATGATTTTTTAGATTTGAAAATACTCACATTGCTGTTGAAAATAAGAACAAATATCTTGTAAATTCTCCATACACACACACACATTGGAAATCCAGTACAAAGTTTAATAAGGACTTTATGGTCTTTTACCTAAAATAATAAGGACTTCATGGTCTTTTACCTAAAATAATTAGTTTTACTTTGACCCAATAAGTACAATGAAATTTCATAATGTTTGGGGCATATTTTCCCTTCTTTTTATGGATAAAACCACACCAACTCCCCCTTCCCAGGCTGGACCATACTCTCCGGTAGCTCGGTATTAATGGGCCTTCAGGTCCAACATCATCTATTGCGAAGCATACAGCCTCCGCTTGGCTATCACCAGTGACTACCACAGCTACATTGAATGCAGAATTTATGACAGGCAAGGTAAATGTGATTCTATCATGTGGAGGTTTGGAAATGGAGTGTCCATCTTCAAGCAATAGATAGAGATAGTACCAAGGCAGTTTTATGGTGAGTTACATGGTGGCCTGAGCCTTAATCCTGTGACACCAATTCTATCACTGCTCCTTTTAATGGATAATAAGGTCTTGTACCACAAGCTTCATATGCGACGGTCTTTGACTGGATGATGATGCACAAGATATCGCTAAATTTAATGCTCTTTCTATAGAATCAGCATTGAAACTTCCAAGACTTGGATCTATAATCTTACTAAAATTCTCTTTTCTAAGTTTAAGCCATCGAGTTATGTGAACCCTTTCGTCACCATTTTTTATCACTACTTCTGCTTGTTGACCAGTTATTAACTCTAATAAAACTATAAAAATATCACTTTTGTGGTCCATCATTTCTGACTGGTAGCACCTGAAATAATTACATATTTCAAATTTCAATTCCAAAATACATTAATAACAATACCAAAAATATAACATTTATTTTATAATGTTGTTGGTCCTTATATTTAATTACATCTAGGTTTTCTTCCCTATATTTTCAAATCACGGTTTTTAGTCTAAAAAGTTTCATGCTGAGTATTAAAACCAAGTTCCAATACAGAGAGGTAAATGTATAATTTTATTAATGAAGTTTTGCAACAGGAACATCTGACACACATCTTGAAGGGTGTTAATAAAACCCAAATTTAATAAAACTATATGAAACTATGATTATATTGACCCTAAAATTTTTAATGAGTTCCACTATATTTGTAAATTGTAGAAACATAAGGCTCGTTGGTTAGATTTTAGGTTAGAAATGTGAATACTTACTCTGGGTTAATATAGCCATGGGTACCTATAGGTCTAGATTTTTCATTGACACTTTCATTTTTGAATACTTTGGAGTAGTTAAAATCAGTCATCTTAGCTTCCAAATTTTCAGTCAAGAGAATGTTGGCTGCCTTCACATCTTTATGGATTATCGGTGGGTTGCATCCATGATGTAGATATTCTAAACCTACAAATCAGAAGTACTTTAAGTATGTCTACAAATTAAAATTTCAAGGAAAAAACGAAATAATATAACCCACCTTGTGCAGCATCAATAGCTATCTCTAGTCTTTTTTGCCAACTCACGCTTTTTGAGTTATCTACACCAATGATATATTATTAATAAAGTTGCTCTCTTTGCCCAAAACATTAAAGCAAAGGACAATGGAACTTTGATCAACACAAATTTGGTTCTAATATTGTACTCCCCATTAGATACCTATGGGTCTCAAATTTGAGTCCCAAAGGACACACTTGCAAAAAGGGGCCAGCACAGACCTATAACTGGATTAACTAAATGCTCAGAAATATAGTAACAAGAACTGTGAAAATGGCGGATATAGAAAGAAATATTTAAAAAGAACTTTGACAAAAACTACATTAAAAAAGAACTATGAAACAATGATTCTATGAAGAGAAAGGGAAATGATCTACCTGAGAGATAATATTTCAAGTTGTCATTGGCCATGTACTCAAAAATGAGTCCCATCTCGTTGTTGTCGTCACAGTTTCCAATGATGGACAACAAATTATTAACTATGAAATGTCATCAAAAGCTCAACCTGAAAAATCATTATTTTTGTTTTACTTCAATTTTTTTGTTTTTGATTGTTTTGGTATTGCATATTCTAAACTTACTATAGAAATGTAATATTACCTCAGCTTGAAATTGCCTTCTCCCCTGCGATGGTGATAAAGACCGCATTTTTACCATAGTAAATTAAATTTTTCCAAATCCTCCCATTCCAATTTCCTTTTGAAAGTTGTTGGTCATCTCCAAAACCTCCTCAAAGCTATATCGCCATTTTTTTTATGCTATGGTTCTTTCACTAGTTTTGGTTTATATCTTCTTATCTAAGAGTTGCCCATGTAAATTTTAATAAGATATGGTGGTATACACATGCCTTTTACAAAATAATATTTAACATTACCTGCTGTGTTTTTCCTTATTAATTTACAGATAAGAGCACATGCAATGGATAGAACCACACCTGCTGATATATATATAGCTACAGCAACAGCAGTATTGTTTTTCCTTTTGCATGTGCTTGATCCACAAGTGTTTATGTCATCCACGCTGAAGATGATAGTTTCTGTTAGTTTTATGAGCGAAAAAAAAATTAAAGTGAACTTGAAATAAAATTTTGCTACCTATTCAAGTATATATGGCATACCTCATTGAAAGTAATCCAGCTCTTGATTTTTCTAGAAGCTTTTGAGGGACAGGTCCTATCAGATAATTTCCCTTCAACTTCCTACACAAAATAATATTGTTCATTTTACCATCTTATCAAGCCTAGTCTACCCTACAACTCCGTGGAGCAGTGGCTCCCAAAATTGGGGTTTAAAACAAAATCATTAATTTTTCAATCAATCACTAAATTCTTACTCTGTACACTGAACTAAAATATTAGTCTTCATCATTTTTTTTTATTTTTTAGAAGCTAAAATCCCATCCCATTTGGATTCTTCACTCAAGAATGCGTGAGACAAAGAAACAAGGAATAAGGGAAAGAATCACCCAAAGCAACCATACGTCTCCACCAAGGAGTTGAAGAGAGGGGAAGAAGGCTGAGATAAAGCAGAGTGAGGAGAGAGCAAGAAGAGAGTGAAGGAGAGAGTGAAGATTTGATGATGAGTGAAAAGAGAATGAAGTGTGGATGATGGGACGGTGTAAATGATGATGATGAATAGTGATGTTGAAGATTAAGGTGGGAGAGTGGAGGTGAGAGTGATGGCAGTGATGGTGATGAGAGAAAGAAAGTGGTGATTATGTTGGTGAAGTGAGAAAGTGTGAGAGAGGGAGAGGGAGGGAGGGAGAGAGAGGGAGGGAGAGAGAGATAGAGAGCAAATGTGATGAAGGAAGGTGACAATGAAAGGGAGTGAGGCAGAGAAGAGAAGAGAGTAGTGATAATGACGATGGAGGAGGAGTATTATACAAGGATGAGGACGGAAAGGAAAAGGATAAATATAAATTAGCAAAGATATTTTGAATCCAAATATGATTTATCTATATATATTTTAGTTTCTAAATTTATTTCTAAAATTTTTGAAATAATAAATAATACCTCAATATTCTAATTATTGTCTTATTTATTCTCTTAGAAATTTTGGGGTATTAAAATATCAATAGACTTCCAACGACTTTTATAGACTTACAGAATTTTAAGAGACTTTAAGTCCTTTAGAAACTAGGGGTGTTCATGGGACGGGACAGGATCGGGACACCCCTGTCTCGTGTTTCGTCCCAAAAAATGCTCGGGCCGTGTCCCGTCCCTTGTCTTGTCCCGTCCTGAACTTTGTCACATCCCAATTGGGACGATACGCGAAATTTCCTGAAATTTTCTTTTAAATTCTTTTTATTATAAATATCTACTTGTAAAGAAAATATGACATTTTGTGTTTGTAACAAACAAATAAATTAGTTTAATATTAATTTTATAATACATCTTATACAATACACATATACATGTATTCGGGACGGGATCAGACAAGATATAAGTAATACATGCATTTTTAAAAAAAGATATATAAATACATATATACATGTATTCGGGACGGGATCGGACAAGATCGGGACGTCCCCGTCCCATGTCCCGTCCCGACTCGAAGAGAAATTTTTTCCCGTCCCAAAAATTTTAGATGACTTATAATAAGGACCGGAGGGAGTATTAATTTGCAATTGAATAAGGAGGAAGAACGTTGAAAGTGGAGTTGAGACTTGATTGCTTGTTAGGCGGTCCGTTTAAATTAGAGGATTACATGTAAACAATTAAATACATACTCCACCATTTATTGCTTTTCATATTCTTCACAACTACTGCCATCTTTTTAGCTTTCTTGTGCGAGCATCATCTGCATTTGAATGTTTTCTATTAATATCACTCATGAAGTATAAAGGCCACGTATAGCCTATTATGATATTCTCAATCAAAATATGATAATCAAATAGAAAAAAGTATATAGATTTACATAACATTTAAATTTTAGATAGATATTGTTAATTTATTTATACAGTTGTTAAAATTTTTACATAAAAATTAAAGGAAAATATTTAATTTGAAAAGGTAATGATAAAAATTAGATGTAATAAATATTAAAAATTTCATTTTTTTTATAATGTAATAAAATTCATTCTTAACGATATGCTACAATATCATGCACTTATTTTATCTGTCAGTTAAAATTATAATCATAACTACAATTTGTGGCCTCACAACTATAATTTCTGAATGACTCTTTGCCCATAACAACTCTTACTTAATAATTACAATTTTTAATTAGATGACAACAACTTTGTGGGATATTAAATTAATAACATAATTTCATGGAATTTCTCTTAATTAATTTCCTTTTTTTATTGCATAATTAATTCCTTTATATAGGCTTAAAATAAATTTTCACTGTTTCCTTTCGTTTAGGCCATTATCTTTTTCTCAATTACAGGACGACTTTAAACACTACTCTTTTTCAAAGTTTTATCTCTCCACCTTTTTTATTTGGCTCATTTTCATCGTTATCTCTCCACTTATTCTCTATCTCATTTATTATCTAGCCCTCTCTTTCTACTTATTCTAATACTCCCTCTGGTCCTATTTATAAGTCGTCAACCGCCCATATTGTACAAACCAAGGAATGACTGTTAGTAGCGGTTACACCATTAAATTGGTCTTGTTTTATTTTTCATTTCCATCTTTGCCCCTCCTCACAACTATTAAATGAGTCATAATGAGGCAAACAAAAGTAAATGCAGAAATCTCTTTTTTCAATGACAGGGGCATATTTGGAAAACCTTAATTAATGAGTTAGTTAGTGGCGGTTGGCGACTTATAGATAGGACCAGAGGGAGTATGTAGTAATATCTCTCTCTCCTAATACAGATGGGAAAAATATTAATTACAGACATCCAACTAATAATAAAATGTTTTCTTAAGAAGCGGGTTTTCGGCAGTTGGCTATTATATTAGGGGACCAAAGGAGTATAATCACCATGAGAAAAATCATGCTAACTACCCCACATATTAATTATATTATCCACTAGTCAAAATAAAATTACATCATGGATAATCCTCCATGATCATTTAGGGAATCACCTGCTGAAGCTGGAAATTAATGAGACTAGGGAGCTTATGTTCTCGGACAAAGAGATCTCACTACACTACTCACCAATGAGGAACTTAAAGTGTGCAGATGAATTAGCAATATCAGCTCACCAACTTTCGGGAGGCTTTTAATTTTTTGCAACAACCACCCTCAGGATGTAGGGCCGACATGCAGTTAGACAGGAGTGGTCTCACTGATTCCACATCAAACTCCTCTTGGGACGTTTAATTACTTCAAGTTTCTTGTGAATGCCTTTGTACTAAAAAAATTTTAAACAAAATAGGAGTACTAACTATTACGTACTACTCCCTCCGGTCCTATTTATAAGTCGCCAACCGCCACTAAATTTTAGTCCTTAATATAAGTCACCAACTAACATTAACTAACTCATTTATTAAAATTTTCCCAATATACCCTTAGCATTGGAAAATGAACATTAGAAGATGAGAAGAGAGAAAAAATGAAAAAGACACATGTTTGCTTATAAAGATGAAAGAGGTAGTGGGTCATAGTAATAAAGGTAAGAGGGGCAAAATGGAAAAGACAAAAAAAATAAGACTAATTTAATGACTCAACTTCCATTAACCTCCATATCTTGGTATGTACAATTTGGGAGGTTGACGACTTAGGGACTATGAGATAAGAGGATAAGGAGTACGCCTGAGTGAAATCCGGAATGGGATAAGGATAGGATGGGTTCGGTTTCTCAATGGCCCTCCCTCTCTCAGCGGCTCTCCTCCTCCAATTTTCACCCAATGACATTATTATAATTTATAGGCTTAAATATACTTTTGGTCCCTTATGTTTGTATCAAGTTTCAATTTAGTCTTTTATGTTTGGAAAGTACACTTTTAGTCCTTTTTTGTTAACACTGTTAGTTAAATTTAACGGAATATGCTAACTTAACAATTTTAAATGATTATTTTATAATGAAATTGGACCAAAAATGATAAATTTTGAAAATATAAGATTATTTACACACTACAAAAGACATGGCACTTTCCGGCGCACAGAATTACACTACAGCGTTTATAGCAAACGCAGGTAAATCAAGCGACGGAACGCGACTTACCTGCGGTCCTAAAAACGCAGGTACGAGTTGCCCAACGCCGGAACGTATACCGGCGTCACTTGCCGTCGCCTAAAACCGCCGGAAAGCAATAGCGGGAATTTCTGAATTTCCAGCTCCCCCGCGTTGCCAACCGCGGGCGTGGAAATCACGTTCCCGCGTTGCCCACCGCGGGTAAGGGAGCCCGCCAACATTTGGAGCCTTTTGGATTATTTTATTAAATTAAGATCTTGCCCGCGTTTAACACCGCCGGTACGTTGTCTTCATTGGCCGGCGGTGCGAAACACGGGGACGTTTAACAAGTGTTTGATATTTTAATATTAACGTGTCGGCGGTCCAAAACGCGGGCACGTGAAGTTTAGTGTTTAAAAAAACATTAATATTAACCATTGGAAACAATGGTTAAAATAAATGCAAGAATAAGAACTAGCATAATAAAATTACGAGCATCAGAATGATGCACCATAAAATAATGGATTCCCATACATAAAACAATTATAAAAAATCCAAATTTTGAGCATTAACCAAACCAAAAACTAGCTACTTCTGATAGAAAAGGTCTATTTCCTATAGATAAGATGAATAGAACAGTTATAAAACAATTAATACTAACAGTTTATTATTACAAATTAATAAAATAAAACAGTTCTAAAATATTTGGGTTTTGAGAACAAAAAAATAATAATAAAATGATGTAAAACTAAAGAAGAAAATAAACATAATGAAAAGATGGATACATTATATATGAAATAATAAATAAGGAAGCAAAACATTTAATTAAGAAATCACTTCTACTTTTTAAAACTGTAAAAAAAAAAGAGAAAAGAGAAGAAATCAGCAGAGAGAAGAAGTTGAGAGAAGATGGAGAGAAGATGGAAAGGGGTCGCTTTTGGAGAGAGGGAAGGCAGAAGAAACGAGTAGAGAGAAGATGGAAGGGTCGCTTATAGTGAGAGGCACGACCAGTATTTATAGATGCAGTGGCAACCTAGCGGCGGTTTAGATAGCGGCCATGATGGGTGGCAAAGTGGAAACTTTGTTGACTTCGCGGCGGTGGGGCGCGCCGGTATGCATGTGACCGTTTAACACGTCGGCGGTCGCAACCGCGGGGAAGTATAACGTCCATAAAAGTGACCGTTTGACTCACCGACGGGTCAAACCGCGGGTATGTTTAACGTTTATAACCGCCGGAAAGCTGTTGAGCGCAAATGGTTCAAAAATAACGTCTATAAATAGCTCATATATGAGAGAGTAACACTTCATTCTCTTTTCTATTTTGATAGCTTTCTCCTTCTGATATATAAGTTCTTCATAAAATATTGTAGCAATGTTAGATAAATCATGGATATCTTTTCCCCGTTCTGCACCCCAATACATTCTTGGTCTCAATATGTTTTTAGATTTTGCCTTTTCGAGATCTAGTATAAGGGGTAAAATTGCGTGTCCATGTGAGAAGTGTAAGTTTAAGAAGTGGCAGACAAGAGACGATGTTTATGCCCACTGTATGAGGAAACAATTTCCAAAATATTATCGTACTTGGATATACCACGGAGAGTTGCATAACAACAAGTCAACAACGATGCTGCTGCTAATTTTGATGTTGGGTCGAGTTCTCAAGTGGGAATGCAAGTTGAAGGCAGTGACGTTACTGAACATACACAGAGTCATCCAATAATTGACAACGTGCTGCCAGATGCTTTGGCTTTGCAAGGCGACGCCATAGATGATGAAGATTCGTTAGGACCAGAGGCAGAGTACCTACGAAATGAAGCGGCAAGAAATTTCTTCGAACTCATGGAGGCTGATACGCCATTATACCCAGGTATATATTCCATTTATTTATTACGTGTTATTATTACCTATAGAATATATTAGTTAATTACTATTTATATATATATATATATATATATATATATATATATATATATATATATATATATATTCCATTTATTTATTACGTGTTATTATTACCTATATATATACACTTTCATTATAATTATATTTTTGAACTATAATTTATATCTACAGGTAACGAAAGATACTCTAGAATGTCATTTTTGACAAAACTGTATAGTATTAAGTGTAAACGTGGAGCCTCTGATGCGTGCATGTCAGACGTTCTAGATTTGCTGGCAAATGCGTTCTATAATGTTGAAGCTCAAATTCCACCTTCATTTTACGAAGCGAAGAAACAAGTGACAAAGATGGGGTTGAACTACATCAAAATTGATGCTTGCGAACAAGATTGTATGTTGTATTGGGGTGATGACGCCGCATTGGAAAATGCAAACGGTGCAACTGAGATCGGTACGAGGTGAAAGGACAGGGCAGGTGGGCGAAGAAACGGCCTAAAAAGAGTATGAGATATTTCCCCCTTGGTCCAAGACTTCAAAGGTTATATATGTCATCAAAAATGGCTGAGCACATGAGGTGGCACGCAACAGAAGTTAGCGTCGACGGAAAAATGAGACATCCTCACGACGGTGATGCATGGAAAGCGTTTGACCGTTATTTCCCCGATTTCGCTGCGGACCCAAGAAATGTCCGGTTGGGTCTTGCCTCGGATGGATTTAACCCGTTCGGTTCATTTAACCAAGCATATAGTGTGTGGCCTGTGGTGTTGATGCCGTATAATCTCCCGCCTTGGATGTGCATGAAACAAACCTCATTCATCTTGTCGACGATCGTTCCGGGGCCGACGTCTCCTGGAAATGACATAGACGTTTATCTTCAGCCTTTGATGAAGGAATTGAAAGAGCTGTGGACAGAAGGGGTGGAGACATATGACGCTCAAAGCAAGACAATTTTCAAGCTTCGTGCTGCGGTTATGTGGACCATTAATGATTTCCCTGGCCTCGACATGCTATCAGGTTGGAATACATATACAGGGATGGCTTGTCCTTATTGTAACTTTGACCAACAGCCGCACCGTTTGACCTACAGCAAGAAATCATGTTTCATGGGTCATCGAATATTCCTTCCGCCTGACCATAACTTCCGACGACAAAAGAACAAATTCAACGGACTACGAGAAGATAGACTTCCACCTGAAGACCTGTCTGGGTTTGAAATTTTTGAACAGGTCGCAAACCTGGTTAATGAATTCGGGAAGGACCCGCCGCCTCCAAATAATAATAATAATGTGCAAGTTTCCAGGATGCGTAGGACGGGTCCAGCGCCCCAATGGAAAAAGAAGAGCATATATTTTGAACTGCCTTACTGGAAAATGAATCATATGCGTCATTGCTTGGATGTCATGCACATCGAGAAGAATGTGGGTGAAAATGTTCTGTACACGATTCTCAATGAGCCGGGCAAGTCAAAAGATCATCTTGCAGCGAGGAAGGATCTTCAGGAAATGGGAATACGTTCAGACGCATGGCCTGATGAGAATAACAAATTTGCCCCTGCCATATTCACCCTAACAAAAAGCAACAAGAAGATATTCCTCTCCACATTGAAAAAAATTACAGTCCCTGATGGATTTGCAAGCAATATCTCCAGGTGTGTCGATTTGGGTAATAGTAAAATCTCTGGCTTGAAAAGTCATGACTATCATGTTCTACTCCAGCAATTCCTTCCTCTGGCCATAAAACACACGTTACCGCATGAGGTTGCTGCAATCCTAGCCGAACTCAGCTTCATACTCAAACAGTTGTGTACGAAGGTGCTGGATAGAGGGGAGTTAGATGCACTGCAAACGAAAATTGTTTTGACCCTCTGTCGCATGGAGATGATATTCCCCCCGTCATTTTTCACTTCTCAAGTGCATCGTATTGTGCACCTTGTTAATGAAGCAAAGATGGGTGGACCCGTGCATTATCGTTGGATGTATCCGATAGAGAGGTACTTGGCGAAATTGAAATCATTCGTACGGAATAGAGCCGCATCAGAGGGATGTTTTTATAATCATTCTTTCTTTAAATATTACCTAGTCAGTTCTATTACTTTGCTTGTCAAACGCGTATGTAACTTTTTGTTCAATCATTACATTTAAAAAAAAAATTCACCAATCATAATTTAATTGATATCTTACACATCAAAATAAAAAAAAAATTGTGTCAGTGCCAAGATTCATGAACATGTAAAAAAAAAAATCAAATCTAACGTTCCAAGTTTCCTGATCAAATTTGGACGTTTTCCACCACAATCCCATTTTTAATGTATCCATCACCATGAAGATGATATCAACCTTAGCATATGATGAATCAAAAAGCTGAACAGATGTCACCGAAATCTTCACACTTAAGTTCATAAATATACAATGCACAAACTCTATTTAGTAAAGCCAATAAAAAGGATGAAGCATGATGCATTCAATGTCCAAATTCACGAAACAAGAAGTAGAAGCCTGCTTCCAAGATTCATTATTACTTCATTTTGTATGTACTAGATCTAGGATTTAGGAACACTACTTATTGCCGCTGCTTGTTCTACCTGTATAACTAGAATCCTGAAGCTCTTTCAATGCACTTACCACATCCACCATAGTTGGTCTGGATTGAGGTTCTGGAGACAGGCATTGAAGTGCAATTCTTGCCACTTACATGGCTTCATGCACTTGATATTGGCCTTCAATACGAGCATCCACATGACTCTGAAAATCTGGCGCTTGCTTGAAAGGTACGGCTTGGCCCATTCGACTAAATTCTGTTCCCCGGCGGGCCGGTTTTGGTCCAATGTACGTCTCTGCCAGACATAAGTTCGAGGAGAATGACCCCAAACATGTATACATCACACCTATTTTTCAGGTAACCTTCAGAGAAAGACAATGTGGGTCAGTCCTATTATAAGATGAAGTACTGAGAAGCAGCAATGAACTAAGAAGAAGCAACAGGGAACTTAGAAGATTGATTCTCATCAAAACATAACAATACTACATAGAACCAATGCAATCTCAGAATATAGCCACTTGATACAGACCACACACACCTACAAAATGCATTTGTGATAGTTAAATTGTATAGTCAATTTATGGTTCACCAAATTACAGGGATGCTTGTGAATTTGTTAAAAATGTTATTTTAATCGTCTTAAAAAGTGCCTTTGGTGCTTGTGTAAAGCCCTTTTACCGTTTTGAAATATGCAACATATGGCAGTGGGAGGAGCAAAATGTTATCATGTGTTTGAGATTGAATGATCTCCTTTTCTTGATTGACTTGCATTGTAGAGTTTACCAAAATTAAATCCAATTGCAGTTTACATTGACAGCTACCTAATAATGCAATAGTTTTGCTAATATTTATCCAAATGAGACTTTGATCATGAAATAATCCATTGTCGATGGTAAGTTAGCGAAATGAGCCTCTGGTCATGAAATAATTGGGCTAATAGTTATCTCCCAAAAAGTAGGTTTATTTTTAGAAGTCCATACACTAAAATTAGTGCAATTTCAGGACAAGCTAACAAGAATTAATATGACAGAAAAAGAAAAAAGGTTAGAAGTATTCAGGGGGCTAAGGAAGTTCCCACTTGAATACTAAATATTCTATTTCTATTCCTAAAAACAGCCACCATGGAGACAGGAATATATTGATGCAAAAGGAATTGCATATGACCATTTTTAAGTGATACCATAATTTAAGAATTACCCATCTTAGATATACCTGTGGCTATATACTCAGAGGCAGCATAGTCATATGTGCCCAATACCCTTGTTTCTACATGGCTCTCATCATCCAATGGCCCGGCCCTTGCCAAATCAAAATCAGATAGCTTTGCATTGAAGTTCTGGTGCAATATAATAGTTTGTTAGAAAAGCTAGTCGGAATAACCATTTCTAATCTCATATGATCAAAGGTGGGTTTTTTGACCGATATGCTACAGTCTTAAAAAACAATTACCAATATCCTATAACAAAAAAAAAATTTCCAATATACTACACTTCAACAGAAGTCGTTCTTGGCGCCAAGGACGACTTCAGTATTTTTTTTAAATTTTTTTACTGCCTTGTCAAGTCTGAATATGCGCATGCATGTACAGCTCTCTTCCTTGCATCTTTAAACAGTTGTGTGTATGCGTGTATGTGTGTTGAGTAAGAACCAAATTATTAGTTACTAATTAACATTGTTTTTTATAAATTAGCGAATTATAATAATAGACAGACACTTTATCCTAATACAAATAAATTTGAAGGCACCAACAGAGAAAAAAATAAAAGGAAATCCCAAATGCTTTATTTCCTCCTAGAGAGAGATTGAAAGGTGATTACGTAGGGGATCTTTTTTTTTTGGTAACAGAAATTTTAGGAAGGGGTTTGGGTTCAACCCAATCCAAGGGCAGAGCACCTAACTCATGATTCACTGAGGCCTGTCCCTGTGGGCTCTGGAGCATGACCAGCAAGCCCTTTATAACTGTCCACACAGGTAGGTTACTCTCAGTTTCACTTAGCTACGGAGATGTCTCCCCAAGCGCCGTGATGGATCGAACTCCCGACGTGGTGGTCAACCCGACGCTTATTGTTCAATCCCTTCGCCACTGAACCCACGGACGATGGGTTACGTAGGGGATCTTTAAAATAACGAAAATGTGATTTGGGAGAATAAAATTAAACTATCTCAGTTTTAATAATATTTGTATTTTCATTTTTAGTCTCAGCCAAGTTGATTGAAAACTTTTGATATCTTGTATGCAAATTAGCTTAAAAAAATCATGACTTTTTAAGAGCTCATTAAACAACACTGATGCATGAATAATTAATAATAATATGTTCAAATTTGAGTCTGACAGAGTGAAAATAATCAAAGTCAACTCAAATATTATATTGGATAAATTGAAAGAAGTTATAGGACAAAAGCTACATCTTCCTCCAAATCATTTGGCAAATCAAGTGCATAGATATCCCACTTGCATGAATCCACCACAATATCAGACATGTAATTTAGAAGATGATTTAGATGTGAAGCAAATGTGGCAAGTGATTAGAAAATTTTCAAGACAATTGACATGTGCGGAGTTGTATGCCAACATATGTGATGTAGCATGTGACGGGCAACCTTCATTTGAAGAGCATGGTGGAAACATTTTTACATCGTACACATCTTTATTGGATGATGATGCACTATTTTCAGCTGAATATAATGCTTATGCTTATGAGCATGGGGGGCTGTCAAATGACGCATTTGTCACACCTCGGCATTCTAATCATTTGAATGAATTCCCTTTGGTTTGATTTAAATATGTCAAGCTCTCATTCAAATGATAACATTCAACATCAACAAAACGATATAGAAGAACAACGTCCACCACACCCATAACGTAGGAGGAGGGGAACTAGATGTGGTACAGGCAATCACTATTTATAGGGTATGCTAAATTTATATTTTATGAACTTTAAATTTATTAGTTTTTATTTATATGCTCTTTAAATTTAGACTATTATGCACTTCATTAAATTTATGTGTAATTATTTTTTATATGACATTAAATTTGCTAAAGTTAATAAAGAATATTGAGAAAATTAAAGAAGATATATGTTTTTTTTCCAACAAAGAAGATATATGTTTAATATGCTAATTCTAAGTAAGCTACATAAATATAATTAAAGATAAGAGGTAAACTGATAACATTTTTTAAGATCTCACATGGAAGAATTGGGTTTCTGGGACATACACTTTTCCCAAGAAAGACTATGGAATTCGTTCTTGGCAAGAACGACTTCCAAAGTCATTCTTGATAAGAACGACTTTCTAAGTCGTCCTTGCCAAGAACGACTTCCCATATATAGTATATTGGTAATCCTTCTGCTCCTATTTATAAGTCGCCAATCGCCACTAAATTTTGGTCCTTAATATAAGTCACAACCTAACATTAACTAACTCATTTATTATAATTTTTCCAATATACCCTTATCATTGGAAAATGAACATTGGAAGAAGAGAAGAGAGAGAAGATGAAAAAGACACATGTATACTCATAAAGATGAAAAAGGTAGTGGGTCATAGTAATAAAGGTGAGATAGGCAAAATTGGAAAAGATAAAAAAATAAGACCAATTTAATGATGCAACTTCCATTAACCTCCATTCCTTGATATGTACAATTTGGGTGGTTGACGACTTATAAATAGGACCGGAGGGAGTAATTTTTTATTTTGCTGCAGCATATTGGTATTTCTTTTTTTGTCCTGTAGCATATAGGTCAAAAAACCATCAAAGGTGTTTACATACTGAATCAAGCAATATTGCAGAAGGTTTCAAATCTCGATGTATCACATTTACTCCGTCACTATGAAGAAATGCAAGAGCCTTGGCAACACCAAACGCAATTTTCATGCGGGTTTTCCAAAAAAGTGGTTCACCATGAGCTATCCCTATTCCAAGAACAAAATATTTGATCATTTTGAATATCTAAGGTACTCCCTTTACTCCTAAATATAAGACCCCTTTGATATATTTTGAAGAAATTAAAGATGTAAAGTTAATCATTTTAAAATGTTTACAAGTATCTCTTTTCCTCAAACCTAATTTATTTTACTCAAACTAATTTACAATTAAATTATATATAATATACTTCCTCCAATACTAAATATAAGACTTATTTACCTAATTTAATTAGATTGAGAATATTAGTTAAGTAGGATGAGAGGGAGTATATTAATTATTAGTTTTAATTTAGTAGTGAAAATTTGAAATAATGTCACCCCATATAAGAAATATGAAATTGCATTGGAAGGAAAAATTAACAACCAACCTCTAAATAAATGATTGTCCAAGCTCAGTTTGGGCAAAAACTCATACACCAAAAGCCGGTGCTCACCTTCTGAGCAGTAACCTATCAATTTCACAATGTTAGGATGATGCAGCTGTCCCAGAACATTGATCTCTGTCTAAAGCACAAGAAGTTAACATCAAGTAATAAAAGACATAAAAAATGTTATCTATGCTTTGAGCAAAGTTCTTCTTGTAAATAAGCCCTGCTAACCATTAAATGACACTCACCAACCATTCATCGTGTCCTTTAAAGCCTTCATGGTTAAGCTTCTTCACAGCAAAGACTATCCCAGTACCATGTTTAGCAGGCGCAAGTGTCTGCTCATCAAATGACAATTTAAATAAAGCACCAAATCCACCTTCACCTATCACAGTGTCCGTACGAAAGTTCCTTGTAGCTGTTTTAAGCTCACTAAATTTAAAAATTTTCATTTGGGACACGTTTTTGCTTCCACCAATGTGGAACCATCTTCCTCTTTGTTATCATGATTTGAATTCATATCTTCACATTCAGATAAGAGGTTTCAATAGATTTATAATAACAACTCCCTCGGTTTGAAAGAAATATAGGACCTATTTTGTGAATTGGTTTTGTTTCAAAATATAAGGTTTAATTCTAATTTTTTTCAACTTCTCATCAAAGTGCTACTAGTGATGTCCATATTGCCCCAACTATGAGTGTTTAAGAAAAAATTCAAAAACATAATATAATAATTACTATAAAAAATATCCTTAATTCAATCAAATTAGTTAAATATATCATTCATTTAAGGCGGGAGGAAGTATAATTATAAACTAAGCTCACGATTATTTTGTTTTTAAAGGAACTAGATACTAATACCCCCGGCATCGCCGGGGTAGCATTGACTTTTGAGGGACAAATTGCACTTAATCTAGAAGCGGAGGTAGTGACTATAGTTAATTTATGCATGGTAAGAAAGAATAGTAAAACAACAAATTTCGAAGGTAAATAAATGTAAATGTAATTGGAACGCAGATGGTTAAGCAAATGAAAAGAAAACACAACGTATACATTGTATGTTAAAAGAAAGACAAAGGGTTGTTTGGATACATTTACAAAAGCTCTTCTGGATCCTAAACCTGAAAGAGGTGGATGCACAAGAGGGGGGTGAATTGTGCTACCAAATAAAACTTAAAACAATGAAACACAAGATTTATACTGGTTCGGTCTACCTGACCTACGTCCAGTTCTCAACCACCCAGGTTGAGTTCCACTATCCCCAGGTTTTACAAACGGGTTCACCTGGAACCTTTACAACCGCAAGTTTTAGAGCGGGATCACTTGCAACCTTACAACCACAAGTTTTACACAGGTTCACTTGCAACCTTGCTAACTAACTCCCCCTTACAACCTGCAAGGGTTCAACCTTTACAAATAAAGGATTTTCTAAAACTTAGTTCTCTTTAAGAACGGATAATGTTACACACTTAAGTACAATTAATGCTCTTGATAACTGAAGAGACTTAACTACAAAGAGTACAAGATAAGTAGATGAAAAGAACTCTCAATGTGTTAAATGCTCTCTAGCTTTTCTGGGCAGCTTTGAATGCTTGAAGGATATTCTCAGTTTCTCACTCTAGCTTTCTTCAAGATGTCAAAGTTATCTTCATAAATGAAGATGAGCTTGCTTATATAGTCTTCAAATATTCTCACTCTTGGTAGGTGAGTTAGCCGTTTGAATATGGCCGTTTATCCCATGTTACCGTTTGCCCATTAATTGCTTCATTAATGCTTAGCAGGGTTGACTTTGTTTTATCTCTAAAAAGTAGTTCTGACAACTCTGCTCTGCTAAAAAGCACTCTGACACTGCACTGCTCTGAACGTTCTGACATTCTGATTGCTTGCGGAAGCAAGTCCACTTCCGGAAGCAACATCACTCAATGTACTGCATTTTGAACGTTATAGTCTTAACAATAATACCACATACTCACATGCAGTGGGAGTTCACTTAGTCTAGGGGAGCTCTCTTACATCCGGAAGCAATTCCACATCCGGAAGCACTTCCACTGGACGTTGGATTATGATCATATTATATTCACTGACACTCAGTGTTGTCCAAACCAACAGCCAGCGCTAGTCACTAAGCAATCGGAAGCAAATCCACATCCGGAAGCTTCCTAACTTAGTCTCAAGGATTTTATACAGCTAATGTTCTTAGACTGAGTTATGACTAAGTGAAATACTTGCTGCCGCTGGGGGATGAGATGTTCATCCGCGAGCGCTAGTCCTAGTCCATCCGGAAGTAAGTCCACATCCGGTTGTACTCTTACTTGGGGTTCTATATTAACCTAATTCTCTCTAAGTTTTTAGCTTGTTCTTTCATATCCTTGTCTTTATCAAAACTTAAGATTCTAACAAAACCTAGGTTTCACACAAAGATATTCAAACACTCAATTTTGTTGGATAAACTATTTTAAGAAGAAAAGTTAGGTTTGGGGTTCCAAAAGCTATTTTGAGAAAAACTATATTTTTCTCCTTTTCCAGCTGAAAGTTTTAATCTCTCATTTAAGAAAAACACTTATTTCAAATAAAAGAAATATGAAAAACTATTCATCATAACTATTTTTCCGAAAAACTATATTCTACTCAGAAGTTATTCTCAAAAATTATTCTCAAAAAAGTTAATTCAAACACTCTCATTTCATCAAAAACTATTTTTTAGAAAAGTTATTCTACTCAAAAGCTATTTTCCATGAAGTTATTCTCCACAAGCTAAATCCAAACAGGCCCAAAGTACAATGGAAAATGATAGATTGAATACTAAGATTCCGAAAATTTTCTATTAATGTGAGTTGGGGGCAAAGTAAAAAAAAATGTTTCAAATGATGAAAGCATGTAAGGGTAAATTCTTATATTTGGAAAAGATTTATTCAAATTTTGGCTATTATATTATGGACCATAAGAATACTATTCTTTGATGATAATTATAAAAATAATACTCTTCTCGTCCTTAAATATAAGGTGAAAAAACCACTTTGCTGTATTAAAAGAATTAAAAATAGATAAAATATTTAATGTATCACAAAATTTTTTCCAACTTTATCTCTATTGATAAGATAGAATTGTTAGACAAAATAAAGATAGAGTGTGTAGTAAAGAAGAGAAAGAAAAAAGATAATTATAATATGTAAAGTCAACAAAGGGCAAAATGGTAAAAAAAACATATTAAACCATTGTGACAGACATAATGAGAGAAACAAATCATAATTTATTTTAAAAAAAAAGTCTAACTTTTTTAAAAAAGAAACTATAATAATTAATTTTAAAATTTAAATATTATATTATTATATTATTATATATTAAATAAAGGGATTATTATATATTAAATTAAATTATATATTAAATAAAGGGAATGGCGAAACACTGTTAAATGAACAGTGTTTCCACCATTCCCTTTATATATATAGGATCTGACATGAATCCTAGAGGATAATTAAACAATATGACATGCCTCCTATTGGAGTTATCAACATTAACATGTGGGTGTGTCAAAAAGAGAAGTCCCGCTTGAAAGCGAGAACTTATAAGGGTATATATACTTGGGAAAAAACTTACCTCCAGTGCAGTACAACCAGTGCACCTATAGTTAAATGACACGTGGACCCTACCCTATCTCTCTCTCTTTCTCTCTTCTTCCTCAGAGACATTCGTGCCTCATCTTCTCATCTTCAAGATCCATTGGCTCCATTTCCTCTGTACTTGTGCTCGACGGCCAGTCCTATGACTCCGCCATCTCCGGTCGTTCCAGTCGACGCCGGCGAAGGAAAGTTGGCCGTGAAAGGAAGAGAGAGGGAGGAGAGAGAGAGGGAGAAAGGGCGAAGGTGATGGGATGAAGTGGGAAGGGAGTGAGGCAAGGAAGACGACGCTGATCATGGTGGGGCTTACTGCGGAGTTGGTGGTCGGCATTGGTTGAAGACGGTGGCAAGTGGAAGTGTCACTACAAAAAAAGGGCAGATCTGCGGCGGGTATTTTCCCAGCGTAGGGGCGGTTCTGACCGCCCCCATGTCGCTCCGGCGGTCAAATTTACCGCCGGCGATTTTAACGTGGCAACGCTGCGTGGGGGCGGAAAGATTTACGCTGCAGCTCCCTTGACCAACCGCCGCTACGCGTTGGGGCGGTCAACCGCCCCTACGCGTTGGGGCGGTCGACCGCCCCAACGCGAATACGAAATTTAAAAAAAAAAAGGCATGGGGGCGGTTACGACCGCCGCCATGTGATTTTTTTTTTAAAAAAATCAAATAGTGCCGGCGTATCGAACCGCCGCCATGCTGTTATATTTACAAAAAAAAAAATTGCTTCATGCGAACAATTTGATGAAAATGACTTAAATTGAAGACCGAAAAAGGAATAAAAACAAGAAAAAAAACAAAACAAATGCAGCAAAAATTAATTTTATTGTAATATATATGAAATAAATATATACTAAACCATCAAGCACAAAAAGATCATATCCAAAATCCATAAGATATATTACGAAAACAAAATAATAAGAAATAAAAACAATCAGATATAATAAAATAAAAAAGAAAAAATAAACAATACCTATACTAAAAGCAAGACAAACTTTTAGACATCATGTGTGCACCAACAATGAAAACAACAAGAAACACAAAAGGGAGAAAGTGAGAAGGAAGAGATTGCGCGCGGTAGAAATGGAGGGGGGTTATTTATAGGGAGAGATAGCAACGTGGGGGCGGGCGACCGCCCCCACACGACAGTAAATGCACACAAATCTCTGTGCGCCGTGGGGGCGGGTGACCGCCCCAACGTGATTTTATTTTTTTTTTAAATTTTTTATTCTCGTTGGGGCGGTCGACCGCCCACCACATGACATGAAATGCGCAAAAATCTCTGTGCGCCGTGGGGGCGGGTCACCGCCCCAACGTGATTTTATTTTTTTTTTAAATTTTTTTATTCGCGTTGGGGCGGTCGATCGCCCCCACGCGACATGAACTGCGCACAAATCTCTGTGCGCCGTGGGGCGGGTAACCGCCCCAACGTGATTTTATTTTTTTTTAAATTTTTTATTCGCGTTGGGGCGGTCGACCGCCCCCACGTGACATGAAATGCGCACAAATCTCTGTGCGCCATGGGGGCGGGTAACCGCCCCAACGTGATTTTATTTTTTTTTTAAATTTTTTAGACATGAAATGCGCACAAATCTCTGTGCGCCGTGGGGGCGGGTAACCGCCCCAACGTGATTTTATTTTTTTTTAAATTTTTTTATTCGCGTTGGGGCGGTCGACCGCCCCCACGAGACATGAAATGCGCACAAATCTCTGTGCGCCGTGGGGGCGGGTGACCGCCCCAACGTGATTTTATTTATTTTTTAAATTTTTTTATTCGCGTTGGGGCGGTCGACCGCCCCCACGTGACATTGCCGTGGGGGCGGGTGACCGCCCCAACGTGATTTTATTTTTTTTTAAAGTGTTTTATTCGTGTTGGGGCGGTTGCGACCGCCCCAACGCACCGTGCCATGAAATTTTTTTTTAAGTTTTTTTTTATGCTGCGTTGGGGCGGGTATTCTTTTTGTGACCGCCGCAACGAATGCACGACAAAAAAAAAATTTTCCGCTTCTTTCGTGGGGGCGATTTTTGGCGAACCGCCGGGACGCGTGCGCGGCTAATCTCCGCTTCTTTTGTAGTGTGTGGTGGCTATGGAGATGTGAAGGTTGAGGGAGATTGAAGAAGATGGGGATGTAGATGTGAAGTGGGAATGCCGGTGGAGGAAGGTAGATGAGCGGTGGTGGTCGGCGAAGGTGATGGTGGTGAATGGTTATTGTGGGATGTGATGGGGTTTAGAAGAAAGAAGAGGGAGAGTTCACGGTGGTGGAGAGAGAGGTGAAGGGGTGAGGAGAGAGAAGGAGGAAAGAGAAATGATGAGAGAAAAAGTGGTACATGTGTCACTTGATTAGGGGTGCACTGGTTGCACTGGTTGTAGTGCACTGGATGTAAGTATGACCCATATACTTGTGTTCTAGCTCAAGTTAAAGGGTCAAAGGAGGAAAGGACCTCGCGCGCACAGGTTGGGCCACCGTGAGGAAAATTTGGCGATTCTCCTGCCCCTGCGCGCCTGGTAAGTAAGGAGTCGACACATTTTTATTTATCTGATTGATTACCTTTGTATTTCATCAATTGTGGGCGGTTACCTCTGGATAATTATTTTGCTTAATGTCAGAATAAATATTCAATGTTTAAAACCGCTAATTTAATTGTCATTATTTTTGCAACCGTAAAATAATGTGTCATCATTCCTGCCTAACATTCACCTGTGCTCACAGCCTATAAAAGGCAGAGGGAGAGTTTGGAGATAGTCCAGGTGAACTACTATTTCCTCCTCTGATATATATTTTCTCTACTTGTTACTATTTTTCTTCTGCTGTTCTGTTGTCTTGCGAAGCGAAGGAAGGGTCTGTTTAATCCTGGGGAGAGCCGCGTCCTAACTTTGCTGGTGGTCTCGGAATACCTCTAAAGGACAGAGTCCCACAAGGGAAGCGACTCAGATCATTATAATATTTATTGTTTTCTTTATGTAGTGTCAAGTGTGTATATCAATTGTTTAAAATTAAAAAAGGTGTATATATCGATGTACACAAGGTGCACATCCATAACACATAGAAAAGAAGCTCATCGATAGCAAACAAGGGAGTCTATCGATTAGTGCACAAGAAAAAGAAGAAAGCATACATCGATAGCACACTCACACAAACAAGGAGCACACATTGATAGCACATTAAGTTAAAGGAGCTACAGTACATAAAAGGGAGAAAAGCAAAAGTACATTGATAGTTAATATTTTCCTTCTTTCATACATGGATACACAACACCTTCCAGTGGTGAAGCCTGGAGGAATCATTTCATTTAAAAAGAGTTTCTTTCTATATCATACAGATAACAAGAAAGAAAAGAGAAAGACTCTACATCTTCTCTTCATATCCCTCCATCAACCAAAATTTAAAAAATCTTTATTCACAGACGCAGATAAACAAGCTGAAGTATATGCAATATATGAATTTATATGAATCATAAGCCAGTTGTGACCACCAAAGCCAAATTAATCTCAGAAAGCACCAAACAATCTTGAAGTAAAAAAAAAAGAAAGAAAGAAAGAAAGAAATTTGTTGAGAAAGCATGGAAGAACGGCGAAGTTACCATTGTGTGAAGGGTTTTCATATTTGATCCTTGCACTAAAGCAGCAACCCATGATTGTGTAACAAAGAACTCAAAATTACTTGTTGCTCTTTTCAATGAATCCACCAGTTTCAGCGAAGAAAGGATATAAAAATCCTTTTGGGTGAAGGTGAAAAAATGATACTAAACTTTACTAAAAATTGCATTTCTAATACTAAACTTTCTCGAGGAGCAAAATAGTACACAACTTGGGGTCCGGGTGCAAATGGAGTATTTTCACTTTATAGAAAATAAAATTTAGATATGAAAAGACTCTTATGCTCCTCATTATATAAAAATTTAATAAGGGAGGAATACAGGTATATATAATAGTCTTTTCATATCTAAATTTTATTTCTCTCAAGTGAAAATACTATATTTGCATCTGAACATCAAGTTATGAACTCTTTTTGCACCTCAGGAAACTTTATTATTAGAAACTCAATTTTAGATAAAGTTTAGTACTCCCTCCGGTCCTAAATATAGGACCTAATTGACTTTTTTGAAAAATCCTAAAAAAAAGCAAAATAAGTTAATTATAAATTGATTTACCTAATTTTTTTTTCTTACACTAGTTTATTTTACCTATAAGCTAATGGATAATCTAAAAAGATATCAAATATGTCATGATTTAATAACCTAATTTGCAACCTTAATCTCTCCAAAAAAAGTCAATTAGGTTTTATATTTAGGACTGGAGGTAGTATCATTTTTGCACATTCGCCTAATCCTTTATTATGAAACGAAGGAGTAATTTCCTTAGATGAGTCAACAGTCAACAGCGAAGACTGTGTGTTTGTGAGATTGTAGAATAGAATGGTCAAAGCTACTTGGAAGCATCGAGGAAGAACAAATATAGTGAGCTTTGACGTGATCATCACTCTTGAATGGCATTTGACCACAGTTGACTTCATGCATATAATTTCCCGCCCGAATAATTAATTAATTTCACTATTTTATGAAACTAAATAGGAGTAATTTATTCATAAATTGATTAAATTGAAAAAAAGAATGGTTTTAAAATTTTAATTGCTTACCAACAAGGTAGGTTCGTAATTGTATGGTTGCTTTTCTCTTAATTGACACACTTTTGGGGTTCTCATTAGTCATTGCCGTCTCACACAATCACACGCGCAGTTCGTACAAGATAGATTTAGTTGAATTCCTTGTTTACTAAACAGAGTATTTATAGTATTATACTCTGTTCCAAAAACAAAAGATCTATGCTAAAAAACTGAGTATTTGAAAATTAATTTGTTCAAATTTTTTCTAAACTAATTTATTTGTCTCATAAATATATATAAAATATAATATTATTCCACATATATTATGATCATGAGCTTTTTTATATTTTTCCTTTAAAAAATCAGTTAAGTCTTATATTTGAATTTATAACTATAAGCAATTCAACAGGATTTATTTTGTATCTTTAATTTATTAAAAAGATTACATCAATATTATATTTGGTCTTAAGAAGGACAAGGGAGGGAGTAATAAAAGAATTCATATATAATAATTATTTATTTTCACAATGCTACATTTGAAAATATTACACTTTTTTTTCATTTCTACTATTATTTTTCAACTTGTACGATAGTGAAATTGGATTCGTAATCCTATATTGCTGATTTGAGGATATATGAAGAAGATTATCAAAATATTAGTAATCAATTTTTTATGAATTTGTAACACAAAAAAACTCGTTCTACATGATGTAATTATATAAATAGTCTAGCACTCTATTGTATACGTGCACACAAAGCATCTGTTCCACCATCACCTTCTTAAAAATATAAAATATAAAATAGCCATATTTTGATTGCTATGTAAATATCAAATATATTGCCTGCCCGTGTCATTAACATCGAAAGAAATTTAAACTAATATATTATCATATCAAATTCGTTTTCTTCTACCATCACATTTCTCTCCTTCGTCATTAATCCACATCTCACAATTTTGATGCAAGACATTTTATGTTTATATGCAATAGTCTGGGCACTAAAACATTTTTAGATTAGCATATATAGGAATCCAAAAGGCTGAACAGCAACCATTTATAAAAGGAGTGCAAGCATGAGTTAAAATATCCACTCAATTCACCTAATGGAAAAGCACATGAATCTAGGCTCTCATGCTTACCAGCCTCGTTCAGAGATTCACCATTACATCTCTTATGCTATTTAATTAGAAACACCATTATGGTCAAAAAAAAAATTAGAAACACCAATTGTAACTCCTTGAGCTACCTTTATCACTGGAATGCTTGAGCTGTTCCAATGCACTTACCACATTGTCCATGGTTGGTCTCAAACTGGAATCGGGTACTAAACATTGCATCACAAATTTTGCCACTTTCTTTACTTCATGCGCAGGGTACCTACCTTTAATACGAGCATCCATAACATGAGAAATCAGACGATTGCTCAAAAGGTATGGCTTGGCCCATTCGACCAAATTCAATTCTTCAGGATTGGGCCTGTTTCTGTCCACTACAGGTCTGCCTGACATAATTACAAGGAGAATAGCCCCAAAACTGTACACATTGCTCTTCTTGGTCATGCAACCTTCAGAGGAAAGAAAATGGAGAAGGATAAGCAGTGAAAATGTGGGTAAACTTTGGAATTATAAGATGCAGTACTGAACTACTTGTGTCAAGATTATTTCAACTTTAGTTATAACCAATGGATTCTGGGGCTCTCAATAAATTAAAATGAACTAGGATGCAATATCATAGAACTTGGAAAATTGGTCCTCAACAAGTCAAAGTTGAACTACAAACTAACGCAATCTCGAAACAGACCACTTACCTACACAATGCTTTTGAGGTAATGAACTGCATAGTGAATTCACTGCAAACTATTCCTCTGAATTTTTGTGAATTTCGTTATTCATCCATTTATAAAAGTGCATCAGGTGCTAATGTATAAGAAGAATTAATCAGTAACATGGAGGAAATAAGGGAGGGGAAAATGCTTTTTGTGCGTTAATGGTAAATGGTTCACTTTGTGAATTTGACATGCCATGTAGAGTTATAAAAAATAAACTCAGTTGCAGTGCAGATGGATAGCTAGCTAAAAATGCAGATGATTTTAAAGTTCGCCATACGAAAGAACCACCATTCATGAAATTATCGTGCTAACAACTCCAAAAAATGCTTCCGAAATTTCATAGATAAAAATAGTGCAATCTCATAAATTTTATAATGATTATATGACAAGTGAGCAGCAATTAATACAAAAAAGAAGAACAATATTTTTAATATTCAGGGTGCAAGGAACCTCCCACATGAATATCAAAATACCATTTTTCACCTCTCAAAACTATTAATATAAACTAGTCCAATCTTGGTGGCCAATTCAGGGTTATGGACTCTAATAGCCTTTTGTGTGTCTTTTCTTGTTATAAACCACGAATACAGAACTAAATGCTGAAAAATATACAAAACGACCACTTAAAGTGATAATAATTTAAAAACTACACATCAATCTAAAAGATACCTGTTTTTGAATACTCAGGGGCAGCATAGCGACTAGCGTCCGTTATCATGATTCTTTTTCCTACATGGTTCTCATCATAAAATGGCCCGACCCTTACCAAATCAAAATTAGATAGCTTTGCATTGAAGTTCTGGTGACAATATAATAGTAGTTTGTTAGAAAAGCTAGTATGACTAACGATTTCTAATCTCGTATGATCAATGGTAATTGCATACCGTATCAAGCAATATCCCAGAACTTGTCAAATTTCGATGCACCACATTTACTTCATCACTGTGAAGAAATGCAAGAGCCTTGGCAACACCAAGGGCAATTTTCAGGCGAGTTTTCCAATAGAAAGTGGTTTGCCTTGAGCTATTTCAATTCCAAACACAATAGATATCAGACATGTTTGAATCTCTAAGGTACTAAATGATGTCACCCCATATAAATCTGAAATGGAAATAATATAAATATCTGGAATGGAAATAATGGAAAGAAACTAACAACCCACCTCTAAATAAATGATTATCCAGGCTGCCTTTGGGAAAAAACTCAGAAACCAAAAGCTCGTGCCCATATTCTGGGCAATAGCCAATCAATTTCACAATGTTAGTATGATGCAGCTGTCCCAGAATATTGACCCCTGTCTAATGCACAAGAAGTTAGCATTAAGAAATAAAAAAAATATTATGTATGCTTTGAGCAAATTTCTTGTTGTAAATAAGTCCTGCTAACCACCAAATAAATGACACTCACTATCCATTCTTCGTTATCTTTGAAGCCATGTTGTATAAGCTTCTTCACAACAACTTGGATCCCAGTGCGTGGTTTACAAGGTGCAAGTGTATGCTCATCAAGCCACCCCTTAAATATGACATTCTTAGAATTTCCTTTGTTCACTATATTGTTTGCATGAAACATACTTGTAGCTTCTTTGAGCTCATTATATGTGAAAATCTTTAATTGCAAGACCTCGCTGCTTCCACCAATCAAACCATCCTCTTCCTCTTGTTTGCCATCATGGGTGGAATTCACAGCTGCAGATTCACATTCAGAGGTACACTTTTCATAAAACTTATAACAACTCCATACGCAAAACCATCTCAGAAAGCACCAAACAAACAGATAATAAATAATGAAACAAAAGTAGTGGGAAAAACAGCAATGTTACCCTTGTATGGATGAGCACTGAAACCACAACCCATGAGTGAAAAACTAATAATAGCAGCTTCAAACTCTTTATTTTCAATGAACAAACCAACTTCAACCAAGACCCTTTATGTAAGAATTGCAACGCGGAGACTTCTTCCTAAATGTAATACAAAACAATGCATACGTTAAAACTTTGCATGGGCTAAATAAGGAAAGAAAGAGACTGGAATGAATAAAGTAAACAATTTGATTAAGACAATAATAATGATGTCCGCCGAGTTGGTCACAGATTTGAATAGCATCTTTGACTATTAGTGACAATAATCTCATGGAACCAACCTTGCTTCTTCCAGGATGCCACGTGGCTCAACCCCGACCCACCACGTCAGGGGGAAAGGGAGTAGATGAAAACCACAACTTGTATTTTAGTAATATATGCTCGGATTAAATATCATTCATTTTGGCCTCTAAATTATTTCTTTTTTTTTTGGCCATGGCCTCTAAATTATTTCTAATAGCTCAATTTGGTGTACAAATAATAAAATTCTCCCTCTGTTTCTAGATACTACTCCCTCTTGTCCTAAATATAAGACATAATTGACTTTTTTAGAAAATCCTATAAAAAGCAAAATAAATAATTATAAATTGATTTACTTAATTTTTTCCTTAGACTAGTTTATTTTACGTATAAACTAATGAATAATCTAAAAATAAATCAAATATCTCATGATTTAATAGCGTATTTCACAATTTTAACCTCTAAAAAAAAGCAATTAGGTCTTATATTTAATACCCTATTTAGTAGAATTATGTGATCTTCCAAAAATACTTCCAATTAAATTTAAAACACAAATTTAAATAAGCACCTATTATGTCATTGTAATGCCATCCTTGTTGCTGGAAAATTCCTTTGGACTCATTATACACTCGATGAATGGAGATTTATGATCACAGTAGCTTCCGAATTGAAGGAGTTGAAGGCAAGTCTTACCTAATTGCTGGGAGTATCGTACTTCCTTCTAGTCGCCATTGAAGTTGGAAGTCTTCTAAGAGGACTCATTCTTCTTCTCTCTCTTTCTCTTGTAATGGTGGCTTTGATTTCTGACCTCTTGTGTTTAGAATTTTTATTCGTGGTAATAGTGGCTTTAATTTTTATTTGTGGTAATCGTGGGATATTCCGAGGGATTTTGCTTCTCATGATAAAAGTAATATGAGGGTAGTTTGACAAAATTTGACAATAAAAAATAGAAAGTGATCTTATATTTAGGAACTAATTTACATCACCAAAGTGATCTTATACTCCCTCCATTCCTAAATATAAGATCACTTTAGCAAATTTGGAGAGATTAAGGAAAACATTCCAATGAGTTAGGATTACATGAAATTTCCAAAATATTCTCTCCAAGTTGGAGGGAGTATAGGGGTAATTTGGGGAAAACTTGAGAGTCAAATTAGAAAGTGATCTTATATTTAGGAACAAACTCTTCTCCCTAAAGTGATTTTATATTTAGGAATGGAGGGAGTATTTAGGAACGTAGGGAATAATATAAGATCACTTTTAAAATTTAACTTGTTCCTAATTATAATATTACTTTTTAACTTTTCCCAATTTTTCCCAAATTAATCTTACAATGCTTATAATAAAGCAAAAGAGAGATAGTGAGGACAAATGTATATAGTTGGGATAAATTGATAATATCATGTCTAAATAACTAAGTTTCTTAATCTACTCAAACTAGGGAAAGTAATCTTATATTTAGAAACGGAGGAAGTAGTTCATTCTGAACATCAAACAAAATAAAATGGTCAATCTTGCTAATAAAAGGGTTTGAATAAAATAACTTTATTCAGGTTGGATTGACCTTTCTATTTTGTTTGTAGCCAAATTGAACTACCGGAAATTGTGTATAGGCCAAAATGATATATGCCCATAATAACAAGAAAAAATAAAATTCATTGAGTGTCATGTTGTGAATGTTTGGATGAAATCATTTTAAGAAGCATTTTACAAGGCACCACTTCATTATTTATAAATAGCTTAATTCAATCCACCTGGAGAGAATGATAATAAATTTAAAAAAAATATTTGTCACGTCAGCATTCTAATAGGCCTGACAAGTCATCCTATTTATTATAGTCAATGCTACATAGGAGAATTTAAAAGAGTTGAAGGCTTTAGAGACTAATCTTCTAAACTAGGCAAAAATCACGAACAATACCAAGTGTTTGAATGTTTAGAGACCAAAAGCAAAATTGGGCGAAAATTTAGGTACTAAAGTTGGTTTAACCCTAGACAAAATAAAAAAGTTTAGACATGCAGACATTAAATAAGCAAATGTTTTAACCAAAAGATAAATATCAATATGAAAACCAAAACACAATTTGATGTAAAATTGATATAAGTGTACCTATAAATAAATTAGGAGGAACCGAAAAAGAGTCATGGAACAATTAACACAAATGGATGTACGTTTTGAAGAAGCTTGGCATTCAAAAGTAAATTAAGCTACATGGCTTCTAAGCAATTGAATGAAGCTATCAAAAACTTTATTGGCCGCTTACAAAAAGGATTATCACAGTTATCCAAAAGAGGCCCCACAAGGAAGAAAATGCAAAATGAAGATTCTTTCTCTTTTTCATGGCAAAATCTGGGGATCCACTGTTTTTTCTTTAAGTTTACTACATACAAACTTAAAACTCTACATGAACCCTCCTCATACTACTTGGACAAGTTGGAAGCTTGGAGTTTTGAGGCAGCCGACTTATACAAAAACCACACCAACTCCCCCTTCCCAGGCTGGACCATCCTCGCCGGTAGCTTGGTATTAATGGGCCTTCAGGTCCACATCATCTATTGCAAAGCATACAGCCTCCACTTTGCTATCACCAGTGACTACCACCGCTACATTGGATGCAGAATTTATGACAGGCAAGGTAAATGTGATTCTCTCATTTGGAGGCTTTGATGAATCAATAATTAAAGTTACCCATTCTTCCCTTTCATTAAGGGGCAAGGTGATTGCGGAGAAGCCACCTGACCATTAGGACGCAATCCAAGACGGATGAGATCAAACTTTGAGCAGTCGCTGATTTCAGACACATTGACCACACAGGTTTTTCACCAATTGACGGATGACAAATTCATAGTCATCAGCAGCTTCTTCAGCTGACATTGAAACATTTATGGAATGCACATGGATGGGAATAATAGGTACCTGTCAAAATGATTAACAGAATATCAGAGGGGATGATAAAATGACTACTTACTCGACCTTTTTTGCACAACAGTTAAATAACAAATTAAGCAAAAACTCAATAAATAATTTTAATCACTGATACCCCATCAAGCCAATGAGAGTACCACTAGATTAAGCAATGGCAAAAACTCCCCGCCCCTTCACATATATCTCTGATATTTCAACAATATAGTCTGCCAAATCTTGGAACTACCCCATGATGGAAATCCCCTTAATATATGTAACTAGTAAGAAAATATTGGGGTAAAACTATAAAAATTTGAGAGGAAGAGTAAATTCAGTCTTATATTTTGAATCAAAACAAAACTCCCTTGCCTAGCTCTTATATTATGAAATGGAGAGAGTTCTAGCTAGACATAAAAATAATATAATCAAAACTTTCATGGGAATAAACTTACAATGATTCCAGTAAGGTGAGATTGAAACTTGTTGAATAGATTTCCCCAACTAGATTGTTTGAGCTTAAATTCCTATCAAACCAAAGTTATACCAAAGTTATTGTAACTTCAACATTATGCATACAATGAGAAAAAGAGTAAATTGAAGAAACTCAGTGATATGATCCGCGGTGGATTACTGTAACTACATTTCAACCCATCCCAAATGTAGTCTTTAAAATTGCAAGGATCACCCACCCAATTTTTACGAGTTCTATAGATTTCCTTCATATCCATCAACTGCCGATGAAATAAATTTACTTGAATAGGCCCTTTATTTGGTAAATTGATGTGCCAAAACATAATTCTGCTAAAATTAAAAGAAAGACATACCATGTTTTTCAAATGTTGGTGTTGAATCAAGCTGGCTTATTACATATACCTCAACCGCATTCAGGATGGGTGGTAAGGTTGAGTCTCTGGTTCTAAAAATGGAGATGTGATGGTTTCTTGCCACCAATGGTTTTGAATTCGAAACAGTAGTTGCTTTCAAGTATCTAGGAGAAATGGGTTCAAATAATGGAAACTCATTCCATCATAAATTGAATTTTCTCAGTTGATTGTTCTGAAGCTTCTCAACTTCAACAAAATGTAAAAACACATGAAATTCAGAGTTAAAATCATTTTATTCCCTTGTGAATTCCAAAGGAGAACTCTCATTCTTCAGCCTAGAAGTGGTACTAATGATTTCCAATGGCACTTTGTAACCACCAACATCACTATTAATGGCCGAGGAAGTCTGCAAAGTCTCCCAAGACGATGAACTGTATGGAGACCAAATTCTGTCATAAGCATCATCTGCATATCTTCCACTTCCATTAAGACATCCAATGTCCCATCTATTGTAGAGTAGAAGAGAAGCGGATGAATGAAACTCAGTAGCATAAGCAGAGCCATAGATAATTGGCCCGAGTTCCAATGCAGAGATGAAAGGAGTCCTCAATCCGTTGTTCACGAAACAAACATGGATCTCCTTTGATCTTTTCAAGCTGATGATTTCTTTGATTAGTTGCTCTGAGACATTTTGAAATGTGACGGAGGTCCAGAAATTGCCATCAACATATAGGTCAAACTCTGGAAGCTTCTTTTCTCCATCATAGTTTCCATATAAAAAAAAAGCCCTTATCAAATATAAAACATTTCGCAGTGGAGATTCAATGTTAAAACAATTCCATAAAATATTATGTCGCCGCTTCTGTTTCAATGAGTAATATTCAGAGGAAATTTGTCTTTTGACTCCTTTGTCAATATAAGCTTCATCTGAGCTGTATATAATGTTAACATCCGAGTATTGATAATACTCTGCAGCACCACAATCAATGCTAACGAAACCTACTAGTTTTATCATTAAATAAAATTAGTACAATAAATGTAGATGACTGAATGATGTTCTTCATCATTAAATAAAACTAATAGTTTTACCAGAAAGGAAATGATCCTGTCAACTACATTTATCCTACTAGTTTTATTTAATCATAAAATTAGTAAGTTTTGTTAGCATTGATTGTGGTGCTGCAAAGTATTATCAATACTCATATGTTAACATTATATACAGCTCAGATGAAGCTTATATTGACATAGGAGTCAAAAGATAGATTTCCTCTGAATATAACCCATTGAAATCGAAGCGGCGACATAACATTTTATGGGATGTCAGAAGTTTTCCTGAAGGATCGAGGAATTGTTTTGACATTGAATCTCCACTAAGATATGTTTTATATTTGATAAGACCTTTTTTTAATATGGAAACTATGATGGAGAAAACAAGCTTCCAGAGTTTGACTTATATGTTGATATCAATTTGTGGACCTCCGTCATATTTCAAAATGCCTCAAAGCAACTAATCCAAGAAATCATCAGCTTGAAAAGATCAAAGGAGATCCATGTTTGTTTCGTGAACAAGGGATTGAGGACTCCTTTCATCTCTGCATTGGAACTCAGGCCAATTATTTATGGCCCTGCTTATACTACTGAGTTTCATTCATCTGCTTCTCTTCTCCTCTACAATAGATGGGACATTGAATGTCCTAATGGAAGTGGAAGATATGCAGATGATGCTTATGACAGAATTTAGTCTCGATACAGTTGATCGTCTTGGGAGACTTTCCAGACTTCTTCAGCCATTAATGGTGATGATGGTGGATAAACAGTGCCATTGGAAATCATTAGTACTACTTCTAGGCTGAAGAATGAGAGTTCCTTTGTAATTCACATGGGAATCAAATTAATTTAACTCTGAATTCTATGTGTTTTTACATTTTGCTGAAGTTGAGAAGCTTTATTACAATTAACTGAGGAAATCCAATGTATCATGGAATGGGGGTCCAGGAACCAAAGATGGTACAGGTCCAAATCGAAAACTGAATTGGACATTAGCTGATGGAAAATTCCATGGTTCAGTTTATAGTAATATTAGACACAATCTGTTAGTACAGTAACTTATGATTAGTGGAAAGCTATGAAGTGGGCAATGATATTGCAATCATCAAACAGGTTAAATCAGGGTATGGTGAGGAAAAATGTCATCGGGATATGAGTATATGACGCTAAATCAAGGATGTTTATCACTTGAAAAAACACCATATTTTCAGGTTAATGTTAATCACCTCATCTTACAACAATGTCTAATTACTTCCACATCAGTCACTCAATTAATTTGTAACCATCACTTTAGAATAACCAAATTCTAGCGCTCAATACAAGCTTTTAAATTTTTAAATCTAAATATATAAGACCCCAGTACAAATACAGAACAGTCTCTGCCTCAATAATCGATCAAGCTCATTAAAATTTAAGAACAGATCAATACAAAAAGAAATACAATTTATTAAAATAACAGCAATGAAATACTCACCCCATCATTATCAGTTTGTGCAGGTTGGGCCTTGCATACTGCCAGGGCTGCAGCCAGTTCTTCTGCCTGTTTAATAATTATGAAGATCATGTATCAATTTGGCAAAGACATTCAAGTTCAGAGCAGCTCATATTTTAAAACAAATCAATAAGATTAAGCTGCCCAAAAACATTTTCAGGGAGCTGATTGGTTTGGTAATGAAGTAAAGAATAGACCATTGTTGGTAGTACCTTTCGGACACGATTTATCATTATTTTCTCAGAATTTTCTTCCTGATATGTGGATGTATTTGCTTCAATGGCAGCGACTTTTATTCCATCAATCAATTTGAATGCTGGAAAGTAGGAAAAAAAACATGTTAACATAAAAAACAAAGAACTTTAGCAAGCAATACACACATAACTTTATTGATAGAAACATACTCATGTCTTCTACTTCCCCCAAGTAGTCATTGTACTCTTTCAACAATGGGAAATCATCCTCTCGTTTATATATTACATTTAACAGTAAGTTACAAGCTGTAACCCTGCTTTCTATAAGAATTCATAGGTTGGAATGGTAAGAACGCAAAGTAAGTTAATTCTGATTTTAGAGAAAAGTTTGAGATAAATGATTCTGATTCTTATTCATTGAAGCAGAATGGTTTGAGTGTAAATAGGGGTTAAATTGCTAGGCTGTAATATCCAAATCCTAAAAGAATAAAAATAACAAAAATTTCCTCGATAATACTTGAAATCTCCACAAGTCAATAACTACCCTTGTTTCTGCTAGAAAAAATGTTCAGAACTCCTTTCCTCTATTATAAATTGTTCAAAGCCAGAATTCATACAGTTAACATAGTCAAGACGTTGACATCACAGCTTAAAACACACATAGAAATAAAGAAAGAATATAACAGGACAAACGCTTGGGAAAAGACTGAGATGAAAGGAGGGGAAAAACCTGAGGCCTGATCACGTCAATTGCAAGAAATAATATATCTTCATACACACTACAAATTCATATCAAAACAACCACAGAAAAGTCAGAAACAAAAGAAAAATGGGAAGGGAAGATACAAGGGAAAAACACTTGAAGCTGATAGAGCATACTCGCATACTAGCACTCAAAACATCATATGAACTTTTAAACATTATTATGCATACACATCTTTGCAGCCTTTTCAAATCAATTTGAGGAAGAAACATGCAGTGCTATTATATTTTACTAAGAAGAACTCTTATATCAACCAATTGAAAGCTTTGAACCACCAAACACCCTTAAACCCTTCGAATTTGACAATCCCAAAATATGGGTTTTCCTCAAACTTCACAAAAGCTTAATCAACTTTCAAATCATAACTTAGGATATCCTAACCCAAAGGTTAAGATGATCTTTAGATGATTTATAACCCAAAACATTCAATGCCCCCAACTAACTAACGGTAATAAAAGCAAGGTTGGTAAAAAAATTAATTCGCCCCAACTAATGGTAATAAGTGCAAGGTTGATAAAAACATTCAATGCCCCCAACTAATGGTAATAAGCTGGCTTATTTTCATAAATAAGCTACCTTGTGTGGCTTATTCTTATAAATAAGCGGTCTTATTTAAAATAAACTGGGGAAAAATAAGTTCAATCAAACATAAAAAAAACTACACACCTAAAATAAGTTGGCTTATTCAAAATAACCCAGCTTATTTTGAAAAATAAGTCCAACCAAACACACTCATAATCAAACAATCTTCCAACTCTTCTTAAAAACCTTCCACAATCTACTACTTCCTTATTAGAATAAGAAATTATTGGAGGCAACTTTTCAAATCGATAAATCTTTGAAATCTGGTCATTGTAAAGAGATTCGTACGCAAAATCCTGTTATGTAAGAAAAATTGAAATTAACGTGCATTTTTTATCCATGATGAAGGTATCCTCTCACTCCAAGTAAGAGACTAATCCCCACTGATTTGTAGGCACGTCAAAGGGTGAGACAGTTGGCATGAGAGATTTAAGAAATTAACGTGCATTAATTCCTAACAAATGCAAAATTTTAAGGAATTTAATTTCAAAACTTGAAAAAATACTCAATTTCTCTTAGTTGCTTGTTATTAAAAATTATCTTTCTAAGAAGGTTCTAAAATTCTCATCAGTTCCTGAAATTTCCGAAATTATGGTTTCTGTATATCTCACTAATTAACCCTTAAGCGTAATATTTTAGTTGGGCTCAAATTTCCGAAATTATTTTACATATTATTTTGCAATTGAACAAGGAGGAAGAACCTTGAAAGTGGAGTTGAGACTTGATTGCTTGTTAGGTGGTCCGTTTAAATTAGAGGATCACATGTAAACAATTAAATACATATTCCACCATTAAATTAGAGGATCACATGTAAACAATTAAATCCTACAGTTCATCACCATTAAAATTAATGTAAGAGTTAACAATGCCCCAAATAATCATACTACAAAAATAATAAAAAATCTGACTTAAACTATAAATTAAGGAAGAACTTTCAGTCATTTTAAAAGTTTTTTTAACTTGAAAAATTTCAATTGTCTAGATCTTTCTCATTTCAACTAAGGGATCTATAACAGATACAATTTTGTCCAACAAATTATAAAATACAAAAAACTTGTCTCAAAATATTTACATAAATTTTTTGGACATACCAAACTGGATAAAATACAAAAGACCTACCTTAAAAGATTTATCCAGTCCAATCTGGTAATTGATGACTGAATCTTCCTCTTAAAATGAGGTAAGTTCAAAAAAATGTATGTAAATATTTAATTTTGAGATAGATCTTTTGTATTTTATAATTTATTAGATTATAATGTATTTCTTATAGATCCCTCAGTTGAAATGAGATAGATCAACACAATTGAAATTTGTCAAGCTAACAAATATTTAAAATTAACTCAAAGTTTAATTTATACAATTTTTTTGAGCACATTCATTAATTTATACTATATGTCAGTTTTTTTTATTTTTAATAGTATGATTATTTGGCGCATTGTGAACGCTTAAATTAATCTTAATGAGATGAATTGAAGGAAAATGAAGGCCACAAAGAAAATCCTAACCCCTCATTGCATGGTTTCAATTCTTTTTTATTTTTCACCAGTTATTTATTTAAAGAAAAAAGAATTTCCTATGGCCGATTATTGAAATAAGAGCCTAAAAGGCACTATTGAACTCGTACCAATTGTGCCATCTTGTTTAAATTACGTCACTATATAGGATTTTTTTTTTAATTTGGTTAAAGTATACCTTTGATCCCATATGTTTGCATCATGTTTCAATTTTTTCATTTAATTATGTTTAGAAAATACACTTTTAGTCTTTTTTTGTTAACACCGTTAGTTTCATTGAACGGAAAATGTTAACTTGACAATTTTAAACGATTCATCTAAAATTAAAATATTAAAAACATGCTAAAATTAAAATATTTAGTGTAATTATTCTTATATTTTTAAAATATGTCTTTTTTACCTCATTTGATTATGAAATAATCTTTTAGATTTAAGTGAAAGTAACAGTGTTAATAAAAAAGGAATAAAATTGTACTTTTCAAACATAAAAGATTAAATTTTAACATGATGCAAACATAAAGGACCAAAAATATACTTTAGTCTTTAAATTTTAAAAATGTTCTACTTATTTTAACAAAGAAGCGGGACAATAGATTTTATTTGCTATGCCATTTTTTCAAAAGAGCGTCGTGATATAGTTGGTTTTACTTCCTGCTGCATTTTTAAATGAAAACGCAATCTAAGTGGTGCCACAATATGCTTATTTTGTAGTAGGGCAAAAGTGTCGATCTGATATTTAACTCTTTCAGTTTGGGCAAAAATAATAAATGACTGTTTCGCGGCGCATAAATAATAACCAACTTTGTGACCAGGTGCAAAAACGATAAAATCAGTGTTGGATGTTAATTTGTAATTATGTGTAATTTTGCTGATATTATTTTATAAAGTAAAATATCCTTTTAACCCTCTAAAATAAAACTCAACCATTCCTTCTTCTTCCCTCCCTCTTCCGTTGAGAGATTCCACCTCATACACAAAATCCATCCTCAGCTCCACCGCCATCGCCGTAGACTGGTTCAAAGGTGAAGACTTTGATTAATTTTGAGAAAAGATTTTCTGTGGGTTTTGATATTAAGTTTCAAGATTTGGTTTTGAAGGCAAAAATATTTAATATTCTTGAGCATATACTCTCTGATCTATCTATGGAGTCCAAATAGTGTTCGAGAACAAGCAGATATGGCTATATCTTCATTAGTTAGATTCAACAAGAATGTATTTTGTGGGATTGGTTCTAATGAGTCCAATGATTAATGCCTTAACAGCAAACGAAAATAGGAAAATGTATTATTCGCACCGCAAGTGCACGGGTCGCGCCAAGTAATTAAGTGATAAATAGAGTATCATTCCCACGAAAATTTGGACTAAATTAATCCCAATCAAACAAAAGACTAAGTGAATTCAATTAATTTGAACCAAGAAAATAATGATGGTTGTTTAAGTGAAGTAAAATAAATCTATTTCTAAAACTAATATAAACAATTGATCTTTTAACTTAAACAATCAAATGAAGTCTAGGATTATTTATTCCTCTTATATTTCTCAACCTTAGATTCGCCCCTCTTATAAATTCTATTAATTAGTACACATGTGCTAATCTAGGGTTCAAAATGTACTTGTAAATGCTCCGTCGAGTAAAGAACAAACGTTTAATTCTATTTAATTGCTCAATCTATTGTTACAATTAATAAAACCTAATTACTAAGTTTCAACCCTAATGTGACTATGCAAAGTCAATAAGTATATCTCTATCTTATCAACAAAATCATCCATTCATCAAACAAACTTCAAATTGTTGCACTATTTTACGCAAGTTCTACACTCAACCTGGTCCTCTCTGAAATGCGTGGCTGTCACCCAAGAGGGGGGGGGGTGAATTGGGTGGTAGAATAAAACTTATAATTTTCTCTTTTTAAAACTTTACTCCTTGTGCTTGATGATAGTGACGATGAATCATCCCAAGCACAAGTGAGTATGTAGTGGTGTGGTGCTTGGTGTGAGATTTAAATAAGCAAAATATGCACAAGCGAATTTATCCTGGTTCGGTCACTCCCAGACCTACATCCAGTCCCCAGGCTCCACCTGAGATTTTCAATCCACTAAACTTCTTGTTTGAACCAGGCACAAGAAGGCCTTTACACTTTAGGTTTTACGAACACGGGTTCACCTAACAACCCACAGGTTTTACAACGGGATCACCTGCAAACCTTACAATCACAAGTTTTACGGGCTAACTTGCAACCTATGGAGATTTAGAACAACCTCTAAATGCTCCCCCTTACAATTGTAAGATAATGATTCTGTTCTTAAGCACAAGCTTTAGAACAACCTCTATCAATTAGAGGATTTAATGATATGTTCACTCTATGAACTGATTTTGATAAACACTTAAGTACAAATGACTCTCTCTAAGAGTAGATGATGTTACTCACTTAAGTACAACTGAATTACTCTCTAAGAGTGTTACAACTTTAGATCTGAGAGTAGAAGATGAGAGGAATGTAGAAGATAATATATCAGATTATGTGCTCTGTTCTTCCAACTCTCTTCTGAATGTAGATGTTCCTTTTTATACTCGGCTTCAAAGGCTTGGGCGGCAGGTTGAATATGTCCGTTTGAATATAGCCGTTAATCCCATGTTACCGTTGAGAAGTACATCTTCATTAATGCTTAGCAGAGTTGACTTGCTTTATCTCTGAAAAGTAGTCCTGACACCTCTGCTCTAACAAATGCATTCTGACTTCTGTGTGTGTGACGTTTACTCTTGTACTCTTGCTGACGGATGGTCATCGTTCATCCGGAAGTGATACTCTTGCTCTGCAAGTGTTAATCTCTGAGTCCCAATGCCAAGAGTCTTTCCATCCGGAAGCTCATTTGCATCCGGAAGTGTGACTAAGTTCTGCACATACTGGTTAGTCCAACATAGCAATATGTATAATCAAATATAGTAAGAACTGTACATGCTGTGGGAAGTCATTTAGTCTAGGATGTATCCGGAAGCACTTCTACATCCGGAAGTAAAACTACTGGATGAAGGATTTTGTTCACTATTACTCACTCTCGCTCAGTGTCCCTCAATCCAACAGTCAGTGCTAGTCACTAAGCTATCGGAAGCACTTTCACTTGACGTTGTAAATTTACTGATGCTTAGGGTTCTATCTCTTCTATCAGCCTGTGTCAGTTTAAATCTATTAGGAAGCAATTCTACTTGACGAGGCTGATTCACTGACGCTTGGGGTTATTCTATTCTATCAGTCTGCGCCAGTCAAAGTCTAACAGGAAGCAACTTCACTTGACGTTGCATTTTCACTGACGCTTGGGGTTATATCTAATTTATCAACCTGCGCCAGTCTAAATCTATCAGGAAGCAATTTCACTTCCGGTTGTAACATAGCTTAGTCTTAAGGTTTTGTGTACCTAAAGCTCATGGACTAAGTTATTTCCCCAGTGATTTACTTGCTGCCGCTGGGGGGTAAATCATTCATCCGCGTGCGCAAGTCCTAATCTATCCGGAAGTAAATCCACATCCGGTTGCACTCTTACTTGGGATCCTATGTTAACATATTGCTCTCTAAGTACTTGGTCTATTCTTTTATGTTTTAGTCTTCATCAAAACTTAAGATTCTAACATTCTCCCCCTTTTTGATGATGACAAACCTAGTTTTATCGATTAAGTTTATAAGGAAGGATTAGCAAAAGAATAAAAGCAATAGATAAGAACAAGTAACTTAGACACATATTACTGATAAACATAAGTTACGAGTCAGAGTAATACAATCAAATAACATATACAAGTAAAGACTGTATACAAATAAATTTCACTATGTATAAATAAAAATATGCATGAAAACAAAACACAAAGAAAAACTTTCTAAGTTAAAAAAAAATGTTTGGATTGGGGGTTCAGGGTTTTTGTTTCTTTTTCTTCTCCCTCTCTTTTTGCCTCTCTTCATTTTCTTTTTGTAGTTCCTCACGCTCACTCTGGTTTATCTGGGCAATGATCTCTTGAAGCTCTTCATCATCTCTTTCCCTTCTGAGCCTCTCTGATTCAAGAGATTCCTCGAATGCCCTTTTTAGGTTCTCCACTTCCTCATATCCAGGGAATCTAGTAGCATCGTCGAAATAGGAGACCTCTCCATTGGGATAGTGAACAGCCCGGATTTTCACGGTCCATACGGGGAAGTTGGGATCCTCCTCAACTTCCTGGGCTTTCCTTTTCCCCTTCCCTTTGCTCTTCCCTTTGCTCTTGCTAATTGGAGGAGTGGACATGGCACTTGCTCTGTCAGCATCGAGGCAGGCCATCTGACCAAAGGATAACTTATCTGTGAATCCATACTTCTCAAATTCCTCAGGAGTCATGTCTTCAATTTCCAATTTGACTTCCTTCAGAATTGGAACCGCTTGGACCACTGGATTTTCTTGCTCAACCTGGGCAGATGAAGTTCCTTGCTCAGGTAGGTCAGATGGAGTCTCTTCCTCAAACTCATCAGATTCAGTGGTGGCAATTATCTTTCTGGCACGCCTTCTGGCAACGGCCTTCTTCCTAGGCTCACTGATTCTGACTGTTGGCTCAGACGAGGAAGGAGGGTCAGATGATTGCTCAAATGAAGAACTCTCAGATGCTTGCCCAGAGGATGCAGGAACAGGCTTGGCTATCACTATGGGAGGATGGTTGGGTCTCTCGAGTCCCCACTTCATCCTGATCTCCTCAACAATTTCTCTACTTGTTTTAGTTTGAGGAGGAGGCTCTGAAGATGACTCAGGTTGTGAGGATTGTTCATTCTGCCCAAACACAACCATCTCCAAATGTGATCCTTGCTCAGCCGTTCTCTTCTGCTGAATGAAACGGATGGCCTCTCCTCTTATGAGGCTTTCTGCACCACTCAGCCTCTGAGATTCAAATGCACGACGCAGGGCGGCCGTGATATCTTCATTAATCCAGAGTGATGGCTGGCTCAGAACATCCCTTGTGGTCATACTTAGGCGAAGAGTAGACATAACATTTCTCCCCCTTTTGTCATCATCAACAAGGGCGAGTGCCAGGGATGGAGTGGATGAGGAGGAGGGTGGAGGTGGCTCAGGGCCAAATTTCTTAGGAGGGGAGAGTGAGAAGGTAGAGGTAGAGGATGTGGGAGAAGATAGGTGTTCTGGAGTTTGAGGAGGGTTGGGGAACCAACCGGGGGTGACAAAGAGACCCTCATAAGGATGAGTGGAGGAGTATTCCTTGTAGTTGGAGGCTGGGGTAAATGGTAAATGGTCATCAGTGAGTGGTTGAAGGCGGGGATACTCGCTGTATGGTTGGCTGAGGGGGTGAATGGCTGTGTCAGATTCTACGGGTCTAGGGCTTGGATGGGTAGGGTTGGAAAAACGGAGTGGGGAGCGTGTAGGAGCGCCAGGTCGTGAGAGAATGGGTGAGGATGAGGAAGGTGAGGATGAGGAGTTTCTAGGAGAATGGCAAGGGGAGTGTTGAGGGGAGTGTTGAGGAGAGTCTTGGGTTTCTTGGTCATGGGTAGGGGAAGGTTGGGATTGGTGGTCATTGTTTGGTGATGGTGGGGTTTGCTGGTCATTTTGTGGTGGTGGTTGAGGTTGTTGAGTGTTAGGAGGAGGAGGAGGAGGAGGGGGAAGTTGAGGGTGATTAGGAGGTGGAGGAGGTGGGTTTTGAGGAGGAGGTGGAGGAGGAGGTGGTAGGTTACCTTGAGGTGGTTGGGGAATTTGTAGGTGTTGGAGAATGAGGTCTAACTTTGCATCCACCCTGGCAAGGTGATTCTCAAGTTGTCCTACTCTGTCCTCGAGCCGCTGGATCCGCTCCCCTTGGTGCTGGAAACCAGCGTCACACTCAGCACGGAGAGGACCCACCAAGGACTCAGGCAATCTGATGAGAAGCTCTTCCTTTACTTCCTCGGCAAAGGCCCTAACAGAGGCTGGCACTCTTGCAACATGGCTTGGCCCAGCATGTGAGTCAACTTCCTGATCTCCTGCTCCAGATGCAGAGGGGGCTGAAGTGCCAGAAGCACTACTGGCTTGTGAGCCTGAGCGAGTGGGCTTAGGAGGCTTGAAGTACCTTATGCCCATCTTCCCAATATTGGTTGCTCCCACAGGCTTACACTTGACATTCTCTTCCTCCACAGCAGATGTAGCCTTGATCAAATGCTTCTCAAGGAGGAAGGCAATGATGGTGGGATAGGGAAGATGACAAGACTTGTCATTGGTCAACCATCTCTGAAGCTCTAAGCAGATCAACTGGCCAGGATTGATAGGTTGTTGTTTGAGAAGTCTGGGGAACCAAGGGTTGTCAATGTTGGCGAACTCATTGAAGTTACCCCCTTTGTGAGTCATCATCCGGGAGTAAACATAGTACAGCAGTCTGTATGAATCAGACATTTTGGACACCTTTTTGTCATCGGTGCCATATAGTGTCACAAGATCCTCCTTGCTGTACTTGGGCGCCTCTGGATATAGCCACTCATTCATGCTTTCATCCGTTATCCCCATTAACTCATTCAGTGTCTTCCACGTGAACCTGAAGGTTCTCCCCCTTACTGTGGCGGAGAAGGAGAGTTTGTGGATTTGCTCTTTCCCATCAACCTTCCTGTACTTGGCCCTGCCAGAGAGGGATTGGCAGAAGACTCGCAAGACGTTGACGTTGTAGTCCTGGTTGATGCCCAGTCAAGGCATATACTTCTCCAAGTAAGGGCGCAGATGGGGAAACCCTAGTTCATCCATCTTGTCCAGATCGATGAACAGGCCATGGTTGAAGATGGGAGTGGATGTCTCAAATTTGGCAGCCACACTCTCCAATGCCCTATCTCTATATACTGTGGGGTCATCTTCTTCAACCCTCTGCCTCTTGGAAGAAGGCTCCTCAGCAAATTGAACCTTCTTCTTCTTTCCTTTTCTCTGAGCATCTCTCTCTTGTTCAGAAATCACTATCTGTTCTACTCGACCAGAAGTTCCAGGCTGACCCTGAACGTTTTCATCCTGCCCTGGTGTTTGCCCAGAAACTTCACGGTGTTCTTGATGTTCTTCATGATGTTCTTCATGGTGCCCAGATTTACCAGAATGCTTGTGACTGGATTTCCCAGATTTCGACTTGTGTTTCTTGGAAGAAGAGGTTTTCTGGGTAACTGGGTTGGATTCATGTGATCCGGCCATTTTTGTATGAATGTTGTGGTAAAAAGAGATGAAATGCAAGAAGTGTGTAAAGTAAAATGAAGAACGCGATGGAGAAGATGAAGAGATTTTTCAGAGAAAATGATGCGAGTGAAAAAGATGCAGTAAAAAGTGAAAATGAAAAATGACATCTATTTATAGGTAAAACTTCTGAGGATAAAATGGTCATGTCTCTTCAGATTCTCACACATTGGGGAACGTAAGATTTTAAGTTGGAACGACACACCTGATGCCACGTGTTGCTTCAATTAGTCAGAGAAGGCACAATGTTTTATAGAGGAAGTTGAAACGCTTTCTGAAGTGATGTGTCCCTTGGTCTGGCACTGATGCTCTCTTGACTTGATCATCCAGTGTCAGCGAGTGAACATCCGGAAGTGGTTTTGCTTCCGGTTGGAGTGGTGCTCTTGATCACATTGAGTTATCATCCAGCGCCAGCAAAAGGGTATCCGGAAGTGATTTTGCTTCCGGTTGGACTCACTTAAGATTTAACATTGGGGGGGACCTGCAAAAACTAAGGATTGGCACTTCGATGCCTAAGTTAGTACAGTTAGCTGGTCTTAGCAATTAAGCACAAATGCTTTTCTGACGTTTAAACTTCATTCGAGTTGTATCAACTCCATGCCACACATCTGTTCTCAGCTCATTTGAGCCAATTAAATTTGGCTTTGCCTTTTTGTACTTCCTCACAGCTTCAACATTAGTGTCAGGAGAAGAAGCAACAATGTTGAGAGTTTTCTTCCTTCTCCATCATCATCCTTGTCGTTGAAGGCCTAAGAGAGTATCAAGAGAGAAATCTTCCATTGATTGATTTAGTATGACTAAGCATCATTTGTATTGATGAATGTCAATTCTTTCTTACCTACAAGATATCAAATAACTCCCTTTTTCTCCTTTCAGTATCCAAACTTGGATCTGACTTGTCAGTTTATAGGAAGTATGTAATTCACATGCACCTAAGGATTATTCACTATGAATATGGCATTGTGAATCAACTATGACTATATGCATATGGTTATACATGGTTTGATAATGATAGTCATGGATATCATGTAGATTATGAACATTGTGATAAACTCTTATAAGGCATATAATGTTCATATACATGATGCTTAATGTAAAATCTCAATATGTCCATCTAACAATTGCATAGGAGATTTTACTATTGCATGCTTCAACCTTAAGTGATCCCTTGCTTACCCAAGAGAATCTTCTATACTTATCTTTGGCCTGAAGCACTTTAGGAGAGACAGAATTTATAGGCTTTCTCCATGTTGGTTGAGTCATCCTCTCTCTCTTGTTCTTCTCAGGATAGTTGAAGGGAACTTTGTGATAGCTTATCCCTGAGACAAAGTCTTTGTTCCTTATGGTAGCGCACTGCTTCTTATGATTGCACCAGGTGGTTGCAGCAGTGACATCACCATGAGTTCTCTTCTTTGAGGAAAGAGGAACTCTTGATCTTTCCTGCACAAGTAAGGTACTGGAAGAGAGTTTTGGTACCCATTTGTACTTGGGTCCTACATGGTTAGCGCTGGACCTTACTTGTCCTTTGGGGATCCATGCATATTTGTTTCTCACATTTAAATTTCTTTTAAAATTGCATGTGTGAGAAATATGACCTGTTCTACCACAATAATAACAGACAATAGGATGATGTTCAGAATAAGATTTCTTGTCATTATTGTGTTGGTCAGTTTTCTTTTCAAAGACACTATGTTTGTTAACTTTTGAAATCTCAGAGTCTTTTGAAAATTCTTCTTTTAAGAATGGAACTTTGGACTCCTTGGTTGTAGAAAGAATAAGTTCCTCAAGTTCCCTATTCCTATTTCTCAAGCCTAGAACTTCTTTTGCAAGTTTACAGAATTCAATATGTAACTCATTATAAATGTCTTGCAATTTAGAAGGTTCAGGTTCAGGTACCTCATTTTCAGTTTCTGAATCTTCTAGGCATGGATTGACACTCTCTTCACTGATGCTAGCTTCCACTACATCACCATCCAGTAGCTCATCAAGGGTGGATTCACAGGGAGCACATAATGAGCTTTGGACAGCCTTAACTTCAAGAAATTGATTAGAAGCATACATAGTATCAAGAATGTTCCAAATATCTATAGCCCTAGAGCAATGTTTAATTTTCTGGTAATCATTGTCAAATAAACTTTTGTGCAAAATTTGCATTGCTCTAAGGTTTAAGTAAAATAAACTTTTCTCCTCTTCTGTCCAATTTACTTTTGGTTTGAAATCAGAGTCCTTTTCAAAGACATCCCACATTTTGAAATCCGTGAATAGTATAAAACTTTTCATCATTCCCTTCCATAAGTAAAAATCAGCATTTTCTAACACGGGTGGGATAGTATGGTCAAAACCTTCAAAACACATTTTGTAACCCAAGTCAGCCTAGGTCTTTGCACTTGAGATCGTTGGATCCTTTAAACAAGTGACCTTGCTCTGATACCAAATTAAATACGTGGCTGTCACCCAAGAGGGGGGGGTGAATTGGGTGGTAGAATAAAACTTATAATTTTCTCTTTTTAAAACTTTACTCCTTGTGCTTGATGATAGTGACGATGAATCATCCCAAGCACAAGTGAGTATGTAGTGGTGTGGTGCTTGGTGTGAGATTTAAATAAGCAAAATATGCACAAGCGAATTTATCCTGGTTCGGTCACTCCCAGACCTACATCCAGTCCCCAGGCTCCACCTGAGATTTTCAATCCACTAAACTTCTTGTTTGAACCAGGCACAAGAAGGCCTTTACACTTTAGGTTTTACGAACACGGGTTCACCTAACAACCCACAGGTTTTACAACGGGATCACCTGCAAACCTTACAATCACAAGTTTTACGGGCTAACTTGCAACCTATGGAGATTTAGAACAACCTCTAAATGCTCCCCCTTACAATTGTAAGATAATGATTCTGTTCTTAAGCACAAGCTTTAGAACAGCCTCTATCAATTAGAGGATTTAATGATATGTTCACTCTATGAACTGATTTTGATAAACACTTAAGTACAAATGACTCTCTCTAAGAGTAGATGATGTTACTCACTTAAGTACAACTGAATTACTCTCTAAGAGTGTTACAACTTTAGATCTGAGAGTAGAAGATGAGAGGAATGTAGAAGATAATATATCAGATTATGTGCTCTGTTCTTCCAACTCTCTTCTGAATGTAGATGTTCCTTTTTATACTCGGCTTCAAAGGCTTGGGCGGCAGGTTGAATATGTCCGTTTGAATATAGTCGTTAATCCCATGTTACCGTTGAGAAGTACATCTTCATTAATGCTTAGCAGAGTTGACTTGCTTTATCTCTGAAAGTAGTCCTGACACCTCTGCTCTGACAAATGCATTCTGACTTCTGTGTGTGTGACGTTTACTCTTGTACTCTTGCTGACGGATGGTCATCGTTCATCCGGAAGTGATACTCTTGCTCTGCAAGTGTTAATCTCTGAGTCCCAATGCCAAGAGTCTTTCCATCCGGAAGCTCATTTGCATCCGGAAGTGTGACTAAGTTCTGCACATACTGGTTAGTCCAACATAGCAATATGTATAATCAAATATAGTAAGAACTGTACATGCTGTGGGAAGTCATTTAGTCTAGGATGTATCCGGAAGCACTTCTACATCCGGAAGTAAAACTACTGGATGAAGGATTTTGTTCACTATTACTCACTCTCGCTCAGTGTCCCTCAATCCAACAGTCAGTGCTAGTCACTAAGCTATCGGAAGCACTTTCACTTGACGTTGTAAATTTACTGATGCTTAGGGTTCTATCTCTTCTATCAGCCTGTGTCAGTTTAAATCTATTAGGAAGCAATTCTACTTGACGAGGCTGATTCACTGACGCTTGGGGTTATTCTATTCTATCAGTCTGCGCCAGTCAAAGTCTAACAGGAAGCAACTTCACTTGACGTTGCATTTTCACTGACGCTTGGGGTTATATCTAATTTATCAACCTGCGCCAGTCTAAATCTATCAGGAAGCAATTTCACTTCCGGTTGTAACATAGCTTAGTCTTAAGGTTTTGTGTACCTAAAGCTCATGGACTAAGTTATTTTCCCAGTGATTTACTTGCTGCCGCTGGGGGGTAAATCATTCATCCGCGTGCGCAAGTCCTAATCTATCCGGAAGTAAATCCACATCCGGTTGCACTCTTACTTGGGATCCTATGTTAACATATTGCTCTCTAAGTACTTGGTCTATTCTTTTATGTTTTAGTCTTCATCAAAACTTAAGATTCTAACACTCTCAAGCATCAACATCTAAATGGTGATCAAACACTTAGAAGCATTAGGTAAAGAGTAAAATAAACACATATGTTATTAATCCTAAAATAAGAGGAAGATTCTAATGTTAATCCATACAAAGATTCAAAATAATCCTAAAATGAGAGTTTAGCTACTCATAAATGGAAGAAAATTACAAATCACAAAAATAGAGGAAATCATAACATGAAGTTCAAGAGGAAAGAGAGGGGAAGAAGAAAAACCAAGGGAATTGAGGTTGAATATCTTCAAAATCTTCAATCTTCACTTGAATCTCCTTCAAAGCCACCAAACCCTAGCTAAGAGCTGCCTCAATGTTTCATTTTAAAAGAATGTCTAGGTCGAAAAAGATCTCTTCAATGTTTCATTTTTCACATTAAATACCTTAAACCCTTCATTTTAACAAAACTGTGCATTTTTGCAATCTGATGACAATTTCGTTCAGGCCACAAATTTTGGCCTAGGTTCTGTGACATTCTGCAACTTGTTTTGCTGGTCTGTGAGAGTATTTTCGCCTAGACCCAAATATTTAGCCCAGGCCTTGTGATGTTCGCAAATCTATTCTTCTTATCCTGGAAGTGATTTCGCCTGGGTTTCAGAATTTAGCCTAGGCTACGTGATCTTCGTGATTAAACCTGGCGGTGATTAAAAATAAATAAACAACAAATTGCATTAGTTTCAGGAACATACTCCCTCCGGTCTTAATAATAAGTCACCAATTGCCTACAATTTTTTGTCCTAAAAATAAGTCATAAAACGGCGCATTAAATGTTTTTTCCCCACTTTACTCATGCTATTAATGGAAATTAAAAATTAAAAATGTGAAACACATCATTTAATAAAGGGTGAAGTGTGGAAAAAGTGGCAAATTTAATTAACATGAACTTACTCATTTCATTTGAAAAATAAGAGACGGAGGTAACTTATAATAAATAGTTGGTAACTTATAATAAGAGACGGAGGGAGTATGACACATTCCTTAGGGAGTATGACACATTCCTTAGGTGAACATATTTCTATCTTTCTTACATTTGACAAAGCTAAAAGCATCCTCCGTATAGGTATCGGTTGGATGCTCCAAATCTTTCCCCTAGCATCTTCAAAATAATCACTTAAACCAAAGTGAACGTTATAACACCTTTCCCGTTCTATATGCTGACTATAATAAATCATATTATGGTGATAGGTACATTAATCAAGCACTTCATAACTATAAGCATCCTAACGCGTGGAGTAACTTTTGGTGGGAATCAAATTTCATGCTCATCAAAAAGATAGGTAATGGATTTCTCATCTTATTCGAACAATCAGATTTATTTCAATGGTCCAAATTCAATTTAATTTTTTAATAGTTTATTTAATTTTTATTTTAATGTTTACAAAAAATTTAAAAGTAAAGTCAATCTTATAATTGTCAATTGTTAAAAAAATAAATTTACCAAATTTGGCTCATCCACATCAAATTTAAAATGGTCCATTTAAATTTAACAATTGTTAAAACTATGTTTTTTTTTTTAAAAAAAATAGTCATTTAAAAACTTTAAATCTGGACAATTTGTAATTAAATTTAAAAACTTAAAATTTTGTATGTACAGCAGAGTTTGTCTCAATAATGGTGTGAATCACTGCATGAGCATTAAATGGGAAGCTGGCAACTCCACATGAATTCTGAACCTTGAGTTAGAACAAAGAGAAATCACACGCGCGCGCGTGAGTGAGACTTGAAAACCTCTCATTTTGGAGAGTAGAAACCTCTCGTTGAGGAGAGCCTTGGATCTTAGAGTTGCGGCGGCGACTCTGCAGACTAATTGCTGTCGTGTGGCGGCGCCTCTCTGGTGGCAAAACGTCTCTAGGGAGTTGTTTCTCTGTGGCCGGTGGCAGCGCTATCGTGGGTTATCGCTAAGCGATTTGGAGAAGTAGTCCTTGTGTGGGGAAGATTAGTGGGGTTTAGGTCACTGCGGTTTAAATCGGAGGCGGCATCAATCTAGTGGACCGTCGCGGGTTGTGGAGGCGTTTCTTCTTTGCTGGTGGATTATAGATCTGTACTAAAGGGGGTCAGCCTGTCTTGCGAAGTAGTTGTCGGTCTTTTTTGACACATCATGGATGAGGAAGCAATGGAGACTTGGGATGATGAAGACCTTTCTAAGTTTGATGTTGATATAACTGTGGGTGAACCATCACAACAACGCGGGGGAGATAAGCTACTAGTGGGTAAGGTGTTTTCTACCCATAAACAGGGCCTAGATGTCTTGAAGGACCTGATTTAGAGGGCATGGAGACCACGAGGCGAGGTGGGGGTAAGTGTAGCAGCTTCTAATATGTATGTGTTCTCATTTGATAATGCTAGAGATATAGATAAAGTGTTAAAGGATAGTCCATGGACAATTAATGGGCACCTTCTGAATGTTCAACGATGGGAACCAGGGAAGAGAATAGATCAGATTGAGATGTCCCAATGTCTCATCTGGGTACAGGTCAGTAGCCTTCCTTGGGACTTTCAGACACGGGAGAATATAGTGAAGATTGGCTCCAAAATCGGCATAGTTAAAGGTTATGAGGATCCTGTACTGCTGAATGGCTGCTATAGAGATTTTGTGAGGATTAGAGTTGAAATAGATGTTACGAAACCTTTGATTACTGAGCTCCGGCTTCTTGCTTCGCAAGGACAAAGGTTCTGGGCTAAGGTAAATTATGAGAAATTGAAAGGCTTCTGCTATAAGTGTGGTGTTATAGGGCATGGCCAGGAGACTTGCGCGGCGCCGGTAAAAATGTCTTTGGCCAAGCCTTCTGAGCGACGTTACTCAAGTACTCTCTATGTAAAGCCTATACAGATTTTGTCTGCGCTGATTGTTCATAATCCGGATGGAGGGGATACTGTTGAGATCAGTATGAGAAGAGAATCGTCATCTAAAACGAGTCGGGGAGGCAGCCAGTCGGATACTACAAAAGTGATGCAAGTGGAAGGAAGGGGATATGGCCCTATGCATCATCCGGTAGATCAGAGGGACTCAACTATTGAGGACAGAATGGAGATTTCGGAATCGATACCAACTTGTGATTCTATTCAGATGAGTGAAGGAGGTAGGGAAGAAGATGAAGTGAATAGCCCTGCTAAGTTGGATGTCCGTTTCAAAAAGCCGGTGGAAAGAGGAGGAAAAAGCTATGAACCGAACACCTCTCCGGGAGAGGGGGGAATAGGAAGTGGATCTTCGAGGGATACAGATACGGGTAGGAATTCAGATGGTAAAGTGAGTACAGTGGCATCGTCAAATTTGGGGGAGGCGGAACAACCCAGGTAGGCTCAGCCAAATGTAAAAGAATGGAACAGGGGAATTCATCAGAGGAATAAGAAGACAGTAAAGGAAAACGAGTCTTGGAAGAGAATGAGGGGCAGCAAGAATTAGGCCTAGCCGGTACCTTGCCTGAAGGAAAGGAGGATGTTCCAACTCCTGGTGCTAAGAGGAAATTGTTTAAGGAGGTGCCAAGTGATCGCGAGGCAAACAAAGAGAAAGAGGAGCAGTATTTTGTGGAGATGCCAAAGGATGAGACTATATCTACTACGGGGGAGTTAACCATTTACTCGGTGTCTCCCCTAGAGAGCGTTCCGGTCCAAGAGATGGTCCAACAGATGGCAGGTATATCCCTCAAAAGAAAGCGTTCAGCAGAAGAAATCTCAACCCCGGAGGTGGCTATAACAAAGAAGGTCCGTTTTGAGGATAACACGGAAGGTAAAGAGAAGGAGAAACAGAAGGCACCTAAGAAAAAATGCCGTACAAGGAGCAAAGAAGGGGGATTGGTGGATGTTCGTGTGGATCTTGCTCAGGAGGGATGGCACCATAGGAAGGTCTCTCTCAAAGAAGAGCAAGTGGTGTTCGGTAGTGATCTGAGGTCTGGTGGTCGTCCTACATCGACCACCGAGGAACCATGAGTCTACTTGGTTGGAACTGTCAGGGTGCTGGGGCGACCTTGACAGGAAGGCACTTAAAGTTCTTATGCAATAAATATAAGCCCCCTCTGGTTTTTCTTTCAGAAATCAGAGCAAATGTACTCAAAGTTGACCGGCTGAGGAGAAGGTTAGGCTACGATTATGCTGAATATGTAGATCCAGTGAACACGGGTGGTGGTTTGGCTTTGTGGTGGAAAGATAATATTGGGATACATGTCATAGCTAAAGAAAAAAATTTCATTCATGTGAAAGTAGACCGAGGGATGGATCCGGTAATGGGTTTTGTGACATTGGTTTATGGCCCGCCAACTGAAGGGGAGCGTAGGACCTGGTGGCCGCGTTTGAAGAGGCTGGATCCTGGGGAAGAAGTGTCATGGCTGTGCTTAGGAGACTTCAATGATCTGCTCTCCAATTCAGAAAAGGCCGGGGGCAGGGTGAGAGCAGAAGCTACGTTCTGGGATTTTCAGGATTTTCTTGAGACATGTAATTTGTGGGATATGGGAGCGAAGGGTTATCAATACACTTGGTCTAACAACCGGGATAGTGATGCACATGTTATGGAACGTCTTGATAGAGCATTATGCAACGCAGCTTGGAGGGAAGCTTGCCCAAGGGCACAGGTATGTACACTGGAACCTTTAGGATCTGATCACACTCCTTTATTGATTCAACCAGTCTATGTTGGTTTTTATAGTCCAAAAGAGTTTAAATTTGAAAGTATGTGGATAGATCATCAGGATTACCATACTTTGATAGAGAATGAGTGGGGGAACATCAGAGAGGGGAATGGGAGGGAAAATCGCATGTTGGTAGTTTGCCTAGAAAAGATGAAACACACCCTAATAAAATGGAGCCAAAAAGAATTTCCAAACAACCAGAAGGAAATCCAGCGCCTTATGGGGGAATTTAAAGAGTGTTGTGTGTTAGGAGGGAATAGGGAGGGATACAATAGAATCCGTGAATTAGAAAGCCAAATAGACATGTTTTGGGAAAGAGAGGAAAAATATTGGTCCCAAAGAGCTAGAGTCAACTGGCTAACTTCTGGGGATGCAAATACTAAGTTTTTTCATAAAACCACCCAGCAACATAGAGCCAGGAATAAAATAGTGCGTATAAAAAATGATGAAGGGGATTGGGTTGAGGAGGTGCAGGGGATAGGAGCTTGTTTTAGCCAGTTTTATAGAAACCTGTTCAGTGCAGGTAGGGAAAGGAGTTTTGAGGATGTTCTTAGCTATATTGACCCTCTAATTACCGAAGCTGATAATCTATTCTTGTTAAGACCGGTAACAGTGGAGGAAATTCGCCAGGCAGCTCATGAGCTTGGTGGGTTTAAGGCCCCTGGCCCGGACGGTTTCTCAGGTATTTTTTTACCAAACATCATGGGATGTAGTTGGTTTTTCAGTAGTGCATATGGTCCTGGATTTTTTTGCTGGCCACCTTAATATGGCCGGTTTGAATCAGACCAATTTAGTATTCCTTCCCAAGGTGGAAATAGCGGAGACGGTGGGCCAATTTAGACCAATCAGCTTGTGCAATTTTTGTTATAAGATCATCTCAAAAATCTTAGCCACTAGAATGAAATCTGTTCTCCCTAAACTCATCTCTGAACAGCAGCGTGCTTTTGTCCCTGGTAGACATATCCAAGATAATATCTTTATTGTGCATGAGGCCTTTCATTACCTAAAGAGAGAAAAAAACAAGAGAGAAGTAGCTATTAAGATTGACATGAATAAAGCCTATGATAGGGTAGAATGGGACTTTCTGGAGGCTCTAATGAAACGTATCGGGTTTGATAATAAGTGGGTGACATATGTGATGAATTGCGTCCAGTCAGTCTCTTTTAATGTTAAATTGGAAGGTAAGAATGTGGACTCTTTTACACCAGGGAGGGGTTTGAGACAAGGTGACCCTATCTCTCCTTATCTTTTCATCTTAGTGACTGATGTTTTGTCTTGTATGATCAATGAGCATGTTAGACGAGGGGATCTTAGAGGAATAAGAATGGCCCGCCAATGTCCTGAACTCACACACTGTTTTTTTGCTGATGACTCACTTTTCTTTGTCCAAGCAACACCTCAGGATTGTTTACTGCTTAAAACCTTATGGGAGTCTTACTGTCAAGCTTCTGGCCAGAGAATTAACTATGAGAAATCTAGTATATTTATGACTAGTGCCCTTTCAAGGGAAGAACAAGAACACCTAGCTCTGCTTTTTGACATCTCTTGTAATGTGGCACCGGGTAATTATCTTGGTTTACCAGTATTGTGGGGGAAGGCCAAAACTGAGGCGCTTGCTTTTGTTAGAGATAGGGTTCGGAATAAAGTGCAGGGATGGAATAAACGTTTCTTGTCTCAGGCGGGAAAGGAAATTTTGATAAAAGCAGTCGCTAATGCTGTCCCGGTATATTCTGATAAGCGTGGCTGTCACCCAAGAGGGGGGTGAATTGGGTGACAGAATAAAACTTTTAAATCCTCTTTTCGAAAGACTGCTTGTGCTTGGTGATAATATTGCGAAGTAGTGGTATGCACAAGTCAGTATGTTATGTGATGCAAAATGGAATGTTTGAATGTAAATTTATGCACACTTAAATTTATCCTGGTTCGGTCACCCAGACCTACATCCAGTCCCCAGGCTCCACCTGAGATTTTCAATCCACTATTCTTGTTTAAACCGGGCACAAGAGAAGCCTTTACACTTTAGGTTTTACGAGCACGGGTTCACCTAACAACCCACAGGTTTTACAACGGGTTCACCTGCAAACCTTACAAACGCAAGTTTTACGGGCTAACTTGCAACCTATGGAGATTTAGAAAACTTCTAAATGCTCCCCCTTACAAAATGTAAGATTACAATTATGTTCACTCTATGAACTGATTGTGCTAAACACTTAAGCTCAAGACTAACTCTTTCTAAGAGTGGATGATGTTACTCACTTAAGTACAATAGAATCACTCTCTGAAAAATATCACAAATCTGGATCTGAGAGTAGTAGAAGATGTGTAGAATGAAGAGTATGATATATCAGATACTTTGCTCTGTTCTCTCTTTTTCTTCCATCTTCTTCTCTTCTAAATGAATGTCTCTTTTATACTCGGCTTCATAGGCTTTTGTGGCAGGTTGAATATGAACGTTTGAATAAAGCCGTTAATCCTATGTTACTGTTGAGAAGTACATCTTCATTAATGCTTAGCAGGGTTGACTTGCTTTATCTCTGAAAAGTAGTCCTGACACCTCTGCTCTGACAAAAGCATTCTGACTTCTGAGTATGTGATGTTTACTCTTGTACTCTTGCTGACGGATGATCATCATTCATCCGCAAGTGGTAATCTTGCTCCGCAAGTGTTAAGCTCTGAGTCTCAATGTCAAGAGTCTTTCCATCCGGAAGCTCATTTGCATCCGGAAGCGTGACCATGTTCTGCACATACTGGTTAGTCCAACATAGCAATATATATATAAGAATTATACATGCTGTGAGAAGCTTGTTTGCTATGGGGAGTAGTTTACTTAGACTGTGTTCTGATTTGGTCTATGGTGTATCCGGAAGCATTCGTACATCCGGAAGTAAAACCATTGGATGAAGGGTTTTTGTTCACTATAACTCACTCTCGCTTAGTGTATTTCATTCCAACACTCAGCGCTAGTCACTGAGCTATCGGAAGCATATTTACTTGATGAGGTAAACGTACTGACGCTTGGGGTGAAATCTATTCTATCAGTCTGCGTCAGTCAAGATCTAACAGGAAGCAACTTCACTTGATGTTGCATTTCCACTGACGCTCGGGGTTATATCTAGTTTATCAATCTGCGCCAGTCTAAGTCTTATAGGAAGTGCTTCCACTTGGTGAAGTAGACTCACTGACGCTTGGGGTAATATCTATTTTGTCGCTCTGCGCCAGTCTAAGTTTAACAGGAAGCAAACTCACTTCCGATTGAGTCATAGCTTAGTCTTAAGGTTTGTGTACCTAATGTTCATGGACTAAGTTAAATCCCCAGTGATTTACTTGCTGACGCTGGGGGATGAAAACATTCATCCGCATGCGCAAGTCCTAATCTATCCGGAAGTGAATCCTCATCCGGAAGCACTCTTACTTGGGATCCTATGTTATCCTATTGCTTCCTAGGCACTTGGTCTAATCCTCTACATTTTAGTCTTCATCAAAACTTAAGATTCTAACATTCTCCCCCTTTTTGATGATGACAAACCTAGTTTTATCGATTAAGTTCCTAAGGAAGGATTAGCAAAAGAATAAAAGCAATGGATAAGAACAAGTAACTCAGACAAATATTATTGACAAGCAGAGGTTACAAGTCAGAGTTATATAATCAAATAACATGTACAAGTAAAGAATGTATATAAATAAATTTCACTAAATGAAAATATGCATGAAAAACAAAATCAACAAAACTATTTGGATTAGGGATTAGAGTTTGTGTCTCTTTTTCTTTTCCCTCTCTTTCTGCCTCTCTTCATTTTCCTCACGCTCACTCTGGTTTATCTGGGCAATGATCTCTTGAAGCTCTTTTTCCTCTTTTTCCCTTCTGAGCCTTTCTGATTCAATGGACTCCTCGTATGCCCTTTTCATGTTCTCCACTTCTTCATACCCAGGGAAACCTGTAGCATCGTCGAAGTAGGAGACCTCTCCATTGGGATAGTGTACAGCCCGGATTCTCACATTCCATGCAGAGAAGTTGGGATCCTCCTCAACTTCCTGGGCTTTCCTGTTCCCTTTCCCTTTGCTCTTCCCTTTGCTCTTGTTAATTGGAGGAGTGGGCATGGCACTTGCTCTTTCAGCATCGAGGCAAGCCATCTGACCAAAGGATAATTTGTCAGTGAATCCAAACCTCTCAAATTCATCAGGAGTCATGTCTTCAATTTCCAATTTGACCTCCTTCAGAATTGGAACTGCTTGAACCACTGGATTTTCTTGCTCAACCTGGGCAGATGATGTTCCTTGCTCAGGTGGGTCAGATAAAGTCTCTTCCTCAGACTCATCAGATTCAGTGGTGGCAACGAACTTCCTGGCACGTTTCCTAGCAACGGCCTTCTTTCTGGGTGCACTGAATCTGGCTGCTGGCTCAGACGAGGGAGGAGGATCAGAAGATTGCTCAGATGAAGGGACCTCAGACTCTTGCTCAGAGAGTGTAGGAACAGGCTTGGCTATCACAATGGGAGGATGGTTGGGTTTTTCGAGTCCCCACTTCATCCTGATCTCCTCAACAATTTCTCTACTTGTTTTAGTTGGAGGAGGCTCTGATGATGACTCAGGTTGTGAAGATTGTTCATTCTGCCCATACACAACCATATCCCATTGGGGTCCTTGCTTAGCCGCTCTCTTCTGCTTCATGAAACAGATGGCCTCTCCTCTTATAAGGCTCTCTGCACCACTCAGCCTCTGAGACTCATATGCACGACGCAGGGCGGCCGTGACATCTTCATCAATCCAGAGTGATGGCTGGCTGAGGGCATCCCTTGTGGCCATACTTAGGAGAAGAGTAGACATAATATTTCTCCCCCTTTTGTCATCATCAACAGGGGTGAGTGCCAGGGATGGAGTGGATGTGGAGGAGGATGGAGGTGGTTCAGGGCCAAATTTCTTGGGAGGGGAGGGTGAGAGGGTAGAGGTAGAGGATGTGGGAGAAGATAGGTGTTCAGGGGTTTGAGGAGGGTCTGGGAAGCAACTGGAGGTGACAAAGAGATCCGTATAAGGATGAGTGGAGGAGTATTCTTTGTAGTTGGCGGAGTCAGGGGTAAAGGGTAAATGGTCATCGGAGAGTGGTTGAAGGCGGGGATACTCGCCGTATGGTTGGCTGAGGGGGTGAATGGCTGTTTCAGATCCTATGGGTCTAGGGCTTGGATGGGTAGGGTTGGAGAAGCGGAGTGGAGAGCGTGTAGGGGCACCTGGTCGTGTGGGAATGGGCGAGGATGAGGATGAGGAAGGTGAGGATGAGAAGTTTCTGGGAGAATGGCGTGGAGAGTTGTGAGGTGAGTCTTGGGTTTGGTGGTCATGAGTGGGTGAAGGTTGGGATTGTTGGTCATTGTTGGGTGATGGTGGGGCTTGTTGGTCATTTTGTGGTGGAGGCTGAGGTTGTTGAGTGTTGGGCGGAGGAGGAGGTGGTAGTTGAGGGTGATTAGGAGGGTTTTGAGGAGGAGGAGGAGGGTTTTGAGGAGGAGGAGGAGGTGGTAAGTTACCTTGTGATGAAGGTTGGGGAATTTGGAGGTGCTGGAGAATGAGGTCTAATTTTGCATCCATCCTGGCAAGGTGATTCTCGAGTTGTCCTACTCTGTCCTCGAGTTGTCCTACTCTGTCCTCGAGCCGTTGGAAACCAGCTTCACCCTCAGCACGGAGAGGACCTACCAAGGACTCAGGCAATCTGAGGAGAAGTTCTTCCTTTACTTCTTCGGCAACAGCCCTAACAGAGGCTGGCACTCTCGCAATACGACTTGGCCCAGCGTGTGAGTCAACTTCCTGATCCCCTGCTCCAGATGCAGAGGGGGCTGAAGTCCCAGAAGCACTACTGGCTTGTGAGCGTGAGCGAGTGGGCTTAGGAGGCTTGAAATATTTGATCCCCATCCTAGCCATATTGGTTGCTCCTACAGGCTTACACTTGACATTTTCTTCTTCCACAGCAGATGTAGCCCTAATCAGATGTTTCTCGAGGAAGGCAATGATGGTGGGATAGGGAAGATAACCTGACTTGTCATTGCTTAACCAGCGCTGAAGCTCTAGGCATATCAACTGCCCAGGGTTGAAAGGCTTGCGCGAGAGGAGTCTAGGGAACCAAGGGTTGTCCAGCAGTGTGAACTCGTTGAAGTTGCCTCCCTTATGAGTCATTATTCGGGAGTAGACGTAGTACAAGAGCCTGTTAGAATCAGACATCTTGGACACCTTCTTGCTATTGGTGCCATACAACTCCTCGAGTTCCTCCTTGCTGTACTTGTGAGACTCAGGGTAGATCCATTCATTCATATCCTCTTCTGTGATTCCCATCATCTCATTCAAGGTTCTCCAAGTGAACCTGAAGGTTCTTCCTCTTACAGTGGCAGTGAAGGAGAGTTTGTGGACTTGCTCTTTCCCATCCACCTTCCTGTACTTAGCTCTGCCAGAGAGGGATTGGCAAAAGACTCGCAGGACGTTGACGTTGTAGTCCTGGTTGATGCCCAGCCAAGGCATATACTTTTCCAAGTAAGGGCGCAGATGAGCAAACCCTAGTTCATCCAACTTGTCCAGATTGATGAACAGGCCATGGTTGAAGATGGGAATGGATGTCTCAAATTTGGCGGATACACTCTCCAATGCCCCATCTCTATAAACTGTGGGATCATCTTCTTCCTCAACCCTCTGCCTCTTGGAGGAAGGCTCCTCAGAGAATTGAACCTTCTTCTTCTTTCCCTTTCTCTGAGCATCCCTCTCTTGTTCAGAACCCACTACCTGTTCCACTCTACCAGAAGTTCCAGGCTGACCCTGAACGTTTTCATCCTGTCCCTGTGATTGCCCAGAACTTTCATGGCGTTCATGATGTTCTTCATGATGTTCTTCATGGTGCCCAGATTTACCAGAATGCTTGTGAGTGGATTTCCCAGATTTCGACTTGTGTTTCTTGGAAGAAGAGGTTTTCTGGGTGACTGGGTTGGATTCATGAGATCCGGCCATTTTTATATGAATGTTGTAGTAATAAAAAGGATGAAATGCGAGAGGTGTGTAAAGGAAAAATGAGGAACACAATGGAGAAAATGAAACGACTTTTCAGAGAAAATGTGCGAGTGAAAAGATGCAGTAAAAAGTGAAAATGGAAAATGACTTCTATTTATAGGTAAAACTTCTGAGGATAGAATGGGCATAGTCTTTCAAATTTTCACACATTGGGTAACGTAAGTTTTTAAGTTGGAACGACACACCTGATGACACGTGTTGCTTCAGAGAAGGCACAACGTTTCATAGAGGAAGTTGAAACGTTTTCTGAAGTGATGTGTCCCTTGGTCTGGCACTGGCGCTCTTGATCAAATTGAATTATCATCCAGCGCCAGCAAAGGAGTATCCGGAAGTGATTTTGCTTCCGGTTGGACAGGCGCTCCTGGTTGCCTTGAGTAGTCATTCAGCGTCAGCACGAGAGCATCCGGAAGTAGTTTTGCTTCCGATTGTACTTACTTAAGATTTAACATTGAGGGACCCAAGGAGATCTTTTATACTTATCCTTGGCCTGAAGCACTTTCTTAGGAGAGACAGGATTCGCAGGTTTTCTCCATGTGAGTTGAGACATCCTCTCTCGCTTGTCCTTCTCAGGATAGTTGAATGGAACTCTGTGATAGCTTATCCCTGAGACAAGGTCTTTGTTCCTTGTGGTAGCGCACTGCTTCTTATGATTGAACCAGGTAGTTGCAGCAGTGACATCACCACGAGTTCTCTTCTTTGTGACAAGAGGAACTCTTGATCTTTCCTGCACAAGTAAGGCACTAGAAGGGAGTTTTGGTACCCATTTGTACTTGGGTCCTACATAGTTAGCGCTGGACCTTACTTGTCCTTTGGGGATCCATATATATTTATTCCTCACATTTAAATTTCTCTTAAAATTGCATGTGTGAGAAATGTGACCAGTTTTACCACAATAATGACAGATAATGGGATGATGTTCAGAATCAGATTTCTTATCACTATTATGGTAGTCAGTTTTCTTTTCAAAGACTCTATGTTTATTAACTTTTGAAATCTCAGGGTCTTTTGAAAAATCTTCTTTTATGAGTGGGACTTTGGACTCCTTGGTTGTAGAAGAAGGAATAAGTTCCTCAAGTTCCCTATTCCTTTTTCTTAAGCCTAGAACTTCTTTTGCAAGTTTACAGAATTCATTATGTAGCTCATTATACATATCTTGCAATTCAGAAGTTTCAAGTTTAGGTACCTCATTTTCTTCAGCTTCTGAATCTTCTAGGCGGAGATCCACACTCTCTTTGCTGATACTAGTTTCTACTACATCACCATCCAGTAGCTCATCAAGGGTGGATTCACAGGGAGCACATAGTGAGCTTTGGACAGCCTTAACTTCAAGAAATTGATTAGAAGCATACATAGTATCAAGAGTGTTCCAAATATCTATAGCCCTAGAGCAATGTTTAATTTTCTGGTAATCATTGTCAGATAAACTTTTGTGCAAAATTTGCATTGCTCTAAGGTTTAAGTAAAATAAGCTTTTGTCCTCTTCTGTCCAATTTATTTTTGGTTTAAAATCAGAGTCCTTTTCAAAGACATCCCACATTTTGAAATCAGTGGATAGTATAAAACTTTTCATCCTTCCCTTCCATAAGAAAAAATCAGCATTTTCTAACACAGGTGGGATAGTATGATCAAAACCTTCAAAACACATTTTGTAACCCAAGTCAGCCTAGGTCTTTGCACTTGAGATCGTTAGATCCTTTAAACAAGTAACCTGGCTCTGATACCAAATGATAAGCGTGGCTGTCACCCAAGAGGGGGGGTGAATTGGGTGACAGAATAAAACTTTTAAATCCTCTTTTCGAAAGACTGCTTGTGCTTGGTGATAATATTGCGAAGTAGTGGTATGCACAAGTCAGTATGTTATGTGATGCAAAATGGAATGTTTGAATGTAAATTTATGCACACTTAAATTTATCCTGGTTCGGTCACCCAGACCTACATCCAGTCCCCAGGCTCCACCTGAGATTTTCAATCCACTATTCTTGTTTAAACCGGGCACAAGAGAAGCCTTTACACTTTAGGTTTTACGAGCACGGGTTCACCTAACAACCCACAGGTTTTACAACGGGTTCACCTGCAAACCTTACAAACGCAAGTTTTACGGGCTAACTTGCAACCTATGGAGATTTAGAAAACTTCTAAATGCTCCCCCTTACAAAATGTAAGATTACAATTATGTTCACTCTATGAACTGATTGTGCTAAACACTTAAGCTCAAGACTAACTCTTTCTAAGAGTGGATGATGTTACTCACTTAAGTACAATAGAATCACTCTCTGAAAAATATCACAAATCTGGATCTGAGAGTAGTAGAAGATGTGTAGAATGAAGAGTATGATATATCAGATACTTTGCTCTGTTCTCTCTTTTTCTTCCATCTTCTTCTCTTCTAAATGAATGTCTCTTTTATACTCGGCTTCATAGGCTTTTGTGGCAGGTTGAATATGAACGTTTGAATAAAGCCGTTAATCCTATGTTACTGTTGAGAAGTACATCTTCATTAATGCTTAGCAGGGTTGACTTGCTTTATCTCTGAAAAGTAGTCCTGACACCTCTGCTCTGACAAAAGCATTCTGACTTCTGAGTATGTGATGTTTACTCTTGTACTCTTGCTGACGGATGATCATCATTCATCCGCAAGTGGTAATCTTGCTCCGCAAGTGTTAAGCTCTGAGTCCCAATGTCAAGAGTCTTTCCATCCGGAAGCTCATTTGCATCCGGAAGCGTGACCATGTTCTGCACATACTGGTTAGTCCAACATAGCAATATATATATAAGAATTATACATGCTGTGAGAAGCTTGTTTGCTATGGGGAGTAGTTTACTTAGACTGTGTTCTGATTTGGTCTATGGTGTATCCGGAAGCATTCGTACATCCGGAAGTAAAACCATTGGATGAAGGGTTTTTGTTCACTATAACTCACTCTCGCTTAGTGTATTTCATTCCAACACTCAGCGCTAGTCACTGAGCTATCGGAAGCATAATTACTTGATGAGGTAAACGTACTGACGCTTGGGGTGAAATCTATTCTATCAGTCTGCGTCAGTCAAGATCTAACAGGAAGCAACTTCACTTGATGTTGCATTTCCACTGACGCTCGGGGTTATATCTAGTTTATCAATCTGCGCCAGTCTAAGTCTTATAGGAAGTGCTTCCACTTGGTGAAGTAGACTCACTGACGCTTGGGGTAATATCTATTTTGTCGCTCTGCGCCAGTCTAAGTTTAACAGGAAGCAAACTCACTTCCGATTGAGTCATAGCTTAGTCTTAAGGTTTGTGTACCTAATGTTCATGGACTAAGTTAAATCCCCAGTGATTTACTTGCTGACGCTGGGGGATGAAAACATTCATCCGCATGCGCAAGTCCTAATCTATCCGGAAGTGAATCCTCATCCGGAAGCACTCTTACTTGGGATCCTATGTTATCCTATTGCTTCCTAGGCACTTGGTCTAATCCTCTACATTTTAGTCTTCATCAAAACTTAAGATTCTAACATATTCTATGTCTTGTTTCTTATATCCTAAAACCACCTGTGATCAATTGAACCAGATTTTGGCTCGGTTTTGGTGGGGGCAGAAGGAAGAGGGTAATAAAATCCACTGGAAAGCTTGGGATAAAATAGCTATAGGGAAAGATGAAGGGGGCCTAGGATTTCGTGATTTCCAAAACTTTAATCAGGCTCTCTTATGTAAGCAATGCTGCGCATTATCACTGAACCATCGGCCTGGTGGGTCCGGATGCTAAAGGGACTGTATTTCCCCAAATGTTCCTTTATGAAGGCCAAAAAAGGTGGTAGAGCTTCTTGGGCTTGGAGTAGTCTTTTGGAAGGAAGAAAATGTCTCGGGGGATCTCTTTTCTGGGAAATAGGGAATGGTACAAGTGTCCACCTGTGGACAGATCCTTGGATTCCTAATATTGCTGGTAATTGTCTTCCCATCTCTTTGTTAAGTCGCGCGAACCAGAATCAAAAAGTGGCGGAGGTGATTAGGGAGAATCGGTGGTGCCTAGATGAGTTATCAATTAGCCCTGAAATCACCCAAAGCATTTTATCTATCCCATTAGGTCTAGCGAATAGACGAGATAGGGTCCACTGGACTAGGAGTAATAATGGGATATATTCTGTGAAGCTTGGGTATCGTTTTCTCCAGGATCAAAGTAGGCGAACCCTTGTGAGGCCTCCCAGTACCTCGACTATCCCTAGCTCGGACTTGTGGGGAAGTTTATGGAAACAAAAAGCTCAACCGAAAGTGAAACATTTCCTTTGGCGAGTTTGTGCAGGTTCCCTTCCCACGATGGAAGCTTTGCACAAAAGAAAATGCTGCCCAGTTCCAATTTGTCAAAGATGTAACAATGGCATTGAAACCTTGGAACATATGTTGTTGCTGTGCGCACCAGTTAAGCGATTATGGTTTGCTTGTCCTTTAGCTATTAGAATTTCAAAGGAAGGAGTTAGGACTATTGAAGAATGGTTACTTGACATATGGAACAACTCTAATCATGATATGTTCATCCAAACTATAGTTGATAATATGTTGTGGTATATCTGGAAAAGTAGATGCTCTGAATTATATGAACATAAACCCTTTGATGCGCAGTGGATTCTTGACTCTGCTCTAGCAGGCTCTCAGGCTCTATGGCAAGCTAATAGCTGGCCCGTAGAGGCAAGGGGTCATGCTAGGACTGAGCCGGCTACCACTCACTGGGTCCCTCCTCGTTTAGGTTTTCTTAAACTTAATGTCGATGGCTCTTTTGATAAGCAAACTAATACAGGGGCATTTGGTTATGTTTTGCGTGATCATGCAGGATCTATTCTTATGCATAAAGGCGCGAAAATTGCAGCAAGCTCAGCATTTGAGTGTGAGGCGGTGGCATTAGTGGAAGCTCTCAAGGATATGCAGGCAAGCTCTTTTGTTGACGTGGAGGTGGAGTCTGATTGCCAGGAGTTAGTAAAGGCGGTACGGGATGGCCAGACGTGCCCTTTCTGGCAGGCTAGGAAGTGGGTGGAGGAAGCTTCTATGCAACTTCAGTCTTCTCTTTTTTCTTTCGCCCATATTCCTAGGTCTTGTAATTTGGCGGCGGACTGGGTTGCCAAATCAGCTGCAAAGGGGTTGCTCTGGGGATCCAATACTGTGGCGCCCCCAACCCCTCTTTATCTTATTTGTGTTCAAGATTTTAATGCTGGCTCAGGATGCTCTGTGAGAGAGGGCATCGACTGAAACTTTGCCATGTTGTTGTTCTGTTTTTTTCTTGTAAACTGTGGTTTTTCTCAGTTGCAATGAAAGTATTTTCCTTTGTCCAAAAAAAAAGAGTTAGACACATCATGTAGTGTTGTTGTTTTCTATGTTTTTTTAACCATATCAGCGGGTGCGGATTGCCTCAACGGCCTACGTCCTAGCGGCCCTTTGCGGCAAGATCTCTACCCTTTAAAATCAATCCAACAGCTCAAAGTGTGCCACATCACCATGCAATTGAAAATAAAAACAAGTTTAATATAATTATAGTAGGAAAAAAGATAGATAAAGACTTCAGAATGCTCAAAAGGACAAATAAGGTGCATAAATTCTCAAAAGGATAAGGAAGGTCACAGACACCTGATTGACATTAACAAAGGTCATAGACCTTTTCTGTCCTTTTGGGAATTTAAGCACCTTATTTGTCCTTTTGGACATTCGGAAGTTTTTATCTGTCTTTTTCCATTATAGTATATAATTAATGAAAAACTTTGAAACATTTTCCAAAATCTTATAAAATGAAAATTTTCTACTATATAAACCTATATCATTTTAATAAAAAGATTTATAAGAGATACAGAGTAATGCAGATAATTATAAAATATAAAAGACTTTGTCTCAAAATATTTATATACAATTTTTTATAGTTATCTTGGATTGATTTTAAAGGGTGGAGATCTTGCCACAGAGGGCCGCTGGGATAATCGCATCCCCATATCAGCCCACCTTTTTTTTATCAGAACAGTTTCATTTATAGAGGTGGGTATGATTTCTGTTTTGGGCCTATATGCTGTTAGGGCTTATTGTTTTGTTTTTTGGTTGTTTCTGGTTTGAACTTGTATCGCCTGGCAATCTTTTTCTTCTGTTTTGTTTTTTTCATTCAATTTTGGACTCTATACGTTTTATAAACTATTTAAGAAAACCTTTAACAGTTTAATAAATCCATTCAGTTAATTTTTTTCTATTTATTGTATGCATCAATATTTTTATTGCTCAAATCTAAGAAATATAAGTTTCAGCTATTTTAACATATTCCTTGATTCCTTGATAAGAGATGGCGAGTCTGCATGTGGTGGGGTGATCCGTGATCATAATGGTCATTTTTTTTGTTGGTTTTAAGTTTAATATTGGAAAAGCAAATGATCGTAATGCAGATTTACGCCGACGAATTTTATTGAGATTGAATAGAGCATGGAAAATGCAGTTAAGAAGAGTGGTGATTAAACTAATTGTTGGGATGAGGATCATGTACAATTTTATCGGAGATTTTGCTTTGTATCCAACTGAATTGGTCAGTGAGCATTGAATGATGTAGTAGGGAAGTATGAGTTTTCTTTATCATAGCCCTTCATCTCATCTAATGGTCATAATGTCTCACTTATCCCACAACGCATTTCTCCTTCGATACACACAATTCCACCATCTTCTCTCTCACCATTCTCAGATTATTAAGAATGTCTCAATTATTTATTTTCCCCTTTATTATCTTATCAACCATTAATCTCTTCCCCATGATTTTCTCATTATCAACCATCATTTTTGTAAACAACCTATTATTTCTTTAAACAACATCTCTTACATGAATCAACCGAAAAATGTATTGTTGTTAAATAGGTTGACAAAAACGATGAGTTGACAATGAAAAAATCATTGGGGAGAGATTAATGGTTGATAAGATAATAGGGGGGCGATTTATAATTTCCTATGAAAAAATGAAGAAATAATAAAATAAGCAATTTTTATGAGTTTTCTTTATCGGAAAATGGAGAAAGTATGAGTTTTCTTTATAGGAAAAAGAAATAGTGGGATGATTTAGTATTGGGGTTATTCAATCCCATTTTTGGTTGTTATATCAGTCTCTCAAATTCTGATTAAATATTGTTAATATTTAGAGTTCGAATACTGTAAGTTGATATATACTCCCTCTGTTCCTAAATATAAGATCACTTTGAGGAAGTGGATAAGTTCCTAAATATAAGACCACTTTCTATTTTGTTTCAATTTTGGTCCAAATTACCCCTATACTTCTTAGCTCTCTCACTTCTCTCTCAAATCCCTATTTGTCTTTTAAATTTAAGTGAGGGGTATTTTGGGAATATCATGTAAACCTAATTCATTGGAAAGCCTTCCTTAATCTCTCCAAATTAGTTAAAGTGATCTTATATTTAGGAACGGAGGGAGTATTTGATATTGGCATTCCTCATTGAGTGAAATAGAATGACATAATAGTTTTTAAATAGCATATATGCTAGAATAAAAAAAACATATATGTATTTTTAATGGTATTGTTGTCTGTAGGTAGACACTACCGATACTACTCTCTCCGGTCCGCTATACAAGAGCCCACAGTTTGAATAATTTTGTCCTAAAATATAATGACTCATTTCACATTCTCTCCTCATTCAATGAATTTTTTCTACTTTACCCCTAACTCTCTTTCATATTTATTAATATTTATATTTATTTCTCTCTTAAAAATGTCATATAATAAATATGAGTAATATTGGAAAAAAAGCATTAAATTCACACATCCAACTAACTTGTACATATTATTGGGGCATATTAGATCAGACTCGCATTCTTTATTGAATAACATGTGATTTTTTAAAAAACATCAACCTTGGTCAACGTGTAGTTTTAATTTAATTTAATTTAATTAAGGATAGAATTCCCTTTTAGAATGTAAATAGGCAATTTTCTATTGGCATTCCAAAAATATATTTTATTTTGTTTTTATTTAAAAATTTTCAATAACACTGGAGAAAATTTTTCTTTGACATACCCACATACAATATCTCTCCAACCGTAGTTTTACATGAACAATTTTTATAAAAGTTAAAGTGGAGATAGACCACTTTCAAATATTGAAGATACATGCTCTTTCATCTTCTTATCTTATTTTTATGCTTTTTGCTATGGACAATGATTAACTTCCATAAGAAGCGAAAACTAATCTTTCATTTCATCTCTACATATGGCTTTGTCTAGAAACATTAGTCATATTTTAAAGACATTATTAATGGATTATACTCCCTCCAGTCCTAAATATAAGACCTAATTGACTTTTTTGAAAAATCATTAAAAAAGGCAAAATAAGTTAATTATAAATTGATTCACCTAATTTTTTCCCTTAAACTAATTTATTTAACTTATAAACTAATAGATAATCTAAAAATATATCAAATATGTCATGATTTAATAGACTATTTTGCAACCTTAACCTCTCCAGAAAAAAGTTATCTAGGTCCTATATTTAGGACTGGAGGTAGTATTAATTATCATGTGATATTTAATTCATTAGAATGATTGATAACTTGTACAGTACTCCCTCTGGTCCCTAATATAAAAGCTAGCCGCCAAAAAAACATTTCTGAAGAAAACATGTGAATGTTAGTTGCGTGTCTTGAGTTAATGCTTCTTTTCCAATATTTCCCATATTTATTATGATACTTTTAAGAGAGAAAAATACATAAGGATTAATAAATATGAAAAAGATATAGGGGCAAAGTAGGAAAAAACTCATTAAATGAGGAGAAAGTGTGAGATGAACTCTTATATTAGGGACCAAAACCATTCAAATTTTGGGCTCTTATATTAGGACTGGAGGAGTAATAATTAAGAATTTAATTACAGTGGGTACAGATTCTACGTGATGTTCTGCTTCAACAATAATCATATTGAATATGGATCTTATAAATAAAAAAGAATTGTAGATGATAATAATAATTAAGAATTAAGTCCCTATTTATTTAACTTAATAGTAGATGCTTTAATCGAGAATATCAGAGATGAGGTTCCTTGGTTTATGATTTTTGTTGATGATATAATACTTTTAGCGGAATCAAAAGATGAGATTAATTTTAAATTAGATATATGGAGAAGCATTTTAAAGTCGAAGGGTATAAGCCTAAGTAAGAGTAAGACATACTATATACATTGCAATTTTGCAAACACACAATTTAGAGACGATTTAGATGTTAAACTAGGAGATCATACAATCCATCAAGTGACGAAGTTTAAATATTTTAAATCTATGAACGACAAGATGGTGAAATTAATGATAATGTCAATCATATAATCCAAGATGAGTGGTGTAAATGGAGGAAAACTATTTACAATAGAAAAGTATTTCATAAGGTAAAAAGAAAGTTGTATCTCACTGCTATAAGACCAGCCGTATTATATTGTAGTGAATGTTGACCTGTGAAGGGACAACATGAACATAAATTGGAGCAGCTGAAATGAAGATGTTGAAACGAATGTGTGATCATAAAAAAAGATAAAATTCAGAATGTTCATACACGAGAACGAGTTAGGATGGGTTCCATTATGAGAAATCAGTATAAAATCGTTTGAGATAGAATTTGGATATGTCCAAATAAAGAAGATCAATAGATGATCCTGTGAGGAAAGTTGATCAAATAACTCAGAGTTCAATTAAAAGAGGAAGAGGAATACCAAGACGAACTCTCGGGGAACTTATAAAATGTGACCTATTGATGAATAATTTACCCAAAGAGTTAGTAAATGATAGTGCACAATGCCACTATATAATCGATGTAGCTGACCCCACATAATGGGATAAAATTTTGTTATTGTTGTTGTTGTGTAGAATCCGTATATTATTGCAAAGGTTATGTTATTGATGTCATGTGAAACTAAAATGTTTTTAATTGGCATTTTAATAAACAAGAAATTTGTTTGAATTATATTGTTTGTATAGGCTGAAATAAGCATTCAACAGCAGCAGGGAAACATTAATCAACAGTTAATTACTCTATTATAGGTTATGTTGTAACCATAAAAGGGGAATTCGAATGTACACTTTATTTGACCAATTTAATAGGGTTAAGGGTCTCTTTGTTATATGGAAAAGTTTCACTTATAATCAATTTTACCTCTGAAGATATTTGGATTCAAAATTATTTTGGTAGTTTCAAAATTGAGCAATATCGCCCCATTTCATTAAAAGAATACCCCATTTCATTAAAAGAACTCACGTCAACTGTTAATTAAAAAGTTGACTTTGACGATTAAAAGTTTAGTCGGAAAAGGTTAAATTGCTCAGTATTAATGCTTGTAGAGTAAAATTGGAAAAAAAATAAGGAAAAGACAAATAAAATCCTCTATGTACAAGGATAATTAAGGTCACTAAATTTTCAAAAGGACAACCAAGATCACAGTTACAGACACTAAATTAACCACTGCAACATCTACATTAGCAACATGCATATTTAACCATTGCATCATTCACATTAACAACTAGAGCATAATAATTAATCACAATAGCATTCTCATTAACCACAACAACATCTTCATTCCCATTAACCACTAGATTGTTGTTAATTTAATGTATGTGACTTTGATTGTCCTTTTAGAAATTTAGCAACTTTGATTGTATTTTTACATATTCAGAGGACTTTATTTGTCTTTTTCCCAAAAATATATTCAAGAAAAAATCAATCATAAGCTAAAATTTTAGAGGGAAAAATTAAACTTTAACGTACCCTTCAAATAATGGTAGAAGGGTCAGCAGATGAACTGTGATTCAATGATAATGAATTATTAAGTCTATGTTATATTTAAATTTATATACATTAGTTATTAATTATTCCATTCCAAATATATCCCATATGAAATTGTTACAGTACCCCGCTTCATTAAATTTGACCCATTAACATTTTAGTGCAATTCATAATGTACCGCGATACAAATTTACCTTCACGCAACTAAACTAAATTTCCATTATCCTTGCGTAACAATTGGTCAGTTAACATTGTAGACAGTTCATCTGGTTGACAATTTATAATGAAGCTTGTAGAAAGTTAACCTTGGTCAAACTAACGGCGTTACTATAATTGCACCTAATTTTATTCTCCATACCTAGAATTGAGACTGAAAATACTTTTTCCGCTCAGTACTCTTGACGTAATAGTTTGTTCCCAAAATTGTACTTTTACCCTAAGTAGCATGGTGAGCTCAAGAAGTCATCATTAATGTGTATTGTCCATATTTAATTTAGATGGATCAAATTACTAGCTAGTATTTCTTTTATTGTTTCCAAAATATTTTCCAAAATATTTTAATGTGTAGGATGGATCAAATAACTAGTATTTATTATATCTTTTAAACTGTTAATTTCTTTTAAAAAGTTCTATATAAAGAAAGTTATTAATTATAAATTTCAAATACAAACATTTTGGTGTATTCCCTTCTCTATTAATTTGTTGAATCATTAAACTAAGTCAATTATATAAATGTTCTTTGATTCAAAATAAAAGTAATTTTATTCACATATATAGTGTTTTCCATGCTTGTTACATGCAATTAGTGAATTGTATATATGATACTCCAACTGCAACTTCAACATATAAAGATCTTTACCTTAAACCCTAAACCCTATATATTGTATATATGATACTCCAACTGCAACATATATGATTCTCTCCGTGCAGTTTGCAGTACTAATCTGTTAAACATATAAAGATCTTTACCTTCGCCTTTTTGCAACTGCAACATATTATAATAATCACGACACTTTTATAGTATAGCAAGGAAAAAAAACAATAAGGATGTCGATTGCTCCACAAGTGTAATACTCCCTCCGTTCCTAAATGTAAGATCACTTTCCATAATTTGGGGGGATTAAGGAAGGTGGTCAAATTACCTGATGTTCCAAAAATACCCTTCAATTAAATTGAAAACACAAATATATCCCTTCATGCTTCCAACTCAATCCCACAACTCAATTGTAAAAGGAGTATGGGGGTATTCTGGGTAAAACTTGGGAAAAAAGAGAAAGTGTTCTTACATTTAGGAACTTATCCATATCCCCAAAGTGATCTTACATTTAGGAACGGAGGGAGTATCACATAATAAGATAATGACATCAAAATAAATGTTCCATATAATCATTGTTCAAGCTATTATATAATCAGCTTGAATCTAGAATACAACATAAATATTTCCCTAGTGAAATAATTATTCCGTATAAATTCATGCAGATACTAATCAATATTGATGGCGGAGAGGACGACAATATCGCTGCCATGCATGGACTCAGAGCCACCGGACTGCAAGTCACCGCCATAGCAGTGCGTGGCAGGTCCACTGCAGCAAGAACCACCATCACCATTAGACTCACATACACCTTCTTCATCATCGCCATTAATTACCCTCTGTATGAGTATGGTCTTTAGTTAATTTGTGTAATGATGCAGTGAACATAGGTGGGATCTATGGCATTTTATATTGAAAGTGAGAGGGTGCAAGGTTTGGTTTAGTGCGGTAGTGAGTTTAATTGTAATCATGGTGAGGGGCCCAGTTTGACAAATTATCATCACTTACTAAGATTACTTACTCTATCCGATCTTATATATACGGAAACTAATCAGTAAAGTGAATTATTGATGACTCACCATCTATACATTGATTTAGGGCATATTTAGAATATATTTAAGTCATCTATATGACTATAGGTATTTTAAAAGCTTTTGAGAGAAAAATATACTAATTATGTAAAATGAGCTAAATTAAATTATTTGAAATAAGTGTGACAATTCAAGGAAATTTGATTGGCACGTCCCTCACATGCATTCTTGATTTTGATAGGTAAACACGTATATTTCAGGTGAGGGAATATTGAAGGAAAAGAGTGGAGAAAGCAAAGACTCAATTTCAAAAATTAGCTGAAAACAGTTTCTTGTTTTTTTGGCCAAACAGTGGAAAATTGTTTCTAGTGCCATGACATTCAGCCAAAATCCCAAAAATGCACATCTTCAATTTTTATGATAAAAAAGACCTCGGTAATGAAAATTCCTCACTATCAGCCTCATTTCACCATCCCACAACCACAAATCAAGGGTTTACAAAATTGGAGGTTGAGAAGCAAAATTATTTTTGATGAAAAAGAAACAAAACAAAATAACTAAAAAACTAACTAACTACATCCACAACTTGCTTTGATCGACCATTTCTGGCAAAACTTTCATAACGCCCAGAAACTTCTTTGCCTGCGTTATACACCGAAAAAGCTTGTTTTCTCCATCATAGTTTCCATATAAAAAAAGGCCCTTATAAAATATAAAACATTTTTTAGTGGAGATTCACTTTCAAAACAATTCCTCATTCCCTCAGGAAAACTTCTGACATCCCATAAAATGTTATGTCGTCGCTTCACTTTTGTTGAGTCTAGCATTGTCGGCTACTGGACCCACCATGTCAGGTATTGTAGGGAGGTCCAAGGCTCGAGATCTCTCCAGTCCACGATTTAATGTTGCAGCATTCCTAGGAGGAGACCCTCCCAGGGATCGAAGTCGAGACCTCCCACTTTATATGCATTCTAGATGCCTCGCTTATCACCACTTGGGCTGCAGCACAAGTGGTGATAAGCGAGACATCTAGAATGCCTATTGTAACATCCTGAAAAATTTAATTCAGGATTAGAGAGTGTTTTGGGAAATTTTAGAATTTTTAGGAATTTTTGGGATATTTTTGGAAATTTTGAGTAATTAAATATGCATAAAATTAATTAAGAAATGAAGAGTTTGAAATATGAGGGAGTGGTAAAGCTAAAAATATTTTGAAGATTAAGGAAATTGGAGACTGGTTTAAGTGGATTTAAATTAAAAAGAGTACACTATGACAAGTTTGGGCTACAAATCATCAGAGAACCCCCTTATTTCAGCAAACCAAACACGCCTCTCCCCTTTTCTTTAAATATCCGAACTCTCTCCATCCTTCTTCATTCTTCGTTCTCCTTCTTCGTCTTCCACCCTCTCATTCCCGATCTCTCCATGCCTCCTCACTTTAAACCCCTCTCTTCGTCTCTCCCACTCTTCCCCTCCATGGCCGGACCACGGCGGTGGCCGACGGTAGTATTGGACGGCGTCGTCGCCCTTCTTGTTCCTCAACTCTTCTTCCTCTTCCCTCTCTCTTCCTCGCGTGCTCCACTCCTCATTTTCGTTAGGTTCTGTTTCGCCTATTTCGTTTTCCGGCGAACTCACGGTGGTTAACGGTGAAGGTAAGGTGAAAGCTTCGGCCTTTTAGTATTTCTTGGGCTATGCTTCCATTTTAAAGTTATATTCTCATGATCTTTCTTTTTCTTTTCAGTTTTGTTCATCCTACCCTCGGTGACCACCGATTTCCGGCGAAAGGCACGGCGGCTGGCCGATGGGAGTCCTCTTCCTCTCGTTTTGGAACTTTGTAAGCAATTTCCATACCCCTTTTCTTTCATTTTTCTGCGAGTTTGGAAGAGTGGTCGAGATTTGGGGAAATGTTTGAAGTTAGATTTACTATTTTTGACTGAGGATGCTGTTTTGGTTGACTGAATATTTACATTTTGATTTTGCTAGCAACATTGTGTTTATATGTGTGGTTTATGTACGATGCGTGTGGGCTGAGTGTATATTGTTGTGATTTTTGTGCTCAAAATTTGTAACTAATCAACAACAAAACTTGTTTGACTTGGCTTATATCATTGGTTGTTTGATTTGGATTGAGTATTAGTTGTTTCACCACTTTGATTTGGGTTTCTCTAAACATAAGAGCTGCTACTTGGGTGTTTTGAGCTTGCTGTTTGAGTGAAATTATACTAAGAAGACGATGAATATTTATTTTGAAACATACCTTGCACAGTTTGGAATTAAAGTAAAGTTCTTGTGTGCCATTGTTTATATTGCAGTGGATTGGAATAATTCTTGTTCTGTTTTGAGAGTTAATGGGTTAAACGAATTCAAATTATTTTTCTGCTTTTGTTTGCTACTGATATGAGTAGGGGAATGAGCTTAAATTGTAACACACACACACACACACAAACACACACACACACACACAGATATATATATATATATTTTACTGCAATATCTGTGTGAAAGCTGAATGGTTTGGGAAGGAATGGAAGAGATAGTTCTCGTTGGGGTGCCTATGATAGTATTACAAATCTGAAAGAGTGGGTATGTCTATTGTTTTGAAGTTCCTATAGTAATATGAGGCTTATTAAATTGCTAAAATACATTTTAATGTGCTTATAGTATTATTTGAGGGGTTAAGATGAAATGGGGCGATAATTTCAGAATTTGCAAGATGTAATAAATAAATTAAGGATGTTCTATGAACTTTGAAAACTTTCCACATGAAAAGAGACTTTCAAACTTGAAATATGGTTTCTATTGGTTTATTGTAGTTCAACAACGGTGTTGGTTTGATTCTTTGAGTTAGAGTTAGTACTGGATCGAATTGGGAACCTTTAAATGCTTATAGAAGGACTAAATCTTTGCATTGGATTGGCTTGAGTATGGAGGAGTTCTATTTTTGGATTAGATATTGAAGAGTAATGGGCTCTTTGAATAGGTGCTCTTTGTTTCTATTAGAATTGGTTTAAGTATAAAGTGTTTTGGAAGTGTGTGTATGTATGAGTTTTAGAAAGAAGCTTGTAGGCCAATTGTTTAAGAAGTGGAATTGATGTTCAGGATTTGGAATGAGGGTGTTTTCTTTATTTGAGCATTTTTCTGCTTGGTTTATGTTGGATTGGTGTGCATGATGGTAGTAAAGTTAAGTATTCATATTCTTGGTCCGTTATTCATGTGTTTGGTTAATGTGTATGTGGCTGATTGTAATTGGGGTATTTAATTGCTTGACTTGGTTTCTTTTGAGTAAATAGGATGAATGATATTGATGAAGAGGAAGTAATTGAAATCGTTGTGATTACTCTTGAGATCATATACAAATGTTTAATTGTAATGGTTTGTTTATATGTTTGATGTGGCTCATTAAGATAAAATATATAAATGGGGAAGATTGGGTAGTAATGTATGACATGAGAGAGATGTTAAACATAAAGTAGAATGATACTAATTTATCATTCTGCAATACATTATAGGATTGATTGCGATATGGCTTTCATGGCATCGAGGAAGAAAGGTTGAGAAATCGCTTAGAATTGCTAAAGGGCGACAGGTAATCACTCTTAACCTTACTATAACATTGAGGGTGATGTTAGTTGGGATTTTTAAAATCCTTTTCTCACCCTCTATATATATATATTATCTTTGAAAAGGTATTTTTATACAAAATAGGCTATTGGGTGCCTTTCAAACTGGATTATTTTCGTATAAAGGACTGAGACACATTTTGTATACATATACATATATTATATTATCCTGGTTGGTTGTGGTGGTAGTTCTTGGATAGTATGATAGATATATAGGCACTGAATTATGACTGTGCTTTTGAGAGAATTGAGAATGGAATGAGAATGAGATGTTGAGTTTGATATTGTGGATAGTTAGATTGAGGAAATGATATTGAAGAAAATTGTGATGGAAATGTTGAGATTGTGGATGAAATTTGATAGGGATATTGTGAGGATTGCATGACACTGATATACATATGTACCATCGCGCGATGATAACTGTCGATAGGCCAATCGACAGTTATTTGTACCGAGGATCCTTTTTAGAATTGATTGGATCGGGGTTCATAGGTCGACTTATTGAGAGAAGTGACCTACGGTTGTTTGGCATTGAAGAGCCCAACCGCCCCTACGGTTGTTTGGCAGTGGAGAGCCCAACCGTTCCCGTTCTGTAATGGAAAACAGAATTGGGGTTCCTTCTCTGGAGATTGCCAGAGAAGGAAATTGTCCCCTCATTTTGGAGAGGGACACAGTGTCAAATCATATAGTAAAGAATAGATGCTTGAATGCACCGTGGTGGCACAATGCATCTGTAGGTGAGTGTGAGAGTTGTTGGGGTAGAATTAGTTGATTGGAGTATGGAGATGTTGAATGGATTTGGTTTGAAGGTGATTGTTAGACTTGAGTGATGAATGGAAGAAGATCTGATATGGATATATATATATATATTACTAGTTTTAAATAAGTGATAAACTCCATAATTTCACACATTTCATCTCTATTTCCTTCTAGTTCACACTCTTTTTGATGATACATAGATAACAAAACACACAAATATTACTGGAAAGTGATTCAAATAGAAAAACCATTCATTTGTGTGAAATTTGGAGTTTAATGCTTGTATATTTGAGAAATGGAAACTCTTCAACCCTCTTTCTAGCTTGTGTAGGAAGAGGTGGACAGGTGTTAGAAGCTTGATGAACCCAAGTGATGCAACAAAGGAGAAAGAGGAGCAAGGGGAAGATAAAAATTAAAATCAAGGTCTGCTTGCCAGCGGCACGCCAACTGGCGCGCCACTGGCGAGCCACAAAGCCAACTGGCATGTTAGTGGCTTGCCGTCTCTGGAATCTCGCCAGTGGCTCGCCAACCGGCGAGCAACTGGCGAGAATACTTCGCAGCTGCGCGTTTTACTCGAATTCTCAGCATATAAAAAGGGCAAGTGGGGCATTTTCAGAGGAGGCTGGAAAAACACGATTTGGGGCACTTCTAGGGCATTTCTTGGAGGCTTGAAGAGCTTGAAGAACCTTGAGATCTCTTGGGAATCAAGTGGGGAAACTTGGAGAGATTTGGGTATTCCTCATTTGTGGTTGTATCTTTCTCCCTATTCTTCACCACTCTTCAATGCACTCTTTCATAGTTTTAGGGTTTGTTTTATTTACATTTATGTGTAACTAAAACCCTAATCTAGGGTTGTTTTGAACCTATTTATGGATTGAACCATCTACTCTCTCTTTCTTTAAGTAATAAATGAAGCATATGTGTAGTTTTTATCTTGCTCTCTATGTGTTTTAAGTGCTTGATCACCACTTAATTAGTTAAATAAAATATGACTTGGGAAAGTGTATTTTGTTTTAGAACTTGGATAAGGACATGTTAGACTTGAAGTTTATGGTTTTAAATGGAAGGTTTGTTGATAACATAGAGATATTGTTATTGACCTAACATAGTCATAATTAGGGTGGTTAAGGAAAAGAGCTAGCATTTATTGTGACAAGAGATTGTGCAATAAATGCTAGCATAAATTTGATCTTGACTTGGGAAAGCTTTTTCAAATGATTTTGAACCCTAGACTTGCACATATTTTCATTTAATCACTTAAAGAAGAGAGGAAACCTTGGTTCATGAAGTAAATAGGGCATTAGCAACCCTAGGCCTTAATTATCATTGTTAAATCGTGTTTGAAACTCCAACTCTTTTTTTTTTACATTCATATTCAAAGCTCATTTCTTACTTGACAAATCAAACTCTCAATATGTTTTTACTTAAGACAATTAAGTACACAATTAGTGCTAATCACTTTGCTTAAACAACAATCTCTGTGGAACGACACTCTTTCTCTATACTACTTTTTGACGACCCGTATGCTTACGGAAGCGCACAAAATCCGCGTTAAGTCAATGGCGCCGCCGCCGGGGATTGTAGTTTAAGCAAAATGTTTATTTTCTTGTGTTGATTTGCTTAATTGTGTGATTAATTGCTTTTAAGTAACCTCTTTCCTTATCTTGTGGTAACTTGGTGTTTTGTTGTTTCTAGCTACCTTAGGTGTTAGAAATAGCTCTACCTTGGTTGCCTTGCTTATTTTCACTTTTGGTTACTTTGATACTTGTGATCTTGTAGTGCTTGTAGGTGCTCCTTTTTGTAGGTACTCATTTCTTGGTGCATGCAACACATTGAGTTTGGTGACTTGGAAGTAGTACTTGAAGGGGTAATTAATCTTGAGCAAGAGGTTGAGGTTGAAACTGCAATTATGGCGGAGGATGAGTATGATCATGCCACGGTTAATGACTTTGCTAGTCGGAACTTGAGAGGAACTCAATCTTGCATTCGGATTCCGGATGTGCAAGCAAGGAACTTTGAAATCAAGCCGATGATGATCACAATGCTTCAAATGCAAGGGATGTTTCATGGTCTTTACAATGAGGATGCTAACAAACATTTGATATATTTCTTGGAAGTGTGTGATTCATTCAAGCAAAATGGGGTTTCCAGCTGATATTCTTCGACTGCGATTGTTCCCTTTCTCTTTGCAAGGCAAGGCCAGAGAGTGGTTCAACAACCTATCAGAAGGTTCTATCACCTCTTGGAATGAGCTTGAAACGAAATTTCGTGCTCGATTTTTCTCTGATGACAAGTCTGTTGAGGCTAGGGATGCATTCTTGAGTTTCAGGCAATATGATGATGAGACTCTATATGCTGCTTGGGAGAGGTATAAGATGTTAATGAAGCAATGCCCTAATCATGGAGTGGACAAGTGGGTGATTGTTCAAATTTTCTGCACTCGCCTTAATCCTCAGTCTAAAGCAATGGTTGACTCTATGACTAATGGTGGGTATCGGAATGTGCCAGTGAATGAAGTATTCCGGTTGTTAGATCAGCTATCGGCCAACAATTCTCAAGGGACAGATAGGAGGATTCCTCAATCTTCCATTGCTCCTAAGGAGGATACCGCTACCGCTCAGTTTGCATCTATCCTCTCCGCACTCAACAAGCGGTTTGATGTTTTAGAAACTCAGATCAGAAAGGGTAGTTCTCAAGAGGTGCAAGCGACTCAGTCTACTCCGGTTGTCTGTGAACAGTGTTATGATGTGCATATGCCGGATCATTGTCCTCTCTATGCCACTCCAGAATCTGTGAATTATATGGGAAGAGGACAAAATCCTCAAAACATTCCTTATTCTCAGACTTACAATCCGGGGTGGAGAAGTCATCCCAACTTCAACTGGAACCAAGGGCAAAATATGAATGCATCATCGTCCTCTGGTGCTAAGGCCTCTTACCCACCTGGTTTTCAAAATCAACCTAGACAAGTACCTCATAAAGAGGAAGAATCTAAGGTGGAGAAAATGCTTGCTCAGATCATAGCCGGACTAGACGCACAAAGGGTGTATAATGCTCAAAATGATACCAAGATGGCCAGTCATGAGACTTCAATCAGGAATATTGAAATACAAATAGGCCAAATTGCCTCTCAACTGAATGCTTCACAAAGAGGAACTCTACCGAGTGACACCATTCCTAATCCAAGAAGGGATGGCAAGGAGGAGTGCAAAGCAATATTTTTCAGAAGTGAAGGGCAAGTGCCTAATATGCCTCAATCTTGTGAAAAGAGCAAAGAAGTCTCTGAAGTTGTTGCTCTTGGGAGTGATGATAGATTTGAGCAAGATCTTGTAGTTGTGGATGATGAAAGTAAGAAAAGAAGGCAAGTTGAAAAAGCTATTGATGATGGAGAAAAAGACAAGAAGAGAGAATGTGAAAAGAGGCAAGACAAAAAGCCCAAGACAAATGGTCCTCCTCCGTATGTACCTCCGGTCCCATTTCCTCAAAGACTAAAGAAGAAAGAAGGGGATGCACAATTTAAGAAATTTTTGAAGATGTTCAAACAACTGCACATTAATGTCCCTTTTGCAGAAGCGCTTGAGAAGATGCCTAAGTATGCCAAATTTTTGAAAGATGTGTTATCTAAGAAAAGGAGGCTCAATGAATTTGAAACTGTGGCCATGAATGAAGATTGTAGTGCTATCCTACAAAGAAAGCTTCCGCCAAAGATGAAAGATCCGGGAAGTTTCTACATTCCATGCAATATCGGGAAGAATTTCCAAGGGAAAGCCCTGTGTGACTTGGGAGCCAGTGTGAATTTAATGTCCTCTGCTATTTTTAATCAACTAGGTTTGGGTGAAACAAGGCCTACTACAATATCACTACTCCTTGCTGATAGGAGTGTATCTCGTCCTAAAGGGATCATTGAAAATGTTTTGGTGAAAGTAGACAAATTCATTTTTCCAGTTGATTTTATTGTTATCGACTGTGAGGTGGATCCAAACATTCCTATCATATTTGGGAGACCATTCCTTGCTACAGCTAGAACTCTTGTTGATGTGGAAAAAGGTGAAATCACTTTGAGAGTTGATGATGAACAAGTAAGCTTCAACATGAACAAGGATGTAAAATATTTTGATCATCTCTCTCAATGCTCTTTTGTGGACATACTTGGTTCTGGTTGTCAAGACAAGTTTGAGGCTTTATTGAGTAAAGGTCATGTGACATCAACATTAGTGGAAGATGAAAGACCTGAAGATGTGCATAATGTCAGTTCAATGAATTTGTGTGATATGGATGCTTATGGGCATGAAAAATTTGAGCTGTGTGAAAATGTTGATGTATTTACTCCAAATGATTTTCAACATGGTCAGAGGGTCTTGTTGTATAATTGCAAGATCAAATTATTTTCAAGAAAGGTGAAATTTCGTTGGTCTGGACCATTTACCATTGTGCAAGCCTCTGATTTTGGTGCTGTGGAGTTAGAGAACAAAAAGGGTGAAAGATTCAAAGTGTTTGGGCACCGGTTGAAGCATTATTGGGGTGGAGAGATTGATAACCAAACTACCTCGATTTCACTCTCTCAGTCCACATGATGTTGCAAGAAGTCGAGCTAAGGACTATAAACTAAGCGCTTCTTGGGAGGCAACCCAAGTTTTCAACTCTTGTCTTTCATTTTGATGTTTTACCTAACTTTAGGTTGTTTGGTAGTTTTGTTCTTGTTTTCGTGTCTGTAGGAAGAAAGGTCCCCGCTGATACTTAGACTACCACTTGGCATGGAGAGCTGGAGCTTACGTTTTGAAAGGCAAGAAGAAGTCTACAAAGGGAAGTAGATCTGAATTCCAACCTTAAATTCACTTTTGGGCATTATTGTTGTTGATTGCATGGAATCATCCTGCTGAACTGGAAATATGATGTTCATGTGCCACTTGACCAATTTGCACTTGATGAGTTGAACTGTGATGGAATGAATGTCTGTTTATGTTGAAATAGCCTTTGGTGTTTTTGTGAGTACTTTTGGTTGTGAGAATTAAGTAGCATGTGATTGGATCTATGTCTGTGGTGTTTGGACTTTGTTTTGATTTGTTGAAAGCATGTTTCCTTGGCGTACTAAAAGCACCTTGCATTGTCTAGTAAATGGAGAGTCTGTTATGTGATGAAATTCCTATGAGTATGTGCTGCTTGTTTGATTTTTGGATATGGCATGGAGTGTTAGTGATTATTGGTTATGTCATGTGATTGAGGGTTGGTGTCAAAATTTGGTCTTTTTAGATCCAAAGTCAATTGGGAGTATGATATGATGTTTTTGATTGATCATTGGGATGATTTAAGGGCATATAAGCTAGTTGAAATAGGCATAGGGCATGTTGTACTGGGATTCTAAGATTTGGGCAAATTCTGCAAACACAATGATTCTGCTGTCAAATTCTCGCCAGTCTGCTCGCCAACTGGCGAGCAGCTGGCGAGCAGCACTGCGAGCAAAGGCATGGCGCCTCTGGAAACTCGCCGGTCACTCGCCAACTGGCGAGCGGCTGGCGAGCAAGGCATCTGTGAGCGTCTTTGTATTCTCGCCAGTGGCATGCCAACTGGCGAGCCGCTGGCGAGAAATCTAAAAAAATAAAAAAAAATTGAAACTTTATTTTCCTCCTTCTGCTACTCAAAGCTATGCCTGAACCCCCACTCCCTCTCCAAAAGTCGACGCCCCACCGCTTTGTGTAACCTCTGACACTTGGTTTTCTGGACTTGAAGTGAATATTGAGAATAATGGTATAGTGGACTAAGCCTAGGTTTGAAAGTTGTGGAGAGGTTTGATGACTAGTTTAGTCCAAGTTTGGGGGAGCGTCTTAGGATTTTTTTCCTCTCTTTTTGGTAGTTCGTTTGTGTTAGGATTTTTAAGAATTTTCTTCAACAACCTTGTTTCTATGGTGTGTTAAGTGTCTTGTCTTGTTTTTGCCCTAGATGGCCCAATGTTTTACTGCATGGTATTGTGGGTGATTTCAATGATATATGCAGGTTCATGTTCCACTTTTGATGTGTTTATCTCCTAGTTGTTTGTGTGTGTATTATGTGTGACTCTTCCCTTTTGTAGAACAACAGTGAGGACACTGTCTGGTTTAAGTTTGGGGGAGAGCTAATCACTTTTGAAACTTTTTGACACTATGAATAAATTCTTTTGTAAATAATTAGTGCACAGGGAATAGTTTTTGTTTTGGATGATGAAATTGTGAGATTTGCATACCATACTTATGCTGTTGCTTTAGTTTTTGATGAGTGGGCTATAAGTTTTCTTGAAATCTGCTAGAAAGTTCAATGATTACAACTAGTTGAATAACTGTGGGGTGTATGGAAAAATAGATATGTATGCATTGCATAACATGAGTTGTTGCATTAAGGCAAATCTTTACCTGATTCTAATGAGTAATTTGCACACATTAGAGGTTAAGGTGTATTTGGAAGGGTTTGAGGAAGGAAGATTTGCAATAAACCAAATCTATGCATCTGTTTTCATTTGAAAAATTTCAAAATTCCTTTTGGAAAACTTCAATATTTTTCACAAATTGCACATAACTTTGAAAAATGATTGAGGCAGTTCTTAAATGCGATTGAGCCTTTCAAGCCATCCTTGATAATTTCTATCCCATTTGCGCCCCTTTTTGAGCCCTATAAAGAAAAACCATGTGAAATTTCTTTTTGAAACCCACATTGGACTTAACCCTTATAGCCCGAAAAACCATGAACTACCTGAATCTTGAGATAATGGACATTTCATTAGTAGTGAGGATTAGTACGGTTTCTAAAGGTGTGTATATGTAAGTACATTGTGAGAAGGGAAATATCGGTGGTGAAAGGAAAGTTTGTACTCCTAAGTCAAGAAAGTGATGGAAAAAAAACAAAGAAAGAAAGAAAAAGAGAAAAGTAAAAAAAAAAAGAAAAAAAAAATGTGTGTTGCAATAAGACTAGTAGTACAAAGAATCAAATTGAGAGGAGTTTGGGGGACTTTAAGCTTTTTGGAAGAAATTTTTGTGTATGAGCGAATCTAATGAAATGTATTCATTTATCTCAAGATATTTGAATTCCTTTTTCCCATTCTTTCAAATAGTCAAACACTTAAAACCCCTAGCCCCATTATAAGCCATGAAAAGTCCTCTTGATTTTGATTTTATGTGCTAAAAGTTTAAAGTGGAGAAGAGAGAAGAAAAGAATGAGAAATTTGAAAAATGACAGCATATTCATGGTTTGAAGTTACTGCAAAAGGACTGGAGAACTTGGAAGGATTCCCTTAACCTCAACACACACACACCCACTCATTGAATCTTGAAAAGCTTGTTTTTAATGTAGCGAAACATTTATCATTGCATACATTCTATGTTTTCCATACATCAAATAGTGATGGCAACATATGAGAACAAGTATTTCAATCAAAGTAAAGTGAACTTATAGTCAACTCTGGAATTGTTTTGAAAATTTGCTTGCGGACAAGCAAGAACTTAAGTTTGGGGGAGTGATAAACTCCATAATTTCACACATTTCATCTCTATTTCCTTCTAGTTCACACTCTTTTTGATGATACATAGATAACAAAACACACAAATATTACTGGAAAGTGATTCAAATAGAAAAACCATTCATTTGTGTGAAATTTGGAGTTTAATGCTTGTATATTTGAGAAATGGAAACTCTTCAACCCTCTTTCTAGCTTGTGTAGGAAGAGGTGGACAGGTGTTAGAAGCTTGATGAACCCAAGTGATGCAACAAAGGAGAAAGAGGAGCAAGGGGAAGATAAAAATTAAAATCAAGGTCTGCTTGCCAGCGGCACGCCAACTGGCGCGCCACTGGCGAGCCACAAAGCCAACTGGCATGTTAGTGGCTTGCCGTCTCTGGAATCTCGCCAGTGGCTCGCCAACCGGCGATCAACTGGCGAGAATACTTCGCAGCTGCGCGTTTTACTCGAATTCTCAGCATATAAAAAGGGCAAGTGGGGCATTTTCAGAGGAGGCTGGAAAAACACGATTTGGGGCACTTCTAGGGCATTTCTTGGAGGCTTGAAGAGCTTGAAGAACCTTGGGATCTCTTGGGAATCAAGTGGGGAAACTTGGAGAGATTTGGGTATTCCTCATTTGTGGTTGTATCTTTCTCCCTATTCTTCACCACTCTTCAATGCACTCTTTCATAGTTTTAGGGTTTGTTTTATTTACATTTATGTGTAACTAAAACCCTAATCTAGCGTTGTTATGAACCTATTTATGGATTGAACCATCTACTCTCTCTTTCTTTAAGTAATTAATGAAGCATATGTGTAGTTTTTATCTTGCTCTCTATGTGTTTTAAGTGCTTGATCACCACTTAATTAGTTAAATAAAATATGACTTGGGAAAGTGTATTTTGTTTTAGAACTTGGATAAGGACATGTTAGACTTGAAGTTTATGGTTTTAAATGGAAGGTTTGTTGATAACATAGAGATATTGTTATTGACCTAACATAGTCATAATTAGGGTGGTTAAGGAAAAGAGCTAGCATTTATTGTGACAAGAGATTGTGCAATAAATGCTAGCATAAATTTGATCTTGACTTGGGAAAGCTTTTTCAAATGATTTTGAACCCTAGACTTGCACATATTTTCATTTAATCACTTAAAGAAGAGAGGAAACCTTGGTTCATGAAGTAAATAGGGGATTAGCAACTCTAGGCCTTAATTATCATTGTTAAATCGTGTTTGAAACTCCAACTCTTTTTTTTTTACATTCATATTCAAAGCTCATTTCTTACTTGACAAATCAAACTCTCAATATGTTTTTACTTAAGACAATTAAGTACACAATTAGTGCTAATCACTTTGCTTAAACAACAATCTCTGTGGAACGACACTCTTTCTCTATACTACTTTTTGACGACCCGTATGCTTACGGAAGCGCACAAAATCCGCGTTAAGTCAATAAGGTACCCTTTAGACGCCCTCGCTACCGCACATCTCACTGTTATAGTGAGTTAAGCGGTGATTACTGGGACAAATTGTCTCATCCCACGATTACTGACATTTTTGCAGGTATTCATGCACAGGCGCGAGCATCAGGAAAGGGAATTAGGTAGTAGTAGTTATATAGACTATGGTGAATTGTATACATGTATATAGCTATTTATTGTTAAATATCAACTAGTTTTGTTTAATAACCATGTTAGGCAAATCCTTTCTAACATGGTTAACAATAAATTATCCATGATAGTAGTTGTACTGTATTAGTTTATTCTTTTCTATCATGGATAGTATTTAATCATTAGGAAATTCTTTTTCTAACTATGATAGGACATTGATATTATGGAAATCTTTTTTCTATCATAGTTAGTAAAGAGATTATTGGATTAAAAGAGATGTCACAAATTAATTAGGGAATTAGTAACACTATGTTACACCTATAAAGTGGGAGGTCTCGACTTCGATCCCTGGGAGGGTCTCCTCCTAGGAATGCTGTAGCATTAAGTCGTGGACTCGAGAGATCTCGAGCCTTGGGCCTCCCTACAATACCTGACATAGAGATCTCGAGCCTTGGGCCTCCCTACAATACCTGACTTGGTGGATCCAGTAGCCGACAATGTTCGACTCAACAAAAAAGGCGCTTTTTGAGGGGAGCACGGAAGTATACCGAACTCCCCAAATGGGCCCCTGCCGACACAGTACTAGGCCCCACATTACTCGAAGTCGAAGGCTCTGTCGAGACCTCGATCCCCAGGCTGCAGCCCAAGTGGTAAAGGCCACTCCCTTAAGTGTCGGCTTAAGGGGGTGATAGCTCGAAGTAAGCTTCATCTAACTCAGGAAATCCGTCTTTTGACACCTATGTCAATATAAGCTTCATATGAGCTGTATATAATGCTACCTTCCGAGTATTGATAATACTCTGCAGCACCACAATCAATGCTAACTAAACCTTACCAGAAAAGACTCATCAGACTCAAAAAGTATAAGTTCAGGACTTGTTTGGATTGTTAAGATTGACATGTTCATGTAAGCTAAGATGAAGTTCCTTATACCATAAAATCAAAGTTGAAAGGCCACATTGCTCAAAAGAAATAAAAACATAAGAGGATATACAAATCAGTTATATAACATAAGAAGTTGTCACTGTGTTCGTATATCAAGAGTTTGAGGTCAAAAGCAGACATACTAATCAGTTTTAACAAATATTGTGTTCACTGTTATATTTGTCGTGTTAGTGGGGTTAGTGACAGAGGAATCAAAGCCATATTTGAATTCTAGTACAAGGTTATATTATTTTTTCTGCAATCTGCATGATATTTCTAATCAGTTGATAATGTACAAGAATAGATCAAAGTCTCTCCTTTGCTCTGATCGAAACGAAGTCATTAGCAGTAAAACAAGATTGATGCAAGAAACCAAAACACAACTCCAAAAGCCTATTTCACAACAAGAAACCAGCATCCCAGCAAGATACATAACATCAACATTCACATTAACTAAGTTCATTTCCGAAATGTTCAATAGCACATTGGAAATTATTCATCCTTTTTTCAATCATTTTTTGTCTAAGATTGACACTAATTCAAGTCTATTTATTATTCATTATCTATGAATCTTCGTGAGCTACTTCTACTTATCTTGACTCTTTTAATTCAAAATCCTAGCCCACATTCATCACATTGTAAAATATTAAAGAAAAAATATCAACGCTCAATTCAGCAAACATCTCCACCTCAAATAGTAATTAAAAGTAAATAAGCTCAAACGCAGTATGACATTCTTCCATGCATAGCTTAATTATAAACAAATTCTAACCTCTTTGGTCCTCCTGGTCTTGAGCAAAAACTGAAAGACTAAGGAAGGTGAAGATTTTCTTCGAAATTAGCATCTTCATTATCAATCCAGCAAAATGAAGATGAAGATGATATTAATCTTATTAGAGGTAAAAATCTAAATATCCTTCATTAAATAAAACTAGTGGGATGAATGTATATGACAGAATGATGTCCTACATTAAATAAAAGGGTTAAAGATCAAATTTGCCCCGGAAGTTTTGGGGAAGGATCAAATTTGCCCCTAAACTTTTTTTTGGATCATATTTGCCCCGAACGTTTTGGGTAAGGATCAAATTTGCCCCTGAAATATACAAAATAGATCAATTTTGCCCACATCTTACATGTGTGTTGCTATCTCATCATCCATCATGCCATGTCATCATCTTCCCCTCCCTCCCACCCCACGTGACTCTCTCTTCTCCCTCCACTCTCACTCACCACCATCACCATGCCTCACTTCCTCCTCCTCCTCATCATCATCACTCCCTCTCTCTCCCTCCCCACCAGCAACACTCCGAAAACATACATCCTTGGAGTCCACTCTGACTCCAAGCCTTCCATCTTCCCCAGACACTATCACTGGTACACCTCAGAGTTTGCGGGCCCCACCCACATCCTCCACACATACGACACCGTTTTCCACGGCTTCTCCGCCTACCTCCTCCCCACCACCTCCACTCCATCACCAACCACCCCGCCGTCCGTCCTCGCCGTCTTCGAGGACCGCCGCTGCCACCTCCATACCACTCGCTCCCCCCAATTCGTTGGCCTCAGAAACCAACGTTAAATTAGAGGTATATCTGATAAGCTGGTATTCATGATCTTGTTGAAACTATTGTTTCTAATTATTAAATTAGAGGCATTACAATTTGGAATCTTTTTCTTTTCAGCTCAAATATGATTTGAGTTTATTTTTGGGATCAGAAGCGATTGGTTGATTCGCCTGTGGAATAGCCATCAGCGGTGGTAGAGCACTGAAGGTTTGGATTTTTTCAGGCAAATCGGAAGGTAGTTTTGTTTCTGGTTAGGTTGGAGTGGTTTTATTAATGGTTTTTGTTGGGGGTTGGGGGAGGGGAGGGAGGACGAGAACGGGGGTGGAGGGAAAGGGAGAGAGAAGAGAGAGTCTCGTGGAAGGGAGGTGAAGATGATGACATGGCATGATGGATGATGAGTTGGCAACACATGTAGGATGTGGGGTAAATTTGATCCATTTTGTATACTTGAGGGGCAAATTTGATGTAAAAAAAAGTTTAGGGGCAAATATGATCCTTACCCAAAACTTCCAGGGCAAATTTGATCTTTAACCCTAAATAAAACTAGTAGGATAAATGTAGATGACATGATCATTTACTTTTCCTTTCACACACTTATCCGGATTTAAAATATGGTTTGACATAAGGTTTCTTTGTATTTACTAGTGTATTTGCACAGTGTATGGTATTTCATTAAAAATAAAAACGTCTCGTGCATCGCACGTAAATCGCACGGGGTAAAATCATAGTTACTATATATATTTGATTGTAATAAATATTAAAAATTAAAGGAAAATATTTAGTTTGAAAAGGTAATGATAAAAATTAGATGTAATAAATATTAAAAATTTTCATTCTTTTTTTATAATGTAATAAAATTCATTCTTAACGATATGCTACAATATCATGTTCACTTATTTTATCTGTCAGTTAAAGTTATAATCATAATTACAATTTGTGGCCTCACAAATTACAACTATAATTTCTGAATGACTCTTCGCCCATAACAACTTTTACTTAATAATTACAATTTTTAATTAGATGACAACAACTTTGTGGGATATTAAATTAATAACATAATTTCATGGAATTTCATCTTAATTAATTTCTATTTTTATTACACAATTAATTTCTTTATATAAGCTCAAAATGAATTTTCACTGTTTCCTTTCATTTAGGTCGTTATCTTTTTCTCAATTACAGGACGGCGTTAAACACAATGCTCGCAGTCTATAAATTAAAGATTATGTTGTGCATACAGATACGTAAAATAGTGAATCGCCACAAAATACAAAATAATAAAAAAATTTGAAGATAAATAAAAAGATGGAATTAAAACAATTTGTTATTGACATAAAAATAAAGTCTCTTCTATCTTCATCACTGTTTCTTTACATCTATATTTAAACAATAACTTGATTCATTTTTCATATTATTTATATCGATGTGGAAATTTTAATTTATGTTATATGTTGCTGGAGAATCTCATAATTAAAATATAATTTCTATTGGAAACTAATGAATAGTGAGTATATATATATGGATGAATCGCTATAGTTGATAAAATCATAAAGATACAATAAAAAAATATAACAACATAATATAAAAATGAGGTTAGAAGATAGACCTGCATATTATTTTTCTTTCAAAAAATATGATTTGCTCTGGACCACCATTAAGATCAAATGTGACATATCTTAACAATAATATCATTGTTACTGTTTTCCTTCCCACAGTAGAAAGATGTATTTTCACTACAAAACATTGGTTACTCACCATCGTTTATTTTTGTCTCTTTTCGGTGTTTTGAAACTCGGGTATGACACTACAACGTTTCTATCAAACGCCGAAAAAACACCGTCGAAAAATGACATACCGAAGTTTCTCAAAACGCCATAGAGTAGGACAAACGCTGGAATGCTTCATCAGCGATATTAATATAATATGCAGGCATACCGACGCTTATTCAAACCGCAGGTATGCATTATTTTAATAAAAAACGTTCCGGCGTTTCAATAAACGCCTATCTGTAGTAAATAAAATTTTTATTTAAAAAAAAAAAAAAATTAACTAAGACGTACCAGTACGTCAGAATTTAATAGTAATATCATTTTACTTCTTACCGCTATTGTTTAAATGCCGGTAAATATTGACACATAAATATAATATAGGGTGAAGGTGCAAAAATGATACTAAACTTTATCCAAAATTGCGTTTCTAATACTAAAGTTTCGTGAGGAGCAAAAATAGTACCCAACTTGGGCTCCGGGTGCAAATATAATATTTTCACTTGAGGGAAATAAAATTTAGATATGAAAAAACTCTTATGCCTTCATTCCTCCATCATTAAATAAAAATTTAATGAGGTGCATAAGAGTCTTTTTGTATCCAAATTTTATTTCCCTCAAGCGAAAATGTTATATTTGCACCTGGAGCCCAAGTTGGGTACTATTTATGCTCCTCGCGAAACTTTAGTATTAGAAACGCAATTTTAGGTAAAGTTTAGTATCATTTTTGCACTTTTGCCCTATAATATAATCAAAACTTTCAAGGGAATAAACTTACAATGATTCCATTAACGTGAGATTGAAACTTGTTGAATTGATTTCTCCAATTAGATTGTTTGAGCTTAAATTCCTATCAAACCAAAGTTAAACCAATGTTATTGTAACTTCAACATTATGCATTCAATGAGAGAAGGAGTAAATTGAAGAAACTCACAGTGATATGATCCGCGGTGGATTACTGTAACTACATTTCAACCCATCCCAAATGTAGTCTTTAGGATTGCAAGGATCACCTACCCAATTTTTACGAATTCTGTAGAATTCCTTCATATCCATCATAGAATCAACTGCGGATAAAATAAATTTACTTAAATAGGCCCTTTATTTGGTAAATTGATGTGCCAAAACATAATTCTGCTAAAATTAAAAGAAAAATATACCATCTTTTTCAAATGTCTGTGTTGAATCAAGCTGGCTTATTACATATACCTCAACCGCATTGAGGATGGGTGGTAAGGTTGAGTCTTTGGTTCTAAAAATGGAGATGTGATGGTTTCTTGCCACCAATGGTTTCAAATTCGAAACAGTAGTTGCTTTCAAGTATCTAGGAGAAATGGGTTCAAATAATGGAATCTCATTCCATGATACACTGAATTTCCTCAGTTGATTGTTCTGAAGCTTCTCAACTTCAACAAAATGTAAAAACACATAGAATTCAACGTTAAAATCATTTGAGTCCCATGCGAATTCCAAAAGAAAACTCTCATTCTTCTGCCTAGAAGCAGTATTAATGATTTCCAATGGCACTTTGTAACCACCATCATCACCATTAATGGGCGAAGAAGTCTGCAAAGTCTCCCAAGACGATGAACTGTATAGAGACCAAATTCTGTCATAAGCATCATCTGCATATCTTTCACTTCCATTAAGATATCCAATGTCTCATCTATTGTAAGCAGGGCCATAAATAATTGGCGTGAGTTCCAATGCTGAGATGAAAGGAGTCCCTAATCCCTTGTTCACGAGACAAACATGGATCTCCTTTGATCTTTTCAAGCTAATAATTTTTTTGATTAGTTGCTTTGAGGCATTTTGAAATGTGACGGAGGTCTAGAAATTGTCATCAACATATAGGTCAAATTCGGGAAGCTTGTTTGCTCCATCATAGTTTCCAAATAAAAAAAAGGCCTCAAGTATAAAACATTTCTAAGTCGAGATTCAATGTTGAAACAATTCCTCGGTCCCTCAGGAAAACTTCTGACATCCCAAAAAAGGTCATGTCGCCGCCACTTCGGTTTCAATCGGTTAAATTCATAGGAAATCTGTCTTTTGACTCCTGTGTCAATATAAGCTCCATCTGAGCTGTATATAATGTTATCATCCACGTATTTATAATACTCTGCAGCACCACAATCAATGCTAACGAAACCTGACCAGAAAAGACCCATCAGACTCAAAAAATATAAGTTCAGGACTTTTTTGGATTGTTTAAGATTGACATGTTCATGTAAGCTAAGATGAAGTTCCTTATACCATAAAATCAAAGTTGAAAAGCCACATTGCTCAAAAGAAATAAAAACATAAGAGGATATACTAATTAATCAGTTATAAAACATAAGAAGTTGTCATTGTGTTCGTATACGAATCAGTGTATGATTTTTCATTAAAAATAAAAATGTCTCGTGCATCGCACGTAAATCGCACGGGGTAAAATCCTAGTTACTATATATATTTGATTGTAACTAATATATTTTGATGTAACTACTTAAAAGGTGTTAACATATCCTCCTAGATTTTTCACTTCATATATTTTTAGTCTCTTAGACAGTGAATAATTATTTCCTTCTTAAAAAATTGGTAGTTAAACTGATAACATAAAGTTAAATGAGAAAGTATTAGAACAAAATATTAAAAAAATGCATGATTTACTTTTTTAAAATAATTGAGGGCTAAATTGAAAACATATTAAATGGCAAATGACCAAATCAAAATAATTTAAAAAGCAACTTTGGTGGGTTTTTTTTATAATAAAATAATTTAGCTATATAATGAATTTATAAACCGCTGTGGATTTCAGAATAGTTTTATTTTCTTAAATTGTTTAGCAACCCAAGTTTACGCAGGAAAATATTTTATCCAGGTTTCAAAGAGAAATTTTTTATTTATTCCTATTGTTGGGCTTCTAACATTATAAAGTGGTTATAAATTGATTAAATTGCTATATTATAGTAAATAAAAAGTTAGGTGTGACATAGTATTGATTTTTTAAAAAACTATTATATGATCTCTTAAATGTTAATTTCTTTAAAAATTTCTATATATAAAAAATTATTAATTATAAAATTTAAATAATAACAGTTTGGTGTATACCCTTGTCTACTTGTTGAATTATAAAACTTAAGTCAATTATTTAAATATTCTTCGATTCAAAATTAATTTTTTTTCACATATTATTGTGTTTTCTATGCTTGTTACATGAAATTAATGAATTATATATATGATCATAATCTGTTAAATATATAAACATCTTTACTTTCGCCTTATTGCAACTGCAACATAATATAATAATCACGACATTTTTATACTATAGCAAAAAACAAAAAACAAAAAGGATGCGTGGCAGCACTCGCTTGATGCTGCAAGTCACCGCCATAGCAATGCGTGGCAGGTCCACCACAGCAAGGACCACCATCACCATTAAGCTCACATACACCATCTTCATCATCGCCATTAATTACCCTCTGTATGAGTATGGTCTTTTGTTAATTTTGTGTAATGATGCAGTGAAGATAGGAGGGATCTATATATGGCGTTTTATATTGAAAGTGAGAGGGTGCAACCGTGCAAGGTTTGGTTTAGTGCGATAGTGGGTTTAATTGTAATCATGGTGAGGGGCCCAGTTTGACAAATTATCATCACTTACTAAGATTACTTACTCTATATGATCTTTATATATGGAAACTACTCAAACTATTTATACATTGACAAATTATCATCACTTACTAAGATTACTTATTAAGATTTGAATTTTCTCCCTTTTTCCTAAGCCTCTTGAAGCATTTCAATCATGGTCGTCCAAAATGATCCAACCACTCAAAAAAGGAGATACATGTTTACACTCATCTCACCCCACCATATCTCTCTCTCTTATTCCTAACTACTTCCCCATTATTTTCTCTCTCTCCTATGTTCAGATCACAGTCCCAACCACACCCTTCAACATATTTCTGGGCAAAAAATAAAGTTTTCATATTTAGGATCTTTATGCAACATCAAAGAGAAAAAATTTTGCCCCTCCTCTATTTCTCGGCCAATGTAAATTTTTTTGTTGAGATTTAAACTAATGTGAGTTGCGAAATTGAAATAATTAAATATGGCAGTAGCAAAACACGAAGTCGCAGACCACGAAGAAGAAAATGAACAGGCGTATGTTGTTTTCAGAAATAATTGAAAATGGAAATCATGGCCAATTCAGCCTTGGTCAAGTGCTGTGCATAAACACCCCCAAATATGAAAGACCATTTTTTCTTGTTTTTCATTTCTCTTTTTTATTGGATTGATTTTTAGTGTTTTTCATACCCTTCTCATCTTTTGATTGCACTGTTTGATGGTTTATGATATAATCATTTTATAGAGTGGTTGAAACTTGAAAGTATATTGATACATACAGCCACGGGAGGTGGACAAGTATGTTTTCTAAATAAGAATTAACTATGGAGATTTACCACAGAAATTGAACACCAAGACGAAGCCGAAGAAGATGAACAAATACGGGCAATGAAGACGAATGAGTAAGCTGTGTATATCAGATGCATTTCTTTTTTTCTTTTTATGGCTTGTGAGCCATTAGATGAAATGATGAAGTGTAGGATAAGAGGAGACTTAGAGAGGCTTAGAAAAAGAGAGCTTAGAAAATCCAGATCCTCTAATCAATTAAGTGAATTATTGATTACTCACCATTTATACATTGACTTAGGGCATATTTAGAATAGGATAATAACCCCAATTTGCCCTTCAAGTAACCATTGTGGACCACTAGGCACCCTAAATTAACAATAGGCCCTAATATGTCCTTCAAGTAACCAAAGTGGTCAAATTTTACCCTCACCTGACGGTCAATGACGTTTGACCGTTCGAAAACGTTGCGAAATTGTATATTGACCCCATATTTTATTCTTATTTACATTTTGGTCCCTATAGTTTGCTTCAATTTTCGTTTTAGTCCTTATAGTTAAAAATAAGAGGTTTTGGTCCCTCAAGTTTGATTCTGTTAGCACAGTTAGTCCCTATAGTTTAAAAATATAAATTTTGGATTTCAATAAAGTTAAAAATTTATATTTTATATATTTGACCACATCAATCTCTTAGTCATCTAATCATATCATCATAATTAAAACCGTCAGCGACATGTCAACATATTTAACATCATTAACTCATATTCAAGTCTTTATTGAACTATAGGGACTAACTGTGCTAACAAAATCAAACTTGAGGGACCAAAACCTCTTATTTTAAACTAAATGGATTAAAACGAAAATTGAAGCAAACTATAGGGACCAAAATATAAATACAAATAATATATGGGGTCAATATGCAATTTCGCAAAGTTTTTAAATGGTCAAACGCCATTGACCATCAGATGAGGGTAAAATTTGACCACTTTGATTACTTGAAGGGTATATTAGGGTCTGTTGTAAATTTAGGGTGCTCTGTGGTCCACGGTGGTTACTTGAAGGGCAAATTAGAGTCATTACCCTTTAACATATATTTGGGGAGTCATCTATTTAATTATAGGTATTTTAAAAGTTTTTGAAAGAAAAATATACAAATATGTAAAATAAGCTAAATTAAATTATTTGAAATAAGTATGACAATTCTTTAGGAAATTTGATTGGCACGTCCCTCACATGCATTCATGATTCTGATGGTAAACATGTATATTTCATGTAAGGGAAAGAATATTGAAGGAAAAGAGTGGAGAAAGCAAGACACAATTGCAAAACTCAGCTGAAAACTGTTTCTTGTTTTTTGGCCGTAAAGCTGATAACTTTTTCTAGTGCCATGGCATTGAGTAAAAATCCCAAAAATACACATCTTCATTTTGTATCATTAATAAGACTTAGGTAATGAAAATTCCTCAGTATCAGCCTCATTTCACCATGCCACAACCACAGATCAAGGGTTTATAAAATTGGAGGTTGAGAAGCAAAATTAGGGGAGTTTCTTGTACTACGGTAGTGGATTCTTCTTGTTTCCTTTAATTCTTTGCCACTTTTGTGAATTGGACTGGTATTGCTTTATATTTTTTGGTTTACTCCATTCATGTGTTGTCAAGACATTTGTTCTATGTTTGATTTAAGCCTTGTATGGGTTAAAATCTTTTAGTAATTAAAGATTATTTGTGTCATTTTATCTTATTCATAATGCACCTCTACATTGGATACCTTGTAGAGTGCATGATTTGCTCATTTAATATGCTCTAGAGATATAGTTTAGTTGTAGATCTTGAGTATAGTATAATATCAGTCAGGACATGAAATTTAAATCAACTGATGAAGTGTTTGTTGAAAAAAATTAAAATACATTTATGGATCTAGTTTTGTCAGATTAATTAAGACTAGATGGGCACTTTCATTAATTCGTAATAACGAATTGAGCTAACAAATTGAGCAAATTTAATAAGAGGCACACATATTTGAAATGGAAATCTAGGTAACTTAGACCTAGACCTAGCTAACAAATTGAGCAAATTTACATGTTTTGGACATACCAGACTGGATAAAATGCAAAAGACATGCCTCAAAAGATTTATGCAGTCTAGTCTGGTAAAGACTGGACTAAATCTTCCTCTTAAAATGAGGTAAGTTCAAAAAAATGTATGTAAATATTTTGAGATAGATCTTTTGAATTTTATAATTTATTGGATTATAATGTATTTCTTATAGATGCCTCAGTTGAAATGAGATAGATCAAGATAATTGAAGTTTGTCATGCTAACAAATCTTTAAAAGTGACTCAAAGTTCTTCATTAATTTACACTTTTTTTAGCACATTCATTAATTTATAATATAAGTAATTTTTTTTTTATTTTTAATAGTATGATTATTTGGCGCATTGTGAACTCTTAGGTTAATCTTAATGAGATGAATTGAAGGAAACGAAGGGCCGTTGAGAAAATCCCAACCCCTCATCGCATGGTTTCAATTCTTTTTTATTTTTCACTAGTTATTTATTTTTTTTTTAAAAAAAAGAATTTCCTATAGCCGATTTTTGAAATAATAGCCTAAAAGGCACTACAGAACTGGTACCTATTGTGCCATCTTGTTTAATTTATGACACTATATAGGATTTAATTTTTTAATTTGGCTAAAGTATACTTTTGATCCCTTATATTTGTGTCATATTTCAATTTTGTCTTTTATGTTTGGAAATACACTTTTAGTCCTTTTTTTAACACTGTTAGTTTCATTGAACGGAAAATATTAACTACACAATTTTAAATGATTCATCTAAAATTTAAATATTAAAAATATGCTAAAATTAAAATATCTTAGTGTAACTATTCTTATATTTTTAAAATATGTCTTTTTTCACCCCATTTGATTATGAAATAATCTTTTAGATTTATGTGAAAGTAATAGTGTTAATAAAAAGGAATTAAAGTGCACTTTCAAATATAAATGACTAAATTGAAACATGATGCAAACATAAAGTACCAAAAATATACTTTAGCCTTTTAATTTTAAAAATGTTTTCCTTATTTTAATAAAGAAGCGGGACAATAGGTTTTATTTGTTGTGCCATTGTTTCAAAAAAGCATCGCGATATAGTTGGTTTTACTTCCTGCTGTGTTTTTAAATGAAAACGAAATCTAAGTGGTGTCACAACATGCTTATTTTGTAGTAGGGCAAAAATGCTTATCTGATATTTAACTATTTTAATTTGGACAAAAATAATAAATGGTTGTTTCACGGTGCATAAATAATACTAACCAAGATTTGTCTGTGGGTTTTGATATTAAGTTTCAAGATTTTATTTTGAAGGCAAAAATATTTAATAGTCTCGAGCATATACTCTCTGATCCATTGAGTTCAAATCGGGTTCAAGAACAAGCGGCTATGGGCTATGGCTATATCTTCATTAGTTAGATTCAACAAGAATGTATTTTGTGGAATTGGTTCTAATGGGTCCAAGGATTAATGCCTTAACAGCAAATGAAGACAGGAAAACATACATATCTATAAAACATTCATAGACAATTCACATGGTGAAGTAGATATACTTGGGCTGGGTATGCTGCCGATTGCCGAATATATGTGCGTGTGCATAGCGTGTGTCCATATTCGTTGTTGATGTGGTTTCATGTGGGATTATGATTTCTGCGTATTTACAAGCAAATGTTTAAGAGAAGGGCAAGAGGAAAAGGAGGAAGAAGAAGGTTGAGTTTAAATTGGGAGGGGCGAAAAGGTATTTTCATTTTGAAAATAGTATCAGGAGGGTTCCACATAACTAAAAATTAATATCCATAACCGGTTTTATCATTTTTGTACCGAGTCACAAAGTTAGATATTATTAATGCACCGCGAAATAGTTATCTATTATTTGTTTATCAAACTGAAATAATTAATTATTAGATCAGCAATTTTGCCCTTTGTATTATGCGTAACACACCTACATGTTCAACTTTGAACTTTAAATGCACATATATAAATTGATAAAAACTCAAATCATCACAAGTATAAAAAGAAAACTCAAATCATCACAGCTAGTATTGAAAAAGTTTCACAATTAATGCCCCATAACTATTTATTGGATGTGGATTATCCCAAATTTAGGCAATATTTATGTTTTATGACAGACAGGACTTTAAAGGAGACAAAGATTAGACAAAAATTAGGCATCTTTCAAGTTGATTTTTTAGATGTTGGGGTTATTCCCATGTTTTTAGATATTTCACGTCCATATAGAATGGATGTAAATTTTGACGATATTAAAGGTTACTTTTAGACGTGAAAAAATCAAAATAATGGATGTAAAAAGTGTTTTTCTATTATTGATAAATGAATACTTTTAAATATGAATGTTTTTCTAGGTATAAGTACGGTACTTAATGTGTATATAATACTCCCTCTGGTCCTAAATATAAGACCTAATTGACTTGTTCTGGAAAATCCTTAAAAAGGAAAATAAGTTCATTAGAAATTGATTTACCTAACTTTTCCCTTAAACTAGTATATTTTACCTATAAACTAATGGATAATCTAAAAATATATCAAATATGTCATCATTTAATAACCTATTTGGCAACCTTAATCTCTCTAAAAAAAGTCAATTAGGTTCTATATTTAAGACCGGAGGTAGTATATGGCTAGATAAATATATATTAATTTTAAATTATAAATAAAATATAAGTACAACAGCGAAAATTAACTATGTGATCTAACAAGTTGTGATTTCCAAGTTTAATCAATTGTTGAATTTTTGAAAATTATATCTTATTACTACAATTTATACATTTCCAGCCATAAATAATTATAAGCACCCATGACAACCTTTCCGTACTTCTTCATTTAACTTCACACACACACAGATACATAACAGAAAGAAAAAGACCTACCATAACAAAAAATAGTGTTGCCATACCAATTACAAGCTTACCTTTTCCCAGTTGATCCTTAATTTTATGTTTAACATATATTTATATCTTTCATATGGCACAGCTTTTCCATAAATTAAAGCTGGTCAATGTGTAACCAAGCACGGTTGGCGTAGTGGCAACCTCACTTCGCCGCTTAACCAAGGGTCTCGAGTTCGAGCTTTGGGAATGCAGCATGCCCATTGGCCAGCACTCTTGTCACACCCTGAACTTTTAAGCGTGACTGGCACGAAGTTTAAGTATCTAAACTCCGTAAGCCATTTACACTAACCAATATTTCTTTATTATTTACAATAATCATAAGAATCAATTTCCTTTATACAGCTAATTACATCTTCTTTTGTCTTAAAACACGTAGTATAGTTCCACCTTCTTCAATCTGAAATACTAAATACTATATAAACATTTGCAATTTCGTTACACTGACTTCGTATTTAAATTCCCAAAGACAGATAAATAAATATAGATTTAATATATTGAAACCTCAGTAGTTTATAATCATACTTGTATTTGAAAATAAAACCCAAAAGGGTAAAATCAGCATAACATAAAAGTAACCCTTCCAAGGTTTACAAAGTAAAGATGAAAGCTCATAATTATGAAAAACATGTTTTCTATAGAGGAACTGACACGCGGCGAATAACAAGCGCAGCACAGAGGCCACGAAACAAGCGCAGCTCGAAAACTACAAGTCAAACGCAACCCGAAGGCCACGAAAAACGAGCGTAGCTCGAGACTACGAAACAAGCGTGGACACACAGTCACACGAAGGTAAATAACCAAGCGTGACACGAAGTCACGAAAACAAGCGTGACATGAAGTCACGAAACAAGCGTAGCTCGAGGTTACGAAAACAAGTCAAGCGTAGCTCAAGACTACGAAAACAGTTCAAGCGTAGCTTGAGACTACTAAAACATTTCAAGCGTAGCTCGAGTATACGAAAACAGTTCAAGCGTACCTCGAGACTACGAAAACAGTTCCAGCGTACCTCGAGTCTACGAAAACATTTCAAGCGTGGTAAAACCACGAAACAAGCGTGACACGAAGTCACGAAACAAGCGTAGCAAAGCTACGAAACAAGCGTGACACGAAGTCACGAAACAAGCGCTTTGTGTCTAGTTCCTCAAAAACGTTTACATAGTAATAAATAAATCAATTTAAAATCAGATATTAAATCTCATCGTCCATATGACTTCAAAATGTTTTGAAGCATGCTTGATGCTAATATACCAAACAATAACAAATATTCTAGAAAAAATAATATCTCTTAATCAAATAGTTTATAATAAAATACTTCAGTATGAAATTTCACCTCAATACCTTTAAAACTTTCAAATCAACTTTTTTTTTCATAAGCATAAAATATATTTTGAACAAATATAGTAGAGAATAAAAGAACATAACAAATTCTATAATCATACAACGAGGAAAATATAAATTAGTTGGTAAACCCATATCCCACCACCCATGCCAATAGGAAACAAGTGAAGGAGAACCTAAAGAAAATTAGTAAGTATAGCCAAAGTTGATCAGAATACACCCAAGCCAAATACCGATTATCAAATAAGTCTTTCCTGAAATTTTATCATGCTTGTATACAACTTCTTGTTCTCTAATCTTACCAAAATCAACTCAGCTATAACATAGTATTAGCAGAAAATTTATCAAACACACATACACTAATAAGCCCATTTCTTAAGATACTCACAGTCCTCTCTTCAATGAGAAACCTTTGCCAATAACATCTATTCATCATAATCAGCATCAATCAATCACATATTCTTCCTACATAAATCACACATGCATATTAACATCTCTTTTAATCACTACCATGATAACTAACTATATATTCAATTTTTTTACTCTTTAACATTTAGTATTTCATAGAAGCATACTCCAATTTCATTATTCAAGAGCAATCCCTCAAATCATTAACCAAATAAAATTTCATTAAAACAAAACTATCTAACCAACCTCAAACACAAAACAAAGTAGAAATCATCACCTATGTTCAAACCAATAACAAACAATGAGCACTAGATATAAAACAGTATAATTCAAATCCATCACTTATTGTAATCATTTTTCCTTAGAATCATCAACGGAAATACTAAATTCAGATTTATGAATTAAATTAAAAACCAAGGTATATGTTGATAAAAAAATCTTGTAAAGGTAAGAAATAAAAATCTAAAACAAGTGTACTAAATCTCCAATGGAATTCACAAGACAAGTGTGTCCAGGTATCATCCAAGTATTATGCAATTACTCGTCCTATTGTCACTTATGTTAATCAACGACTTCCTCATCAAAAATCTGAATTTCAATTCTGAACCAAGCAGCCTCTCACTCAACATTTCTCACATATTTTCATATTCAAGAATATATTCCGAAAGCTAAAATAAAAATAAGAACATTTCAACCTAAGAGAAAGTAATCAAAGAAGAATCTATGAATTGTGACTCCTATAGTTCATCCTAAATTCTAATCACCAGAATATAGTCCTAGGTTATATTACCCATAACACCGTACATATTCCTTTCTAAGTTAAATACTTCACAACTATTTGTCATTTAGAATCTCTTACATATAAATCATCCTTAAAAGGATATCGATAACTAACTCTTCCCTTTGTTTTAGACTATTACATAATCACTCTTCAAACATCAATTAACTTCAAAACAACCATTCACCATTCTTAACTTATACTTCTTTAAAGCACTATCTAAATTATAACTAAATCCTTCAATCATATAAAACCTTCAAATAACCTAAGCACTTTCTCAATCAAAACAAACATTGACATATCACAAAGAGCAAAACAAGGTTCTAGTGAAATTTTCATAATTTCCTCTAAAATTGACCATACATGTAAATAACAATTTCCAACCTTCACTTGTTAGCCATATTATCATTAAGGCGTCTTTTAACTTAAGCTTTCACTCATTCAAAACAGAATCATTCCAATGCAAAATGTGAAAGCAAAGCAAGTTTAAGAAAATTATAACTTTAGCTAAATATTTGACTCATCTTTAAAATGTTATATAATACAAAAACTAGAATCAGAAATTCTTAGACAAACTAACAGCATTATGCAGCAAAATTGGTACAATGCGAATGAAAAATACAAAACAAATTCTCACAGTATGGTGTATTAATCAGGTTTTTCATTTCAAAGAAACAAGACCCCAAACATCACATCATCTCCCAAACAGTAAAATTGAAGTTTAGACTTCTTTCAAATCATTTATACAATTTAGAACTCAATGCAGCCAGAACTTTCTTCTAAGCATTTTAACAAACACCTTAAGTGCAACTATAATCAAACAATAGTTATCAACTTCCTAACTAGCAACACTCTTGTCTAAAAGTTTCCCAAATACCATACACACCATTAAACTTTCATTACAGCCCCAAGAATCCAACTTGAACAGCAGAAGAATTTAAAGAATGAAATTTTGCAAACATCACATTTAATCAAATCCAACCTTAACTATTGCTCAAATCACCACGCAGAATACCATAAATCAATATTTAAAATGTCCTTTAAACAATTTGCAAACTCAAACACAAGATTAAATCGATCCCTGTTCGCTCCGCAAGTATACGGGTCGCGCCAAGTAATAAAGTGGAAGTAAAGATCGTTCCCACGAGGATTGGGATACAAATCCGGTCAAACAAAAGGTTTGGTGATTAAATTAAGTTGAGCAAAACATAACATGATTGAAGGTCAAACAAGTAAGCTATTTGCTAAAACTAAAATGATAAAATGATATCAATATTTTTGGTTTCTTCAAGGATTAATTGGTATCTAGGATTATTTATCCCCCTTGTATCCTATAACCTTTGATCAACTCCTCTCCTAATTGCCTTAATGTTTATATATGTGTTAACCTAGGGTTCTAAAATACTTGTAAACGCTCCGTCGAGTCAAGAACAAGTGTTTAATTTCATTAATTATCCAATCTCTTGTCATAATTAATAAAACCCAATTTCTAAGTTTCAACCCTAATGTGGCTATGTGAGGCTAATAAGTATATGTCTATCTTATTAACAAAACTATTCATTTGTCATGCAAACTTCAAGTTCTCACACTATTTTACTCAAGTTCTACACTTAACTTAGCTCTCTCAAGTCATAAGCTAAATGAACAACTAAATGGTGATCAATCACTTAGAGACATTAAGACTAGAGTAAAATAAACACATATATATACATTAATCACAAAAGGATTGGAGTTTAGAGAGTTACTCCATACAAGGGTTCAAAATAATCCTAGATAAATGGATTTAGCTACTCATAATCAAATATGAACTACAATACCAAAATGAGTAAAGAGTCATAAGTGCTCACAAAATAGGAAGAAGAAAATGAAGAGGAAACCCAAAATGGAGAGACTTTAAACTCTCCACCAAAATCCCAAGCTTCAAATCTTCAAACTCCAAGCATAATCCAAGCCAAAAGACCAAGAAGAATGTGTTTTTGTTGCCCTAGAACTCCAAGAAGTAGGCCCCTTCTTTCTGTTGCGAGCTGCCCTTTTATGCCTTTCAATTTTTCACTTTCAGCACACTCAAAACGCAGAGTTTTGGTTTTTGTTCGTTGCCCGTTAGTTGCACAACGAAGGCTCAACAAACGGATCAGAGGCAGAGAAGAACATCATTCGTTGTGCCTTTGTTTGGCAACGAATGCTCAACAAACAGCATTAAGAAATTTTCCTTTTTGCTCTTTTGTCACTTGCTTAGCTTGTCCTATGCTTTTCTTCATAATTCCATGTTTTCTTAAGCCTTCTTCACTTGTCCACCTCTTCCTACAAAAGAGAAAGAGGGTTGATGAGCTACAAAAATCACTTGGGCACAAATATAACTCTAAATTTCACTCAAATGTCTATCTTTCTAACTTTCCTTTTTTCTATGTATGATTATGTCTATCTCCATTACTTACCACCAAAAATCATGTATATTCAAGGGAAAATGAGATGAAATATGTGAAATTATAGAGTTTATCACTCCCCCACACGAAATCAAAGAAAAATGAGTATGAAATGGAAGATAAACTCACCCAAGGTTGAATCCTCACTTGTATTTTCGAACAGAGACCCTCACCGTTGACAATCATCGCTGGAATGATGAGAAGACACGGAGGAAGCAGCGAGAAATTGAGAGAGATAGAGAGATAAATTGATTATGTAAGGAGAGGAGTAGAATGTTCTAGTACCTCCGTTTTTTTTTTCTAAAGGAAGAGGAAGTATATAGATACATAAGCTCCCTTGAAATTGACCATTATATCCCTCTATTACTTCAACTTTCATCCATTTTCCTTTATAACTCCTCTAAATTTAATGATAGAAACACATATGTGCCAAGATAATATATTTTCTTTGACCACAATATTGTCTACCCTTCAAGGGAATTTCCATAAATTTCTGATTTAAAACGAGTCTCTGACGATTTTTTTTTTTTTTAGAAAATTGGCATATTAATTGCTTATAATATATTTATTTTCAATTATTATTGTACAATGATCTTCAAATTACAAATGATAAACCTACAACCTTACTTAATCTTCACTATCTCTAATTTATAAATTGGGGTGTTACACCAAAATCCATCCGATATCAAGTACAAGAGTAAGAGACCGTACAAATGCTCAGATGTCAGAATTGCTTTTATCAGAGCAGTATTGTCAGAGCTACATTTCAGAGCAAAGTAACTAAAGCATAAGTCAACCCTGCTAAGCATTAATGAGCATTAATGAGGACAACGGTAACAAGGGTTTAACGGCTATATTCAAACGGACTTATTGTCACTCAAGCAACTGGTGTATTAGAGACTACTATAAAAAGAACAACTTCATCATTTATGAAGACCAAGAACAACACACGAAGAACTCACAAAAGTCAAGAGCATTCAAGCCTAATACCCAGAGAATACTCAGAAAGCTTTAAAGTTCTAAAGAGCACTTAATACCTTGAGAGTTATTATCATTGTACTCATCTTGTACTCTTTGTATTTAAGTCTCTACATTTATTGAGAGCATTCATTGTACTTAAGTGTTTATCACAATCTGTTCATTAAGTGAACTTTGTAGTAAATCTTTTGTGTAAAGGTCGAACCCTTGCAGGTAGTACGGGGGAGTGAGTAAGGTTGCAAGTTAGCCCGTAAAACTTGTGGTTGTAAAGGTTGCAAGTTAGCCCGTAAAATTTGTGGTTGTAAAGGTTGCAGGTGAACCCGTTGAAAACCTGTGAATTAGTGGAACTCAATCAAGGGATTGAGAACTGGACGTAGGTCAAGAGTTAGACCGAATCAGTATAAAAGAATTTGTATTAGTGTCTTTATTTCATATTGTTTGTGTAGCACAATTCAACCCCCCCTCTTGTGCATCCTCACTTTCAGCTTTCTGAGATTGGTTTGCTGCACATGCTCTACCTTTTCCTCACCCTTCGCATCCTGCAAAGCTGCAAAGCAGGAGCCTAGGGGTCCCACTTTTCCTTTTTCTGCTGCTTCTGCTATCTGCCGCCCCATGGCAGGTGGGCGTTTGTCTGTTTCTTTTTTCTAGTACTTTCCTCTAGGCTTTGGTTTGACTTGCATCCAGGGTCCGTACTCCTCCTCCAGTGGTATCCCAGGCACACTCACCAAGGTAGTTTCCGGCATTTCCCTACGTTCCGAGGTCGTGGGGGTTCCTGCAGCTGGCGACTCCCCTGGTGTTTGAGGTACTCCTCCCTGCTCCTGGATACATTTCTCCTGAGAATGGCCGTAAAGGCCACATTTGAAGCAGATGGCCTCTAGGCCCTCATACTCTACTGTGTAGATCCGGCGCCGTAGCACAAAGCGTGATTGTAACTTCTTATTCAGGTCTATCTCCACGCTGACCCTGGCAAAGCGTCCCCTCTCCACCAAGTTCTTTTGGTTCTCCTTTTTTGAAAGGGTGTTTAGGTCCACCTTCAAAGCCTTGCCGATCAGGTTACCCAGCTCCAACAAGCATTCCTCAGAATAAACATGCATAGGCAATGTAGGCACTCTAATCCAAACCGCCACCTTTTTGATCTGGTTGCAGTAGGGGTTGAAATTCGGGCTCAATCTTTGCACCGCCAAGTAGTGCCCTTGGATGGTCCAGGGTCCGTCAAATAAGAGCTTTGTACTCAGAGCTTTCTCTGTTGAAGTGAAGACGTAGTAATTATTTGGGAGATCCACAAGCTCAAAGTTCTCGCTTTTGAGGAGCCATGATATCCTATCCTTCATCATGCTTAAGGTCGTTCTCCATCCCAAAAGCGTAAGGATCAATGAGTCCTTCCAGGGCAAACAGAGGTTTCGCAGTCGCTCATCGGACATCTCTAACCGCGGCAGGGAGTCAAACAGGGTCTTTTGTTCCTCCGTTAGGCATAGCGTCAATTCCTCCTCTTCTTGGAGCCACTCCTTCATCAAGGCTTCCATGTCTTTTTGGAGGGCTTCTTCGTCCTCCGCCATAAGCTTAGCCTTATAGGAAATCTGGATGAGAGGGACTCTGGAAGTTTCTCTTTTGGGGCGTCTCTCTCCTGAGAAGCGCGCTGAGAATGGGTGTCCTCTTCCATGGGGATATCAACAGGTAGCTTGCTCTGAATGGATTGGGTTGTGTCCTCGATCATTACCTCATCCTTACTACAACACTCCGTCGGAATAATTGGGGTTCCCACGGTGCCACTGGTTCCAAGTATCTCATTGGCCTGATGCTCTATGCTCTTGCTTCCCTCACTAGGTTCCCTCCTCTCACATGGGTCTTGTTTGGGTGGTCGCTCAGGTTTCTTTTTTATGTATTTGGGAAAGAGATATCCGGCCGCGGGGCCAGAGTGCCCCTCTCAGAAGGATCCCCCATCGGGGGTCGAAAGGCTCTCAAAACTCTTTGTCTCTCTCTAAAGCTCTCTGTCTAGTCAAAACTCTCTACCGAGGCTTTCTTATTGAAAGGGAGATTGACAAAAACTTTTGGATAAAAAAGGAAAGAAAAAGTAGAATTGCGTTAGGTGCAAAGAACAGAAAGGTGGAGAAAATAAAAAAAGATAAATGTGCAAAAATGGGTTCAAACTATTATGTCAGGAGCACATAGGGGTAACAAGTATTTTCGGGCTCAATTCTGGGACTGAAGAATAAATATAGGTGCAATATAGGGAACACCGTTTATGTTGACCGACGTTGATTGTTAAATGCTGACGTGGCAGGAGAAATAAGATCTTTTGCTGACTTGACACGCTTATGTGGCAATATTTTTCTGAGTGTCTGGAGCCCACATTAATTAAATTAATAAAAAATTAAAAAAACTCCCCAACCCCCTCCTCCCCCAACCCCCCAACCATCTTCTTTTTCCTCCCGCCCCCAACCTTTCTCAAGAAACCTTTCCGCTTTACAGTTCCACACTCACACACAGAGAAGAAGAACAAGATCTCTCTCTCATTCAAAAGGGCAAAAGAAAAGACAACTCACATTCATTTGTCTACCCAAAAAATATTTTCACGTGTACCTCTATATTTAAGTGTTACTTTTTTCGCTAAGATTCACGCATATATTTACTTCAATTTTTAGAAGAAAAATTGAATCGACCGTCATCGCATATCACCCTTGGGTCAATTGCAAAAGATATTTAAATAGGATGAAAGAGTGTAGCAATAGTGTGCAATTCAAGTCGTTCGCAAGAAACCTTGTTTAATTTAACTACCCTAATAAATTTTATGTAATGCAAGAATGATATTGTAAAAAAATTATATTTGTTTTGATTTTTAATAGTGAAAATGCATATGCAAACAAGTAAATATTTTTAGTATTTTTAACAAAAGGGTGTAATGGAAGTGAAGTGCTCTTAGACATGACTTTCAATGATTATCATAGCTTTCTAAATATTTTGGGGAGTTAAATGCACTAAATTCCTAATTTACCAAACCTCATGGACCCATGAGTCCAATACCTAATTGTTGGAACTCCATCATGTTAGGCATTGTTAAGCTCTTTAGTGCAATTGGACATATCTTTTGCAAGAAACTAATAATCCTACGACATGAACCTCGAATCGCCACTTAATTAATCCTAAGATTTTAAGTCACTATTGGAACCCAAATAATGAAATAAAATCAAGGATTGAAGTCCAACGTTACTCAAGCAATCAATAGGTTCACTTTGAATTCCTCTAAGTTTCGTAAAATACCATATCTCACCAACCGGCAAGTCTAACACCTAATCTCATGAACTCATTCAACTAAGTGTTATTAAATACCTTAAAGTTTGATTAAAGGTTAGTAATGATTTAGGTTCAATTGCAATTCATCTAAATCAACCTATTTATCATAACCATACATAAATAGCAAATGAAATTGCAAATGAACATATATAGAACCTATATATTGAAGAGAACAATTTCACATTACAAATCCACATAATCACAACAATCTAAATTTTCTGCCAAATCTAGTCTATCTCAAAGCATAAATGATAAACTTAAACCTAGGAAATCAAAAATATAAAGAGAAAGATAAGAGATTGAGAATCCTCTTTGTAGAACCAAACTTCAAGTCACTTCCCATCAAGTTCAAAAGCAAGTAGGGACCTTGAGGCATGCATGGAGGAAGGAAGGTGGAAGATTGAAGAAATGAAATGAGAAGCGAAGAGAAGAGGAAGAAGGGAATGAAGAAGATGAGAGGGAGCTAGGGTTTTGGGGAGCACCCAACCCCCAAAACTTAGTTTTCAAATCTAATTTTGCACCTAATAATATAAATGGGGACTTGGGCATAATGTTTGAGTTTAAGTTTGGTCCAAATTGGTGGGCAAAACAGCCAAAAAAAAAGCAAAACCGAATTTGTTATGCAGCAGATCGCAGATGGGTCCAATTTATAATTTCTGGAAAGTGTTTGGCCGTTTCTGTAATATTCCCAAAACTGTTTTGAAGCTTTTTCAGCATCTAGGTCATATTCTGTAATTTCTGAAAATGTCCAAAATCACCATTTCGGCCCATTTTTCTCATTTTCTGCAAGGGGAAATTTACAACAACATAGTAACTTTCATCCGAAAAATTAATCACTAAGAAAACAAGTAAATGTGACGATTATACTTTTATTTGTCCTTTTTAACACACAATCATATTTAATTTAATTCAATTATAATCAATGATTTTAATTCAATATTGCATCTTGGAAATGTTAATAACTTCAATTTAGCACACTTAAAACATATAAATCCAAGGATTTTTCAAAAATCCATGAAAATAAATAGTTTTCCTAAAGTTGCGCCAAAATCAAAGCAAGGCTAAAGCTTTTTCCTTGAATATATATCTTTTGACCATCAAGCAGTGCCAAAGTTGAAGGCTGAAAAGTACACAGTGTCAAGAGCAAAGAGACAAATTCAAGTCTTCATTTTCACCTATTTTTATTGGCAATCAATAAATCCAAGAAATTATCATCTGGTTTGTAAAATATTTAAATTGGGCAAATATCTTATATATTAATGTTTTTACTCTTTCTACAGGTTATGCAAACAATATCGGGAAGATATATAAATTCTATAATCATAAGTCACAATCATGATGATTTATTATAAGACTTATATCTAAGTAATCATTATATAATACTCCTCCGGTCCTAAATATAAGACCTAATTGACGTTTTTGAAAAATCCTAAAAAAAGCAAAAATAAGTTAATTATAAATCGATTTACCTAATTTTTTCCCTTAAACTAGTTTATTTTACTTATAAACTAATGGATAATCTAAAAATATATCAAATATATCATGATTTAATAGACTTTTTTGCAACCTTAACTTCTCCAAAAAAAAGTCATCTAGGTCCTATATTTAGGATCGGAGGTAGTACTATATTATTTTGAAACACCAACTTATAAATCATAAATAACATTGTATATCTTTTTAACGTCAATAGCACAGTATATCTCAAACTTTATTACATGATTGAGTAATAACTTCAAAAACAATTTAAAAAATAAAGAGATAACAGATTTTTGAATTGTACCTTCCAACCAGCAGAGATAATAATTGAACTAACAGACAGGACAAAAGTATGGCAGCAGCGCAATACGTACTTAATTTATCAATAGTACTACAATATTATATTAATGATTATCTTTCTTCTTTTTTACCTGAAAGAATACAAATAATTAAGTAATACTAATTCTAGTCCTAAATATAGCATCAAGTTGATTAGGTTTAATGTAACTTATAAAGTAGGATAGATGTGTTTCCTATGTATCAAAAACAGTAGGATAGATGTGCAAATTTAGGAACAAACTTTTGTGCAATGTGCATGAAACATAATTATTTTTTGTGAGGTGCAAATAGGGTAATAATTAAATTAAAACATTAAAAATAGGGTAATAATTATTTTCTCAAACGTCCGTCTAACACTGGCAAAACAATTTCATGGTCTTGAGTGCCACTTTGACTAATCTATATAGTTATGTTTAGTCCTTCGCCCAATATTTTTTTTATCAGAACAATTCTCCCAATAACAGATCATACACAAAATAAAATGAAAAAATTAATTTGTAATCCCTCACAAGGGACTTAATAGTAGAAAAGTCCTATAAACTCCACATATTAAAGTAGGGTCCCTATGGACCTTACTTTAATATGCTTAAAATACAAAAATGCCAGATTGTCCCTTCCTGTGAGTCTGTGACAAGGTCATGGGCACAGAATGACGAGGTCATGCACTCGTATAACAAGATCATGAGCAATTCTAACAAAGTCATGACCCACTCTGTGACAAGTTAATGGGCAAGCATTGAAGAGGTCATGGGCATGAATGACAAGGTCATGCGCACATATAATAAATTCAAGAGCAGGAGGAAAGAATGGGCAATATTATCTTTTTGTATTAGAAGTATATTAAAGTAAGGTCCCTAGGGACTCTACTTTAATATGTGAAGTTTATGAGACTTTTCTACTATTAAATCCCTTATGAGGGGCTACAAATTAATTTTCCCAAATAAAATTTGCAAAAATTGAAATTATATCATGTTTAACGACATATTTTCACGTGTAACTGTTACCTTTTTTAACTCGTAATATTTAGTTTTATCATCCTAAAATGTTGAATCAGTGGACAAAAAAAAATTCAAAGTTTTTTTTAAGTTTTAAACGTACGCAGCGTACATAGTAATCAGCCGAAAAAACTTTAAACAACCAACAAAACTTAAGCCATTGATCAAACAGGTCCACATACATATAATCATTGACCAAGTTATTACTCTTGAACACATTGTATAATATACTCCCTCCGTTCCTAAATATAGGACCTAGATGACTTTTTTGAAAAATCCTAAAAAAGCAAAAAATAAGTTAATTATAAATTGATTTACCTAATTTTTTCTCTTAAATTAGTTTGTTTTACCTATAAGCTAATGGATAATAATCTAAAAAGATATCAAATATGTCATCATTTAATAACCTATTTCGCAACCTTAATCTTTCCAAAAAAAAGTTATCTAGGTCTTATATTTAGGAACGGAGGGAGTATATCCCAAGAGGTTCATACATTTTCTGAAATTTTTAGTTAATCATTCAACCTGGAACTATAATAATTTATTAAGTAATCCTTATTGATAACACGCTTACCATATAATAATTTTTTTTCCAGATCAACAAGAAGGGGTGGAAACTCCACAAGCTGAAGCAATCTTTTTGGCACCAGGAGAGTTAACAAACTGCCTAGGGTTCCCGAGATACCCACAAAGACATGGTTGTTGCTCCTTCAGCCTCTGGCAGCACAGGCTGGATGGTGGCGACGACGATAATATGGCTCCGACGCACGGAATCAGAGCGAGTGGACTACAAGTCACCGCCTCCGCCATGCGTGGCAGCTCCATGGCGGAGAGGACCAGCACCACCATCACCATCAAAGTCATCACCATCATATTCTTCATCATCGCCATAATTACTCCCGCGATTGATAACAAATTATCTACCTTTCTCAGTGAAACACGTCCACTTCGTTTTTTTCTTGTTTGTTAGTTTTGTGTAGTGATGAAGTGTGGAGATGAGAGTGAGATATACGGTAGTTTATATAGGCATAGGCAGCGTATGGGCAAGATTGTGAAAATCGTGACTTAAGTAAATTTGTGAGAGAGAGACATAATATTGTATTATAGACTAATAATAATTTACATTTTCTTAATAATTAGTTTTAATAATTAAGATTTAATGATAAAAAATTATAACAATTTATTTTAAGCATATTTAAAATTCTGAAATTGAAACTAAATCTATTAATATTCAAAAAAATGCTTTTTTTATCAAGAATATTCAAAACATGCTTAACATAAATAATTAAAGCCAACAAATATAAACTCAATAAAGATCATCAAATGATGGATTTTCATCATCTCCCATGTCTTCAAGTTCTCCACCACTTTCATCATTGTTATCACCATTGGCATCCCCACCTCATCATTATTGTTATTTTTTCTCTAATATCTCCAGCAACAACACTGAAATCAACATTTATATTAACAATAAAGATTTAATTTTCCATATTCTCATCAATTCCTTGAGATTGAAGACTCTTATCAACATCATCTTCTTCCCCTACACCCACTTCATCTGTCATTCCTTCAGTTATTTATTCATCATCATAGTATATTTCATCGAAGTCGTAATCAAAAGATTTATTTTTTTTACTTGTTAGCTTAAAGTTGCACATGACAATTGTCAAGTCATTCATCTTCTTTTGACACAAATGATTTTTCACTTGGTATGAATCTAAACAAAATTTAAGAATTGAAGAGTCCGCATTAATATTCTAATGCCAACCAAAATTACATTAAAAAAAAGAAGAAAAAACAAAATCTTACCATCTCAAAAGCAGTCCAATTACGTTCACAACTTTTTTTTGAACACATTTTCGGACCAAACACAACAGCAAAATCAACTAACGCGGTTGGCAAGTTGAAGTGCGAATGTTCTACTTATACACACACACACACACACACACACATTCCTAGTCGATGTGGGACTAAGAGATCCCACAGGGACCCCCCAGTACGGTGCAAGCGCCACCCACACCAACATAAGCAAGGCAATTACGTTCACAACTTGAAGAGCTACAATATAAGCTAACAATATAAATTGTAACTTTTTTAAGCTTTGGACATCCATCTTCATAAGGATCCAACCAATCTGCTAGAACTAATTTTTTCCATAATACTTGTGTAATTTCTTGTCCAAACATATTTTTCCCCACTAAGTTTTAACAAAAAGTCTGCAACTACCTTCACAGCAAACATTTTAGTGAAGAATGAAAAAATAAAGGGGCAATCTTGCGAAAGTGATCTGCACAAAGACTATATATGCTTCATCAAGAGCAAGTTATATAAGTGCTATTAATTTTATTTCTAACTGTATACTGGGTTTTTTATTTCAATTTTTTTACGGTTTCCAAACTTTTAATTTATGACTTTTGCTTTTAAGATATCTGACTTGGTTAACTATGTTTTGGAACGGCGAGTTCAACGTGAGCTATTTTGAGCTAGTTAAATTGAGTTTGTGTAGAGGATGAATTTATAAGCGAGTTAACACGATCTCTTAAGGTATAAATGTAAATTCATTAGACTTAGGGAGTTGACTCGCGATTTTGACAACTATAGTCTATTTTGACAACTATAGTCTATAGGTATGGGTTTTGATTTGGTTTGGTGCTTGGAAATGAAGAGGAATTGAAAATGGTTTTAAGCTTTTATTAAAAGGAAAGAGGTCCCATATCGAGAATAGTGTGCATAAAGCCTAATTGAATTTAAGCCGCGCGTGGAAGGAAAACAAGAAAGTGATCCATTATCTTGGTTAGTGGCCATTGTTTTTTTTTATATACATTAGTGGCCATTGTTCTTTTTTTCTTAATACATTAGTGGCCATTGTTCTAATAATCCACCATTTCATGTTATCATGTTATGCCTTAGACGCAGGAATAAAATCCTAAAAGTGTTTTATAATCAATGAGTGGACGGTTTTGGTGGTTTTTTTTTATTTCTCTCAGGAATTAGCCTCTCTCTTTTTCTTACTTACTCCTACCGTAGCTTATTATAAGAGAAAAAAATTAAAATGTTTTGTTCCTTAATATGAGTTTACATGAGGTGGTAGAATATTTAATGATGTTTTACCCAATTTGTCCCTCACCATTTATAAATATTTCATGCCAATTATTTTTATTATTAATCTATATTTCTCATTTTTATACACTCTCATAAATAAAGGCAAAGTTGGGTAAAAACATTTTTTTAAAACAAATTTTTCTCTTCGAAGTTCCAATTACTTTCCTAATATTTGTGATTTTACCCTCTTCGCTCTAATCATAATTGACGGAGGGAGTAATATAAATTACTTATAATGATCTTATCAGAATTAATATAAGGTGATATGGCTAACTCGCTATGTTGAACGAGTAGTTTTGTTTTTTTTAAAAAAAAGTGATTATTGATATTTGATGCAATAAGAAAAAAATATGTTTTAGCTCTCTAACTTTGTATAATAAATTGATTTAATCATTGCATTTTGAAAGTTTCTTTTCATTCCTGACGTTAACAATTGTTAATTAGCCTCAAATAATATTTTTGTAACAGTAATTATTTTAAAAATAAACTAAATATGTCAAAATTTGAAACATTTTCCTGGCATTTTAAAGATTTACGTAGTAAGGGTTAAAAGACTTATTAAAACATACTCCCTACTGTCCTAAATATAAGATCTAATTGACTTTTTTTTGGAGATATTAAGGTTACAAAATATTTTATTAAATTATAACATATTTGATATATTAGGAAAAAACTTAGATCCAGTGCATTGGGTCCAGTTTGTCCAGTTAACCAATAAAATTCTGCCACGTCAGCCCACTTTCTCTTTCTTCTCCAAATCACCTTCCTTCTCTTTCATCCTCTCTCTCTTCATTTCATATCGGATCTGCAAATCCACCTCTCTCTCTGTCTCGCCTCTGATGAGGCTCACCATTGTTGGCTGCTCCGCCCACTCCTCACCACCGTCGCTCCCCAGCTGCCTTCGCCGACGCCACGCCGTCAAGAACGGCGACAATGACTTCATCTTCTTCGCTGAGATCTCATTGTTTCATCTTCTTCTCCAAGACCTCTACCTTGTTTATAACTCCAGATCTGAAACCATCCTCCTTCATCACTGTAAATGGTGGATCCGTTGTCGTTCACGCAACTCGTCTTCATCCATGCTCTCGTTGCCATCAAGTCATTTGTTTTCATCCACCACTAATCTAGTTTTTCTTTAAGTGGATTTTAGTTTGATTTTTTTTTTTGTTGAGTGGATTGATGTGTGTTTTTCGTTGGTGTAAGCTATTGAATGGAGGAGGATGAGAAAGAGGGAAGAGAGGTGGGTGGGGAGAGACGGTGATTATTGGAGGAGAGTGGGGAAGAGAGAGAAGGAAGAGGAGGAGGAGAGAGGAAGGAAGAGGAGGACACGTGTCACTTAATTAGGGGTGCACTGGGTGCACTGGTTGCACTGGATATAGTGCACTGGAGGTAAGTATGACCCTTTAGATTATTCATTAGTTTATAGGTTAAATAAACTAGTTTAAGGGGAAAAATTAGGTAAATCAATTAATAATTGACTTAGATTTTGCTTTTTTAGAATTTTTCAAAAAAGTAAACTAAGTCTTATATTTAGGGCCGGAGGGAGTACTATAGGGAGTACTATATAAGATGTACTAAGAAACCAAAATAAAATAGGCGTAATTAATTACATATTTTGTCCTTTGTATGGAGCTAATATAAAGGGAAAATGCCAAAAAAATCTCTCCGAATACCCAAAAGGACAATTCAGGAACCTAAACTTCCAAAAGGACTATGAAGGAACTAACACTCACTTGACATTTTCAAATGTTGTGAAAAGACTAGATTGCCCTTAAGTCTTTTTTTTCTTCAACCTTCATCCCCACCCTCCCTCCTCCTTCCCAGGCCTCCCTCCTCCTTCCCTCCGCCTCCCTCCTCCGACCCCCTCCCCACTCCAGCCCCCACCCCACCCCCTCTCCCACATCGGCCCCACCCCCCACCCCACCCCCTCCCCACATCGGCCCCCTCCCCCCACCCCACCCCCTCTCCCACATCGGCCCCACCCCCCACCCCACCTCCCTCCCCACATCGGCCCCCTCCCCCCACCCCACCCCCCTCCCCACATCGGCCCCACCCCCCACCCCACCCCCTCCCCACATCGGCCCCCTCCCCCCACCCCACCCCCTCCCCACATCGGCCCCCTCCCCCCACCCCACCCCCTCCCCACATCGGCCCCACCCCCCACCCCACCTCCCTCCCCACATCGGCCCCCTCCCCCCACCCCACCCCCTCCCCACATCGGCCCCCTCCCCCCACCCCACCCCCCTCCCCACCCCCCACCCCACCTCCCTCCCCACATCGGCCCCCTCCCCCCACCCCACCCCCCTCCCCACATCGGCCCCACCCCCCACCCCACCCCCTCCCCACATCGGCCCCACCCCCCACCCCACCTCCTCCCCACATCGGTACCAACTTTTAACATGGGATCAAAAATGATATTTTCACTAATATGACAATAAGATTACACATGAAAAGTCCAAAATGCGCTCATAAATTAAATAAATTTTCTTCCTCAACCTCTCCTTCCTTACCTTCTTTCCTCTACCAACAGTTCTTTCAATAAATAACTTGTCCACCGGCGGCTTCAACTCTCAACAACAAGTTAGGGCGATCAGGCTGCAAAAACATGAAAACAGAGTTGCTGAGAGTTGAAGCCGTCGGTGGACGAGTTATTTATTGAAGGAAGTGTTGGTAGAAGAAAGAAGCTAAAACCTGGCGAGTTGGCGTGAGTGGTAAGTACTCTCGTCCCTTAAACAAGTGGTTAGGGGTTCGATCCCTAGCTCTTGCGAATGGAGCAAACTCACAGGCTAGCTGTCTACCCCCTATATGGGACTTCAGAACAGCGAGGGATTAGTCTCACTTGACAAGCGGGTGGGGATACCCTTGGGTAACCAAAAAAAAAGAAAGAAGCTAAGGGAGGAGAGGGTGAGGAAGAAAATTTATTGAATTTATAAGTGCATTTTGGACTTTTCATGTGTAATCTTATTGTCATATTAGTGAAAATATCATTTTTGATCCCATGTTAAAAGTTGGTACCATTGGTGTACCTTACAATAGTTATGCATCATTTTTGTTCCTTGGCCAATAGTTATGTATCATTTTTGGGCCTTCGCCCTAAATTAATCGCCGGCCGGTAAAAGTTTATTTAATTATAAGGACATTTTGGACATTTCATGTCTAATATTATTGTCATATTAGTGAAAATATCATTTTTGATCACATGGAAAAGTTGGGTATCATTTTTGTACCTCGAAATAGTTATGTACTATTTCTGTTCCTTGGCCAATAGTTGTGTATCATTTTTGGGCCTTCGCCCTTTATTATACTTTTATAATAATAGCGAGGGCGCACAAAAAAATGTAACGATCATTAGGTTATTTGAATAGCTGTTATTTTTGCTCTTAGTTTAAATACATAAGTATTGTTCAATTAAAAAAGGGCAAAGGTGTAAAAATAGTCACCGTAAATTTAAAAATGGGCAACTATAACTCTGGTAAATTTAAGGGGGCAAAACTCTACACTGTAAACACAAATGGGGCAAAATCATACATTGTAGTCCAAAATGGGACAAAAGTAACGTCTCTATTAGGCCGAATTAAACAGACATTTTCCAGACGTGAGATCCACCATCAGTAAATGATATGTCAATTCCAAATTCACCGTGAAAGCTAAAATGCATCAAGTTGAACCCTAAATCACTTGAAACGAACTCTAAACCCCTAAATCATTTCGATAAGAAACCAAATAGAACCCCAAATCATGTGAAATTCACCTTACTTCTTCGTAATCATCTGAAAAAATAAAGCCTCATCAAAATATAGCACCCTTAAATGTATGACACATCATTTACTGATGGTGTGGCCATGTCTGAAAAACGTATATTTAATTCTGCCTAACAGAGAGGTTACTTTTGCCCCATTTTGGTTTACAGTGTACAGTTTTGCCCCTTAAATTTACCTGAGTTATAGTTGCTCATTTCTAAATTTACGATGACTATTTTTGCGCATTTGCCCATTAAAAAAAAGGCATGAGTATTTTAGCATACCTTAGAAAGGCATAGGGTACTCGGTAACTCTATAAAAGTTTGCCAAACATTTTACGACTTTACTATTTTTAGTAAACGATATTTTGGTTCTTTCATGGTACTAAGTACTAAGGTGCGCCCAAAAAAAACATGAAGATTGTTTCAGTTGAAAGTAATGGATACACAAGAGAGGGGGTGAATTGTGCTACCAAATAAAAATCAAACAATAACAACACAAGGGTTTATACCGGTTCGGTCTTCCTGACCTACGTCCAGTTCTCAACCACCCAGGTTGAGTTCCACTATCCCCAGGTTTTAGAAACGGGTTCACCTGGAACCTTTACAACCGCAAGTTTTGGACGGGATCACTTGCAACCTTACAACCACAAGTTTTACTCAAGGCTCACTTGCAACCTTGCTAACTAACTCCCCCTTACAACCAGCAAGGGTTCAACCTTTACAAATAAAGGATTTTCTAAACTTAGTTCTCTTAAAGAACGGATAATGTTACACACTTAAGTACAATGAATGCTCTTAATACAAGAAGAGACTTAACTACAAAGAGTACAAGATAAGTAGATGAAAAGAACTCTCAATGTGTTAAATGCTCTTTTTCTTTTCTGGGCAGCTTTGAATGCTTGAAGGATTTCTCAGTTTCTCACTCTAGCTTTCTTCAAGATGTCAAAGATATTGGTTGTCTTCATAAATGAATGTGAGCTTGTTTATATAGTCTTCAAGTATTCTCACCCTTGGTAGGTGGGTTAGCCGTTTGAATATGACCGTTTTTCCCATGTTACCGTTTGCCCAATTAATGCTCCATTAATGCTTAGCAGGGTTGACTTTGTTTTATCTCTGAAAAGTAGTTCTGACACCTCTGCTCTGTCAAAAGCATTCTGACACTGCACTGCTCTGAACGTTCTGACATTCTGATTGCTTGCGGAAGCAAGTCCACATCCGGAAGCAACGTCACTCAGTGTACTGCATTTTGAACGTTAGTCTAAACAATAATAGCACATACTCACATGCAGTGGGAGTTCATTAAGTCTAAGGGAGCTCTTTTACATCCGGAAGCAATTCCACATTCAGAAGCACTTCTACTGGTCGTTGGGTTATTTACATATTATACTCACTGACGCTCAGTGTTATCCATACCAACAGCCAGCGCTAGTCACTAAGCAATCGGAAGCAAATCCACTAGACGTTGGGTTATGTTCACTGGCGCTCAGTGTTATCCATACCAACAGCCAGCGCTAGCCTTAATACAATCGGAAGCAAATCCACATCCGTAAGCTTCCTAACTTAGTCTGAAGGATTTTATTCAACTAATGTTCTTAGATTGAGTTATTACTTAGTGAAGTACTTGCTGTCGCTGAGGGATGAAACGTTCATCCGCGAACGCTAGTCCTAGTCTATCCGGAAGTAAATCCACATCCGGTTGTACTCTTACTTGGGGTTCTATATTAACCTAATATTCTCTAAGTGTTTGGCTCGTTCTTTCATATTTTAGTCTTCATCAAAACTTAAGATTCTAACATCAGTTGCTTTAGAATGGTCATGCCATTTTTGTCTCATATAATTTATAACTACTCATTAATTCTTCTGTAATTATAAATATTAATTATTAAATAACTATTTAGTCAAATAATTCATTCATATTATCATAGTAAAAAAGAAAGAAAATTAAATGTATTTTTTTGAACTGAACGTTGATGTATTTTTGAACTATTTTATTACTAATGATATATATATCCATAATGTGCAACTGCCATACGTTATCCTGTCCGGGTACAGCACTACAACTATTATATATCATTTGTGGTTGAAGGTCCACAGTCACATGTTGCCTTGTCTTCATTATTTGTTTTTAAATTTTAACATGTAATAAAAGAACTTTTATTCCGTGGGTTCAGTGGCGAAGGGATTGAACAATGAGCGTCAGGTTGACCACCACGTCGCGAGTTCGATCCTGGGGAGTGACACTTTGTTGTGTCTCCATCGCGGCGCTTGAGGAGGCATCTCTGTAGCTAAGTGAAGCTGGGAGTAACCTACCTGTGTGGACAGAAAAAAGGGCTTGCTGGTCATGATCCAGAGCCCACAGGGACAGGCCCCAGTGGATCATGAGTTAGGTGTCTTGCCCTTGGATTGGGTTGAGCCCAAACCCCTTCCTAAAAATTTTACTATAAAAAAAGAACTTTTATTTTATTTTTTGCTTAAAACCGCCTGGTTTAATCCGGGCTCGATGGGTAGGAATGTTTCTCACATAGGTAAGGTTGTACAATTGTCACTTACCAACTCAACCAACTACCCATTGGTAAAAAACTTTTTATTTTTATTGTATTATAAATACTTCATCTGGTCCTAAATATAAAACGTATTTACCTATCTTGATTAGATTAAAGAAGTTAATTAAGTTAGTTAAAATAACATGATATTATCAAAATACCTCAATTATCTACTTTTCCTTGTTCTCCCTCTCTTCTTGTCTATTATTAGGGGTATTGAAAGGATAATTGGAGAAAAGTTGGTAAAATTAAAAATAGGTCTTATATTTAGGACCAAACTCATATTTCTAAATTGATATTTTATATTTAGGACCGGATGAAGTATTATTTATAAATAGTACTTATTTATGAATATTATATTATACATTGTCGAATTAACTAGATTGAACTGAGTCATAATAAATATTAGGGTTAAAGATGACTATTGCCCAGGAAGTTTGTGAAAAAGATCATATTTGCCCTTAAAGTTGTTTTTAAGCTCATATTTGCCCTGGAAGTATAAAAATCGGGTCACATTTGCCCTTTATGGATAGAAAAAGTTAACACCGTTTGACATATCACTGAAAATGTGCACGCAGACGCTTATTCATCGGATATGTCACTTAAGTTGCCTAGGAGGCAGCAAAAGTAAAGTCTATTTGTTCATTGACTCTTATACCCCCAATAAAAACACCCACGGTGGGCCCCACCATTTCTTTCACTTCTCTCTTCTACCTTACGAGTTAGGGTTTGGATTGCCTCAGTGGCAATCCCTTAGAATCCCTCCTAATCGCTTTATATATATATGCTCATTACATTGATCCAAGGGTTCATATTACATAATTATACCATTAAAAATTAAAAAAAAACAATTATTATAATATAAAATAAATTAAGAAATTTTAATTTTTTAATTTTCAAAACTTTCTAGCATAAAAAAGTTCAACTATCTAGACCTATTTCATTTCAACAGAAGATCTATAAGAGATACAGACTTATCCAGTTTACTGTAAAATTATTTTACAGTTAACAGGATAAGTTTATATCTCTTATAGATCTTTCTATTGAAATGAAATAGGTTTAGGTAGTTGAAATTAATAGGTCTAAATAGTTGAAATTTTGTATGCTAAAAATTATTTTATATTATATTATATTTTTTTATTTTTAATGGGACAAGTGGCAAATTATGAGCTCTTAGATGAATCCAAATATCCAAAATTAAGGTCCAAGTCGCTTCGGAGGGATTCTGCGAGGGCGGGATTCTGAGAGAATCCCAACCCTCCGAGCTATGCATGCCTCTCTTCCCCTCTACACACAACGTGACAGCGCCGCCCCTCATCCTCCTCCCCCTCTCCCTCCTCCCCCGATGACTCAACGCCTCTTGCATAATCAACTTTCAAGTTGGATCAAACATCCTTTTAATCTTTCTCATGGATGGAGAAACGTCTTTTATCTTTATTATAACATTCAATTTGTATGTGAACTTTAAAAAGTTCATCTGAGTTTCTTGCACACTTACAACTCATGCGTCTTAGGGGAGGAGGGAGAGGTGGAGGAAGATGACGTGGGGTGGCCTTGTGCATAGTTGGGTACCGTCGTGCCGAAAGGGAAGAGAGGCAGAAGGAAGAAGAGGGAAGTGAAAGAAATGGTGGGACCCACCGTGAGTGTTTTTATTGGGGTATAAAAGTCAATGAATAAATAGACTTTATTTCTTCTGCCACCTAGACAACTTAAGTGACGTGTTCAATGAATAAGCGTCTACGTATACATTTTAAGTGACATGTCAAACGGTGTTAACTTTTCCATCTATAAAGAGCAAATGTGACCTCATTTTCATACTTCCGTGGCAAATATGAGCCTAAAAAAACTTCGAGGGAAAATATGATCTTTTCCACAAACTTCTGGGGCAATGGTGACCTTTGACCCTAAATATTAATACACATCAAATATTAGAATAATTTCTATTTTGTCCTATTTATTTTAGATTTTATATCTTATTTTTACCCTGATTACACATAACTATATATTCGATATGAGAATGAAAAAAAGACATGATGCAAATTACAAAATTCGAATCAGGTTTGTTACCTATAATAAAAAATAAATTGGTAATACTTGAGATAAGAATATCGCAACTCATATTAGAAGATTGACTTACTTTTATAGCTATCTGGTTGGATTCAGTGTGACAGGGACAAAATTGGGAGAAGGAAGGTCTCTCCACTTCCTCTTCACTTATTGCATGCACCACCATCTAATTGTAGACATTTCCTCCTAGCTATTGCAGGGGTAACTTGTGTGAAAATGTTTTATACTCCCGCGCGCTGCCCGTATTTAATGTTGTAAGACCCATTTGGTAGAGTAAGTTTGTCTCTAAATGCAATATCTCTTTCCAATTTTTCTTAACTTTCCCTAAAATATCCCTACCTAAGTTTCTCAATAGTAAATAAACAATAGAAATGTTGGGAATAAAGGTAGAATATTATTATTTTTTTTAATATCATGTGATTTTAACTAATTTTTTTTAATAAATAATTTTAACAAACTTTCTTAATCAAATCAAATTAGATAATTAGATCTTATAGTTAAAGTAGAGGTTTTACATTAATTAGATTGAGTTACTTGGCACAAGTGACAAGTGTTAATAGGCTAGGGACAAAATTGTCTTTTCACTTTTCAAATATATTAAAGTGAGGTCCCAATCCTACATTAATTTTTCCATCTTTTGGGACTTTTCTAGTATTAAGTCCCTTGTGAGGACCTCAAATTAATTTTCCCTAATTAATCTGGCCGGCTCTAAAATCGGTAAAATTGTGTTTAATTTTTAGACCACCATCAAAACTGGCCGGTCTTATAAAAAAAGTGAGCTAAATAAAACTTAAGGATCTTAGAAAAATGACAAGAGGAAGTACCAGTTAACGGATGCTAGATGATTGCACTCTTTGAAAGTTCATGGTTATCTATAATACTATAATTGAGTTATATATACTTCATTGGTATTTGTTATACATCAAAACAAAACCAAGCCCCCAGCCCCAAAATACAAGTTTTTTAGGGAAAATCTTAATTTTCTTCCATTATATGGAATTAACCTAAGATTTCACCCCTAAAACAATGTGAAATTTCACAAAAACCTGGATGGGGCAAAATGAAATTAAATGTTCAGTTAAAAGACCAAAATGTCTTATACTCCTATATTTAAGGAAGTACAAACTTCTTGGAAGTTTCCCATTTGTGACTTGAAATGTCTCTACATGTGTTTTGGAGATATAATTTGAAAGGGTTAAGGGTCAAATCTAACACCCTACTATTGCCAAAAGTTCACCCAATATAAATAAGAATTGGTTGGCTCAAATGTAGCACACATCTATTCAAAAATGGCTCAAATCTAGCATTTCCGTTAATTTTAACGGTTTGACCGTTAATTTTGACTGGATTTAAACACATCATCTGCCACATCACCCTGATTTGTCCATATCACCTGACACATCATCTTCGCCACGTCATCACCATCTTCTTCCCCGGGATACCAAACGCACATCACCTTCATCTTCATCCCAATCTCACAAACCCCAAAACAATCCAACAACCACTCACTTACCCACATCATCACCTAGATCTTCATCTTCACGAATCTGATTAAGTGTTAACAAAGCGAATCAATGGCCTCCTTATCCCTCTCATTGCCTCCCTCTCTTCTTCCCACCTCCTACTCCGCCGTCCCCACGCCGCCAAGCTCCGCCATAGAGGCCTCTTTTCCGACAAAGCCCTCTCCGCCCCGCCCTCAACCAAGATGCCTCAAGGAGCTCGCCGCCGATGAAGTCGTCGAGTCAGTACTCAGCGGCGTGGTCCTCGACCTCGGCCTCGGCACCGGCTCCACCGCCGCCTTCGTCGTAGCCAAGCTCGGCGAACACCTCACCTCCGGCCAACTCAAGGACATCGTCGGCATCTCCGATGAAGGTGTACATCAAAGATGAAGATTTTAAAGCCCTCATGCTTTGCACAAAATTTTTTCTTGATTATTTTGGCTGCTCGAGTTTTCTATACTTACATTTTTAGTACCGTTTTTTGCTGTAGAAGTTCTGTTTTTCCTTGTCTCTTGACTGATTATGTGATCGAAGTTTTGTTGCATCTTAAAGTAAAGTTTTGATATTTGGATAGGCTGAGGTGAAAGCATTCTTTGATGTACAAAAATAAAAATAAACAGAGACAATTTCTGGGTTCACTTAAGATGGAGATTGAGATGAAGATGAACATGATGATGTGGGTAAGTGGGTGGTTGTTGGATTGTTTTGGGGTTTGTGAGATTGGGATGAAGATGAAGGTGATGTGTGTTTGGTATCTTGGGGAAGAAGATGGTGATGACGTGGCGAAGATGATGTGTCAGGTGATATGGACAAATCAGGGTGATGTGGCAGATGATGTGTTTAAATCCAGTCAAAATTAACGGTCAAACCGTTAAAATTAACGGAAATGCTAGATTTGAGCCATTTTTGAATAGATGTGTGCTACATTTGAGCCAACCAATTCTTGTTTATGTTGGGTGAACTTTTGGCAATAGTAGGGTGTTAGATTTGACCTTTAACCCAATTTGAAATTTTGGACTCTTTAATGTTAGATTGCATAATTTTTTATAGTTACAATATTTACATTAGTGTTGAAAATAAGAAAAAATATCTTGAAAATTCCCCCATATGTGTGTTGAAAATTTCCCATAAATTTCTTGGAAATTCTCCACACTTGTCTTGAAAATGTTATTGTGAATGGAAGTTTTAGTGTTGGATTCATGGATTTTAGAGATTTGGAAATTCTCATATTGATATAAAAATAATAGCAAATGTCTTGTAAATTCTCCATATATATATATATATATATATATATATATATATATATTGTGGGAATCCAGTAAAATGTTTAATAGAGAAATTTCGGTATTTTATTTAAAATATTTAGCTTTATTTAGGCCCAATAGGTACAATGAAATTTCATAATGTTTTGGGGATATTTACCCTTCTTTTTATGGGTACAATATGGCTAAGGTTGAATCAAGTTCTACGGTCCTTTAATTTTTGTAAGTTATATTTTGGAGATGTCTAAATTTTTCACGGTCTCTTTACATTTTTTTATCCTTACTTGATTACATTATGTCTTTTAATTTTTTTTCCCTATTCAATTACCCTTGCTTACACTCTCTATCAATATGGGTATATTTGGAATAAAATTATCTATGAACAGATTTTGCCTCGTTGTGAGAGGCCCGGGTTAATAAAACCATAGTACTTTTATAAACTCGAGAGGAGAAAATAAAAACAAAAATCTTGATACAAAAACTTCGAATATAACTTCATTGAGCAAGCAACAGTAACTTGAATCTTGAAATACAGATTGAGTATTCCCTATAGGAAATACTTTATCTGAAATTATTCATTAAACACTAATATTACAAAATATTGATCACGTGTAAAACTATTCTTGTATATATTCAACACTTAGGGAGGGCGATTCCACAAGAGGAAAGAACCTTCTTGGCGCCAGGAGAGTTAACGTACGGCCCGAGACTAGGGTTCTTGATGTAACCACAAAGACATGATTTTTGCTCCTTCAACTTCTGGCAACACTCATTTGACGGTGGAGATGATGACGATATGGCTCCTGCACACGGAGCTAGAGCCATCGGATCACAAGTTACCGCCTCAGCCATGTGTGGCAGTTCAACTGTGGAAAGAACCACTACCATCACCACCATCAAAGTCACACCCTTCATTCCCATTTCTCCTACACATACAAGGTAGGATCCATAATTTTTTAAAAAGGGGCATCGATATTAAAAAGTGTACAAGGTTTTAGGAGCATCTAATGAGCCTTGTCTAATGCTTTATATTGTCATTTGTGATACTTAAGCTTATACCAATTGCTCTCTTCTTTTAATTAATAATCAAATTCTACACAAAATCAGTGATATTTTAATTTCTTGTTGGTATAAAATAATGAGATTTTGAACTTTTAACAAGTTTTCAAAAAAAAAAAAAGGAAAATATAAACACTGCACAATTTTTGGGTATGTATGTAGAATCTAATTAATTATTAATATTCAAATGATGAAAAAGCAAGAGCATTTGGACGGCGGGACATTACAAATGTACTAAACAGATGCATATTTGAGGCTCGAAAACCCAATATAAAGTCTGCATAGGGTAGAAAATGTTATATATATAGTACAAATAAAAACTTAAAAACTGGGGGCCGTGTAGTCCCCTTACCTTCCTCTGTGGTTCACACGCACTGCGTACACTATTGTGTTTGGTCTCTTGTTAATTTTATGAAGTAATGAAGTAATGATGATGAAAATAAGAGTTATGTATTGCTGTTTATATAGGAAGTGTGAAAGTGTCGAGGTTTGATATTTGTGCTCGGAGATAAGAGATAGATTGGTTCCTATGAAAAGAGAAGAGGTCCCACATTGAGAAAAAGAGAGAAATAAATTGAGAGTACTTTAATTAAATGTAAGCAGTTGTGGATTGAGAACACATAGTGGTCCGTTATAGCTTAATTACGTGGTTTAGTGACTCAGTGGTCAAGTAGTTTTTCTTAATTAATTATTCAGCGTCTGATCGATGCAATGGTGGCAATTTTAGATTGGCTTTATTAATGATTATAAATTTCTAATGTTACAACTTACCAACCATAATTTAGTTGAGAGATCACCCCATCATAAATTTAAAGAGTCATGTGAAAATTTAGCACGGAAGGTTTTATTCCCTTCGGTTTGTAATATAAGAGTTCAATAGCTAAAAACCGGTTTTTAAGAAAACATGTGAAATTTAGTTGGTGTCTTGAGTTAATGTTTTTTCCAACATTACCCATATATATTATGATACTTTAAAAAAGAAAAATATGTAAGCATTACTAAATATGAAAGAGAATTAGGTGTAAAGTAGGAAAAATGCATTAAATGAGGATAGAATGTGAGATGAACTCTTATAATTTTGGATCAAAACCATTCAAATTTTGTACTCTTATACTCCCTCCGGTCCCTAATGTAAGAGTCAGCCGCCAAAAACCCGCTTCTTAAGAAAACATCTGATTGTTAGTTGGTTGTCTGTAATTAATACTTTTTTCCATTTCTACCCTTTGTACTAGTAGATAGAGATAATAATGCATATTGGAAAAAGTGGAGAGAGAGAGTTGCATAATAAATGTGATAAGTGGAAAAATTAAAGAGAGAGAAGACTTTGGAAGAAGAAGGTTGTTTACATTCTCAATGCATTCATTTATTCTTTCCTCTCTCTTCCATTCAACCCAAATTGATTAGGGGTAGAATTGGAAAAATTGCAATAAATGTTCAGACAAAGTGGGGTGAGCACTTACATTAGGGACCGAAATCATTCAAATTTCGGGCTCTTACATTAGGGACCGGAGGGAGTATTATAGTCATGATGGAGTATCTAGTAGCATCGGCCATTTTAAATTGTTTTCGAGATGGTCCTTTCCTTTTCGAATTCAAAACATCTACTAAAGAAGATCAACAAAATAAATATAGTCCTAATTCCAAAGATTGATTCCCCTCTGGTAATAATTAAGGACTTCAAACCTATTAAAGTCTGTAATGTTGTTTATATAAAATATTTATTTTAAAATATTAACTTCATAATTTTAAATGGTTAATCTAAGATTAAATTTAAAAAAATGCTTAAAATAAAATATTTAAGTGTAATTATTCTTAAATTTTTAAATAAATTAATTTTTTTTGTTTGGGAAATATATTAATTTTTACCCTCATTTAGTTATGAAATAATCTTTTAGATTTAAGTGAAACTAACGATGTTTACGAAAAAGGACTAAAAGATACTTCCATACATAAAGGACTAAATTGAAACTTGATGTAAACATAAGAAACTAAAAGTATATTTTAACATAAATAAAAATCATGAAAAATCTTATGTGCAGAAAAATGGGCGAAACAGCATAGCTGGTTGACATACAAGTGTCAAAGCCAACTCAACTTATTTGGGTTAACAACATTGACTGTGAGTGTGAGTTGACGTGGGGGTAAAAATGTTCGTATTTTTAAACTTCTAGGGCAAATTTGCCCCCTCAAAAACTTCCAGGTGCCCAATGTACTAATTAAAAAACTTTCAGGGCAAAAATGCCCCTTAACCCAATTTCATACTTCCAGAGCAAAATTGAGCATAAAAAAACTTTGGCGACAAATATGATCATTCGCACATACATCTAGAGCAAATGTGTCCCTTAATTTTCCACCTCATTTACCACCTTATTCTTTAACGGTGAATGTTAATGACATCCAAAAAGGGCAAAATCTAGCTCATTTTAGAATTCCGAGGCAAAATTGAACCTACAAATAACTTTCAAGGCATGTATGGTCCTCAATGTATACTTAATACTTCTCGGCAAAACTGACTTTTAACCCTACATTAGTATGACAAGCTATAGTCTAACTGTTACTCCTAGATTCCTTCTTCATTCACTACCTCATGTAGATATGGGGCTGGGAACATCAATTTTATAAAATGCAAAAAAATGTAAACCAAAATATTCCCTCCGTTCCTAAATATTATAAGATCACTTTGAGAATGTGGATAAGTTCCTAAATATAAGATCACTTTCTGCTTTTTCTCAAGTTTTGCCCAAATTATCCTTACACTCATTTTAGAAGTAAATTACTCCATCAATCTTTTTCTTTTTCTGTTCAATGAAATTATTTTGGGAAGACTTTGAAATTATTTTGAAATTATAGTACTCATAGAAAAGTAGACCCAGACTTAGCAATAGTTTCAATATTTATTTTTATAAGAGGAAGGGAGAAAGAAGAAGGGAAAATGACAAAAAAATATCTCCCAATACCCAAAAAGACAAGTAAAGAACCTAAATTTCCAAAAGAACTGTGAAGGAACTAGCACCAATTTGACATTTTCAAATGTTGGGAAAAGACTTAATTGTCCTTGACTTAAACAATCAACCTTCTTCTCAACCCACCCCACCCAAACCCCACCATTGCCTTTGCCACCACTGCCACCACCGCCCCAGCCACCGCCGACGCCCAACCCGCTGCCGCTGTCGCCCTAACCCTCCCAACCACCAGGCCACCACCATCGCCCCAACCATCCCCCACACCACCCCAACCCCTAATCACCACCATAACCAAAACAATCCCCACCAACACCATATCCCCAAGACCTCTCACCCCGGCGATGGTGGAGAAACAAGTCTCACTTGTGGTAGATGCTGTTGCGACGTCGAAGCCGCCATGATGCTCGTCGGAAATCGGAAGAGGACGGCGGAGAACGAAGGGAGCAGAGAGTAAGGAACGGAGAAGAGGTCACCTGAGTTCGAACCCTTTCTTATCTCAGTGAAAAATCGATGTCAAACCCACCATGAGTCGTCGTCGAAAGCTCCGCCCTCGTCACCGGAGATGAAGAAAACAGTGGAGGAAAAACGAAGCAGTGAGGAAATGGAATGGGCGTGCTGCGGCGGCTCGTAAGATTTGAGGGAAGGAGTGGAAGAAAACAAAGAGAGTGAGGAGGAGAAAGTGAGGAAAATGAGGGTTCGGTGGTGAAGATGAAGGAGATGGAGGTGGAGATGAAGAATATGTTGGTGTGTGTTGTAATTGGGGGTGGTGGTGGTGGGGTTGTTTTGGTTATGGTGGAGATTGGGGGGTTGGGATAGTGTGGGGGATGGTTGGGGCAATGATGGTGGTGGTTGGGAGGGTTGGGGCGGCGGCAGCGGGTTGGGCGGTGGTGGCAAAGGCAGTGGTGGGGGTTTGGGTGGGGTGGGTTGAGAAGAAGGTTGATTGTTTAAGTCAAGGACAATTAAGTCTTTTCCCAACATTTGAAAATGTCAAGTTGGTGCTGGTTCCTTCACAGTCCTTTTGAAAGTTTAGGTTCCTTACTTGTCCTTTTCGATATTGGGAGTTATTTTTTTGTCATTTTCCCAAAGAAGAATGAAAGGGATGAAAGGGCTAAGGAGGCATACCTATTATGCTTCCCGCCGATCGTATAAGGAGGCATACCTCTGTCGCCGAGTTTGGGTATGGGTGTATCATATAACGTGATCGCGCGCCACTGTGTGTGTTTGTGTGTCGAAATGGGTTAGCTTCAATGGCCCACAAATATAGTTTTATCTTTTAAATTTAAATGAGGGGTATTTTGGGAAGATCATGTAATCCTAATTCATTGGAAAGTCTTCTTTAATCTCTCCAAATTAGCCAAAATGATCTTATATTTAGGAACAGATGGAGTATGTCCTTGCTATATCTGTGTGTGTGTGAGGCTTAAGTGTAAAAATGACCATGTAATTGTCATAAAAGTGCAAAAATGACCATGTAAAGTTTTTTGGAGCAAAACTAACTATTGAAACTTAAAACTGGGGCAAAAATGGTCATCACAAGTAATTTTTTAACTTTTTATGCGTCATCTTCTGCTGCTTAATGATTACACAAGGGCAAATAAATACATAGGTCTGCCACATATTTTAGTGAGAGATGAATCGACAAGAGATGATGCGTAAAAAAGTTAAAAAATTAACTGTGATGTTCATTTTTGTCCTAGTTTTAAAATTCGATGGCCCGTTTGGAGAAGTTGTACCAAGCTTATGAAAACATTTTGAGTTAGTACGATTGCATTTCTATTTAATCAAGTGCTCAATAATGTATGATGCGTTTCTTAACTGCATGTACTTAAAACTTAAGGTTTTGCGTGGTTCTTGTTTGTACTTCTAATGTATCTGTATGACTGTATTACATTTGAATAATACGGTTGTCATTTTCATTAAAGCAAAATGTTGCGTCCAAATAACATATATCTTTTATTAACAAAATTAAAAAAAAATTATGAAGTCCTTCTTGGCTTACTTTCGTATTCATTTCTCACTTTCCTATCTCGATCATTGCTTAAATGTCGTGTTATTGTTTTGCATCACTTTCTAGTCCTTCCCATTCTTGCATTAATCACAAAGAATTGATATATATTAATGTATTTAGTTTGATTCATAACGAACCTTTATGTTAACGTAACTATTACGTTGTTGACCAAAAAGAAGTGATAAATAATACATGAAAGACATTTAAGTATTGATAACTACAATCGGGACTTATTTGCTATGGATTAAAATTTAGGTGTGCACTGTATCGAAATAAATTTAGGTGTTAGCAAAAAAAAAAAAAAAAAGGTTTGCAAACTGCAAAGTATGCACTTAAGATATCAAAATCTTTTGAACGCATTGTTTTTTTTATACAGGAACACATTTTTTATTTATACAACATAAAATTAAGAACTTATGTTATCAAATGTATCAAATATCTCTCATTCATCCTAGGTTAAATATCATTCTGATCAATAAACTATTTTGAAAGGGTCAAATTGGCTAAAGAACAATAAAAAAGCTCATTTTGGCCGATAAACAATAAAAATGGTCCACTTTGGCCAATAGACTACTTGAAAATACTAAAATGCCCTTAACTCCTTCCCCTCCTCACAAGCTCAACTCTGACACCGTCCTCGCTGGTGGCGGCGGCCTCCTCCACCTACCCCTCCTTGACACCCAATGGTCCAAACACTTCAAAGCAATCATCTTCACAACCTTCAAAACACTTCAAAGCATCCGTCTTTCTTCTCCCTTTGACTGCATCACCAACTTCGTCTTCATCTTCAATGACTTCTCTTAGCCAAGTGTTGCAGAGCAGAGCATCTTCTCCAACAGGAGTATAGCATCATCATGCTAGCAGCCATCATATCTCTCCTCCTCCACCTCTATGCCCAATGGTTCCGCTGTCACCGTCTCCATTGTCATCGGCCCCGGCTGCTTCTACTCCTTCAACAACACCCTCCACCACCACCACCACGATTGTAAATTCACGTGGATCGGCGGCCACAGATATTCCGATGCTGAGATCGGATAAAACCATGTGGCTTTGGATGCTAATGACCCTAACTTTGAAGTGTTGTGAAGATGTGTGCTTTGAAGTGTTTGGACCATTGGGTGTCAGGGAGGTGGGAGGTGTGGGTGAGGGGGCGGAGGAGGCCATCACCGCCTGCGTCATGGTGCCGGAGTTGAGCTTCTGAGGAGGGGAAAGGGAGTTAAGGACATTTTAGTATTTCCAAGTAGTTCTTTAGCTAAAATATACAATTTTTATTGTTCATTGGCCAAAATGAGTATTTTTATTGTTCTTTGGCCAATTTAACTCTTTCAAAATAGTTTATTAGCAGAATCATATTTAACCCTTCATCCTATTTATAGTTAGCCCTTGATAATAACTAGATAACTCATGAAATAGTAGCCTCCATAAATTTGTATGAAATTACAGAATTTGTTTTTAATTTTCTACAATAAAAACAATATATTTTATCTACTTTTTGTTACATTTTTCAGAAAAATTTAATATTCTTAAAAATTATTTATAAATTTCAAAAATAATTCTTTAAGTATAAAATCAATGTATATTCTTTTAAAAATAAATAAAGCATGGGTTTGATTATAATACAAATTAGTCCATCCAATCAATAATATAACTAAAATCAAATTGACTTTTTGGAGAGATTAAGTAAGAAAAATGAACTATTTAATCATAACACTTGTTATATGTAATTAGATTATATATTAGTTTATCGTTTATGTAAATTAATTTTGAAGAAAAATGATAAATATAAATATTTTTTAAAAGAGTCACTTTGATATTATATTAAGAATTGGAGAGCATTAACAAAAGGGGATATATAGGTAAACTCAACAAATTCAAAAATCCCTTAAAGGGTCACTTAGCTTGATTAATTATTCCTTCAAAATTTATGCCCAAATTTAGATTTTAATATTTCATAAGGATTTGAGTTTTTTAGATTTATCATTGGAAATGTAAGCCAACAATGAGTGATGATTGCAACCTGCAAGTAACTAATGGAGCTGCATGCCTATGTCTCAAACCCAACATTTAACATCACTTATTAAGTTCGAACAACACACAAGTAGTTGATCTAGTGTTTGGTGGTTACTTGAGATAGATTTAAATGATATTTTTGTTAAATTTACACATATATTTAGTTCACTTTTTAAAACAAAAATCTAAAAAACAATATTTTCTCCTATATTTGCGCCATAATCAGAGCAAGGCTAAAGTTTTTCCATGATTATCTTTTGACCATCAAGCAGTGCCAAAGTTGAAGGCTGAAAAGTACACAGTCACAAGAGCAAAGAGTCAAATCCGAGTCTTCATTTTCACCAATTTTTAATGGCAATCAATAAATCAAACAAATTACCATGTGGACTTTTAAAATATTTAAATTGGTTAATTATCTTATATATTAATATTTTTACTCTTTCTACATGATTATTCAAACAATATAAATTCTATAATAATAAGTCAAAATCATGATGAGTTATTGTAAAAACTTATATCTAATTAAGTAATCAATATAAATTAGTATATTATTTTGAAACAACTTGCAACTTATAAATCATAAATAACATTGTATATCTTTTTAACGGCAATAACACTGATTATCTCTAAATTCATTACTGACTGAGTAATATAACTTTAAAATTAAAAAATAAAGAGATAACAGATTTTTAAAGTATACCATCCAACCAGAAGAAATAATAATTGAACTAACAGACAGGACAAAGCATGGCAGCAGCGCAATATGTATTTAATTTATCAATAATCATAAAATATTATATGAATGAATCTTTCCTCTTTTTTACTTCAAAGAATACAAATAATTAACTAATACTAATTCTAGTCGTAAATATAGCATCAAGTTGATTATTTTTGGAGAGATCAATGGTGTAAAATGAACCATTTAAAACGGTTTACATTTATAATTATGTCTTAAAATTAATTTACTTTACTTATAAAGTAGAATAGATTAAGAACAAATTATATCGAGCAATGTGCATGAGACACCAATTTTTTTGTGAGGTGCAAATAGGGCAATAATGAAATTAAAACATTAGAAATATGTTAAGTGAGTTACTTTTCTCAAACGTCTGTCTAACATATTTTTAGGCCACACTTTGTAAGAAGTTAATCTGCGTTAAGACAAGTTCATGGATTAATCATATTTGCAACATTTTTTGCAATTATTATCATAATTACATATCACAAAAGTTAATTATATTTTGTGCAACTTATCCAATACTTTTTTCTTGAACAAATATTTTTATCCTATAAACTAATTAAGTGATCTTGCTATTTTGACATCCTTTAATTTCTACAAATATATAAAGGACTTTATCAAAACCTTTGCACAACCTAGCTATTTACATAAATGTCTCTTTATTGGTTAGATTTAAATAGAGTTAATTTACCACAAATATATAGAATGTCAACTTAGTTCTTATCAAGAAAGACAATACGTATTTGAATATTTCAACTTGTTATGGCTAATTTGTTTGAATTTATTGGGTTATGTTTAAATTAAAGTGAACAATTAAAAATTCCATATCACCTTAAATATAAAGCATTTTTTATTGGATGACTTAATTCTATGTATAAGATGTACCAAGAAGTATGTTTGAAGGTTTAATAAAATTTTCAATTTTATTCCCATTAATTACATATTCTATGGTTGCATTATTGTTTTTGATGCACTCATCTATCGCTATCTCTACTTAAATATGTATATTTTTATAAAAATAAAATAAATGAATAAATAAATACCCTCATTCTATATATTTTAGTTATTTTTAAAACCAAAATACTAGATAGATTAATATTTATTGATTGTAGTCTAATGTGAAAAATATGGTAAATTGTTTTTTGAACTGACTGATAAAAATTATGGAAAATACTAATAGCCTTATAAACAAATTTAAATAATTACAACACGACCGAGGCTTTTTTTTTTTTTGCTTAGAGCCTTCGGTGTCCGGCCCCCTTCGGGAACCGACTAATCCGAAGTCGCCGCCGGGATTCCCCATTTTGGGGTGACGACTTCCCAAGGGTTCGAACCCATGACCTAGTGGGTACGCGGTGTCTTACCTTCCCCTTTCTTACCAGCTGGTCTACGCCCCCTTGGGCACGACCGAGGCTTTTTTATTGAAAAGGAGATTGGCAAAAACTTTGTCTTACCTTCCCCTTTCTTACCAGCTGGTCTACGCCCTCTTGAGCACGACCGAGGCTTTTTTATTGAAAAGGAGATTGGCAAAAACTTTTGGATAAAAAAGGAAAGAAAAAGTAGAATTGCGTTAGGTGTAAAGGACAGAAAGGTGGGTTTATAAAAAAAAAGGACAGAAAGGTGGTGAAAATAAAAAAAAAAGACTAAAGTATACTTTTGGTCCCTTATATTTGCATTAAGTTTCAACTTAGTCCTTTATATTTGGAAAGTACACTTTTAAATGATTATTTTATAATAAAATTGGACCAAAAATGATAAATTTTGAAAATGTAAGAATATTTACATTCAAATATTTTAATGTGAACATTTTTTTCAGTATTTAATAATCATTTAAAATTGTTAAGTTAGTATTTTCCGTTAATTAAACTAACGGTGTTAACAAAAAATGACTAAAAGTGTACTTTCCAAACATAAAGAACTAAATTGAAACTTGATGCAAATATAAGGGATTAAAAATATACTTTAACCTAAAAAAAGAATGAGATATGTCCTCAACTGAGAGATAATGGAAAATTATCACTTGACCATGAGACAAAGTTTTACAGGGAATCAAGTGCGCACTACTGGAAATAAGGTCTTTCACGACCACAATTTTGGGCTTTTCACGACCACAAATAGGTGGTCGTGGAATCCCGCGTCGTAAAAAAGTGTGTTTTTCACGACCACATGTTTGTGGTCGTGATAGATAGGACCTATCACGTCCACAGTTGGATAAAAATGGACGTGGTAGCCTCTTAGGAGGCACCAAATTTGGTGCCTCGTAAGAGGCTACCACGTCCACACTTGATAAGTGTGGACGTGGTAGGCACACTTAGGAAGTGTGGACGTGATAGGGGGGACCTATCACGTCCACACCTTATAAGGTGTGGACGTGATAGGTCCCCCCTATCACGTCCACACTCCCTTATGTGTGGACGTGAAAGGGGGGTTTTTTTTTTTTTTTTACTTTTTGTAAATGCATTTTATAGCCATCTGCATTCTTGCAGATCATTTACAAACCACTGTCAATACCATACTACAGCACAATACAGAATACCAGAGCAATTGCAAAAACGTATCCCATAAATATTACCTTATTACTTAGACAACAAAATACAAAAGGCATAATCTAAGTTTTATATCTTTGCCTTACTAGTAATATAAGTTCAAAATTTAGCTACAACAATCTAAGCCTATACAATTTCTGCCTCACATAGTGATTAAAAATTCTGCAAGTGCGTTTCGTACAAAGTCAATATCTTCATCTTGTTTAAACGAGTCAGTACTAAGAGATTGGACATGCCTTATGTCCCTTGACACTATATCCTGAGAGATTGCCATATGCAGGTAAGTCATTGATTGTGGTAAACAACAAAGCTCGCAACTTGAATGTCTCCTTTTTGTATGCATCAAACACATCAACACCTTCATTCCACAACATCTTCAAGTCCTCGATCAACGGAGCAAGATAAACATCGATATCGTTCCCAGGCTGTTTCGGTCCCGAAATCATCATACACATCATAAGATATTTCCGTTTCGTGCACAACCAAGGTGGAAGGTTGTAAATGACAAGCAAAACTGGCCAAGCACTATGTTTGCTAGAGACACTCCCAAATGGGTTAAATCCATCTGTACAAAGGCCGAGACGGAGGTTTCTAGGATCTCTAGCAAACTCTGGAAAAATTGAATCAACCTTTTTCCATTGAGGAGAGTCAGCAGGATGTCGAAGATATCTAGAATCAGAATATCTCTGATCACAATACCACCTCAGATTCTCTGCTTCTGTTGCATTCGCGAACAATCGTCTAAACCTTGGAACTATTGGAAGGTACCACATTACTTTCGAAGGTTCACCTTTTTTTGGTTTGTTTGTCTCTTCGTCGTCGTCGTCATCATCAGCACCCTTCCTCTGTTTATACCTTGGCTCCTGACATCATGGACACACATGTAACCCTTCATATTCATTTCTATATAAAATACAATCATTGGGACAAGCATGTATCTTCTGATACTCCATACCCATCTTACTTAGCATTTTCTTGGCCTCATACATTGTCTTCGGAACCGCATTGTTATCCGGGAACATATCGCTCAAAGCTGCGAGCATTTTCGAGAAACCCGCGTCTGCCCACCCATTTTCCGTCTTTATTTCTAGTATTGTTAGAATGAAGGTCAGACGGCTATACTTCTTACACCCTGGAAACAAAGGTGTCTCAGCATCACCACGCACTTTGTCGTACTCGTCTGACACAACAAACGACTCTGCTGCGATATCATTTATCATGTTGTCCATGCCAACATCGCAAACATATTCATCATCATCATTATCATCCACCTCCGCTGCTTTTACATGTTCCACGGTAGTTCCCAATTCCCCATGCCAAATCCACTTCCTATATCGGCGATTGATCCCCTCACAAATAAGGTCATTCCTTATAGAGTCAAGGCTCTTGCGATCAACATTCACACACTTCACACAAGGGCACAGGTACTTTCCATTCTTACTCGCCACATTTCTTTTGGCAAATTCAATAAACTTCTCCACCCCGTTTTGATATTCTTCACTAGTTCGCAAAGCATCCATCCAAGCACGATCCATTGGAGTAATGCGTATAATATGTATATACACTTGTCTTCATTAAAAAGAATAGAAGACAATTGAACCAATCAGAGGACTATCTATGGCAACCTAAAACAGTCCTAATCAACAACCAAAAACAACCTCTCCAAGAAACTAGAGCCTATTTGCATGCAATTTTTACTACCCCTTCCAGCAAAGAAAACAAGCTTTTTCCAGCAATTATTGCTAAATAGAGCAGCCCAAAACACTCTTAAAATGTCCAGAATAGTCAACCAAACAGTGTACCAAATTAAGTGCAAATCAGAATTTACCACAAATGCACAAACCAAAAGCTAGAATTTGATATTCAACAGTAGAAGCAATATTTAAGCCAGCAAATGAACCAAATATAATCACAATAATCAAAATAACAATTAACAATCTATTACCAAAACCAAATAAAATCAGTAATTCCATTGAGCTTATAAAATCAGTCAAACAATATTTCAATGCTTAAAATGTCTTACAGTGGGCACAAACTATATTAAAAAGCAAATACAAAAAATAAAAAAACAAAGAAAATACAATGAGAGAAAAATAAAAAAAAATAAAAAAAAAACTCACCTTACTTGGGAGGATGTTGACGCTGAAACAGCAACAGAAGTTGATGTTGAAGATGTAGCGAAAAAACTTAAAGAAACCCAATTAATTTGTCCCCAAAATGCCCTGCGAAAAGTAAAAAAAAAATCAGAGAGTATTATCTTGAAGAGGAGGGAGGAGGAGGGGGAGGGGGAGGAGGGGAGTAAAACGCTCGGCAGAAAAAAGCGAAGGCGAGAGAGGCGAGGCGAGGGCGAGGCGAGGGAGGGAGGGAGGCGAGGGCGAGGCGAGGCGAGGCGAGGGAGGGCGAGGCGAGGGAGGGAGGGAGGCGAGGGCGAGGCGAGGGAGGGAGGGAGGCGAGGGCGAGGCGAGAGGGAGGGAGGAGTGGATATTACCTGAGAGAGGGCGAGAGGCGAGGGCGGCGGCGAGGGCGAGGCGGTGGTTGGAGAGAGGGAGGAGAGAGGCGGCGGAGATAAGTGAGTGCCAAAGTGTGAGAGAAGAAGAGAGAAAGGGAGGCGCAGAGAGTGAGTGCCAAAGTGGTAGTGAGTGCCAAATTGTTGGAGGGAAATAAAAAAGGGCTTTGGTGTAACACCTAATCTTTTTACTACTATACTATATCATTTTAATTGATATTCTAATATTTTTCCTATTGTAGAAAGTCTAAAATACCAATAATTTAAAACTTTTCTTTTCAAAATGTTTTACAAATCATTACTATCACTATTACTACACTCTAATCAAAATATTAGTTATCCCGATGATAAATCCCTGAATTTTGATGTCATTCTATTTCTAATTTTAAACATTTACAAATGATAATACAAATTACTATGCAAGTTCATGCTCGCTTTAGTTTACCTATTTGAACCAAAGATATTTCTCTTAACTAGGTGCAGTCACTAACATGTCCACGAACGATCAACCTCTTGTTATCCCTCGTGTGCACTCCAAAAATAGCCCACCTTATATCCTCCATCTCACCAGCTCCATGAGCCTCTGAAAAACAGCAGTTAAACCAGTTTACTTCATATACATGCATATAATAATAATAATAATAATAATAATAATAAACATAAATATACCCTTTTTCACGAAAATGATAACGATAATCCCTCCAGCCAATACTGGGCCTCAACTACCTAGCACTAATAACGAGATACCCGCTAAATAGTGGAGGCACCTTTACCTGCAGGATTTAACATAAACTCTGGTATAGGGGGAGCTACCCACCTATACCTTGGAGTACTCCACTCAATAATTCCTCAAACATTCATCAATAATTCTCAATATTCCTCATTGTTCCTCAATAATGCTCAAATATTGCTCAATATTCCTCAAAGGATTAAACATCATCATGATCATAAAATAAATAATTTTCATGAAAATCTATGAACTTTTATCATAATATATATGAAGTAAACTGCTACCTGTAATCCAAGTTAAACTTGAGCTAACTCCTTCCCTTTTCAATACCTCAAAGAGCTTACTCCACCATCTCTTCCTATTGTTACATATTAATATAATAAATCAATAATCATACCATTTTATAATAATTCACGTCTCTCACATTCCTATTGGTGCTACCTATACCTCTACCCTTTCCTTCACACAAACACACATACAAGTGAGATTCTTACCCAACTACCAAGTCCATAATCATCAAAACAAGCATTACACCCATACATTAGACATACAGAACATTCCCTTATGAATATGAATATCTGATTCACTAGATAAATATTACCATGCTTATATTAACCTTTAAACCAAGTGTTAAAGTTAACTTCTAACTTCAATTCACATTACAAGGCATCTTCCATTCAAAGGACTAGGGAGATTTCCAACTTCTCCTTATCAAACACACTTATTATCACAGACAGAAATTAAATTATAGATTTAGTTAGATTCATATAACCTCTTTGATCCACCTTCTTTTTCAATAGTTCTAGCCCACAAATTCATATTGCCACAAGGGAACTTTCTTAATTAGTTCATTTTTAAATGATCAAGACAACCTTAAATACCAAACAGAAAATTCAGCAACACAATACTAGTGACATTCATTTCCTACAGCTTAACATTAATTCACTTTGAAAAATATTGTTCATTGATCATCTATGACATCACACTCACGTCACAACTTCATACACTCACATATATTTGTTATGCTATTTACCCTTTAAAACTTTTGACAAAACCATTAAATTCCCAATAGGACCTAAACCTGCAACCCTTGTTATTCACTCTTAGATCATACTACTTCCAAATCATATTTGATTGATAACAATATACTTTAATGATTCAAATTCAAACTATACTAATTATCATCCATGAATTACAACATATTGTTTATCATTGTGAACAAATATCAATGTTTGAATCACCAATTTAAGACTTTTAAACATCACAATCCTTCTAAAGGACAGCAGTCACAAAACTTACATACACAGCCAAGCTTTTCACATCTTCACTTCTTCATTGTTTTTCAAAGACCTACCAATCAATTATAGCTTTAACATTACTCAATATCCCTTCACACCTACAATTTATGTTCCTCATATTAAGCTTTGAATCATAACTTCCCAATTTATTTCCTTTTACTTCTAAATGCTCCACCACAAGTGAGTGCCACTTATCTCGTCTCCATCTTATAATCAATCATCAACTAGTATGTTTAACTCATTCCTACCAGAATCTGAAATAATTCTTAGTCCCACAAATCTAAAAACCCCATGACTAAAGGAAAGAAACATTATGTTTAACTAGACTACAACATATACATATTTTCTCAATACCACTAATTGAAACAGAGACTTTACAACATGACCTTAACATTCATTTCAAGATTATGATTCCTAATATTCCAACACTGCCAAATATTCCTCATCACCAAAGAACCTAACAGAACAAGGAAAATTAAAATCAATATGAGACTTCACATCCTAACATGAATAAATCATACACCACTAAATAATAGACCCATCATACCCAAAGCTCAGAAAAATATAGCATGCCTCTTTCTTATTTTATTACAAATTTCTTGGAGGAATAGACATCTAAGCCAAAATAATAGAGCAGAAGGGAGAATAAAAACAACAGAGGTAAAAACATAATTTCTCACTAATCAAAGAAAGAAACCAATCACTCCAACCAACTCAAAAGCTTTACCAAGACAAAATATGAACTCAAGCTTAGTTTTTATTGACTTCATAGCCCAGAAACCCAAGACCCCATTTCGGATTCACCCTCATACTCGCCCAAAATTTGCAGAAAATTAGGTTGCAATCGAAAGAAATCTTTACCTATGTTAAGGATGCTTAAACAATGTGAAATCAAAGACTTTTTCTCTGCCGTCAATGGTCGTCTTTTTTGCACTGAAGTTGAAGAGGAAGAAGAAAATTAAAGAACGAAGGAAGAGATATTTTGGTCTGTGAGAGAGAGATATAGGAAAGTGATGAAGATGATGGTTATAAGAGAGAGTGGTGGTGAGGCTGTGAAGGCAGAGAGAGTGAGGAAGAGAGATTGAAGATGACGGTGAAGAGTGAGGAGAAAGAGACAATGAGGGAGCCTATATGATTATTCTAATTAAGGCTGATTTTGAAGAGATAAGGATGAACAAAGTAGAGAAGATATTTTATTAAATGAGTGGGTGGGATTTAATTAGAGAAGATATTGACTGTAGAGAGAAAGAGATGATAAGGATAAATTTGGGTAGATATTTTGAGTCCTAATATAATTTCTCTAGATATATTTCAATCCCCAAATTTATTTTTAAAATTTCCTAAATACTAAACAACACCCCGAGATTCTAAATATTGCCTTATTTATTCTTTTAGAAATTTTGGGGTGTTACATTTGGCGCCAGTGGGAAAAAAATTGCCCACCTTTCACGACCACACTTGGGTATATGTGGTCATGGAAGGGTCCCCTTCCACGTCCACACCTTTATATGTGTGGACGTGGAAGGGGAGACCCCTTTCACGTCCACACTCATAGTGAGTGTGGACGTGGAAGGGTCCCCTTCCACGTCCACATTATACATAATGTGGACGTGGAAGGGGACCCTTCCACGTCCACACTCACTATGAGTGTGGACGTGAAAGGGGTCTCCCCTTCCACGTGGAAGGGGACCCTTCCACGACCACATATACAAATGTGGTCGTGAAAGATCTCCGCCTGGACAGTTATTTACATGTTATGCCACCGAGTTTTTTATCAACGACCAACATTGGCTTTTTAGTCGTTAATTATGGTCGTGAAAGGCCTATTTTCTAGTAGTGGCGGCCCAAGATTATTCATCTTTTTAAATTAATTATCATATAATAGTTTTTTAAAATTAAATAGAATATTCTAAACTTGAAAGGAAGAAGGGGCAAAATAAAATACCTATCAGTTTAATCTGAGGTGCACCCAACATTGCAAAAGTTTTTGGCTCAAAAGTGCCCACGTTTTTTCCAAAATTGGTTGAAAGTGTCCATGCCGTCAACTTATACTAACGACTTTTAGTTTTTATTAGAAAAATAAAAGATGCATAAATGCTCATGAACTTTGAGTTTTCCTAAAATTGCAAACATATTTATTAATTATTATGGTTCCCTCAATCAATACTAATGTTGTTACTTTAGGCATATTAGACAAGAAAAATACAAAATAGGGGTGAAGTTTGATATTTCAATAAAATATTTTTCATAACTTCAAGTTCAAAATTAATTTTCCAAAATAGATATGATAGATACAAGGTATTGAAATCTTTGGCAAATGCTTGCAGATTAGACAGAATATATGATAATCATTCACTTGCGGTCATAGAAAATTTAGAGAAAGATTGTGACTATTCAACATCCTAGGCAACTATTTGTAGCCCAAATATTTCTATGCAGTAAACCCTCCAGTTATATATATAGCCCTTTGAGAGTCCTGTAACAAATTGTTACTAATTCCCTAATAATTCAATAATACTCTGACTAACTATGATAGAAAAAGGATTTCCTTAATATCAATGTCCTATCATAGTTAGCAAAAGAATATCCTAATGATTGAAATATTATCCATGATAGAAAAGAATAAACTAATACAGCACAACTGCTATCATGGATAATTTATTGTTAACCATGTTAGAAAGGATTTGCCTAACATGGTTAATAAACAAAACTAGTTGATATTTAACAATAAATAGCTATATACATGCGGAAACGAATGCAGGCCTATACAAATTGGCAATATACAATTCTAAATAAACTATATAACTTCTACTACCTAATTCCCTTTCCTGCTGTTTGCGTCTGTGCATGAATACCTGCAAAAATGTCAGTAATCGTGGGATGAGACAATTTGTCCCAGTAATCACCGCTTAACTCACTATAACAGTGAGATGTGCGGTAGCGAGGGCGTCTACAGAGTGTCACAGTTTAAAATCAGTAATATGTATATATATAATTCACTCCTTCTTCCATATGTCCTCCAATCAAATAATATTGCCCCATCAACTGTCACACTCGCCTATAGATGCATTGTGCCATCACGGTGCATTCAAGCATCTAATCTTCACTATATGATTTGACACTGTGCCCCTCTCTCTAATGAGGGGACAATTTCCCTCTCTGGCAACCTCCAGAGAAGGAACCCCAATTCTGTTTCCATTACAGAACGGGAACGGTTGGGCTCTCTAATGTCAAACAACCGTAGGTCACTTACTTTCTCTAGTAAGTAGACCCATGATCCCCGGTCTCTAGTCCGAAAAGGATCAGTACAAATAACTGTCGATCGGCCAATTGACAGTTATCATCGCGCGATGGTGTATATATATATATATATATATATATATATATATATATATATATATATATATATATATCAGTGTCATGCAAACTCTCCCAATATCCATGTCCATCAATTTCAATCTCATCATCAATATCATGCACTCTTACCATTCCATTCAATATCTCAACTATTTAATTCCTTCCCTCTAACTAAATAATCAATATCCCTAACAGAACACTATATAAATCTCTCACATCATACCCAGAATAAAATCAATCTAGAATCGTCATCCACACCAAACAGGATAGTATATATAATGTTTCAAATTTCTTTTATACGAAAATAGTTGTGTTTGCAAGGCACTCGATAGCCTGTTTTGTACGAAAATAGCTTTTCAAAGATAATATATATATATAGAGGGTGAAGAAGGATTTTAAGAAAATCCCAGCTATCGTCACCCTCATTGTTATAGCAAGGTAAGAGTGATTACATGTCGCCCTTTAGCAATTTATGCAATTTCTCAACCTATCTTGATGCCGCGAAAGCCTACCTCCATCCACTCCTATAATAATATAGAGTAAAATGATAAATTAATATCATTTTCACTTATAGTACTTTGACGTCTCTCTCGTATCCCATATTACTACCAGTTTTCCCATACTTAATTCCAATTCTCATAGTTAAATATTAGATAATCCATGTTCAGTTCAAGTATCACATAAAAGCAAACCATTTCACCAAATACAAAGCAAGTACATACAAGTAACTTAAATTTCTATTTTAAGTTTATCAAATAGAATTTCTAAATTGCACCATTCAGCCAATTGCCAAAGAGGAAACAGTAAATCCAAAAGTCACAATGCAAATACCCAAGCTAATCCATTCTACTCTGTAAAGTACCAAAAAAAAAGCATGTTACCTCGAGTTCCCATAACAGTTCAGCTTCTCAAATTCATTGAAATTCAACATGTAACTCCCTAATATCTTTACTTTTAACCTTAGAACCGGCAGCCATTCATGTAGAATCACTACCAAGTTAATTAACTAACCATATATTCATATTTCACCTCATACATTTAGAATTTCAAGGTCATCAATATATCAAAGAAACTATAAACAAAGACATTAAAGTAAATGTTCAGCTGTACCAAATAAACAATATTCTCTACCCATTCGATCAAATTCAATTCAAAGAAATCAAACCAATCACTTCTTTGCAATCAGCCCCCCATATACATTAATCATTCAATTAAATTCACAAGAACCACAACAAGCAATGAAGTATAATAGTTTGCAATAAATCATTATTCTCATTTTTAGATTTTCAATGTAACTAACAAGTTGATTGCCCATTATTGTTCAGCAAACACCACTTTAAAACTTTCAGAAGTATTATTCGTTCAATCTAATGCCTTTCTCACAATTCAAAATAATGGACATTAGCAAATCACCTATGCATCAAGTAGCAAGAACAACAAAGCACTTACACATATTCATTTTCATAATACTTGACCAATTACAACCACAGAGCATGGAAGAACCAAAACTTATGAACCCCACTCGCTTAGCCAAAGTCACCATGCACAACTAGATTAAGATTCAATTAAAATCATACAACCATATATTTATACACACAAATAAAACAGATTTGGAACAAGGAGACTCACAACATTTTAGTCCCATTGACATAAATCACACAATAATTTATTCATTCTCAAATCAGCAGCAACAATGTATATATATATATTTCTTAGGACCTCAAAAGATTACATACATCCTTTAGGCATATTAAAGCAACTCAAACTATAAACACCTACAACAAGTTAACACATATTTCTCCTCCTAGTTAAACAAAGAAAGTTCAGGTTCACTTTAACCAATCTATTAAGCCCTAAAGCTTCAAATTCATAACCCAATCACCAATCATCTAATAAATTCATCTTATACTTGAACAATGACTTAGATTGCAAATCTGAACACTCCTCACCACAAAATCAATTCAGCCAAAACATAATAGAAATAAGGGAATCAACATGCTTGAGTCTCAACTTTCCTACTACTCATACATACACCAAGGAAACAAAACAAGAACAAAGCAAAAGCATAAGGGTCCAACGTCGAGAACCACTACCTTTAGGCAAATATGAAACATAAATTCTAGTTTAATTGGTTCATCAACATCAAAACACCATAAACCAAAGCTTTAAAGTAGACACTCCCAAACCAACCTGCAACTACCAAAACGTATAAATAAGACCCCACTTCACAACCATTTTTTTTTAATTCTGTTCATCTAAAGAAGAATAAGATTTTTCATTAAATCAATTGACTACAGTGAAAATAAAAGCAGAAACCCCGAACCAAATTAACATTCAACCATATAAGCTTTCTTGTTACTACCAATGACTAATTAAACATGAAATCAATTTATTATGCCAAGATTTAAACATGTGAATAACAACAACCTTCTCATATTTCACTGAATCAAGACACTTCAAATGTAAAATTCAAATTCAAAATAACATTTTACCAACAACAAGCCATAAAGGATTACATTAACACATATGCAACAGCTCAGTCATGTAAATAAAGGGAGAGAAAGTTTGGGATTCATCAATCTAAATACCAATCATATGTGCTGCCAAATCTTCAGACCCTACAACCATTGTACCTAGACAAATTAAAGATTTGAACCCAAAAATCCCCTTTAAACTCGTCAGCCCTATAGTCCCAAAACCTAGGGTTTACATAAATTGCCCCAAACTTCAATCAAAGTTCAATTTCTCATTCAATACAACAAGAATATAAGCTAAAGATTTATTTTTTTACCGATTAACAAACCAAATCCCAAAACTAAACTCGGACTCCTCTCTCAATCTCGATCAAATCGCATGAATAGAAGTAGAAATCAGCATAAAAGAGTCACCTGAGCTTAAATCCAAACATCCTTGCCTCGTCAAAGCTCGCCGCCGCCGGGAAAAGGCTTCACCGCTGTTGATAGTGGCTGGGCTAAGCAAGAAGCTGGGCGGAAGAGGAAGGAGGACGCAAGGGAGAGAAAGGGAAACGAGTTTTGGGTGAGGCTGAGGGGAGAAGTGAGGAAGGACGGCGGTCGCCGCCGTCGCCGGTCCGAAGAGAAGAGGGACGAAGAAGAAGAAGAACGACTGGGGGGAGGGAGGCGCGCGGGTGAGAAGGAGGAGGGAGTCCGATGGTTTTTATATTAAAAGGGGAGGGGCGCGTTTGGATCACTGAAATAAGGGGGTTCTCTGATGATTTGTAGCCCAAACTTGCCATAGTGTACTCTTTTAATTTTAAAACCATTTAAAACAGCCTCCAATCTTTTTAAACTTCAAAATATTTTTAGCTTTACCACTCCCTCATATTTCAAACTCTTCATTTCTTAATTAATTATATGCACATTAATTACTCAAAATTTCCAAAAATATCCCAAAAATTCCTAAAAATTCCAAAATTCCTAATTTCTCCATTTACCATTTCCCAAAACACTCTTTAATCCTGTATTAAATTTTCAGGATGTTACAAGTCCAAATAAACAACAATAACAATAAAGTCATATCCTATTAAGTGGAGTTGCCTATATGGATCATACGGCGTCATTGTGCTCTATTAGTAACCAACTGTTTGATTATATTATTCACCAATAGATCTCGTTCTATAAGTTTATCGAGTGTTTTCCTTGATCTCTCTCTCCCTCTTTAATTAACTCCAAGTTGTTTGATCCACCCTCTTCATTGGCACATCTAAAGGACTTTTTTGGACATATCCAAATCAACTGAAATGGATTTCTACCAAATGCTCTGTAATAGGAGTTACTCTAACTCGTTCTCGTATATAATCATTACAATCTTATCCTTTTTTGTATGACCACGCATTCATCTCAACATCCTCATTTCAGCTACCCAATTTTATGTTCATGTTGTCACTTCACAGTCCAACATTCACAACCATATAATTGTTGGTCTTCCTATAGCAGTGCGATAGAACTTTGCTTTTATCTTATGTGGTTTCCTATTACAAAGAACTCCAGTAGCTTTCCTCCACTTATACCACCCAGCTTGGATTCTATGATTGACATCCTCATCAATTTCACCATCTTGTCGTATTGATCCAAAGTATTTAAACTTTGTCACTACTTGAGGGATTATTTGATCTCCCCGTTTAACACCTGAATCTCCTCGAAGTAGTTTGTTTTTGAAATTGCAACGCATATATTCTAGCTTACTCCTACTTAATTGAAACTCTTCAAATCTAAATTGTTTCACCATATCTCCAATTTAGCATTAATCTTTTCTCTCAATTCCACCAAAAATACTATATCATATGCAAAAAGCACACACATATACTTCTTTGATACTCTCAATTAAAACATTTACCACTAAGTTAAATAAATAGGGACTTAAAGATGATCTTTACTATTGGTCAATCTTTATAGGAAGTCATTTGTTTCACCTCTCGGTGTTCTAACCTTAGTAAATTCTCCATCATATATCTTGTATTGCTTCAATATATACAACACTCACTCTTCTCTTTTCCAAGACTTTCCAAAGCATATCTCTAGGTACCAGATCATACGCTTTTTCTAAGTCAATGAAGACCATATGTAAGTTTCTTCTTCTTTTTAAATACTTTTCTATCAACCCTCATAGTAAATAAATTGACACAGATGTAGATATTCCTGACATGAACCCAAACTATCCCTTAAAGATACTAGTTTCCAACCTCAACCTATGTTGAATCACTTTTTCCCTTAGTTTTATTGTATAACTCATAATCTTGATTCCCCTATAATTTGCACAATTATGTATACCATCTTTATTTTTATAAATAGGAACTAATGTATTTTTTCTCCAATCATTAGACATCTTCTTAGACTATAAAATTTTGTTGAACAATTTAGTTAATCACAACGCACCTTCTTCCGATAAACATTTCCAAACTTTAATTGTATACCATCTGGTCTAACAAATTTACTATTCTTCATTCTTTCAAGAGCTTCTCTAACTTTTAAAACTCTAATTGTACAATAATATGACCTATTAAGCTCGCCTTCACTATCAGTCAAATCCTCCAACTCACGTCTAGAGTCTTAACTTCCATCATTATTGCATGACTTATAAAACTTAACCGATTTCATTCTTTATAACATCTTGAGAATCCAAATAAACTTTGTGTGAAATTGGCCAAAGATTTCAATACTTTACTTCTTTCTTATCTTTATTTTAAAACTGCTTCTGCACTTATAGTTATGAAAAATGTTTTTTTGAAATACAAAATTCAAACCCCCTTACAGCATACGCATTGAAGGAACCATGTTGGTGATTATGTGGACACTTTTAAAAAAAAGAACTTCATCATGTTGGATTCACTTCCGATAAAATTTTATGGGTATTGTTGCACATTTTATGTTCCTTTACTTTGGAAAATTAACACCGTTATTGTATATTGATGGCATAAACACTTTTGACCCATTTTGATAACTATGTGAGCATATTTGGGGCAAAAAAACTTCATAGTCTTGGGTGCAACTTTGACCAATATTTATGGGCATGTTTACACCTTCGCCCAATATTAAATCACACAAAATAAAGTTTGTAAAAATTGAAATTATATCGTGTTTAACGTCATATTTTCACGAGTACCTCTCTGTATAACTATTACTTTTTTCGCTAAAATTCACACCTATATTTAGTTCAATTTTTGGAAGAAAAATCCATAAAAATAAATATTTTCCTGTAGTTGCGCCATAATCATCGGTGCAAGGCTAAAGTTTTTTCCTTGATTATATATCTTTCGACCATCAAACTGTGCCAAAGTTGAAGGCTGAAAAGTACACCGTCTCAAGAGCAAAGAGTCAAATTCGAGTCTACATTTTCACCTATTTTCATTGGCAATCAATAAATCAAAGAAATTATCAGGTGGTCTTTTAAAATATTTAAATTGGGTAGATATCTTATTATATTAATTAATGTTTTTACTCTTTCTACATGATTATGCAAACAATATCGGGAAGAAATATAAATTCTATAATAATAAGCCACAATCATGATGAGTTATTATGAGACTTAACTCTAATTAGTAATCAATATATAGTAGTATATTATTTTGAAACAACTTATAACTTATAAATCATAAATAACGTTGTATAACTTTTTAAGAGCAATAACACTGTATATCTCAGACTTTAATTTATTACATGGTTGAGTGATATAACTTCAAAATTTTTAAAAATAAAGAGATAACAGATTTTTAAATTGTACCTTCCAACCAGCAGAAATAATAATTGAACTAACAGACAGGACAAAGTATGGCAGCAGTGCGATATGTATTTAATTTATCAATAGTAATAAAATATTATATTAATGATTATCTTTACTCTTTTTTACTTGAAAGAATAAAAATAATTAATTAATACTGATTCTAGTCTTAAATATAGCAGCAAGTTGATTTTCTTAGAGAGATGAATGGTGTAAAATGAATCATTTAAAAATATTTACATTAATAATTATGTTTTAAAACAAATTTAACTTATAAAGTAGGATAGATGTGCAAATTTAGGAACAAAGTATTGAGCAATGTCCATGAACGAAACATAATAATTTTTGTGAGGTGCAAATAGGGTAACAATGAAACTTAAACATTACAAATAGGGTAATAATTATTTTCTCAAACGTCCGTCTAAGATTGGCAAAAAACTTTCATGGTGTTGAGTGCCACTTTGACCAATCTATAAATGGCTATGTTTAGTCCTTCGCCCAATATTAAATCATAAACAAAATAAATTTTGCAAAGATTGAAATCATATCATGTTTAACGACATTTTTCACGTGTAACGCTCTATTTAACTGTTACTTTTTTTGAACTCCTAATATTTAGTTTTGTCATCCTAAAATGTTGAATCAGTGGCATATTTTGCAATTGAGACAAAAAATAGCAACAAGTCAGAGTGCTTTCTTTAAAGTTTTAAACGTAATTTAAACAACCAATAAAACTTAAACCATTGATCAAACAGGTCCAAATACATATAATCATTGACCAAGTTATTACTCCTGAACACATCGTATGTATAATATATTCCCCAAGAGGATAATACATTTCTCTGAAATTATTTCTTAATCACTCAACCTGGTACTATAATAATTTATTAAGTAATCCTTATTGATAACACGCTCACCATATAATAATTTTTTTCCAGATCAACAAGAAGGGGTGGAAACTCCACAAGAAGAAGCAATCTTTCTGGCACCAGGAGAGTTAACATACTGCCTCAAACTAGGGTTCCTGAGATACCCACAAAGACATGGCTGTTGCTCCTTCAGCCTCTGGCAGCACAGGCTGGATGGTGGCGACGACGACGATATGGATCCGGCACACGGACTTAGAGCGATTGGATTACAAGTCACCGCCTCCGCTAGGCGTGGCAGTTCCATGGCGGAGAGGACCAGCACCACCGTCACCATCAAAGTCATCACATCCGTCATATTCTTCATCATCGCCATAATTACTCCCCAGAGTGATAACAAATTATCTACCTTTCTCCGTGAGTTACACGTACACTTTTTTTTCTTGTTTGTTAGTTTTGTGTAGTGATGAAGTGTGAAGATGAGAGTGAGATATACGGTAGTTTATATAGGCATAGAGAGCATATGGGCCAGATTGTGAAAATTGTAACTTAAAGTAAACTTGTGAGAGAGAGAGACATAATATCTATTATAGACTAGTAAGAATTTACCTTTTTATTAATTAATTTTAATAATCAAGATTTAACAATAAAAAAATATAACAATTTATTTTAAGCATATTTAAAAATTTTGAAATTGAAATTAAATTCATTAATATTCAAATAATTGACATTAAATTATAAATATTCAAAACTTATCATGCTTAACATGAATAACGAAATCCAACAAATATAAACTCAATAATAATCATCAAATGATGGATTTTCAACATCTCCAATGTCTTCAAGCTCTCCACCACCTTCATCACTGTTATCTTCATTGGCATCCCCACCTCATCATTATTGTTATTTTTTCTCTAACATCTTCAACAACAACGATGAAATCAATATTTATATTAACACCAAAGATTGAATTTTCCATATTCTCATTAATTCCATGAGATTGAGGACTCTCATCAACATCATCGACACCCAGTAAATATGTCATTCCTCTAGTCATCTATTCATCATTAGAGTAGATTTCATCAAAGTCGTAATCAAAAGATCTATTATTTTACTTGTTAGCTTAAAATTGCACATGACAATTGTCAAGCCATTCATCTTCTTTTGACACAAACGGTTTTTCTCTTGGTATGAATCTAAACAAAATTTAAGAATTGAAGAGTCCTCATTAATATTCTAACGCCAACCAAAATGACATTGAAAAAAATAAGAAGAAAAAACAAAATCTTATCATCTCAAAAGTAGTCTAATTACGTTCACAACTTGAAGAGCTGCAACATAAGCTAACAATACAAATTGTAACCATTTTAAGTTTTGGACATCGATCTCCATAAGGATCCAACCAATTTGTTGGAACTAATTTTCTTTAATACTTGTGCAATTTCATGTCCAAACATATTCTTCCCCACTGAGTTTTAACAAAAAAGTCTGCAACTACCTTTAGAGGCACACATTTTAGTGAAGAACGAAGAAATAAAGGGGAAATCTTGCGAAAGAATATTGGGGAAGCAGCCGCACAAAGTCTATATATGCTTCATCTAGAGCAAGTTATATAAGTGTTATTCATTTTATTTCTAACTTTATACTGGATTTTTTATTTCAATTTTTTTAGGGCTTTCAAACCTTTAATTTATGACTTTTTCTTCTAAGATATTTGACTCGGTTAACTCAGTTTTAGAACGGCAAGTTCAACGAGAGTTTGAGCGAGTTAAAACCGAGTTTAACCGAGTTTATGTGGAGGACAAGTTTATATGCAAGTTAACACGCTCTTTTACGGTATAAACGTAAATTCATTAGACTCGGCATGTTGACCGGCGATTTTGACAATTATAGATGTGGGTTTTGATTTGGTTTGGTGCTTGGAAATGAAGAGGAAGATGGTTTTAAGCTTTTAGTAAAGGAAAGAGGTCCCACATATCGAGAAGAGTGTGCATAAAGTCTAATTGAATTTAAGCCGCGCGTGGAAGGAAAAAAAGAAAGCGATCCATTATCTTGGTTAGTGGCCATTGTCTTTTTTTTTTTTTAGACATTAGTGGCCATTGTTCTAATCCACCATTTCATGTTATCATGTTATGCATTAGACGCAGGAATAAAATCCTTAAAGTGTTTTATAATCAATGAGTGGACGGTTTTGGTGGTTTTGTTTTTTTTTAATTTCTCAGGAATTAGCCTCTCTCTTTTTTCTTACTTACTCCTACCGTAGTTTATTATAATATAAGAGAAAAAAATTAAACTGTTTTGCTCCTTATTTTATGAGTTTACAAGAGGTGGTAGACCCAATTTGTCCCTCACCATTTATAAATATTTCATGCCAATTACTTTTATTATTAATCAATATTTCTTACTCTTATACACTCTCATAAATGAAGGCAAAGTTGGGTAAACAACATTTTTTCAAAAAATTTTTTTTTTTCCAAATTCCAACTACTTTCTTAATATTTTTTATTTTATCCTCTTCGCTCTAATCATAATGGACGGAGGGAGTAATATAAATTACTTCCAATGATCTTATCAGAATTGATATAAGGTGATATGGCTAATTAACTCCCTATGTTGAATGAGTAGTTTTTTTTTTTTGAAAAAAAGTGATTATTGATATTTGATGCAATAAGAAAAAAAATATGTCTTTGCGCACTAACTTTGTATAATATTTTGATTCAATCATTGCATTTTAAAAGTTTCTTTTCATTTCTGACGTTAATATTTACGTATAATATTTTTGTTACAGTAATTATTTTAAAAATAAACTAAATATGTCGAAATTTGAAAACATTTTCCAGGCACTTTAAATATTTACGTAGTAAGGGTTAAAAGAATTATCAATATATACTATAGAAGATGTACTAAGAAACTAAAATGAAATAGGCGTAATAAATTACATATTTTGTCCTTTATATGGAGCTAATATAAATGAAAAAATATGTACATTGATACTGACAACAATTAATTTAAACAAAAAAAAAATACCGACAACTATTTACATCTTGAGAATAATAAACCATTATTTAATTAGATATTATTAAGAGATTTAATCTTTACAAGTCGAACTTTATTAAATAAAATTGGATAAAGTTACAAAAATACTCACAACTTTTGCTTAAGTGTTTTTAAAACCAAATATTTTATATTTGAAACTACCAATAAACATTTGAAATGAAAGAAAAAATGACATAATTGTTCAAAACTTCAAATAATCAAGCAACTACTACTAGTAACGGTGGACCCTTCGCTAATTGTTATGAAAGTGTAAAAATATCTCCCAACCAAAAACAAAGCACATCATTTCTCCCCTGACTTAGAAACAATCATAAATCCCATTAAAATAAAACATAGAATAAGACAAATAGTACCCATCCTATATGTATAAATGATTGGTCATTTTGACCATTTTAGCTAGTGTTAAATTTATAGGAGTACAACCTATTAGTTATAGTTGCACTTGTAGTAATTGGGGACGATGCATCTCTACATTGTGGTGGTTGGACGAAATTTATTGAAGAGAAAAATGATTTTCTTGTCATGTTTCTGAGCGTACAAGGACAAGCTTTATTGGATCATGACATGAGTTAATGGTATTGTCTTAGAATTGAATTGTGGATGAGACCCAACTCATTTCCTAACACACACACACACACACACACACAATATAAAGAGAGAACAAGACAAATAATAGAGAGCGGGCTTTTTTTTTTATCAGAATGAGCGGGCTTGTTGAATAGCACGAAAAGGCGAAGAGCTTTTGGCAAAGCTTGGTCATCGGGGTAAGTATTGAAGGTCATTGACGATGATTTGGAATTTGGACGTTGGTTAATTTGAACGAGTTGAGAGAAATCGGTCTTCTTTTTAATGGGATTGAAGAATATCTATGACATTTGTGACATTCAACAAGTTTGTCATCTCTTCCCTTTGTTTCATATAGAAGTCATCTTTTCCGATCCTTATGTTCAGAGTATAGTTCTAATTACATAGAATGATTTTTTACTTGATTTTTTGATGAATTTCTAGATATGTAGTTGAATCGTAGAATGACCTAAGAGTTAATTGATATGTGTGTATATATAGGGTGTTTTTCATCATCTTGGGGTATTTTATTACTTTTATAATAATAGCGAGGGCACACAAAAAATGCAACGATCATTAGGTTATTTGAATAGCTGTTATTTTTGCTATTTGTTTAAATATATAAGTATTGTTCAATTAAAAAAAAGGCATGAGTATTTAAGCATACCTTATAAGGGCATAGAACTCTATAAAAGTTTGTAAAATATTTTACAACTTTACTATGTTCAGTAAATGATATTTTGGTTCTTTCATAGTACTAACTAACGTGCGCCCACCACCAAAAAAATGAAGATTGTTTCGGTTGCTTTAGAATGGTCATGCCATTTTTGTCTCATATAATTTATAACTACTCATTAATTCTTCTGTAATTATAAATAGTAATTATTAAATAATTATTTAGACAAATAATTCATCCATATTATAATAGTAAAAAAGGAAGAAAAATAAATGTTAAATGTATTTTTTTGGAACTGAATATTGATGTATTTTTGAAATATTTTATTACTAATGATATGTATATGAGTATATCCATAACGTGTATCCTGTCCGGGTTCAGCTATTATATATATCATTTGTGCTTGAAGGCCCACAGTCACATGCATGCTGCTGCCTTATCTTCATTATTTGTTTTTAGGGCGAAGACCCAAAAATGATACATAACTATTGGATAAGAAACAAAAATAGAACATTACTATTCCAAGGTACAAAAATGATAGCCAACTTTTACAATCTGATTAAAAATGATATTTTCACTAATATAACAATAATATTAGACATTAAAAGTTCAAAATGCCCTTATAAATTAATCGCCGCCCAGTAAAAGTTTATTTAATTGTAAGGCATTTTGAACATTTCATGTCTAATATTATTGTCATATTAGTGAAAATGTCATTTTTGATCACATGGTAAAAGTTGGGTATCATTTTTGTACCCTGAAATAGTTATGTACTCCCTCCGGTCCTAAATATAAGACTTAATTGACTTTTTCTGGAAAATCCTTAAAAAGCAAAATAAGTTAATTATAAATTGATTTACCTAATTTTTTCCCTTAAACTAGTTTATTTTACCTATAAACTAATGGATAATCTAAAAATATATCAAATATGTCATCATTTAAAAACCTATTTCGCAACCTTAATCTCTCCATAAAAAAGTCAATTAGGTCCTATATTTAGGACCAGAGGTAGTACTATTTTTGTTCCATAGCCAATAGTTATGTATCATTTTTGGGCCTTCGCCCTTGTTTTTAAATTTTATACTGAATTATAAATACTCTATCTGGTCCTAAATATTAGACTTATTTACCTGATTCGATTAGATTAAAGAAGTTAGTTAAGTTAGTTAACATGATATTACTAATATACCCTAATTATCTACTTTCCCCATCCTCCCTCTTCTTGTCTATTATTAGGGAGTATTGAAAGGATAATTTGGGGAAAATTTGTAAGAATTAAAAATATGTCTTATATTGTAATAAAAAAAAGGTCTTATATTTAAGACCAAACTCATATTCCCAAATAGGTATTATATTTAGGACCGGAGGAGTATTATTTATAAATAGAACATTTCTTTTATGAATTTTATATTATAAATTGTCGAATTAATTAGATTGAACTGAGTCATAAATATTAATACACATCGAATATTAGAATAATTCCAATTTTTGTCCTATTTATTATAGATTTTATATCTTATATTTTTCCCTGATTACACATAATTATATATTCAATATGAGGAGAATGAAAAAAGAGACATGATGCAAATTACAAAATTCGAATAAGGTTTTTTGCCTATAATAGATAATAAATTGGTAATACTTGAGAAAAGAATATTGCAACTCATATTAGAAGATTGACTTACTTGTCTAGCTATCTGGTAGGTGAAATTTCAGTATGACTGGGACGAAGATGCCTTTCTAAACCCCCAGAATGGAACCACAACTAAGTGGTACTTTCCGTGAATCGAACACTTTTCAAGATGGTCAAATGTCCAACCCCCTTTCGCCATTTATTTATTAACTAATAAAAGTAGTTTTTTTTTTCAGAACTTGCAAAATAAATTAACATTGAAAACATGAGTTTGAAAATTCTTTTTATTTTACTAGTTAATCTTTTAACGGTATTAAGTTAATTTAAAAATTTCATGTCAGACTTACCTAAGAATTCCCTATTATTTACTAGTTACTCAGATCACAAATGACAAGGAGAACCAAGTTCACCTAAGAATTCCCCATTTTTTCCAGGTATACTTTTCAATTTTAGCAGCCTATATACTTTTCCTTTTCAAGTTTGACATTTATTAATAGTTAAAAAATCGACTTTCGTTTTCCTTCAATTATGGCGCAACTTGAGGCCAAACTGTTCTTCAGTCCAAACGATCGAGAGGCCACATTGCCACACTGTTCCTTTTCTTGATGTTTAATTTCAATTCAAACGAACCAAAATTTTGAATGATTTTCCATTAAAATATTAAAATTAATTAAAATCTCTATAAAAAGCACGTTTAATAATATAGTCGTCAGTTTTTTTAAAGGTTGTTATTATGGCTGAGCAAGTATGCCCATACCACTTGTTATATTGTATAATATAGTATATCTATTGAAAACATATGAAAGATAATTTTGATAGAAAAAATTATAAATTAATGTATATGTCAATAAAATTAGTATATCTATTATAAATATATTGTTGCTTAAGATCACGTTAGGTTCCTTTGGGACCTTGAATATAAGGGCTAATGAGACAATTATGTTGGAAATGGAAGTAACAAACCTTAAAGGTGGAGTAGTTAGTTGCTCAAATTTCTAATAAGTGAACCTAGCTTAAAGAACCCGTTACTATTTGATAATACAAAAAATGATACTCTTTCTAATCCTAAATATAAGATCTATTTATCTAATTTTATCAGATTAAATATGTTAATTAAGTTTGTTAAAATAACATGATATTACCAATATACCTTAACCGTCTAGCTTCATCCCCACCCATTTTATCTTTTTGTTTATTATTAGGGAGCATTGAGAAAAAATGAGTTTTATAATCACGACCAAACTCATCTCCCCAAATAGGTCTTATATTTAGGACGAGAACTTAAAAGAAAGGATTAATTTTTATCAGATCAAAACATTGTTTGTGTGGAATACATGATTTTATAGGTTATTATACAAACTCTTTACCAACGATTAGACAAACATTTGTTGGTTATCTAGATTACAGTGAATCATACATATATTATCAATGGCTAACAAAGTTTATTCATGATAGCCAAGTGCATTATTTCATCAAAAGTTAACACACTTAATTATTTTATGTCAAATATATATCAACATTTTTTTAATACAAATATTTCAATTAAATTATTTTTATATTTCAGAACATAGGCAGCATGTTCTTCTATAATAAAATGGGTAGAATGTGACTCATAACCAATTTAGGAGCATTGTATTCTCTAGAAAGTGATGCATAACCAAGTCACAAGATTTTTATAGCAGATTATATTATCTTAAAATTATATTTTCAACAGAATCTGTAAATATTTTGTATATTTTTTTGAATTTTATCACATAATTTATTCTAATTTTTGGATCAATCATAAATTCTTATTAACTATTTTCATAATTATTTTTTGTTCATTTCTATAGTCATAACTCTAGCTAATCTCCATCATTAATAAGCAATAAAAATCTTGTAGCTTGGTTATGCATCACTTTCTCTCCTTGTCACAAGACATTAATACACGGTTGTAGATCACTTTCTACGCTTTTTCCCTAAAGAAGATACAATAACAACACACACACACACATATATATATATATATATATATATATATATATATATATATATATCCACAAAAAAGTAGTAAAACATATTAACAAGGTTTGTTTGCAACGTGAAATGAAATAGAAAAAAGAAGATGAAATAAAAACTATGGGTGAAAAGCAAGATTACTAAACTTGGATTGGGGTTTGAACTGGCTAAGCTAGTGGGCTAAGGGTTAGTGGGTTAGTCATGAATCAATATAGAAGTCAGACCGGAAAGAAGAATAAAACTTTCAAAATTATGTCAAAATTAAACCTCATTGTATCAAGTCGTTATTAAATTATGACAAACTTATAAAATTTTTTAAATATTTTTCAATGATTTTTTTAAATATTAAAAACAAATGTTCATGCATTTATTCTTTTTTTTTTAAAAAAAATCATCTTTAAAAGATGATATTTAGATGGGATAGTTAAGAAACAAAAGTTTAAAAGGGAAAGGCCCAAGCCATTAGCACCCTCATACCAAACACTAATTAAGACTCGATATTCCCTCCCTTTTATTCTTTTGCTGCAACCATAAAAAGCACACCACAAATTTTCCGTTTCAGATTTCCTTTCCACCACTCCAATTGAATTGAAAGGAACATCTTCTCCATTTGATGGAGATGAAGAGGAAGCCTTCATCCTTGATTGTCACTATGGGTGTCTATTTTCCTTCCTCTCTTGTTATAGTAGTCAGAAAAAGTGTTCTTCTAATAAAGACGATGTTTTAAGCAAATCCATTCAGTTCATTACGTTCTAAATCAACAATGAGCAAAAAGCAAGTTTTTTGGTAAAGTTCAAAGTGACAAAAAATGACAATTCACAAATTAGAGCAGTTTAGGTAAAATTCATGTATTATAAATATGATATCATATCAATCAAATATTCAGGATGTTAGATTAAACAAGTTTAGTCCAATCCTTAGGCACCCAGTTGAGCGCCTTTGAAATTATAAACCAAGAAAAACCTCCCTTCTCTTCTCTGTTCAGCCAACCCCAGATCTACCGCTCCAAATCCGAGTCTCATCTCAAAAAAGTTGTAGAGTCTCGCTTTCAAAAACCCCATGTTCGAGCATCTAGACTCATCACCATTTCAGTTTGAGATCTGAGTTTCAATCCGAAAAGTCCCCGATCAGAGCTCTAGTCTCATGGTTCTAGTTTGAATTCTCAGTTCACATTGATCGTTCCACCCAAGTTGTTCCAATCTGAGTGGGTGAGCATCAACTCTTTCTGTTTGTCTTGTTAGAAATTTAATATCTTAAGTTTTTATGATGAATTGATAAGTAACAGACTTGCACCATACTAGCATGATTCACACTATACTTTAACTGTACAATATTTATCTGTGAATTACTGTGTTTATCATATTCGTTCTTAAATGTCTTATGCATTCACTCATGTTTTAACATCATTAGAAAGAGGGAAAATATTAGAATCTTGAGTCTTTGTTGATGAGTGGACTTAAAATCATAAGTGACAGAAGTATAAAAGGATAAACATATGACAAAATAGTTAATGGGTCAAGAGTACTGAGATTAAATCTAAAGACTTAGTCAGAGAGTTTATTAATTGAAGCATCAAATTAAAAGACTAAGTAACAATATGTTAATATCTGGTATGGCTCATAAATAACTTAGAAATATCTTTGAAACAAGAGTAATCGATCATAAGATGCTAGACAATGGAGTGAAAGATCATAAAACCAATCATGCATAACTTGTAATTGATTATGCATGATCACTTTTATGATAAATAAAAAACAGAGGGGATCGGAGAGGACGACAACGAACGAGGAGAATAGTAGATAAATAAAGGGAGAAGAGAAGAAAATCTTAATACTCCATCCGTTCCTAAATATAAGATCATTTTAGCTTTGGGGAGATTAAGGAATATAGTTGAGTTAGTTAAAATTAGATGATAATCCAAAAATACCCTTAGCTTCAATTAGATTTTGAAAGACACCCTTCACCGCCCCATAAAAACCGTAGCTATGGCATCGCAGTCGTAGAGCGAGAATCTGACGGAAAGAAGGACAAGAAGAGTGAGATCAAAGCCATGGCCACTCAATTGAAAAAAAAAGCCTTGGCCACACTGAGGAAGAACACAAATCTCATCTTCTTCAACAAATTTAGCCAAGCAAATCGAACACTCTGAAGTAATTAACCACGTCTTTCAAGTAATTGACGGTGCAAATCAGGTCACAGAGGAGCGACGCGAGCATGATGAAGAAGTCTGATTATAAGGCGACGACTTCTGGTGGCGGTGACGCCGACGACGGCGGAGGCGACGGTGACAGAGATGGAGTTGGCGAACTGAGATGGGAAGTTCAATGCATTTTTTAATTCTTTTTGGGAGCTTCAACAGAGATGGGGAATGCTTTCGCAGAGCTTCAAGGGGAATGCTTTCTAATCAATTTAAAGAATTAATGGAGTGAGGACATGCATCGGTCATGGTAAAAAAACAGAGGAAGTAATTTTTTTGTAACAACTGTATAAGGGCAATTTGGAGAAACAATGAGATAAATTAAAAAGTGATCTTATATTTAGGAACAAACTCACTTCCCCAAAGTGTTCTTATATTTAGGAACGGAGGGAGTACTAAATACACAATACGTAATTTATAGTGTACAAAATAAATGAGTTGAGTTAGTATACTTCTATTTTCACACCTTAGGCTAATTCTAAAAATTAATGACAATTTAAAAGATTCAAAAACCTAACAATTGTAAATGTAGTTATTAAAAAGGGTGAAGGCCCAATTTCGATACATAACTATTGTTTAAGGAACAAAAATAGTACATAACTATTGAAAAGGTCACAAATGATCTTCAACTCTTGGGCATGAGATAAAAAATGATATTCACTAATATGACAATAAGATTACCCATGAAAGTCCAAAATACCCTTATAAAAATAAAACTAAACACATATTCCCCACCACCCTTGCAACTTCAAACTCTATGATGTGTGGCTGAGGAGGGGATTCGAAGAGGAGCTGATGATGTATGGTGGTGGCCACCCTTATACGCATGCAACTCCTTATAAGGACATTTTGGCTATGCACATGTGTCGTTGTATTTAGTTTTATTTTTTTATAAGGGCGTTTTGGACTTTTCATGGGTAATCTTGTTGTCATATTAGTGAAATATCATTTTTGATCTCATGCCCAAGAGTAGTTGAGGATCATTTGTGACCTTTTCAATAGTTATGTACTATTTTTGTTCCTTAACCAATAGTTATGTATCAAAATTGAGCCTTCACTCTATCAAAAACATAACAATCCATTATCATTAAAACGAAATATTCTATGCTAATGTTAATATATAAAATATTCAAAAATCCTAGTTTATTATGATTCCACATCCATCAATATAATCATTAGAAACATAACTGGTTTTAATTTTCTTTATGGTTGATGCCTTATTTTAAGAGGCGAATTTGTCTTACTCTTAACTTTATGGTAATTAATGCAACTTTTAAACAAGTTTAGAATAAAAATGCAACTAAACTCGATGAATAAAAAAACTCTTATTTTTGTCCCCAAATAGAACAACATATATATATGGTTCATAATTCGTTTTCTAACTAGAGATTTAGAAAATATATAAATTATAGATATAAATTATAGCCTACTTGTCTACCCGTGAATCCAGAAAGCTAAGGATCAGAGTTTTTACGTTGAGAATGTATTCCTCCAAAAAAATCTATCTATATGCTTTTGCAAAAGTTTTAGTATGGACCAGCCAATATACACACAGACATAGATGTGTTGGACAAAACTTTTCTTGTCCCTAAAGTTGCAGATTCCATTTTTCAAATACAACCCGGTTTATAAATATGATATAGTTTCTATTAAGGACCGGGGGCGTAACCGCGTAACAATAATATTTTATGCAGAATTTTCAAACTTCCACATAGTTTAATGGGGCAAGGGACCCCTCCTATTCCATTCCCCCCTATTCCTTCCTATTCCTCTCATCTCCACCCTCCATCTGATCTAATGGCTCACAACTCATTCAATCCCCTACACCCCACATCACCATATCTCTCTCCCCCTATATTCTCTCCCAATCTCTCGCCTCTCACACACCTCACCACCACCTCCCTCTCCTCCGCCCGCTGCCTCCGCCCCACACCACCTCCTCCTCTGCCTTGACTCCTCCGATCACGTTGTCGACTTTGCCCACCACCGCCGTCGGCCACTGTCTCTCCACGGCCGCTGTACTCCATAACCGCTGCACATCCTCAATATCCTCCTCTATCGCCGTCCTTCACCCCATCACCACCGCCGATCACCTGCGGGCCTTCGTCTTTATCATCCCTCGCCGTCACAACCCCTGGTTCGGCGCTGCTTCTAAGGTGGTTACTGTGTTCACAGTTGGCTCCAAATCTGAAAACATGCCTTCCCTGTGCTTTTCTCTATTTCATAGGCGTCGAAAAACGGCGGTGGTTGGGAACTGGTAGTCGGAGCTCCGCTTGAAGACAACAGAAAAGGTGGTGGTTGTTGGGAGTTGGTTGTCGGGATTCTGGCGTAGGGCGGAGGGAAGGCGGGGACGGGGGCAGGGGATTGAAGACGATGGGTGAGAGCGTGGGAAGAGGTGGGGAGAAAAAGTAGGGAGAAATATGGTGTGGTGGGTGTAGAACTGTGTGTGGGTTGTGAGCCATTAGATCAAATTGAGGGTAGAGATTAGAGAATAGGAGGGGAATAGGGGGAAGGGAATAGGAGGGATACCTCACCCAGTTTAATGATGCCGTTCAGGAAAAATGTCTCACACAAGCACACGGTAAGTTGAAATTATCAATTAATAACGACGCATCATACTCAAATTATTTGTATTTTCAATAAGTGACTGCCCATGAATATGAGCCTTCTAGTGTATCTTGGCGAAGGAAATGAACAGATTTTGATGTTACAAGCTAAGACTGACAATAAACAATGCCTAAAAATATAAATGAATGCAATCTAATCTTCATGAAAATCAATAATATATTATCTGAAGATCAGATTTGGACACCTAATTTCTGTAATAACAAAGAAGCCATCCTCAACCTCCTCCATTCATCATTTTGGTTTTTTGTATATTGTATACTTAGCTTCTAATACCTTGCGAATTTATATATTTATAAAAAAAAAATTTAATTCATTGCTTGCTTAGTCAAATAAAAAATCATTAACAACGCACAAAAAACCAAATAAGATGACGCCGAGTGAGAAAGCTTGGGGAGTGGCAAGTGGCAACTTCAGAATTGAGGTGAAACAATTGGATCATGCAGAAAACCTGTGGCATATGGGACTGCAGTGAGTGAAAACTTCATGCAGTATTTGTGTGTGTATGGGAATTAATTAGTCGACATTTGTTGATATACCGTTGTGATATTTTCTCACCACTTTGTAACTCACATGTATATTTCATCATTGTTTTATTCACGAATTTACCAAACGGTCAATGTTCGTTTTCCCACTATTTGTAAACATTCATTTATTATACCTATGAACGAATAGCAAAACTTTTACGATGTCATGTGTACCCATGATAGATTTATATTTCAATCCTTAAATAAATTGAGAATGGAAACATTATATTAATATTATTCAATAAGTAGTCATGATTTGAATTGTTAGCCATCATATATTGCATTTACACTATGTTTGGAGGAAGAGAAAAGTTGAGGAGGATAAATGAAGGGAGGAAAAAATAGAGGGAGGAGAAAAGTAGAGGGATTTTATTATCACTCCTATGTTTGGATAGAGGGAAGAAGAGAAGGAGGGAGGGAATGTATGATAGTGAAAATGACAATAATGACCTTGTTTAATTTATAACCCATTTTTTCAAGTTATTCTATGAAAATTATTTCATATAAAATGTTAACATCACTAACTTAATAATTATAGGCAAACAACATTTTTTATATTTACTTTAATTTATTGATATATAATTAATACTATTCATATAAAATAATTAATATAAAAATAAAAAAGATTGTAGTTTTCTGTCACAAGTCCCACATCGGTGAGGTTTCCTCACAAGGGAAGCCTTATAAGTTCTTGACTCCCCAACCTCGACAACTAGCTTTTGGGGTGTGTTTCTATCAATGTTGGGAGAAAATTTGGACAGAAAACATTATGAAATTCAATACATTCTTTTCTTCCCACACACCCCCCCCAAAAAAAATTCTCCTCCAATCTAAAAAGATAAAATTCATTTTCTCCCATACTTTTCTCTTCCCCTAATTTTCTGTCCATCCAATTAAGTGTCCACATCAACAGTTGGGAAAAGTAACATGAATAAGAAGAGATAATTAATTCCAACATGGTGGGACGAGTCGTATGCTGGGTACATTATTGTACAAGAATGATAAGAATTCCTTGGAATATATCTTATATCATGGAGATTTGAAAAGGAATTATTTGCTAGTATAAAGAAAAGGAATTATTTACTGTTATGATGATTCGTCAACCAAAGATTTTGTACGGGTTAGTCACTTTAGTACTCACTGGCTTGGACCACACGAAACACGGAATTGCCACTATATTACAATATTCTTTTCAAAATTTCATAAGCTGACGGTTCATGTTTGCCAGAGTTCAATCTAATGGTGTAACGATCAAATGTAATTTTCTATACTTAATAGTCTTAAAATAATGCTAAAAAAACTTTTTTTTTTGGATTTATCCTTTAGTTTTCTAGGGCATGCCATCTTTTAAGGCACATCAAGGACTACAAACTGATTCAAATAGCTGATTTTGGCACCTCGATGGGTGGAAAATGTGGCAAGGAGATTTAATTAATGTGCTCCATGTCCAAGTAGGAATCAAACTCTGGCCTTGATTTAGCTTTTTTTAATGGATTTACTTATTTTCAAAATCAGTACTATTAAACTTCATCTATAATCTAATTAGTCAGATCGCACAAGTATAAAGTGCTGATAAAAGTTCTTGTGTGTGTGTCAAAAGAAGTCTCACATCCCTTGAGATTAAAGAAGTCCTTAGTGTATATATGTTAAGAGATCAAGATCAAAGAAACCTCAGTGTATATATGTTAACAGGTTAATTGTTTTGGTAAAGCGGCAACACTACTAGAAAATAGGCTTTTCACGACCATATTAAACGACTAAAAAGCCAATGTTGGTCGTTAAAAAAAAACGCGGTGGCATAACATGTAAATAACTGTCCAAGCGGAGACTTTTCACGACCACATTTAATAATGTGGTAATAATGTGGTCGTGGAAGGGGCATCTTCCACGACCACACTTGTATAAGTGTGGTCGTGGAAGGTGCCTACCCTTCCACGACCACAGTGTGGTAGACTGTAGAGTGCTCTGTAGACAGCGGGGCTCTGTAGAGTGCGGATATTATATCTACAAATACATGCTGGATATTGTATATCAAGATCAAATTAAGCAAGGGAGGAAATTCCAAAAGGTATGCACGCTTCTAACATATATCTCCAAGAAAATAGTGATTTCTAATTGTAAGTGGTACTTTCCTTGTCTTTTTTAATATTGTTTAATTATGTTGCAGCTTTTGGAGGGACTTTATGGACTTAGTACTGACTCGTTTAAACAAGATGAGGATATTGACTTTGTACGAAACGCACTTGCAGAATTTTTAATCACTATGTGAGGCAGAAATTGTATAGGCTTAGATTGTTGTAACTGAATTTTGAACTTATAGTAGTAAGGCAAAGATATAAAACTTAGATTGTGCCTTTTGTATTTTGTTGTCTAAGTAAGGTAATATTTATGCATGATACGTTTTTGCAATTGAGCTAGTATTCTGTATTGTATATATGATTTATGGTGCTGTATTGAAAGTGGTTTGTAAATTGATCTGCAAGGGTGCAAATGGCTAAACAATGCAGTCCCTAAATGTTTTTTTAACAAAAAGCAACATTTCAACGACCACAATTGGGAAATTGTGGTCGTGATAGGGGAGACCTATCACGACCACAATTTCCAAACTGTGGTCATGAAACGCCTCCTGGAGGCTTTCACGACCACACTTTATTAAAGTGTGGTCGTGAAAGCCTCTTAGGAGGCACCTAAACTAGGTGGCTCCTAAGAGGCTTTCACGACCACAGTTACATGACTATGGTCGTGATAGGTCCTATCTATCACGACCACAAATATGTGGTCGTGAAAAACACACTTTTTTACGACGCGGGATTCCACGACCACCTATTTCTGGTCGTGAAAAGCCCAATATTGTGGTCGTGAAAGACCTTATTTCCAGTAGTGCAAGAGGAGATATGGTCTCGCTTGGACAATAATATGCTGATGCAACTTAACATAATAAAAAATATATGTGGATATTTTGAAGGTAATGGATGCACAAGAGGGGGGGTTGAATTGTGCTATAAAGTAAAAACTCAAATAAAAACAACACAAAAGTTTATACTGGTTCAGTCTACCTGACCTACGTCCAGTTCTCAACCACCCAGGCTGAGTTCCACTATCCCTAGGTTTTACAACGGGTGCACCTGGAACTTTTACAACCACAAGTTTTGAACGGGATCATTTGCAACCTTACAACCACAAGTTTTACTCAAGGCTCACTTGCAACCTTTCTAACTAGCTCCCCCTTACAACCAGCAAGGGTTCAACCTTTACAAATAAAGGATTTTCCTAACTAAGTTCTCTTTAAGAACAGATAGTGTTACACACTTAAGTACAATTAATGCTCTTATAACAAGAAGAGACTTAACTACAAAGAGTACAAGGTATGTAGATGAAAATATCACTCAATGAGTTAAATGCTCTTTCTCTTTTCTGGGCAGCTTTGAATGCTTGAAGGATTTTTCGATTTCTCTCTCTAGCTTCTTTCAAGAATGTCAAAGATAATTGATGATCTTCATAAATGAAGTTGAACTCCTTTATATAGTCTTCAAACATTCTGACTCTTGGTAGGTGGGTTAGCCGTTTGAATATGGCCGTTTTTCCCATGTTACCGTTTGCCCAATAAATGCTTCATCAATGCATAGCAGGGTTGACTTGCTTTATATCTGAAAAGTAGTCCTGACACCTCTGCTCTGACAAAAGCATTCTGACACTGCATTGCTCTGAACGTTCTGACATTCTGATTGCTTGCGGAAGCAAGTCCACATCCGGAAGCAACTTTACTCAGTGTACTGCATTTGAACGTTAGTCTTAACAATAAAGGCACATACTCACATGCAGTGGGAGTTTACTTAGTCTAAGGGAGTTCTCTTCCATCCGGAAGCAATTCCACATCCGGAAGCACTTTCACTGGACGTTGGTTTATGTTCACATTTTCCTCTCTGACGCTCAGTGTTATCTATACCAACAGCCAGCGCTAGTCACTAGGCATTCGGAAGTAAGTCCACTGGACGTTGGTTATGTTCACTGGCGCTTGGTGTTACTTGTTCCAACAGCCAGCGCCAGTCTAAATACAACAGGAAGCAAAATCACTTCCGGTTGAATCCTAGCTTAGTCTTGAGGTTTTGTATATCTAGTGCTTATGGACTAACTTATTTTCCTAGTGAATTACTTGCTCTCGCTGGGGGATGAGTCATTCATCCGCGAGCGCTAGTCCTAGTCTATCCGGAAGTAAATCCACATCCGGTTGCACTCTTACTTGGGATTCTATGTTAACCTATTGCTTTCTAAGTACTTGATTCATTCTTTCATATTTTAGTCTTCATCAAAACTTAAGATTCTAACATTCTCCCCCTTTTTGATGATGACAAACTTAGTTTTATCGATTAAGTTCATATGAAAGGATTAGTAGAGGAATAAAAGCAATAGATAAGGTACTAGTAACTTTAGAAATAATTCATTGATAGACAGGGATTACAAGTTAGAGTATACAAGCAAATAACATATACAAGTAATAAATGAATATTGCAAAAATGAGCTATGCATGAAAAGTATGAGAAAAGAAAAATTTCTAAGGTAAAAATGTGTGGGGTAGGATGGGGTCTATAGGTTGTGTCTCTTTTTCCTCTCCCTCTCTCTCTGTCTTTCTTCATTTTCTTTCTGGAGCTTGGCTAGTTCGGCTTCATGCACATTCCGGTCAATCTGAGCAATGATCTGTTGAAGCTCTTCTTCATCCCTTTCTCTTCTGAGTCTCTCAGACTCAACAGACTCCTCGAAGGCTCTCTTCATATTTTCTACTTCCTCATAGCCTGGGAATCCTGTTGCATCTAAGAAGTGGGTCACCTCGCCATTAGGAAAGTGGACAGCCCGAATCTTCACATTCCATACAGGGAAGTTGGGATCCTCCTCAACTTCCTGGGCTTTCCTCTTCCCCTTGCCTTTACCCTTTCCTTTGCTCTTGCTTATTGGCTGAGTAGATTTGGCACTTGCTCTCTCAGCATCCAGGCAAGCCATCTGACCAAAGGATAGTCTATCCGTGTACCCATACTTTTCGAATTCCTCAGGAGTCATGTCCTCTATCTCCAACTTGACTTCCCTCAGAATTGGAACTGCTTGTACAGATGGGATCTCTTGCTCAACTTGAGCAGACGAAGTTTCTTGCTCAGGTTGGTCAGATGGGGTCTCTTCCTCATTCTCAGCAGGTTCAGTGGAGGCAATAACCTTCTTGGCACGCTTTCTCGCAACGGCCTTCTTCCTAGACTCACTGAATGTAACTGCTGGCTCAGATGGAGGAGGAGGGGCAGATGATTGCTCAGAAGTAGGGATCTCAGACGTTTGCCCAGAGGATGTAAGGATTGGCTTGGCGATCACAATGGGAGGATGGTTGGTCCTTTTCAGCCCATACTTCATCATGATTTCTTCAACAATGTTTTTACTCTTCTTAGTTGAAGAAGGCTCTGATGAAGATGACTCAGGCTATGAGGATTGCTCATTCTGCTCAAACACCACCATGTCCCATTTTGATCCTTGCTCATCCAACCTCTGCTGCTGCATGAACCGGATAACTTCTCCTATAATTAGGCTCTCAGCACCACCCAGTCTTTGTGATTCCATGGCACGGCGGAGGGCAGCCGTGATGTCTTCATCAAGCCAGAGGGATGGCTGGCTGAGCACATCCCTTGTGTCCATGGTCAGGCGAAGGGCGGACATCACATTTCTCCCCCTTTTGTCATCATCAACAAGGGCGAGTGTCAGGGATGGAGTGGATGAAGAGGAGGGTGGAGGTTCAGGGCCAAATTTTTGTGGGGGTGAAGGTTCTGGGGAGGATGGAGGTAAGGTAGTTTCTGGGGAGTTGGGAGGGTTGGGGAACCAAATGGGATCAACGAATAGACCTTCAAAAGGATAGGTGGAGGAATATTCAGTGAAGGCAGTGGAAGAGGTTGGTGTAAAAGGTAAGTGATCCTCAGAGATTCGCTGAAGGCGGGGGTAATCTCTCAGATATATGTGGCTGAGGGGGTGAATGGCAGTTTGGAAGCCAAGGTGCTCGGCCAATGGGTTGGATCTGGGTCTAGAGTTGGGGTTGGGTGGTGTGCGAGTGGGGGAGTTAAGTGGAGATGGGGAATTTAGAGGTGATTGGCGAGGAGATTGTTGGGGTGAGTCTTGGGGTTGCTGGTCATGGTTAGGTGAAGGCTGGGATTGGTGGTCATTGTTTGGTGATAGTGGGGGTTGATGGTCATTTTGTGGGGGTGGCTGTGGTTGTTGAGTGTTAGGAGGAGGAGGAGGTGAGTTTTGGGGAGGAGGAGGAGGTGGTGGTAGGTTACCTTGTTGTGGTTGGGGAATCTGGAGGTGTTGGAGAATAAGATCTAGCTTGGCATCCACCCTGGCAAGCTGAGTCTCAACCTGGTCTACTCTGTCCTCAAGTCGCTGGATGCGCTCCCCTTGCTGCTGGAACCCAGCATCACAGTCATTCCTTAGAGGGGCCACCAAGGACGCAGAAAGTTGAAGGAGAATCTCTTCCTTCATTTCCTGAGCAAATGCCTTCACAGTGGCTGGCACCCTCGCAGCACGGCTTGGCCCAGGGTGGGAGTCAACCTCTTGATCCCCTGCTCCAGAAGTAGAGAGGGCTGAGGTTTGAGAGGCACTGCCTGCCTGAGATCCTGATTTTGTGGCCTTGGCCTGCTTGATGTACCTTATGCCCATTTTGCCAATGTTAGTTGCCCCCACAGGAGCACACTTTATATTTTCTTCCTCCACATCGGATGTAGCCTTGATCATCTTCTTCTCAAGGAGGAAGGCAAGGATGGTGGGGTAGGGAAGATATCCAGCCTTGTCATTAACCAACCATCTCTGAAGCTCGAGGCTGATCAACTGTCCGGGGTTGATTGGCTGGTGGGAGAGAAGTCTGGGGAACCATGGATTGTCCAGCAGAGTGAACTCGTTGAAGTTACCCCCCTTGTGTGTCATTATTCTGGAATAGATGTAGTACAGAAGTCTGTTGGAGTCAGACATCTTGGACACCTTCTTCCCTGGGGTGCCATACAACTTCTCGAGTTCCTCCTTGTTGTATTTGAGTGACTCAGGGTACAGCCACTCATTCATGCCCTCTTCTGTGATCCCCATCAACTCATTGAGTGTCCTCCAGGTGAAACTGAAGGTTCTCCCCCTTACTGTGGCAGTGAAAGTGAGTCTGCGGATCTGCTCCTTCCCATCTACCTTCTTGTACTTAACCTTTCCAGAGAGAGATTCACAGAAGACTCGCAGGACGTTGATGTTGTAGTCCTGTTTGATCCCTAGCCAAGGCATGTATTTTTCCAGGTAAGGGAGCAGATGAGGAAACCCTAGTTCATCAATCTTGTCCAGATCGATGAACAACCCTTGGTTGAAGTAGGGCTTGATCGTCTCAAACTTGGAGGAAACAGCCTCCAAAGTCCCATCTCTGTAAATCGAAGGGTCATCCTCTTCAACCCTCTGTCTTTTGGAAGAAGGCTCTTCAACGAACTGAACCTTCTTCTTCCTTTTCTTCTTGGCTTGCACTTGGTCATGCCCAGTTTCCTCTGGCTGTTCTTCCATTCTCCCAGAATGTCCAGGCTGTTCCTGGACTTGTTCATCCTCTCCTCGTGTTTGCCCAGAAAGTTCATGGCGTTCATGGCGTTCATCGGATTGCCCAGATTTCCCAGTGTGCTTATACCCAGATTTGGACTTAGATTTCTTGGATGAGGTAGATTTCTTGGTAATTGGGTTTGTTTCATGTGAGCCGGCCATTTTTGTGTGGGTTTGTATGATTGTGGTGAGAGATGCGAAGAAGAATATGAAGAAGATGAAGAACACAGATGAAGAAATGAAGAATGTATGCAGAGAATATGTGGGTGAGTAAATTTGTGCAAGTAAAAAGTGAAAGTGAAAGTGACACCCTATTTATATGCAAAGTTACTGAGGGTAAAATGGTCATGTCTTTTCAGATGAAAGCAAACGTTTTCACATTGGGTAACGTAAACATTTTAATTGGAACGGCGCACCTTATGACATGTGTCGCTTCATCTTGTCAAAGAAGGCACAACTTCTCATGGAGGGAGATGAAGCATTTTCTGAAGTGACGTGTCCCTTGGTCTGGCACTGGCGCTCTCTTAGTTTCAACATCCAGTGTCAGCGAGTGATCATCCGGAAGTGGTTTTGCTTCCGGTTGCAATTGCTTAAGATTTAACATTGTGGACCTGCAAAAACATATATTGGCACTCCGATGCCTAAGTTAGAATTGTTGTAGATTTTAAACAATCAAGTATAATAAATAAAAAGTTACACCTCATTTGGGTTTACCATTCCCAAATCACCTCTTATGAAAGTAAATTGGTCAACCCCCAGAGGCTTGGTGAAGATGTCAGCAAGCTGTTGTTGAGTTGGGACAAATTGTACTTTGACATCCTTCTTTTGAACATGGTCTCTGATGAAGTGATGTCTGACATCAATGTGCTTTGTCCTTGTGTGCTGAACTGGATTCTTGGTGAGGCTGATTGTGCTTGTGTTGTCACAGAGAATGGGTGCCTCAGGGAACTCTAAGCCAAGATCTCTCAGTTGGTTCTTCAGCCACAGCACTTGAGCACAACAGCTTGCAGCAGCAATGTATTCTGCCTCAGTGGATGACAAAGACACGCAGGTTTGCTTCTTGCTAGCCCAAGACACCAGACAACCACCAAGGAAGACGCATTGTCCACTGGTGCTCTTTCTATCAGTGTTATAACCTGCATGGTCAGAGTCAGAGTAAGCCCACAAGAACTCTTGGTTACCTCTGGGATACCAAAGACCAAGCTCTTGTGTTCCCTCAAGGTATCTCAGAATACGTTTAACACATGTTAAGTGTGACTCCTTGGGGTTGGCTTGAAACCTAGCACACATGCCTACACTAAATTGAATGTCAGGCCTGCTTGCCGTTAAGTATAGGAGGGAACCTATCATTCCCCTGTACATGGGCAGGCTGACAGATTTACCCTTTGCGTCAGCATCGAGTGCGGCAGTGGTGCTCATGGGAGTGTCATACTCCTTGCATTCATCCATCCCAAACTTTTTGAGTAGCTCTCTGCAGTACTTAGCTTGGGAGATGAAGATTCCATTCTTCTTCTGTTTAATTTGCAGGCCTAGGAAGAACGTTAGTTCTCCCATCATTGACATTTCAAACTCACCCTGCATAGCCTTAGAGAAATCTTCACAAAGCTTTTCATTAGTTGCCCCAAAAATAATATCATCAACATAAATTTGGACAATTAACATATCTCTGTCTTTGTGAAGGATAAACAGTGTATTATCTAATTTGCCCCTTGAGAAACCCTTGCCCAGCAAAAAGCTGCTGAGTCTCTCATACCAAGCTCGAGGAGCTTGTTTCAGGCCATATAAAGCTTTCTTTAGTCTATACACATGTTTGGGATGCTTATGATCCTCAAAGCCAGGAGGTTGTTCTACATATACCTCTTCTTTGATGTAACCATTAAGAAAAGCACTTTTTACATCCATTTGATATAATCTAAAGCCTTTCATGGATGCAAAGGCTAGAAGAATTCTTATTGCTTCGAGTCTAGCAACTGGAGCAAAAGTTTCTTCATAGTCAATGTCTTCTTCTTGGTTATATCCTTTGGCTACTAATCTGGCTTTGTTCCTTGTAATTTGACCTGTCTCATCCAGCTTGTTTTTGAAGACCCACTTGGTCCCCACTATGGATTGATGAGACGACCTTGGGACTAGTTCCCAGACTTGGCTTCTCTCAAATTGATTTAGCTCTTCCTGCATGGCAATAATCCAGTCGCACTCCTCAAGAGCTTGTTCAACTGAAGTTGGTTCGATTTGAGATAGGAATGCTCTAAACTCAACTTCATTTTGAACTTGCCTTCTGGTTCTGACACCAGAAGAAACATCACCAAGCACTTGATCAAGAGGATGATCCCTGTGATGTCTCCTAGCTGTTGGCAACTGTGCCTCATCAGGCACGGTCTGTACTCCAGGCTCATCACTGGGTTCATTTTCTTCTTTGGGATTGCTTGTTGGTGTTTCTTTTGGTGGTGAGGAAGATGATGGTGGTTTTGGAAGATTAAGTATTTCATCATCTTCTATGGATTATCCCCATGTAGGAGTTTCATCAAATACAACATGCATGGATTCTTCTACAATTTTAGTTCTCATGTTGTATATTCTATATGCTTTACTCCTAAGGGAATATCCTATGAATATACCTACATCAGCTTTTGGATCAAACTTACCCAGATTTACCTTTCCATTGTTATGCACATAGCATTTTGATCCAAATATTCTGAGGTGGCTGATGTTGGGCTTCCTCCCTTTGTACAGCTCATATGGAGTCTTGTCCAAGCCCTTGTGAACATAGGCTCTGTTGGAGATATAGCAAGCAGTGCTCATAGCGTCCGCCCAGAACACTTGAGAAACCTCTTTCTCGTTGAGCATGCTTCTAGCCATCTCTGTCAGAACCCTGTTCTTCCTTTCGACCACTCCATTTTGCTGAGGAGTTCTAGGAGCTGAGAAGTTATGTTCAATGTCATTCTGCTCACATAGCTCAGAGAAGCTATGGTTCTCGAATTCTCCTCCATGGTCTGTCCTTATGGCTGTGATTTTGAGGTCCCTCTCATTCTGCACTTTCTTAGCCAGGACAGTAAAAGCATCAAAAGCATCTTGCTTAGAGGCAAGAAACATAGTCCAAGTGAACCTAGAATAGTCGTCCACCACTACTAGAGCATACAGGTTTCCACCCAAGCTCTTCACTCTCGCTGGCCCAACCAGATCCATATGGATAAGTTCCAAGGGCCTGCTGGTGGAGACTCTCTTCTTGGTTTTAAACGAGGACTTTGTTTGCTTCCCTCGTTGGCAGGATTCACAAATAAAATCATGCTTTACCTTAAAGGATGGAATACCTATAGCTAGTTCCTTTTTAATTAGCATATCAAGTTGAGTAAAGTTAACATGAGCTAACCTCTTATGCCAAAGCCAACTGTTCTCATCACTAGATATTAAACATTTTTCTTCCAGTTGTTGACATAAGTCCAGAGTATATAGGTTTCCATTTCTATTTGCCTTAAGTTTGCATTTTAAGTTGGCCTTATCTAAATTCAAATCCTGCTTATCAACTATTATGCACTCATGTGAATCGAAGATTACCCAATTTCCTTTGTCAGTGCTCTGGCTCACACTCAGCAGGTTGTGACAGAGACCATCCACCAGATAAACGTCTTTCACTGGTCCAACTTCTCCAACTTCGGTGATCTTTCCACTTTGATTTCCTCCAAAGGTAACTGTGGCTCCGTCTTTGATCACCAGAGATTTGAATTTGTCTCTGTCTCCAGTCATATGTCTCGAGCATCCGCTGTCAATATACCATTTTCTGTTCTTGGATGCTTTGAGACACACCTGGAAAAATAAAGTAAGCTTAGGTACCCAACCTTTCTTGGGTCCTCTGTCATTAGTTTTTAGTGCCCTTGGTCTAGTGTTAGCTTTGACCTTGGGCTTATGATCATTCAGTGCCTCAGGCCTAGTGCTGGCTTTAGGCTTTTGGGTTTTCCCTGTGGATTGCTTCCAGGCTTGGGATCCCTGTCCTCCCTTAGTTTCCTTTACAGGGGGAGGATCCTTTGTAGCCTTGGTTCCTTTAGGGACCCATCTGTAAGAGCTACTTGCTCCATGCTTCTTGGCATTACAGGTGGACGTGGAGTGTCATTTCCTGTTGCAATAGTTACAGAAGCTGAAGGGTGAGGAGCTGTGACTAGTGGCTTTATGGAAGAATTTCAAGTAGGGCTTCACTTTTGGTTCCACCCACTTTTTCCCTCTAGGAGTATATCCTAAGCCAGTCCTATCCCTATATGCCCTTTGATTCATTAAGATTATATTTAACATTTCTGATCCATTTGTAAACTTCTGCAGGGCATTTTGCAGCTTGTCTTTCTCAGCTGAGATTTTGCTGCAATTAGGGCAGCTCTCAAGTGTTGGGGCATTGGGTTCTGCTTGGGGAGAACCCTTGCCATCCGCTACCGGAAGCTTTCTGGCTTCCGCTAGCTCTTCACTTAGTGAGTTCACCTTGAACTCAAGTGATTCCTTTTTAGTTTTTAACACTTTATAGGCTTTACATAATCGAGAAAATTCTTCATGAACCTCATTGTAAGTCTCTTGTAGTTCAGAGAAGGTTACCTCATTGTCTTCGTGGGTGAGGTCAAAATCTGAAGATGCTTCCTCATCATCTTCTCTGGCTACCAGGCAGAGGTTGGCCGCTTCTTCCTCATCACTTGCTTCTTCATCTGAGCTATTCACCCAGATAGAGGACAAGAAGACCTTTTTCTTGTCTTCCCCCTTTGATCTTTGCAAGCTTGGACACTCAGCCTTGAAGTGGCCAGACTTTTTACATTCAAAGCACACCGGGGTCTTTTCCTTCTTGTATCCCTTCTGTAACATAATGTTACTAATTTTCTAATTAACCTGTGACATCTCTTTTAGTTCGATATTATCTTTACTAACTATGATAGAAAAAGGAATTGCAATAATATCAATATCTCTATCATAGTTAGAATAAGAATATTCTAATGATTGAATCATTATCCATGATAGAAAAGAATAAACTAATACAGTACAGCTGCTATCATGGATAATTTATTGCTAACCATGTTGGAAAGGATTTGCCTAACATAGTTATTAAACAAAACTAGTTGATATTTAACAATAAATAGATATATACATGCGGAAACGAATGCAGGCCTATACAAATTGGCAATATACAATTCCAAAGAAACTATATAACTTCTACTACCTAATTCCCTTTCCTGCTGCTTGCGTCTGTGCATGAATACCTGCAAAAATGTCAGTAATCGTGGGATGAGACAATTTGTCCCAGTAATCACCGCTTAACTCACTATAACATTGAGATGTGCGGTAATTAGGCGTCTAAAGGGTACCACAGTTTTAAAATAATTCACCTGTATACAATATACATGCACTACATAACGTATATCTATATATACCCACACATCTCCAAATAAACATAACCTCAATAAGCCAAACGTCTCCAAATATCCAAAGTAAATATAATTGACACTGTGCCCCAGTCTCTACTCTGAAAGGCATATTTCCCCTGTCTATAATCAAAAGGAAATAATAAACGGAGCCCGTCTCTATTCGGAAACCGTAAGTCCCTGTCTCTACTCATTAGGACCAGTACAACTAACCGTCGATTGCGCTATCAAACGGTTACATCGGCCGATGGTACAAGCAGTGTCATGTAATAACCTTCCACAATATCCTTTTCAATATCTCACAGTATTCAACATCTCAATCACCATTTCCTTTCAATATCACCATCCCATTCACAACCATTCAATTCCTTTCCTCCACCTAACTATCATTATCCCTAACCAAGTATTACATAAATCCTTCACAATTTCAAACTTAACAATTCACACCCCTTTCAAACAACAACCCTCTTTAATCAGAATATGGTACCTGTATGTCATACTATTTAAGAACTACCACCACCACCAGGATAATATATATAAAATGCAAATCAATCATTTATATAAAATAATCGTATTTGAAAGGCACCCGATAGCCTATTTTGTATAAAAATAATCTTTTAAAGATAATATATATAGAGGGTGAGAAGGGATTTTACAAAATCCCTAACTAACGTCACCCTCAATGTTATAGCAAGGTTAAGTGTGATTACCTGTCGCCCTTTAGCACTTTGATGTTCTTTCCTTACCATTTCCTTATAGCTTTTCCTTCAAGTATCATCACCACTATGTATATTCCTATAATGATATGATACACAATGATAAATTAATACCATTCTCACTTCATATTATTCAAACGTCTCTCACATATCCTATATTACTACCCAATTTCCATTTTTAATCCCCAATTCTATAACCATTTCAGATTTTAAGATTCACAAACACTTTCACATATTATTGCTAGCTTATACGACTTCACAATCCACAACAACAATCCGATACAACAATGAAGCTAAGCAAAACACTACCAGCAATAAAAACAAAATCATTCAGCCAAACCTGTTCATTCATCAATACAACTAGCTTTACTAATCATCCTGCAGTTAATAACTTTCTTCACCTCATTTCCAAGCAGATAAGTCAGAATTTCTATAATTACTTATGCAACAATATTTAACTACCAGTATACATATGTTTCAGCAATAGCATAAACAAAGGAGAAGTATTTCTCATAAACAAATTTAACCAAAGCAGAAAAGCTCAATTGCTATTACTTCCTTATATTTCCAAACATTCACAAACACTTTCAAATCCACTTCGTATCAGTCCAACTACCCGTATTCATTCAGCCAAGTGTGCAAACACTAACCTACTATTGTACATTAGTTAAACTCCTTAGTTATTCGATTATGGTTTAATTTAGCATACACTTGATTTAAAACAAAGCACAATCAGCAAACCAGAGGCAAATACTCAATATTCAGATCAGATTTCATATATATACATGTATCTTAATCATTTTGCAGCCACAATTTATTACGTATATGATAGAAAATAATAACCCCACATCAACATCCACCAAAAATCAGAATTGAACATTAGGTTACAACTGAATTTAAGTTGTTAGAAAATCCTATAAAAGGCATAGTGACACTCCAAGCAAAGAGAACACCCATTTTATAAGAGCAAAACGAGATTCAAGTGAAAATTTCATAATTTCTTCTAAAATTGATCATGCAAGTAGATAACAATTACTAAACTTCCCTTGTTTGTCATATTATCATTACAACAATTTATAACTTAAGCTTCCATTCATTTAAACAGTATTATTCAATTAAAATACAAAAATTGTGAAAGCAATGCAAGTTTAAGAAAACTTTAGCCTTAGGTAGATATTTGACAAGCATATTCAACAAAAGTAATAGTCCAACCCTTGCCATACTTCAATCACAAAACTAAGGACCCTTGATAATAATGTTCACAAGAATAACCTAAAACTTGTCCAAAATGCACATCTCAAGCTCAAATAAATTTCTCTATTCTCCTAAGCATTTCAACAAACACCTAGTGTGCAATAATATTCAAACAATAGTTATAAACTTCCCAATCATCATACTCTTGCCTAAAAGTTCCTAAACACCATTTAATCAACTAGAAACATCAACTATAATATCTATGATTCTTAAATACACATGCAAGCATAACACATTAACAATCTTTCTACTAACACCTTATTCACCAATTTCAAATACCCATTATCATTTACAATGTTAATAAGCACAAAATCAGCAAACCAAACTCATTTGTAACATGTACATCCTCCCAACATCACTTCATTTAGCACCAAGCATACACATGCATTGTTATAATTGCTAAATTTTCTATTCCACATCACAACAGCCCTAACACATCACTAAAGGTTCAAACTTTCATTTAATTAGTTGAAAACACCCAAATTGCAGAACCAATCGGACATCTCTCTCAACTCGCGTAGAAATCAAAGAACAGAGTATGAATCGCATGAAAATGCTCACCAAAGCTCGTTCTATGCTTCCACTAGTCTGAACTTAGCTCACCGTCGCCGGAAACTTGCCTTCGTCGCCGGAAAATCGGCCTTTTGATGGCTGGCCGAGTTGGCTTCAATAGAAAAGGGAGGAGGTAAGAAAAATGATGTTGGGGAAAGGAACTAACTTGAAGAATGAAAGAAAAATGTGAACCTACCTCCCAAACCCACCGACCGTCGCCGGAAGCAAACTACTCGCCGGAAAAACGCGAGTTTGAAAACGGAGAGGCATAAAACGGAGTAGATCCGTGGAACCTCACTATGCACTGAGTAACCCATTAGATTTGCAAGCTTTTAGGGAAAGAAAGATAGTGAAAAAGCAAAGAAAAATGGTGAAGGTGAGAAGAGATGAAGTGGCCAAAAATGGTTGAAGAAGGGAGGTGGGAGCGTCGGTTTTTAAGGAAATGAAGGGGAAGATGATGAATTTGTAAGGGTGGGGGTCGGACGCCGCCGCCCTATGGCCGCCGGAAATCGCAATGAGGGCGGAGGAGAGGAAGAACGAAGAAGGCGGTGGGAGGAGGGAAGGTTTTCGGTGAGAGGGAGGAGGGAAGCCGACTTTTAAAGGAAAAATGAGGAAGGGGTGTGTTTGGTTAAGGAGAAATAAGGGTGGTTTTTGATAATTAAAGCCTAAACTCGCCATAGTGTACTCATTTTGATTTAAAACCACTTAAACCAGCCTCCAATCTTCTTAAACTTCAAAATATTTTTAGCTTTATCATTCCCTCATATTTCAAACTCTTCATTTCTTAATTAATTATAAGCACATTTATTACTCAAAGTTTCCAAAAATATCACAAAAATTCCTAAAAATTCCAAAATTTTCCAAAACACTCTCTAATCCTGAATTAAATTTTTCAGGATGTTACACCTTCCTCTGACTGGAGTCACCTTTCTGAAAGCCTCCTTTCTTTTTGAAGAACTTTCTGAATTTTCTCACCATCATGGCCATCTCCTCTTCGTCCAGTTCCTCCTCATCATCCTCATCATCATCATCATCATCAATCTCCTTGTTGGGAGCAACAAGGGCAAGATTCTTGGCTTTGGATGAGGCTTGAGGAGCTCTCTGAGCCAGCAATGTTGGTTCATACTCAGCTAAAGAACCAAAGAGTGCAGTGATGGAGCTGGTTGACTCTCCTTGGACTTCCTGCAAGATGGTTACTTTGGTGATCCAATCACCTTTTAAGATTTTTAGGATCTTGCTGACTTGCTCTCTTTCTGGAATGTCCTTACCCAGGGAGGCCAAGTTGTTGATGAGGTGAGTGAATCTTAGCTCCAGCTCTCTGATCGGCTCAGTCGGACTAAGCATGGAGAACTTGTGAAACTCTTCCACCAACATCTCAACTCTTCTTGCTCTCACTCCCCTGGTTCCAGAGTGAGCAGCCTCAAGTGCCTCCCACATATCCTTAGCATTTTTGTGGTGGCTGATCCTATGAAATTCCTTATGGCTGAGAGCACACTGAATGTAGTGCATGACACGATAGTTCAGTTGGACTAGAGCATAGTCCTCATTAGAGTACCTGGATCGCTGCTTAGCAAAACCATCCTCATCTAGGGGAGTGTGATCCCCATGTTCAATTACATCCCAGAGTCTAATGTCACTTGACTTAATGTAAGTCTTCATTCTAAACTTCCAGAATGGATAGTTATACCCATCAAAGCCTGGGGGCTTGTTGGGTTGAATAGAGACATCTGGTAGAGAGTAATCTGTATCCATTACTGGATCTTTACTTTCTGGATTCGTTGGAATCGAGTGAGAAAGACCCGCTTTGATACCAAATGAAGGTAATGGATGCACAAGAGGGGGGTGAATTGTGCTACAAAGTAAAAACTCAAATAAAAACAACACAGGAGTTTATACTGGTTCGGTCTACCTGACCTACGTCAAGTTCTCAACCACCCAGGCTGAGTTCCATTATCCCCAGATTTTACAACGGGTGCAGCTGGAACCTTTACAACCACAAGTTTTGAACGGGCTCACTTGCAACCTTACAACCACAAGTTTTACTCAAGGCTCACTTGCAACCTTTCTAACTAGCTCCCCCTTACAACCAGCAAGGGTTCAACCTTTACAAATAAAGGATTTTTCTAACTAAGTTCTCTTTAAGAACAGATAGTGTTACACACTTAAGTACAATTAATGCTCTTATAACAAGAAGAGACTTAACTACAAAGAGTACAAGGTATGTAGATGAAAAGATCACTCAATGAGTTAAATGCTCTTTCTCTTTTCTGGGCAGCTTTGAATGCTTGAAGGATTTTTCGATTTCTCTCTCTAGCTTCTTTCAAGAATGTCAAAGATAATTGATGATCTTCATAAATGAAGTTGAACTCCTTTATATAGTCTTCAAACATTCTGACTCTTGGTAGGTGGATTAGCCGTTTGAATATGGCCGTTTTTCCCATGTTACCGTTTGCCCAATAAATGCTTCATCAATGCATAGCAGGGTTGACTTGCTTTATTTCTGAAAAGTAGTCCTGACACCTCTGCTCTGACAAAAGCATTCTGACACTGCATTGCTCTGAACGTTCTGACATTCTGATTGCTTGCGGAAGCAAGTCCACATCCGGAAGCAACTTTACTCAGTGTACTGCATTTGAAAGTTAGTCTTAACAATAAAGGCACATACTCACATGCAGTGGGAGTTTACTTAGTCTAAGGGAGTTCTCTTCCATCCGGAAGCAATTCCACATCCGGAAGCACTTTCACTGGACGTTGGTTTATGTTCACATTTTCCTCTCTGACGCTCAGTGTTATCTATACCAACAGCCAGCGCTAGTCACTAGGCATTCGGAAGTAAGTCCACTAGACGTTGGTTATGTTCACTGGCGCTTGGTGTTACTTGTTCCAACAGCCAGCGCCAGTCTAAATACAACAGGAAGCAAAATCACTTCCGGTTGAATCCTAGCTTAGTCTTGAGGTTTTGTATATCTAGTGCTTATGGACTAAGTTATTTCCCTAGTGAATTACTTGCTCTCGCTGGGGGATGAGTCATTCATCCGCGAGCGCTAGTCCTAGTCTATCCGGAAGTAAATCCACATCCGGTTGCACTCTTACTTGGGATTCTATGTTAACCTATTGCTTTCTAAATACTTGATTCATTCTTTCATATTTTAGTCTTCATCAAAACTTAAGATTCTAACATATTTCCCATACTTGCACAACAACATATCATACAATACTGATTTTGCTATAGGTCCATAAACAACACCTTTTGAGTTCTTCTCTTTGCTCTTCTATATTTTTTGTTTCTATGCAAAAAGAGTTTATTTAATTATGGAAGTTATATCTTCCAATACATACATACATACATACATACATACTTACATACATACATACATACATACATACATACATACATACATACATATAATTCACTGGTATCTTTCCTTTTCTTCGACTCAATAATTCTATGCATGCATGATATCACACCACCGACTTTCTATTGTCTTTTCCGATTCGTGAAGGCACCACTGATTTCTAAAATGCAATTCTTTTATAAGGAATTAAAAAATTTTAACAACATAGCTGCTTGATCGTATTTGTCCAATAATCGTCATACCTAATTTCTTGATATTTCCATAAAATTAAAAGAAAAAAATTATTCTTTCGCTTTTGTGCCAATAATAATAATCCAAGTAGAATAAACTTGCTCTATAGAAAAGAATAAACTTGTTTCTTTCCACCGCCACTTTCCCATTCTCTCCTCTCTTCCTTATTTCAAGATCATACCATGGTTGGGAAATGAAGAAAAAAAAAAGGTAGAAATGGAAAGTGGCCTAGAAATGAAGAAGGAGATAGAGAGAGCTGGAAATAGTATGAACATGATGTAAATTTGGTCTCCCTTCAAAAATTAAGGAATACTCCCTCCGTTCGAAAATATAAGATCACTTTGGGGAAGTGAATAAGTTCCTAAATATAAGATCACTTCCTATTTTATCTCAAGTTTTGCCCAAACTACCCTTATACTCCCTCTTTTCATTGAAAACTCCTCCTCCTTTTAAAGGTAAGTAATTGAGGGGATTTTGGGAAGATCATGTAATTTTATTCTCTTCCTTAATCTCCCCAAATTAACCAAAGTGATCTTATATTTAGGAACGGAGGGAGTAATATATATGGCAATTTCTGACTGGGCTATATCACTAATAGCAGGATCTGGGCCCAACTCCGAACAACATTGTCATTTTGTCATGGGTCCGTCGTGGCTTCGTCAGAAGTAGCTTTTTAGACCTGAGTCTTCACCGAGAGTTTGTCATGTCTCATTCCCCAATGAGACCATGGCGAACAAGTCTATTTCTAATAGCTTTTTCATTCCTTTACTGACCCATTTGGTTGGAAAATGTATAATGGAAATGAAAATGAAATTGAGTGTAAGAGGGTAAAGTAAAAAGTAGAAGTAAATTAGGTAATGATGATATGTAAATGTTTGTGGGGCCCAGGAAAAGTGTGAGATGGAAAGAGAAAGCTTGTGATCCCGAGATACATGTAAATTACAATTTTCATTTCCTTCTTCCATTTCCATCCAAGAAAACATAGCCTAAGGGTACGTTTGGTTGCTTAGAAAGTTGAGAAATGAGATGAAAATAAATGAAAAATTAAGGGTAATTTGGTCATTTACATATATCTCTGGGTCCACAAGTTTTCTCTCTCCATCTCACATCTTTCCTGGGGCCCACAAACTTTACTTTCTCATCATCATTACCTTACTTTCCATCTCTTACCCTTTCCATTTCTAATTCTTTACTTTCCTTTCTTCCATCCAAACATACTCTAACAGTGCGTTTGGTTGTAGGAAAGAAAGTGAAGAAATGGAAAGTGAAAGGGTGAAAATGGAAAGTAAAGGTAAATCAAGTAATGATGGGAAGGTAAAGTTTGTGGGACCTAAAAAAATTGTGAGATGAAGAGAGAAAACTTGTGGGCCCCGGGATATATGAAAATTACACAAAAGCCTCTACTTTCCACACTTTCTAATTCTTTATCAATTTCCCTAGCCAACCAAACAATCCCCTTGGCTCGTTTTATTGTGAGAAATGGAAATGGAAAGTTTAATGGGCCTCATACTGCAAAAAGTTTCCCGTAGTACTCATTTCTGCTGCAACAATAGGGAACAATAACACAATGGAGAAAACTTAGGTCCAATTGCTTGTGTCAATTTCATCCAGTTACCAATTAAAATTAAACAAGTGTCCAACCTCTCCTACACCCACAACACCATATCTCTCCCTCTACCTTCTCTCCTATCCTCCCTCCTCAAAACTCTCACGGCTTTCGCTGTAACTCTCTCCAACCATCACTCATGACTCAACCCCATCACATCCACAAGACCACGACCCCCGACCAAACCTGGCCGACGAAGACGGCGGTGCCACCGTCAACAATAGCCACAACAACAGCCGAGATGACAGTTTATAGTCTTAGATGACGACCACCACATCTTAGACGGCGACCACCACGGCAGCTGCGGCGGCATATCACAGATTGCAAAATCACTTCTGTCATCTTCACCAAAAAGAAAACCACTAAAAGTCAAAAGATTCAACCCCACTTAATGTAAAGTCTTACAAGATTGAGGGAAATTGAAGGTTAAGTGTTGTTGAAAATGAAGAATTTTGGGTATGAGAATATGGTGGTGAGTGGTGACACACTAGGTCTGCCGCCGCTGATGTGGTTATCGTCGGCGGTGGCGTCACCGTTGACGGCGGCACTGCCATCTTCGTCGGCGAGGTTTGGGTGGGGGGTTGTGGAGGTGATGGGGTTGAGTGATTGTGGGAGGGAGGAGCAAAGAAAGTCGTGCGAGTTTTGAGGAAGGATGATAAGAGAGAAAGTAGGGGGAGAGATATGGTGTGGTGGGTGTAGGAGAGGTTGGACACTTATCTATTTTTAATTGGTAACTGGATGAAATTGACACAAGCAATTGGACCTAAGTTTTCTCCTAACACAATTACTGTCATCTAAAATTGATTTTAGGTATTTGAAATGAGTAAATGCCCCCACTCTCTAATGTCCCTGTAGCATTCCAAGTTTATAAATGGTAATAAAATTGAAATTTTTCTTACTATTCTTTTTAATAAACAAAATTATAAATCCCACAATTTTAGATATTTTTAACAAACAGTTGAAATTCAAAATGCATTATTTCATATAGATCAATTATTAAAATGCTACCATTTTATATAGAATATAATGCTATAAAAAAGAAAAAGAAACAACATTTAGGAACTTTTGAGACATTACAAGGGGCACTATATATAGATCCTTTGCCCCACATCTAGCATTAGATTCACACGGCAAGGTTGGACGCTGGATGTTAAGATTCTAAAGCTAATTTATAGCTTGGCATGACTAGGGATTCAATAAATAATAAGGTGAAACAAATCGATTGTAAGTATTTTTTATATATTTACTCCATAGATATGCAATCACTCTGGAAACAAAATGACGAAGATACTAATTCTGTTTTATCTGGTTATTCTTCATCCTGGTCCAACTTTAATATGTGGTTCTTAAGATGACAAGTAAATATTAATAGGCTAGATTCCCCATGTCAATTTGCAACAAAAGAAGGATGCTACTAGAAGCTAGATGAAACCCTAATTATATATAATGCAATAATTATCAAGAATAAAACTATATGTAGATTGTGAGTTCCAATCAACACTTTATGTGATACCCAACATCACTTGATATGGAGATAGACCAACTAGACTACGAAGTGGAACAGCCCGAGATTCGAATTCCACCTTGTTAAAAAAGACTTTGAGACAAACAACCTTGTTGTTAAGCCTTGATTTAAATTAGTCAGTTTCTTATATAACTGGTAATATAATCTAGAAAAGTGTCCTGTGACGGATGACCCAAAAGGTTATAAAAAAAAATCAACACCTTTGTAAAAATATTCTCCCACTATTGTCAGCAGCTAATATATAAATCAGCAAGCGCCAAATCCATGTTTCTCTCCAATCATATGTACTTGTTTTTACTCACAGGTATTACTGTATTTTTGACTGATTAGTGTTCATACTATAATAATGTCTTCGTCTGCTTGCTCATGGAGTGAAAAGGAAAACAAAGCCTTTGAAATGGCGCTAGCTATTTATGACAAGGAAACGCCAGAACGTTGGTACAACGTTGCTCAGGCTGTTGGCGGCAATAAAACAGTGGAACAAGTGAAGAAGCACTATGAACTCCTTCTCCAAGATCTCAAGCGTATTGAGTCTGGCCAAGTGCCCGATCCTCCTTACAAGTAGCCATCATAGGTACACGTGTGTGTCAGAGAAAGAGAACTTTCAGGAAAACTTTATGTACGTACGTACGAACCGTATCTATATATATATATATATATATATATATATATGAAGTCACTAAATAGAGATTTATGCTTTTGCATGGATGTTGTGTATGTATGAACCTTCAATGTGTAATGAGCATTATATTTTAATGCATATATATGTAATATTATCATCAAGCTCATGCCATGGAGATGGACTTTAGTTTGTTATATCGGATTCTCCTATTGGGTGTAGGAATATTCTGTGTACGACTGATCATGATATGTATGTCTGGTGAGCATCATGCATGCTCAGAATCTTGAACCGTAAACCATGTATAATTGTTTACATTTGGTGGGTTTTTTTTTTACATAAGGTAAAATACAATAAAATACTCCTTAAATCACCAAAACACAAAGGAGTAATGTGGAATTATCAAATACTAAATCTGATTATGAGAATAAAAATGGGATTTTAAAAAATTAAATTAAATGAATTTACTAACGTACCCTCTGATCTGGTTGTATATTCAACCTAGCTCTCCTCTCCTCTTCTCCCTCCCTTGTTATTTCCTCTCTGATCCTTCCTTGTTCTTTCTTCCTTCATTCTCCTCTCTCATCATTCCTTTTCTTTCCTCCTTCATTCTCCTATCTAATCCTTCATGGATGGAGAGTTTTTTTTTTAAAAAAAGACAATAATATTCAAACAGTATTCCTTCATCAATGAAAATCACAAGACATCAAATCATTATTTACACTCATTTTTTGGGAACTTATTAAAACCCCTATACATTGAGTTTTGAACGACTCGTACACTTCCAGTCATTAGTTATAAATTTTGATCGTATCAAGAGAGATTGAGCACCTCTAGTCTAGCTTTTTTCACCTTCCTAAGCAACCAATTATTTTTCCTCTTTATTACCTATTTTTCCACATGACTCGGACAAATTAAGGCGTCTTTTGGTAAAATTTCATAATCCCTACTGTCCATTTGTACTTTAGTGCTTTCATAATCAAATAAATTTTTCAGGGTATTTGTACTATTTTTTAAATACAAGTATTGAATAGCTTGCCGTATTTATTTGGGGTACGTCCCTATTTTTGGCGAAGGGGTTCATTCTTCTTGGAATAACATTTAGGGAAATATAAATGGAAAGTTAAATTTGTCATTCTTAAGGGACATCATGATTGTCATTTAATTTATTTATGATTATTGATGATGTTGTGGAGGGTCGTAAGACAAAATACAATCTATGAGAACGACAGTAATTAGAAGGCTTGTGACTATAATATCGTGACTCTCAGATCAGAAAGTTTACTAAAATAATAAAATGGGGGGTCATATAAAGTAAAGCCTTGGACTCTTTAACTCTAACAGTTAGCTCCAAGATTTTTCCAAAAAATAAAACTTATTCTTACTGCAATTAATGTACCATTGCTCAGACCCAAGGCTTTACTTTCTTCCCAGTACCTTGAAGAGCCTACTCCCCTCACTTATCATATCTTTTTATCAGAACTCTCTCTAATCATAAATGTAATTAGGTCATAGGTTAGTTTATAAGTAGAATAAATTAGTTTTAGTAAAAAATGATTATTATAGACATCTTAAAATGATTAATTTGCATATTTGATTTCTTTTAAAAAAATCTATAATTAGGGGAGAAGGAGTATATAAGTTCGGCTACATCTTAAATTTCATTAAAAAATTTGTTTAGTAAGAAAACTTCAAAAATCAAACATACATTACAATCTATCAACTCTACCATACTCCTACTTAAGTTAATTAGGATTTTTAACCCCGAATCCCCAAAGACTCGTTGGCATAGTGATCCAAATTTTGGGGGCTTTTGAAGAAAATTTTCAACTCCTCAAATTACCACTCAAATCCTTCCCCAAAATCTTCAAATTGAAGCTTGAACTTCATTCCCACCGGTATTAAATCTTTGGTAAAAGTGCTGATTTAATAATTAACTATTTTAATTTAGACAAAAATAATAAACGTCTATTTCGGGGTGCATAAATAATAATCGACTTTGTGTCCCGGTGCAAAAATAATAAAACCGGTACTAAATGTTAATTTGTAGTTTTGTGGAACCTTTCTGATATTAATTTCTAAAGTGAAAATACTTTTTACCCCTCACAATTAAAAGTTAACCCTTCTTTCTTATGTCATTCATCTTCCCAAGCTAACTAGTATCAGCAAGGTTTTAATTGGGAGAGATAAAAATGTATTTTTCACTTTGAAAATAATATCAGAAAGGTTCCACATAACTACAAATTAACATTTAGCACCGGTTTTATCATTTTTGCACCAGGTCATAAAGTTATATGTTATTTATGCACCGCGAAATAATAACTCATTAGTTTTGCCCAAACTAAAATAGGTAATTATCAGATTAGCGCTTTTGCCCTTAAATCTTTGAACCCTGAAACCCAAATCAAATTTTCTCCCATACTCCCCCAAATCCAAAGAAAATAGTAAAAAGGAAATAAAAGAAGTTTAGGAAATTACAAACCAACCCTTTTTAAAAAAATTTATACTTTTCTCTTTAGTCCCCTACTGTTATAAATTTCAGTTTACACCCTCTTTCTAAAATGATTTCTAGAAATTAATTGCTTCCTCAAATTAGAAATTTTCTTCCACTGTAAGTTTTGTAGACTTCAAATTACTTTTCCTAAAATTTTCAAATTAACATTCATCTTCTAGTTATTTTTTTTTACATTTTTAAAAGATAATAGGCCTTTAAATATTAATAAAATCTTTGGTGGCAAGCGACAACGTGATTGCTATAAACTTGAAATCGTCAAATTTGTATCACCAAAAGGCGTGGTAATATATCATTGAAAAAGGGAAGGATGTACTTCATGGTTTTAAGACTACAGAATTGGACAAGAGTTTTCATTGCAAGATTGATAAATGTGCTAGAGTGTCTTTAAAGATGTTATCTTAAAAAAAGGGTTAAAGATCATATTTGCCCCGGAAGTTTTCATTGAGGATCAAATTTGCCCCCAAAGTATTTTTAGATCAATTTTGCCCTGGAAGTTTGCAAAGTGGATCAATGTTGTCCTTCCGTCATCTAATGTATATTTTGACTGTTAAATTAGTCATATAATCATAATGAGTCTAATAAGGATACTGACATGGCATGCCATGTAAGCTGTTCGACTAATTTAACAGTCAAAATTAACATTAGATGACGGAAGGGCAACATTGATCCACTTTGCAAACTTCCAGGGCAAAATTGATATTAAAAATACTTCATGGGCAAATTTGATCATCAGTGAAAACTTCCGGGACAAATATGATCTTTAACCCTAAAAAAAGGCCATAGTTGCTTGAATTGGTACATATTAATACTTGTGGTCGTGGAAGAAGGAAGTGTGTTGTGAGATCAACATATTGACGGTTGTTTTTATATAATCATGAGGGTAAATGTTGGGATTCAGACTCCCGTCCTAAGCTGAGAAAGGCCCAATCTATGAGGCCCAGTCGAGTTTTACTTAATTAAGCGGAGAGGGCAAATTATGTTTTTTTTTTCCTTGGGCAAATTATGGTTAGGGAACATAGGTATAATTACGAAAATATTGTAGCCACTTGAAAGAGAAGAAGAAAGGAAGTGATTCTAATGAGGCCCAGTTTATAGGCCCATTCGAGTCGTACTTGGGCTGAAATTCTGTCGAAAGGTTTGCCACTTTGGGTCTGTCATTTTGGACAGTAGGGTCATCGATTTGAGATCTGATGTGGGAGTAACTGACTTAGTATTAACCCTGTTTTTCATTGTATTTTCAGATTCTACATCCCATATTGCAAGCTAGTAGTTTCGGCTGTTTAGCAAGGTGCTTGCACGTGACTTGTTCAAGTGTTTGAGATTCTCTTGAAACTTTAGTTGACAATAGTGGATCTAATTTCTTTAGTATGGATGACCAGTGAATTTTACACTTGAATTGAGGAGTTTTCTACATTAATAATTTTGGTATCTCTTAAGGTTCTTATTTTTAGTCATATATTTGTTTATTTGTTTTCTCATAGACTCTTGCAAGTAATAAGAATTGATGTTGCGCACTTCCTAACACTTTAAGTCACGTACATAATACATGTTTGGTTAACAATCATAAAAATGTAGTTTGGCCAAAAGAATATGCCCATAAGTAATATAGCATATACCTTTCGGCAAAAAAAAAAAAGTTATATAGCGCCCTACAAAAAAAGGGTACCATTTCGGCGTGTTAAGCAATGAACACATTAGCGGTTGTAATAGCTGATGTGGCACTACAGCGCGTCCAACGACCGCTGAAATTCAGTGCGTGACAAATAACATATTAGCGGGTATATGGGACCGCTGTAGCGTTGGTCAAACCGCCGTTTTGTGAAACCACGGAGCACTTGCGCAGTGTAACACCCTTTCAAAATCATATGCAATTTATATAAAATTACATTTACACTCCAAAAGTCTCAAGTCAGTGACAAATTTAAAAATTGATGATACACCTTTTTTTTTAAAATAAACACAAAGTAAAACATTAAAGGCCGAGGTCAATGACAAAATAAATATAAAATAAAAGTGTGCTTGCACCTCAAGTGCCTTCCCCGGCTTGCTATTAGATCCCTTCACCTAAAATTATTAATAAAGGGGTGAGATCGACATCTCAGTAACTACCGAAATATCCTAATATACACAAGCAAGTTACATATAATTACAATACAAAGTTCATTCACATATTCGTTTGTACAAATCAACTCTTTATCCATATCGATTGACCTCTTAATTCAAAAATGGTTCCTTTACATTAAAATTTAACTCATGCATAAATGCAGTATGCTTCCCTTATATCACCTCCACCCTTATACCGCTGACAGGAGCCATAGGCTAACATATAATCCAAACAGAAATAAATCTAATCCAATAGATTATCCCAAGCTCACCAGTACATGAGATATACCCTGCCGAGGTATAGAGTTCAAGTACGGACTATGACTCCCCTCCTTAAAGAACAAATATAAGGAGGTGTCACATGTCCCATAACTTCCATGCAATCCTGGCAAGGGAATGCATAGAAGAAAGGGCCCTGACAAGTACCACTACCACTGTGCACCGAGTGGTGGTATAAAAATCCATCATCACATAATCCTCCTCTAATCCCTATCCCATAACAGATGCTCATGCGATGACAGATATATACGTTTACCAACAATTAAAATATCCTTGAATTTAAATTACCATAATACATTATCTAACACAATATAATATCATCATATAAGCAAGCATGCTTGAAAAGAATCAAACCACGTATCATTCACATATTACATATAAAAGCATAAACAACAAGCATGCTTGAAAAGAAACAAACTAATCAATCATTCACATTTTTAAATTAAGAGGTAATCAATAATCAGTCAGATTATAATTATCCATAACTTTCAAGCATACGAAAGAATCATTCAGAGTTACCTGTTATTCCTCAACTTAAGAAAGTTTAACGAAAAGTTACTCCAAAGCTCTATAAAAATCTACAAGGATCATACAACTATTTATTAATATTTCTTAAAATTTACTATGTCACTCTAAATTACTTTTCCAAAACTATACATTATTCCTATATGTTTGGCTCCTATACTAATGTCGAAAATAATAATAACCCACGGGACTACAAATTTTTGAGTGTAATATATGAGAAAGTTGCAAGAAAAGAGTAAAATATTGTATGAATTATCTTTATGTTTTTTTTTGTGGAACTACAAATAAATAGCTACGTCCCTGTCATAGAGTAGAAAATGAAAAAAAAAAACTAAAAGTTTGAATGTGTGACAGGAGAATATTGCCGTGAAAAATAAATAGATGAAATATATATGTATAAAGAGAGAGTAAAACCATTTGACTGATAACTTCTAATAGATATAAATATGTTTTTGTTTATTATAGTGGCTAAGAATTTGAAAGGTAAATAGAATAAAATAAAGTTTCTATGGAAGAAACTGATAATGGATATATGGTGGCATCAAACTTGAAAATAGTTGCCCAAACAAACAACAAAAAGTGAAGAGATTGGTGTGTGTATGAAGTTCACAACTGTACTGTACGTGTGCGTAATTAAGTGTATGAAAAGATGATGTAGCATGATATAATAGTATTATAAAAAGTTACCTACACGTGTGGACAAAACTTGTATTGTGTGAGGGAAGAAAGCAATTGAGGGAAGCAATGTGCAGGAATGATTGAAGGGATGGAGGTGCGGCGCTAGAAGACAAGAATGAGGAGGGAATGTGTGTGTATGTATAGGGAAGGTTTTTCTAGGGTTTTCTTATTTATTATTATGATTTGTTTTAAGGAAATAAGAGTAGTAGTCACAATATTCAGAAAAGGATGAACTTGTTCCCTTTTTTATTTTTCAAACGTTTTTTTTTTTCTTGATTCATGCTTTTATGTTTTCTTTCCTTAACAAAAATACATGTACATCTTAAAGTACAATTGATTGACCTCATTATTTATTATTTTTCTTTAGTATTCTATTGTTAAATAAAAATTTAAATTACAAAGACCATTCTATTTCTATATGTCAAAAATATGGGATGTTACACGCAGTTACACCAACCGCTGAAGTGAAAAATTCAGAATATGCCTTAAAAATATTTAATCATCACATCAGCGGTTCTAACCGCTGAAGTGCTAAACAATATTATATATATATATATATATATATATATATATATATATATATATATATATATATATAATAATCAAACCCAGTTGCCTATGAAGAAAACTGGGTTTGCGAGCATATATATATGCAAGGGTGAGAACAAGATAAGTGTATACAAATGAAGAATGTATAACTGAAAAGAGAACAAGAAGTGTAAATAAATAAATAAAACAAGTATATATAAAAAAGAGTAGATAACTAGTAATAAGAATGAAGCAAATATAATATGAACAACTTACCTAAGCTTAAATTAAACAATTGAAGATATGGGCTTGACTGGAAAATTGAAGAGCAAGATGAGGGAGAGAAAATCAGAGAAAATGGCGTAGCAACTTGAGGGAGAGAAAATGAAAAACATCGAAAATGAAGGAGTGGGTGGTGCTCTATTTATAGGCAGACCGTACCACACCAGCGGTTGCAACTGCTGTAATGCCTGTGACATCTCCAAATAGCGCTGGTAACTGCCACCATGTATCAATTAAAATATGATAGATTTTGAAATTTTTTTTATCTGTCATTACAGCGGTTACAACCGCTATTTAGCTATATGATTATTTTAAATTTCATCTTCCCAGGCGCAATATTATAATGTTTGTTTTTAAAATAACACGCATATCACCGGTTGGAACCGCTGATATGTCACATGCAATAAACGGTCACCTGCAATTTCTGCTCTGACGCATGTATTTAAAAAATGTTAAACCATAACAGCGGTTGTGACCGCTGTGTGTACCCGCTGTTCCGCCATTTTTTTAAAAAAAACATTTATTTTATTATTTTTGTTTGAAAATAATTAAGTTAACGTACATAATGGTGGTTGTAACCGCTAATATGGGGTGTTTTGTTTAAAAAAAATTGCGTTGACTGGCATTTCCTTTTCAGCGGTCAACAAAAACGCGCTGAAATGGGCACCCATATCAGCGGTTTCTGGGTAACTGCTGAAACGCAAGCGTCCAATTTAAGCCTTTTTTTTGTAGTTAACATACCTTAAATCATATAAAACTTGTATGAACTTGAGTTATGTATGAATAATTCTTAATCCTTAAAAAGTAATAACAAACTTTCATACATTTTTTGGTTTATGCAAATAACCCCAAACCAATTTTATGTTTCTTAAGCTTCATTTTATATGTATATAACTCTTCGATCACTCTTTACTCAAATTCCGGTTGATCAGGTTGAATTTGATTGTTAATTGACCATATACACTGATTTGACAAAGCGTAGAGCGATCTACTTTATTTATTCGTTTGAAGCTAATTTCAAATGCAAGGAAAATTTTTCATGAAAATACATGGCAATTGAATTGAAAGATGATAACATGCTTAAGAGATGACAACATTCAATGTAGTGAATAGAAAATTGAAATGGTGCTAACATATCTTAATGCTATGTTAGCACCATTTCAATTTTGGTATCTTCAGATAGGTCATCTTTTTAGTCACAACAATGGTCCTCAGTCCTCAGACTAATCCAGATTACATAGGACCACTTAAGGGCACAACTCTGATTAATGTCTTCTTAGGGCTCAAACTCGAAATTCCTGATTAAACGACGAAGTAAGGTTATTACCACTGAATCAACCGCCCTTAATTTGTGGCTAAAAATTTTTTATCGTCTTTCTAAGCAATTTTTAATATCATGAATTAAATAATGGAATTTTTTTATCACTACTATCTTGTCAATGTTGGTTCCTCATCCATCTACCTTTTCTTTATCATTATTATTGTTTATGGTATCACCTACACAACTCATCATATTTGGTCAATTAACTAACAGTCAAACTTAATATAATCAATGATTACATTAACATTGGTACAATTTACTAACTTCAAGAGTGAGATTACTCTTGAGTGAAAAGTTTGGAAATAAATTTCCACTTTAACAAAATGGTGTGGATGACACATAGACTCAACACCTCAATATATTTAGTTAATTAATGGTTAAACTCAATACAACTAACTTTGGGCTAGCATTGGAATACTTTTGCCACTTTCAAGAAACATCCATTAAAATTGGATTTGACCTTCTTTTCTATATATACTTGACCCATAAAGGTTTTGATATTTTAGGAAAATTTAGGAAGGAATTTAGCTCATCCATGATCTAACATTTGACTATTCGGCCCAACCCAACTTCATAATTTTAAATTAAGATATTGGGTAAGGTACCTAACAAAGTGACACTTCTCGAGATCGAACTATGCCAAGTGGTCACACATTCTAACTCCTTTTAAAGGAACTCATGGGTAACATTCTAACTCCTTTGGAGGAATGTTAAAATTTTGAATCATGCGGGAATGTTGAACTATTTTACCAAAATTTTAATTGCACGCGACACCAAAATACAATTTGGATGGGAGTATTTGGTGATACATAGCATAAAGCCTCTGGTACGGTAAGTCTTAGAGAATAAAGACAAGAATTAATAAAAAAAGGTGGTCCCTCCTAACATGGATAAGTTGCAAACAAAATTTGGATTCAGTTAACGTATGATCCAAACTAAACTGTGAGATAGAATCTAAGCGATGCCTCCAATATTAGCCATTCATTGTATTTCCCTCCCTCCTTTCCTTCTTCTCCTTCCTTCCCATTTGGCCTTTCAATTATTAACCACTACACTCATATTAACACCTGTCTCACTCTCAGGTATGCATGGTTCACCTTTTCTACCTTATACACTCTATCCTGTTATACTATCACTAGCTTCCTCTGTTGATAATTCCAGCATGTAGCATAGAAGTTATGATTTTAGAGACTTGAAATATTGTGTTTTGGCAGGTTTTTGTTGATAAGGATAAATGGAAGTGAATGGGTCAGAGATTGATAGAAATAGAGTTGGGTCTGTGAAAGCAGCTATTAGCTTTTATGGTGATAAGATTGCAGATAGTAATAGCTCTTCTATGAAGAAAAACATCGCGGGTTTATCAGTTGTAAGTGTTCAACTATTTCGGTTTTATTATGTATGTAGTTATGTACATATCACATATTCTTTTGTTCACGGATAATTTATTTGGTTGCTTGTTACAATTTTTCTAAATTCTAATTTACTCACTGTCACGGGCATTGTGTTGTATGTGTGTATGATTATTAGTACAAACTTATCCAATCCATTTTGGTGACAAAATTTAATAATTTGAATTATGTGAGTAAATTAAAAACTTTTAAATACAATGACTCAATGAAAAATGAGTGAAAATACGAGACCTATTGTATAATATGATGCTTGCTTATTGTGATGGTTCTTTTTCTTAGTGTAAGAAACTTAGAGTATTGTTTAAAAGGTATTTTTTATGTTCAGTCTCAAACTTTTTGAAAATGTAGAAGTGACACCAAGCACTGACAGTATGCATTAGATTGATTGAAGTTTGTGGAGAAAGTTACCAGGAAGAAATTCGGAAAATCCTAATTGAATTTTTTTTTGGCTTTTGATTCAGTTAAAGTATGAATAATGTTTGTTGAAAGGGTTACTAATTGTTGTTTTTGGTTTCTTCACTGACACATTGTAGCTCTTGAGTTCTAAACTATCATTTTCTTCTGTGATAATTGTCTGCTTTTTTCACTCAGGAGCCATCTCATAAAGGAAGAGAAGCCCAAAAAACAAGAAGGGATGTTGATCAGATCAAAGGGAGCAGATGGGCTGCAGAATCTGAGCAAGCTAATACAAAGAACAAAATGAAAGGTCTCTCTTCAAAAATGGAGGAATCGAGCTCAAAGGTGAAGGCTTTGGTTGTGAGGCAAAACGAGAGTTATGATTATGAGCAAGTGATGAGAGAGTTGAACTTTGTTAAACAGGAATTGCAGAAGCTTAAGCTTGATGTAGCTTCTGTAATGGCGGCCAAACTGCGAGCTGAGGAGGAAATAAAATCATCAAGATCAAAGATTCTGTTAAGTTCAAGAGCTGCAGAACATTTTAGGGAGGAGATTGAGAATGCTAATGAAGACCATGTCCTTGCAGAATTGGCCAGGATTGAGGCTTTGAAAGAATTAAGAGATATTGAAACTCAGAGAAAAAGAAGAAACTCAATTCTTATCTAAAATGGAAGCCACTAAGAAAAAGATGAAGGAGGCTACTGATGAGATGGAAAAGTCTAAAGAGCTTGAAAAAAAACTAGCTGTGACAATGTCTGATGTTGAAATGTTACAGAATGAACTGAAGTCGGTAAGAGACTCGGACAAATCAAAAGGCTCTAATTTGTTACAGAATATAACACAAGAACTGGATGCAGCAAAGAAAGAATTGGCTTCTATTAAAGAAGAAGGTTTTCAATTTATGGCCTCCATAGATGTCATAAGAAATGAGCTCAATCATGTAACTGCTGAGCTGGCTCAGTCAAAGAAGGAGGAAGAAAAAATGGAGTCAAAAGTTCAGAATCTCAACTCTAAGATTTTGAGAGCGAAATCAAAACCGGAATCTGTATCTAATGCTGAAGAAAAAGCCAAATCAATAGCCATGAGCTTATCGGTTTCACTCGAAGAACTGAAGGAAGAAACAGAAGCAGCAAGAAAGGAAAAGGAGATTATTACTCAAGAGAATAGAACCATCAAAGAAGAAATCAAAACAACTGAGCTTGAGATTGACATGACTGAGGAAAAACTACAAGCTGCAATGCAAGAATTGGAAGTAATAAAAGCATTAGAAAGTGAAGCTTTGGAGAAGCTGAAAACTCTCACTGAAAATACCATGACAGAAAGAGCTTCAGCTGCTAAGCATAGTTCTACAATTACCATCTCAAAATTTGAGTACGAGTATTTAACTAATCATGCAGCTGTGGCTGAAGAAATAGCTGACAAAAAAGTTGAAGCAGCACATGCATGGATCAAAGCTCTCAAGGCCAGTGAGCATGAGATATCATTAAGGACTAAAATAGTAATGAGAGAGATCAAAGAAACAAAAAAGGAGGTAGAGATATTGGAGGTTAATGCAAAGGAGAAGGAGAAGATGATTTCAAGAAGAGCTAGCCAAGATAGGGTAGAGAATTTGACAAGAAAACGCGAGAAAAGTTCAAGCAATTATAATTTGCTGAGATCAACATCTAGAAAGAGCATCAAATTATCCAATGGCACTATGGTTCCTGCTAAGCAAGCTAAGTTTCAAAAGTCAGCTTCACCAGCAGGTAGGCATGTGAGTCCTTTCACTATGAGGAAGAAAAAGATGGTGATCACACATTTGGCCAGCTTTTTTAGAGGCAAGAGAAGCACAGGGAATTCATATAAGAGAGAAAATGAGAGAAAACTATAGAAATATGTATTTGCTCAAAATATAGCAGAAGGAGAAGGGTGAGGTAAACATATATATTCATCTACATCCTTCTCTTTTCTTGTCCCCTCTTTTGACTTATTCCCATATTATTCATCTTTCATATTCATATACTGCATCCATGATATTGGTTTTAGTTTTTCATCCTCCAAATCATGTGATTTTATTCCTCTTTTCTCTTAATCAGACCCCAGTATAAAGGTCAACGTAACGAAAAAATAACACTAATACAATGGATCAAGTACTATTTACTATATACACTTGATATTAGCCATGTGACTTTGGAAGACACTGTTTCGTCATGTTTATGAGAAACAAATTTTTTTGGAATATTTATTGATTTTATTTATTCTCATTAACAAAAGAGACTGGTATTTATAACGAGTTTATAAAAATTGTATTTATAATATATTTATCACATCTACGTAATTTTAACCATATTCATTCATCTAGATGATTCATTTCTTTGTTTCTTGTAAGATTGGACAAAAGGGATGTATCCTTCGTTGTTATTTGTTAGTCGCTTTTATAAGCTTTTAATGTTCTTTTTAAAGTCATTTTACAAAATTTATGAAAGAATTAATAGTTTATTTTATGGTAGTGAGTGCTTTTGGTAAGGATATTGTTTAGAAATAATTTCTCTCAATCTTTTTAACGCTGGACTCTTAACACCGTTCAAATGTCCATGCTGGTTTAGCACATACTCAGAAAAGGATGTGATATTTTCATAAATCATATGCGCCTTGCGCCAAATATCACATATTTTCTGCCTTCTTGATTTGACGAAAGTCATTTTTAACAAGCAATCATTAATAGATGGGTATATGTTCAGTAACTTTTCTGTCAACTGATGCAATTTGAATGTCTAATGGATTTTAAATAATTGACTTTTTCCTGAAAGCGTTGATAGCCAAGTAGCCAACTATCGTTTTTGCTTTCTTATGCTATTAACCATATCTATCAACTTGATGTATAATCTTTTACATATTAAAGGATTATATATTTATATTCATTCCAAAAATAACATTAAAAAAATTTTATGGCATGGGAAAATTCAGGTTTATTGCTAAAATTTCACAAAACAAATTAGCTGCATCTTCAAATCTCATCCTCCCTTAAATTACTTTAAAACAACTAATTAAAAAATTGGTAATCAACATTGTTTTACTGCACTAATGCTAAAACTCATTTGATCTCTACACACGAGGAAAGAAAATACCTTATAACTACAAGAACTTTGAAAACCAGATCAAGAGATGATGCACAAGAAAACTATTTTCTCACATTCCCACATTCTATTTCGTCCAGTGTTGGATTATGATGATCCCTTTCCCCAGAAAAACCCACACATCCAAGGCAGCTTTGACTTTGACCAACCTGGTTCTCCTCTAGAGCTTCTGTAAACTGTGCATTGAAAGACTGTTGATTTTGACCATTATGAGTAGAAGTGGTAGCGCTTGTTTCCTCCAGCATCCTAAAGTAAGCATAAGGTCCCCATCCTGCAGAAATCAGATTCATAACGTCAAGAAATTTCAGATTTGAGTCATCATAATGAACTGCTAATCATACAAAAACAATTTGTGATGGGCCAAATCATTAGGTAAGAACCATGCCAATGTCATACTTGTTTGGCTAGTCTTCTGAAAAATATTTCTACCCCATATTCAAAATATAAATGATAAATGACAATATGTGAGTTTTGAATTTGAACACAGCTTAGTTAAAATTCAATTGAGAAGCTTCAATGTTTCAGTTCTCTTTCATTACAGAGTAAATATTCCGCTGGAAGTAATTAAAAGGGGTTCACATTTGGGCCAAACTTATATAACCTCTGTCCATTATTATATAAACTTCAAAAAACTACTTTGTGTTTATCAAGAAAACTAAAAAAAGTAGTTAGAAGTACTGAAATGTCAAAAAAAAAAAATGTAACTTGTTTTCCAATTATACCTTTCTTATTAGAGATGAAAGAGATGTAGATAATGAAAGAAAATATGGCAAATGAGAGGTAATAAATATAAATATGGAAGAGAATGTATGTGGAAAAGATAAACAAAAAGCAAAACTGAATTAACATAATAAATGTTGATATGAAAAAAAAAAGTGAAGCTTATATTTTGGGACACACATATTCGCAAAAGTAAAGATATTTAGGGATGGAGGGAGTAACATGTAAAAAAGGAACGTTAAAATTTGAAAAGAAAAAAGAAATTGAATTTCCAATGTTCTGTGAGATGGGGAATCAGGTTCCAACATTGAATACACTCAAGACACATCATAAAGTGATTTTTTTCACCCTTCTTTCTCGAGTAGTTAATGTCAACTCAAAATTTCAAAGATATGACCATTAAAAGCAATCATTTGTCCCTCAAATCACATGAGGATAGCATGAAATTTCCTCTTTTAGAAAAATATCACTCCCAATCAAACTACCTGGTTGGTAATGAAACTGTATCAACACGGCAAAAGAGAATTTGATTTTTGTCCAGTAAAGAGCCACCGATATATAGTTTTATACAAACCAACAATTAAAATAGGCACACAAACATAACCCAACTCAATTATATAATTTTCGCAGAAGCATACCTTCATGGTGATAAGGGGGAGGAAAAAATTGCAAATAGCAAAATGTAGCTATAGTAAGACCTGAAAAGAGAATTCAAATGCAATAAGTCATGTAATGCCCAAACGCCAAATTTAAGCCGTCAATCCAAATTTATGGTGTCATTAGGAGCAAAAATGGTGAAATGATCTCAGGCTTCTGTTGTAAGATGATTAGGGTTCCACCGACAATTGAGGAACTTTTAGGATTGATTAATGGCTTAAATTTGTGTTGGTCCAAAGGCAAAGAAATGTTGTATTCATTGATTGTATAGAGGCAATTAACCTTGTATTGCGAGGAAGTGATGATACCCATCCATTTTTTGACATAGTTACTGATACTAGACTACTTATGTATAGGGATTGGTCTGTGAAGGTCTCTCATGTTTACAGAGACAATACTCTAACAGCAGACCAGTTAGGAGATGGTAGTTTTACTATCGTTGATCAACAACCACCTGATCTAGATTTAGACGGGGCTTGATGAAAGATAGCTAGTTCATAGGTTTAGAGTTTCATTTAGTTCTTGTAATAGCTTAGAGTTATTTTCAAGATCCAGTTCTATATTAAAAAAAATCATCTCAAAATATAATACCTATAAGACCTCCAGCAAACACATCTTGCCAATGGTGCCAATAGTCATCAACACGAGAAATGCCAACAAGTGATGCAACTAGCAAAGGAAGAAAAACAATGCAAAGCTTTGCAACATGGCCTGTCCGGTCAAATGCTTTTATTTTACCAGATAAGTAAAGAGATAAGAAACCCAGACCAGCAAATGACCCTGCATATATTGAGACAAGCACCTGATGAATCAAAATTCTAGAGATTCAACTTTTTATCAAAATGAAATTCTAGGATACTATCAGTATGTTGGAAAAACTAAATTTGAAACCCTGCAGTGCTTTTTATTGTACAGTGCTCAAGTGTGACCTATTCGAAAAAAGAGAAATCTATTATAACTAAAAAGAAATGTATAAATATATAAACATAAGAAAATGTAACACCTTTCAGAACTAAATTTAACCACTACACGATAAAAGTCACTGCAGGCGTTTTATATCCTGACAAAACCTGTCATTTTGTTCTATATAGAAGAGAAAGAGTATAAAAAAGTAACCAGCTTGGTAAAACCTGTAATTCTGTTCTACATAGAAGGAAAGAATATAAAAGGTGAATTACATACATGCAGTATGGCCACTTGGGAAACTCTTGTGTCCCTCCTTTATGACATTCTTGTCACCATGACAAATGACGTTTCCCAAATTGTCATAAACCTAACAAGAATCAATTAATCAGTTGATATTAAAGCATCTAACAGTCAACAAATTGGTTATATCATTGTACAAATAAAAATGGGTTTTGCCACATCAATCTCTCATAGAAAAAACTAGTAAGGAAAAACCTACATCCTTTCCATCTGGAAAACAACGCCAGAAGAAGTCGGGTCGAGGCCGACCAACAGCATCTTTTATTGCATCAGTAATTACTGCTGTTATTAAAACAGAGAACAAGAGACCTGCATTGGAAAACAACTTAGTGTCATCCACTTTAACTGTTTCCTTTCAACTTTTTGCACTGTATGTTCTCTGACATAAATAAATGAGGACTTCTCACAAATATTACCTAATACAGCATGATGAAGATCATAGACATCTCTCCTTCGAATATATACAAAAAGAAATATCAACATTGGCAATAAAACCGCGTACATCTATCCATAAAAGGAAACACAGAGCATTCTTAGTGTAATACCTGGGGGCTAAAAATATACAGAAAGAATTATGTTATCACAGTATGATCCAAAGCAGTAATCTTACAGGAACAGCCCAAACGGGCACAGTATTACTCTTCAGGGGATATTTGAGATCAGTCATCATATCCTTCCCAACAAAGCGATAGAAAGGATGAATAATATATAAAACGATCTCAAGTATCACAAGGAGCAAGAGTATGAACCAATCATGCTTATGTGTTCTCGCAACCGAATACCCATGAGACATCACAGTATGTGAACCAAGCTGAATTTCCCTCATCCTGAATTGCTAGAGCACATATGAAAATGAATAGAAATGAGTGTTCAATATCTGTTATAATCATCAATAAATTCCCATGACTTCTATAAGACAATTAAATCTGCAACCAAATTGATAGGGTGATTCCCAGTGAAAATTTTTATTCTTTACTTGTGCTCTTTATCTTTCTATGATGCTAGAAGTAGTAAAGTTGATATGTCAAGAAATTCAAATAAGTTTTTATAAAAATACCAAATAAGCATAAAAGTTAGCACCACAAATCTGCAGAAATCGACAACGCCTTGATCCTTGATAGAAAAGCTACCTATACACCAATAATCTAGTCATTTCCAGCCTTTTTAACCAGCTCTATACAAGTAGCACATACTAGAGGCTAGTAAAACACTAAAACCCACCTATACCAATAATATCATGGACATCAAAACTAATACATCGTGAATTTTGCGAGGAAGGTGTCAAACAAGATGGAAGACAGTGTATAACTGTTTAAACCGTGCATAATTGTTAGAATCTTAAGTTTTGATGAAGACTAAAATATAGAGGATTAAACCAAGTGCCTAGGAAGCAATAGGATAACATAGGATCCCAAGTAAGAGTGCTTCCGGATGAAGTTTTACTTCCGGATAGATTAGGACTTGCGCATGCGGATGAATGTTTTCATCCCCCAGCATCAGCAAGTAAATCACTGGGGAAATAACTTAGTCCATGAGAATTAGGTACACAAAACCTTAAGACTAAGCTATGACTCAACCGGAAGTGAGTTTGCTTCCTATTAGATTTAGACTGACGCAGAGCGATAGAATAGATATTATCCCAAGCGTCAGTGAGTCTACTTCCCCAAGTGAAAGCGCTTCCTATTAGATTTAGACTGACGCAGAGCGACAGAATAGATATTACCCCAAGCGTCAGTGAGTCTACTTCGCCAAGTGGAAGCACTTCCTATTAAATTTAGACTGGCGCAGGTTGATAAACTAGATATAACCCCGAGCGTCAGTGGAAATGCAACATCAAGTGAAGTTGCTTCCTGTTAGATCTTGACTGGCGCAGACTGATAGAATAGATTTCACCCTAAGCGTCAGTGAATTCACCACGTCAAGTAAAAGTGCTTCCGATAGCTCAGTGACTAGCGCTGACTGTTAGGAATGAAATAGACTAAGCAAGAGCGAGTCATGGTGAACTAGATCCCTCATCGAGTAAAATTACTTCCGGATGTAGAAGTGCTTCCGGATACACCTTAGACTTAGGGAACCCCCCACTGCATGAGACTATATGATTATATCGCTAAACTAACGTTCAAGTGCAGCACACTCAGTAAGGTTGCTTCCGGATGAGAAGTTACTTCCGCAAGCAAAAAGAATGTCTGAACGTTCAAGAGATGCAGTGTCAGAATGCTTTTGTCAGAGCAGAGGTGTCAGGACTACTTTTCAGAGATAAAGCAAGTCAACCCTGCTAAGCATTAATGAAGATGTACTTCTCAACGGTAACATAGGATTAACGGCTTTATTCAAACGTTCATATTCAACCTGCCCCAGAAGCCTATGAAGCCGAGTATAAAAGAGACATTCATTTAGAAGAGAAGAGTATGGAAGAAAAAGAGAGAAAATAGCAAAGTATCTGAGATATCATATTCTTCATCCTACACATCTTCTACTACTCTCAGATCCAGATTTGTGATAATTTTCAGAGAGTGATTTTATTGTACTTAAGTGAGTAACATCATTCACTCTTAGAGAGAGCTAGTTTTGAGCTTAAGTGTTTAGCACAATCAGTTCATAGAGTGAACATAGTGTAAACTTACAATTTGTAAGGGGGAGCATTTAGAGGTTGTCTAAATCTCCATAGGTTGCAAGTTAGCCCGTAAAACTTGCATTTGTAAGGTTTGCAGGTGAACCCGGTGTAAAACCTGTGGGTTATTAGGTGAACCCGTGCTCGTAAAACCTAAAGTGTAAAGGCTTCTCTTGTGCCCGGTTTAAACAAGAATAGTGGATTGAAAATCTCAGGTGGAGCCTGGGGACTGGATGTAGGTCTGGGTGACCGAACCAGGATAAATTTATGTGTGCATAAATTTACATTCAAACATTCTATTTTGCATCACATAACATACTGACTTGAGCATATCACTACTTCGTAAATATCATCACCAAGCACAAGCAGTCTTTCGTAAAGAAGATTTAAAAGTCTTTTATTCCCTCACCCAATTCACCCCCCTCTTGGGTGACAGCCACGTTTATCATTTGGTATCAGAGCAAGGTCACTTGTTTAAAGGATCCAACGATCTCAAGTGCAAAGACCTAGGCTGATTTGGGTTACAAAATGTGTTTTGAAGGTTTTGATCATACCATCCCACCTGTGTTAGAAAATGCTGATTTTTACTTATGGAAGGGAAGGATGAAAAGTTTTATACTATCCACTGATTTCAAAATGTGGGATGTCTTTGAAAAGGACTCTGATTTCAAACCAAAAGTAAATTGGACAGAAGAGGACAAAAGTTTATTTTACTTAAACCTTAGAGCGATGCAAATTTTGCACAAAAGTTTATCTGACAATGATTACCAAAAAATTAAGCATTGTTCTAGGGCTATAGATATTTGGAACACTCTTGATACTATGTATGCTTCTAACCAATTTCTTGAAGTTAAGGCTGTCCAAAGCTCACTATGTGCTCCCTGTGAACCCACCTTTGATGAGCTACTGGATGGTGATGTTGTGGAAGCTAGTATCAGCAAAGAGAGTGTGGATCTCTGCCTAGAAGATTCAGAAGCTGAAGAAAATGAGGTACCTAAACTTGAAACTTCTGAATTGCAAGATATGTATAATGAGCTACATAATGAATTCTGTAAACTTGCAAAAGAAGTTCTAGGCTTAAGAAAAAGGAATAGGGAACTTGAGGAACTTATTCCTTCTTCTACAACCAAAGAGTCCAAAGTCCCACTCATAAGAGAAGATTTTTCAAAAGACCCTGAGATTTCAAAAGTTAATAAACATAGAGTCTTTGAAAAGAAAACTGACCACCATAATAGTGATAAGAAATCTAATTCTGAACATCATTCCATTATCTGTCATTATTGTGGTAGAACTGGACACATTTCTCACACATGTAATTTTAAGAGAAATTTAAATGTGAGGAATAAGTATATATGGATCCCCAAAGGACAAGTAAGGTCCAGCGCTAACTATGGAGGACCCAAGTACAAATGGGTACCAAAACTCCTTTCCAGTGTCTTACTTGTGCAGGAAAGATCAAGAGTTCCTCTTGTCCCAAAGAAGACAACTCGTGGTGATGTCACTGCTGCAACTACCTGGTTCAATCATAAGAAGCAGTGCGCTACCACAAGGAACAAAGACCTTGTCTCAGGGATAAGCTATCACAGAGTTCCATTCAACTATCCTGAGAAGGATAAGAGAGAGAGGATGTCTCAACTCACATGGAGAAAACCTGCGAATCCTGTCTCTCCTAAGAAAGTGCTTCAGGCCAAGGATAAGTATAAAAGATCTCCTTGGGTAAGCAAGGGATTATTTAAGGTTGAAGCATGCAACAGTAAAATCTCCTATGCAAATGTTAGATGGACTTATTGAGATTTTACATTAAGCATCATAAGCATGAACATTCTTAGGGCATATTTATCGAATTATACATGTTTATGAAGCTCTGAAAAATATGCAATCTGTTCTATACTTCCTGTACTATCACTGGTATTTATCCAAAGGAGTATAAGTAAAGTTCATGACTTGAGAGTGAAACTATGTGAAATTATGAACAAAATTTTCAAAATATGTTTTCACTTTATTAATGCTCTTGTCATATGAAACTATCACTGAGGATTGATTAATTTATCCTTATAAAGAGACATTAGGGAATGTTAAGATAAAGTTTAAATCCTCAGCAAACATCTGTACTTAAAACCTGCCAACTGTGCTAACTTGGGCATCGAAGTGTCAACCTTAAGTTTTGCAGGTCCCTCAATGTTAAATCTTAAGTAAGTACAATCGGAAGCAAAACTACTTCCGGATGCTCTTGTGCTGACGCTGAATGACTACTCAAGGCAACCAGGAGCGCCTGTCCAACCGGAAGCAAAATCACTTCCGGATACTCTTTTGCTGGCGCTGGATGATAATTCAATATGATCAAGAGCGCCAGTGCCAGATCAAGGGACACATCACTTCAGAAAACGTTTCAACTTCCTCTATGAAACGTTGTGCCTTCTCTGAAGCAACACGTGTCATCAGGTGTGTCGTTTCAACTTAAAAACTTACGTTACCCAATGTGTGAAAATTTTGAAAGACTATGCCCATTCTATCCTCAGAAGTTTTACCTATAAATAGAAGTCATTTTCCATTTTCACTTTTTACTACATCTTTTTCACTCGCATCATTTTCTCTGAAAAGTCTTTTCATCTTCTCCATTGTGTTCTTCATTTTTCCCTTACACATTTCTCGCATTTCATCCTTTTTATTACTACAACATTCATATAAAAATGGCCGGATCTCATGAATCCAACCCAGTCACCCAGAAAACCTCTTCTTCCAAGAAACACAAGTCGAAATCTGGGAAATCCACTCACAAGCATTCTGGTAAATCTGGGCACCATGAAGAACATCATGAAGAACATCATGAACGCCATGAAAGTTCTGGGCAATCACAGGGACAGGACGAAAACGTTCAGGGTCAGCCTGGAACCTCTGGGAGAGTGGAACAGGCAGTATGTTCTGAACAAGAGAGGGATGCTCAGAGAAAGGGAAAGAAAAAGAAGGTTCATTTTTCTGAGGAGCTTTCCTCCAAGAGGCAGAGGGTTGAGGAAGAAGATGATCCCACAGTCTATAGAGATGGGGCATTGGAGGGAGTATCCGCCAAATTTGAGACATCCATTCCCATCTTCAATCATGGCCTGTTCGTCAATCTGGACAAGTTGGATGAACTAGGGTTTGCTCATCTGCGCCCTCACTTGGAAAAGTATATGCCTTGGCTGGGCATCAACCAGGACTACAACATCAACGTCCTGCGAGTCTTTTGCCAATCTCTCTCAGGCAGAGCTAAGTACAGGAAGGTGGATGGGAAAGAGCAAATCCACAAACTCTCCTTCACTGCCACTGTAAGAGGAAGAACCTTCAGGTTCACTTGGAGAACCTTGAATGAGATGATGGGAATCACAGAAGAGGATATGAATGAATGGATCTACCCTGAGTCTCACAAGTACAGCAAGGAGGAACTCGAGGAGTTGTATGGCACCAACAGCAAGAAGGTGTCCAAGATGTCTGATTCTAACAGGCTCTTGTACTACGTCTACTCCCGGATAATGACTCATAAGGGAGGCAACTTCAACGAGTTCACACTGCTGGACAACCCTTGGTTCCCTAGACTCCTCTCGCGCAAGCCTTTCAACCCTGGGCAGTTGATATGCCTAGAGCTTCAGCGCTGGTTAAGCAATGACAAGTCAGGTTATCTTCCCTATCCCACCATCATTGCCTTCCTCCTCGAGAAACATTTGATCAGGGCTACATCTGCTGTGGAAGAAGAAAATGTCAAGTGTAAGCCTGTAGGAGCAACCAATATGGCTAGGATGGGGATCAAATATTTCAAGCCTCCTAAGCCCACTCGCTCACGCTCACAAGCCAGTAGTGCTTCTGGGACTTCAGCCCCCTCTGCATCTGGAGCAGGGGATCAGGAAGTTGACTCACATGCTGGGCCAAGTCGCATTGCGAGAGTACCAGCGTCTGTTAGGGCTGTTGCCGAAGAAGTAAAGGAAGAGCTTCTCCTCAGATTGCCTGAGTCCTTGGTAGGTCCTCTCCGTGCTGAAGGTGAAGCTGGTTTCCAACGGCTCGAGGAGAGAGTAGGACAACTCGAGAATCACCTTGCCAGGGTGGATGCAAAATTAGACCTCATCCTCCAGCACCTACAAATTACCCAACCTTCATCACAAGGTAACTTACCACCCCCTCCTCCTCCTCCTCAAAATCCTCCTCCTCCTCCTCAAAACCCTCCTCCTCCCCCGCCTAACACTCAACAACCTCAGCCTCCACCACAAAATGACCAACAAGCCCCACCATCACCCAACAATGACCAACAATCCCAACCTTCACCTACCCATGATCACCAAACCCAAGACTCACCTCACAACTCTCCACGCCATTCCCCTAGAAACTTCTCATCCTCACCTTCATCATCCTCATCCTCGCCCATTCCCACACGACCAGGTGCCCCTACACGCTCTCCATTCCGCTTCTCCAACCCTACCCATCAAAGCCCTAGACCCATAGGATCTGAAACAGCCATTCACCCCCTCAGCCAACCATACGGCGAGTATCCCCGCCTTCAACCACTCTCCGATGACCATTTACCCTTTACCCCTGACTCCGCCAACTACAAAGAATACTCCTCCACTTATCCTTATGGGGATCTCTTCGTCACCTCCAGTTGCTTCCCCGACCCTCCTCAAACTCCTGAACACCTATCTTCTCCAACATCCTCTACCTCTACCCTCTCACCCTCCCCTCCCAAGAAATTTGGCTCTGAACCACCTCCATCCTCCTCCACATCCACTCCATCCCTGACACTCACCCTTGTTGATGATGACAAAAGGGGGAGAAATATTATGTCTACTCTTTGCCTAAGTATGGCCGCAAGGGATGCTCTGAGCCAGCCACCACTCTGGATTGATGAAGATATCACGGCCACCCTGCGTCGTGCATTTGAGTCTCAGAGACTGAGTGGTGCAGAAAGCCTCATAAGAGGAGAGGCCATCCGGTTCATGCAGCAGAAGAAAGCAGCTGAGCAAGGACCACAATGGGATATGGTTGTGTATGGGCAGAATGAACAATCTTCACAACCTGAGTCATCATCCGAGCCTCCTCCAACTAAAACAAGTAGAGAAACTGTTGAGGAGATCAGGATGAAGTGGGGACTGGAGAAACCCAACCATCCTCCCATTGTGATAGCCAAGCCTGTTTCTGCATCCTCTGGGCAAGAGTCTGAGATCCCTTCATCTGAGCAATCTTCTGATCCTCCTCCCTCGTCTGAGCCAGCAGCCAGATTCAGTGCACCCAGAAAGAAGGCCGTTGCTAGAAAACGTGCCAGGAAGTTCATTGCCACCACTGAATCTGATGAGTCTGAGGAAGAGACTCCATCTGACCTACCTGAGCAAGGAACATCATCTGCCCAGGTTGAGCAAGAAAATCCAGTGGTTCAAGCAGTTCCAATTCTGAAGGAGGTCAAATTGGAAATTGAAGACATGACTCCTGATGAATTTGAGAGGTTTGGATTCACTGACAAGTTATCCTTTGGTCAGATGGCTTGCCTCGATGCTGAAAGAGCAAGTGCCATGCCCACTCCTCCAATTAACAAGAGCAAAGGGAAGAGCAAAGGGAAAGGGAAAAGGAAAGCCCAGGAAGTTGAGGTGGATCCCAACTTCTCTGCATGGAATGTGAGAATCCGGGCTGTACACTATCCCAATGGAGAGGTCTCCTACTTCGACGATGCTACAGGTTTCCCTGGGTATGAAGAAGTGGAGAACATGAAAAGGGCATACGAGGAGTCCATTGAATCAGAGAGGCTCAGGAGGGAAAAAGAGGAGAAAGAGCTTCAAGAGATCATTGCCCAGATAAACCAGAGTGAGCGTGAGGAAAATGAAGAGAGACAGAAAGAGAGGGAAAAGAAAAAGAGACACAAACTATAACCCCCAATCCAAACATTTCTGTTAATTTTGTTTTTCATGCATATTTTCATTCGCATTTAGTGAAATTTATTTGTATATTCCTTACTTGTATATGTTATTTGATTGTATAACTCTGACTTGTAACCTCTGCTTGTCAATAATATTTGTCTGAGTTACTTGTTCTTATCCATTGCTTTTATTCTCTTGCTAATCCTTCCTTAGGAACTTAATCGATAAAACTAGGTTTGTCATCATCAAAAAGGGGGAGAATGTTAGAATCTTAAGTTTTGATGAAGACTAAAATATAGAGGATTAAACCAAGTGCCTAGGAAGCAATAGGATAACATAGGATCCCAAGTAAGAGTGCTTCCGGATGAAGTTTTACTTCCGGATAGATTAGGACTTGCGCATGCGGATGAATGTTTTCATCCCCCAGCATCAGCAAGTAAATCACTGGGGAAATAACTTAGTCCATGAGAATTAGGTACACAAAACCTTAAGACTAAGCTATGACTCAACCGGAAGTGAGTTTGCTTCCTATTAGATTTAGACTGACGCAGAGCGATAGAATAGATATTATCCCAAGCGTCAGTGAGTCTACTTCCCCAAGTGAAAGCGCTTCCTATTAGATTTAGACTGACGCAGAGCGACAGAATAGATATTACCCCAAGCGTCAGTGAGTCTACTTCGCCAAGTGGAAGCACTTCCTATTAAATTTAGACTGGCGCAGGTTGATAAACTAGATATAACCCCGAGCGTCAGTGGAAATGCAACATCAAGTGAAGTTGCTTCCTGTTAGATCTTGACTGGCGCAGACTGATAGAATAGATTTCACCCTAAGCGTCAGTGAATTCACCACGTCAAGTAAAAGTGCTTCCGATAGCTCAGTGACTAGCGCTGACTGTTAGGAATGAAATAGACTAAGCAAGAGCGAGTCATGGTGAACTAGATCCCTCATCGAGTAAAATTACTTCCGGATGTAGAAGTGCTTCCGGATACACCTTAGACTTAGGGAACCCCCCACTGCATGAGACTATATGATTATATCGCTAAACTAACGTTCAAGTGCAGCACACTCAGTAAGGTTGCTTCCGGATGAGAAGTTACTTCCGCAAGCAAAAAGAATGTCTGAACGTTCAAGAGATGCAGTGTCAGAATGCTTTTGTCAGAGCAGAGGTGTCAGGACTACTTTTCAGAGATAAAGCAAGTCAACCCTGCTAAGCATTAATGAAGATGTACTTCTCAACGGTAACATAGGATTAACGGCTTTATTCAAACGTTCATATTCAACCTGCCCCAGAAGCCTATGAAGCCGAGTATAAAAGAGACATTCATTTAGAAGAGAAGAGTATGGAAGAAAAAGAGAGAAAAGAGCAAAGTATCTGAGATATCATATTCTTCATCCTACACATCTTCTACTACTCTCAGATCCAGATTTGTGATAATTTTCAGAGAGTGATTTTATTGTACTTAAGTGAGTAACATCATTCACTCTTAGAGAGAGCTAGTTTTGAGCTTAAGTGTTTAGCACAATCAGTTCATAGAGTGAACATAGTGTAAACTTACAATTTGTAAGGGGGAGCATTTAGAGGTTGTCTAAATCTCCATAGGTTGCAAGTTAGCCCGTAAAACTTGCATTTGTAAGGTTTGCAGGTGAACCCGGTGTAAAACCTGTGGGTTATTAGGTGAACCCGTGCTCGTAAAACCTAAAGTGTAAAGGCTTCTCTTGTGCCCGGTTTAAACAAGAATAGTGGATTGAAAATCTCAGGTGGAGCCTGGGGACTGGATGTAGGTCTGGGTGACCGAACCAGGATAAATTTATGTGTGCATAAATTTACATTCAAACATTCTATTTTGCATCACATAACATACTGACTTGAGCATATCACTACTTCGTAAATATCATCACCAAGCACAAGCAGTCTTTCGTAAAGAAGATTTAAAAGTCTTTTATTCCCTCACCCAATTCACCCCCCCTCTTGGGTGACAGCCACGTTTATCAATAATAACCATATGAAAAGCTCCAGTATGAGATGCATGAGCCCAACTACACACAAAATTACCTTTTTCTCCAATTATTACATGCAGATCTCCAACTTATAGGTCATTGTAATTTCTTTTTAAGAGGAGCAGAAGTGGATCAGAACCACTTCATCAATAGTCACAACAAAAACAACTAACGGAAGGAACACTTCCATTGGCTTTCTCCTAATCTGATTCTAGTAGGCTGGATTTTGTAATTTATTACCTCTAATAAGGATTTACGTAGGTATGATGTTACTTTTATTGAAAACTTGAAGACAGTTAACAATAACAAGACAAATTAAAAGTTAAGTTAGATACTTCAAGTTGTCATGTCACATGGATTCAAACAAAAGGCTACAAAACAAGAATGTACTTTCTCATTTTCAATTAGTTAATAGAATATATTTCACTATGCAAAGTGAAAAATTCTTCAAATAATATATCCTTTTATACAAAGGAAATCATAGTTATTTTATATACCTCTTCATTCTCTTTATCTATCAATGAAATATTAATGGATGAAAGGTGATCACCCCTCATAGAAGAAATTCCCAGCCTCCTGCTTGATAAATCCCAGGTCACCCCGAAGAAAACAATTTAGCAAAGCACTTTTCTTTTCTTCCCAAATGCCTTAGCCTTTATCTGATCTTAAAGAGTGAAGACAAATACAATGTACCAAAAAGATTAAAGCAAAGCTGTAAGTAATCAAAATCAGATGCCCTGTGAGGACTATCTTATCTATTCATGTACCCCATAGAACTATCCTAAACTTCCTGGTTCCTGAATTTTTAATCCTCTGCATCATGCCAACATTTTATAGTTCTATATTCAAGTCAGCAAGAGAAAAAGTAAGCAGATAATCAACACAATAAAACAGTAATTAGGTTTTCATTTTAGCAAAAGCACCACAACATAAAGTTCAACGACTGATCAAAACTATGCCAGCAATATAGGAAAGGTTTCTATACACTAGCCAGTATCAAGAAATATATGAGAAGCATGATAGGCAATATTCTCAAGAAAAAGGGGCAAAGCAAATTGGAATTTTATGAAAGAGACAGAAAGGGTAAAACAATCATGAACCACATCTAAGAGTACAAAAATAGAATCATTATTGAGTAAACAGCTGCTTTAGTTTGATTTAACAACGAACTGCTAAAACTGAACCAACAGATGATTGCTGTATAGCCTTCACTTACGAAAAAATCAAAGCGTAAAAACTAAACTAGAAACTTATTAACCACTCAATTTCTACTTCAATGAGCTTAGATGGTCAAAAACCACGAATTATCAATAATAGAGGGCATTCAGTGATCATATGGAAGTTTTTGATATCTTTGCAAGTCCAAATAGAGAACTCATTGGCTGGTAGCATCAATCTTAAGTTGAAGATTTCATAGACACCAAATGGGCAAACACTATAGAAAAGAAGGGCTATTACAATATGTTTTAAAATCTTACTAAACCTATACTAGGTTCAATCTATTACCAATTTAATTAGGCTGACAGAAGAGTATTCAACACTTCAATTGAAATACTAATCAGTTGATAATGTACAGGAATATATCAAAGTCTATCCTTTGCTCTGAATTAAAGTCACTAGCAGTAAAACAGAATCACCATTGGCACACATTGCCCAAAAAACATAAACTGAAAATCAGAGCTTTACACGTCTTAACACCAAAACACAGCAAGATGTATAACATCAACATTCACATTAACTAAGTTCATTTCTGAAATGTTCAATATCACATTGTAAATCATTCATCCACTTTTCAAACATTATCTAAGACTGACACTAATTCTAGTCTATTCAATGTTTTACTCTCAAATCTGTGCACACAAAAAATTGTTTACAACTCCCAAAGTATGTAGTAATATCAAACAATCACACATTACTCATTGTAACCCGAAATTCAAGTTATCAAGAGTTGATGACCACAACCCAAGAATAATAATTTACTAATTAAAAAAGGGGGCAACAGAAATTAAAAAATACCCTTGAAGATATTAAAAACAAATTTCCAATAGCATCATCATTCATAGCCCACTGACCTGAAAGAAACTCCTAGAATTGTGAAAAAATGAGGGAAATCTAGAATTCCCCCAAGCCATGGTGTGAAATAAGGAAAAAGAATAGTACTAGTGATTTGTAATATTATAATGAGGTACAAAAATAGGAGGTAGAAAATAAGTAAAAAGTGAAGGAGGAAAGTTCATATATGAAGGAGTGAAAGTTGAGGCCAAAAAAGGACATGAGAAGAAAAAGCAAAATATGGGGTTGAGAGAGAAGCTTCATTACCTGAAGTGAAGGGAAGATATTTTGGGAAATATCTGAAGTTGTGAAGGAGATGAGTACTACACACGATGGGGTGTCGTCGGTCACATCAACCAGATTCTAACATTTGTTTATTTAACGAAGTGAAGTGTCATGTAATATGTTACAACTTCGGAAACTTCGGTTAATTGGGAAAACTTCTGAGTTTTGAGAATAATTTTTTTTTTAAGAAAAAACGATAAACAAGAAAACATAGGCCTTGTTATTTTTATACTATATTTTATCCTTTTTTGTTGGTAAGTTTTTTTTATCGACGATCAAGGTATTCCCACCCGACAAGTGGGAGATGTTAGAATCTTAAGTTTTGATGGTGACTTAGGTATGATATGGTCTAGTACTTAAGAGAACATAATCAACACTTAGGAGGGATTAGATGACATGGTTAGAATCCTGAGTTAGATCACTTGAGAATGCAAGATCACTTCCGGTTAGATTAGGACTTGCGCATGCGGATGAATGCTTTCATCCCCCAGCGTCAGCAAGTAAATCACTAGGGATTTAACTTAGTCCATGAGAATTAGGTACACAAAACCTTAAGACTAAGCTATGTTTCAATCGGAAGTGAGTTTGCTTCCTGTTAGAATTAGACTGGCGCAGAGCGACAGAATAGATATTACCCCAAGCGTCAGTAAGTCTACTTCCCCAAGTGAAAGCGCTTCCTGTTAGACTTAGACTGGCGCAGAGCAATAGAATAGTTAGTACCCCAAGCGTCAGTAAGTCTACTTCCCCAAGTGAAAGCGCTTCCTGTTAGACTTAGACTGGCGCAGAGCAATAGAATAGTTAGTACCCCAAGCGTCAGTAAGTCTACTTCGCCAAGTGAAAGCACTTCCTATTAGATTTAGACTGGCGCAGGTTGATAGACTAGATATAACCCCGAGCGTCAGCGGAAATGCAACATCAAGTGAAGTTGCTTCCTATTAGATCTTGACTGGCGCAGACTGATAGAATAGATTTCACCCTAAGCGTCAGTGAATTCACCACGTCAAGTAAAAGTGCTTCCGATAGCTCAGTGACTAGCGCTGAGTGGTGAAATTAAATAGACTAAGCGAGAGCAAGTCATATTAAACTAAATCCCTCATCAAGCGAATTTACTTCCGGATGTAGAAGTGCTTCCGGATACCCCTTAGATTTAGGGATCACCCACTGCATGAGACTATATGATTATATTGCTAAACTAACGTTCAAGTGCAGCACTCTCAGTAAGGTTGCTTCCGAATGAGAAGTTGCTTCCGCAAGCAATCAGAATGTCTGAACGTTCAAAGAGATGCAGTGTCAGAATGCTTTTAACAGAGCAGAGGTGTCAGGACTACGTTTCAGAGATAAAGCAAGTCAACCCTGCTGAAGCATTTAAGAAGATGTTCCTTCCAACGGTAACAAGAGGATAACAGACATATTCAAACAACATTGTTACCTACCAAGCATGAGGAGTATGAGAACATAATCTGAAGATTCACTCAAGGTGTCAAAGCTCATACTGCCCACAAGAGTCAGAGTCCATAAGAGAGCTTCTGATAGCAAGAGAGGATCCAATAGCAAAGCACTCTTATCATTCATGGACAAGTGCTTGGAAGACAAAGTTCCTCTATGTGATAGCAAGCAAAATGTTAGAGTCCACGAGCTTCAGATAGCAAGAGAGCTTCCGATAGTGAGTCTCTTAACATCCTGGACTTATGCTTGAGGAACGAATTCCTCTCTGACAGCAAGCAAGAGTCGGACCGTACAAAGTGTTCAGATGTCAGAACGACTTTTGTCAGAATAGTATTGCCAGAACAGTGTTGACAGAACAGCTTGGTCAGAGCACCTTTTTAGATAAAGCAAAGTCAACCCTGCTGTGCATTAATGAGGACAACGTAAACAAGGCCCCAACGTCTATAATCAAACGGCCTTATTGCCTCTCCAACGGTTAGATATTCAGAGGCTGGTATAAAAGGGATGTTCTTCATTTCTGAAGGAGCAAGGGCTTGAAAAAGAGAGAGAGAACAGAGCTTATTGTCTGAAACACTATTCTACATTCCTCTCATCTTCTACTCTCGGACTTTGATATGTAATATTCTTAGAGAGTGATTCATTTGTACTTAAGTGAGTAACATCATCCACTCTTTGAGAGAGTTAGTTTTGAGCTTAAGTGTTTAACAAAATCAGTTCATAGAGTGAACTTAATTGTAATCTTACATTTTGTAAGGGGGAGCATTTAGAAGTTTTCTAAATCTCCATAGGTTGCAAGTTAGCCCGTAAAACTTGCATTTGTAAGGTTTGCAGGTGAACCCGGTGTAAAACCTGTGGGTTGTTAGGTGAACCCGTGCTCGTAAAACCTAAAGTGTAAAGGCTTCTCTTGTGCCCGGTTTAAACAAGAATAGTGGATTGGAAATCTCAGGTGTAGCCTGGGGACTGGATGTAGGTCTGGGTGACCGAACCAGGATAAATTTATGTGTGCATATATTTATACTTGATCACTCTATTTTTGCATCACATAGCATACTGACTTGTGCATAGCATTATTTATTATCATCATCACCGAGCATAAGCAGTCTTTCGAAAAGAGTTTAAGTTTTATTCCCTCACCCAATTCACCCCCCCCCCCTCTTGGGTGACAGCCACGAATTTCATTTGGTATCAGAGCAGGTCACTTGTTTAAAGGATCAAACGATCTCAAGTGCAAAGACCTTGGCTGATTTGGGTTAAAATGTTTTCCAAAGGCTTTGATCATACCATTCCACCTGTGTTAGAAAATATTGATTTTTGTTGGTGGAAAGCAAGAATGGAAAGTTTTATAAAATCCACTAGTTTGAAAATGTGGGATATTTTTGAAAATGATTTTGATTTCAAACCAAAAGGAAACTGGACTGAAAGGGAGAAAAATTTGTTTTCCTTAAACATTAGAGCAATGCAAATTTTATACAAAGGCTTAACTGAAGGTGATTTCCAGAAAATCAAACATTGCTCTAATGCTAGAGATATTTGGAATACTCTTGATGTGATATATGCTTCTAACCCATCTCTTGAAAGCACAGCTGTCCAAAGCTCAACTCGTGCTCTTTGTGGATCATCTACTGATGAGCTTCTGGAAGCTGATATTGAGGAAGCAGACTTCAGTGAAGAGAGTATCCATCTCTGCCTAGAAGATTCAGAAAGTGAGGTATCTGGATCTGAAATTGAACTCTCTGATTTGCAAGATGCATACAATGAGTTATATACTGAATATTGTAAACTTGCAAAAGAACTTCTAGGCTTAAAAGAAAAAGATAGGAAACTTGAAAAACTAATTTCTTCTTCTACATCTAAAGTTTCCGAGGGTTCTTTTAAAGAACTAGTGGTTCCGATAGCTAGCCCACTATCGGTAGGGAAAACTTCAACATGTCTTGAAAAATGTTTTGATTGTAAATACGTGTTGAAGGAAAAAGAAAAGCTTTCAAAAGAAACTGAAATTTCAAAGGAACAAAAAGCTTTTCTAAAGAAAACTAATCATGATAATGATAGGAAGCCTCATTTTGATTATCATTCCATTATCTGTCATTATTGTGGTAGATTAGGACATATTTCTCACACATGCAGTCTTAGAAGAAATTCAAATGTGAGAAATAAGTTTGTATGGATTCCTAAAGGACAAGTAAGGTCCAGTGCTAACCATGTAGGACCCAAGTACAAATGGGTACCAAAACATCCTCCTAGTGCCTTACTTGTGCAGGATAGATCAAGAGTTCCTCTCATCCCAAAGAAGAGAACTCGTGGTGATGCAACTGCTGAAACCCACTGGTACAATCATAAGAAGCTGTCGGCCACCACAAGGGACAATGGTTCTGTCTCAAGGATGAGCTATCACAAAGTTCCATTCAACTATCCTGAGAAGAACAAGAGAGAGTGGATTCCTCGATCATCATTGAAAAGGCTCTTGAATCCTACCTCTCAGAAGAAAGTGCTTCGAACCAAGGATAAGTATAGAAGATCTCCTTGGGTAAGCAAGGGATCACTTAGCAACGAAGCAATTGATAGTAAAATCTCCTATGCTAATGTTAGATGGACTTATTGAGATTTTACATTAAGCATCCTAAGATGTGAACATTATATTCATCATAGAAGAAAGCTTGAAGAAATAAGTAATGTTCATAATCTACATACTATCCATGACTATCTTGATCAAAAACCTTGTATATCCTTGTGCATATAGTCATGAAAGATTCACCATGCCATACACATAGGACGTAATCTAAATGCATGTGAACTATATATAGCCTACAAACTGACCTTCAGATCCAGACTTGGATACAAAAGGAAGGAACTATCTGGTATTTTGTAGGAAGGGCAATCCGAAGGTTCAGCAAGACAAGGGTGAAGAAGACCCTTGCTAAAAGGAAGATCTCCTCCCCCACAGTAAGCCATCTGATTCATGTGCCCCCAACAATCTGCTAGCTCAGAGGCAAACTTGAGATAGCGCTGAGTGATCAACCTGCGGAGATACCTTCTGCTGAACCTGTGTCTCCCTCTGCGCCAGCACCCAATCTGAGTGAAGAGCTGTGTATGAAGTATGGGTTCAAGAGGCCAGAGATGCCAGTGGTAGTGATCACAAAGTAAATTCATCCCTCTGCACCAGCTCCAATCCATCCTATTAGCCTCAGCAAGACTCAGGACTGTACCTCATCTGAACAATTAGTCAAGTCTTGATAAGCATTCGTCACGCATAGATTTTGGTACTGCTCTAAATATAGATTCCATGCATTGCCAACCAAAATCAAGCGAGCTACTGCTAGATGCGAATGGAGCTATGGTGATATCATTCTTACCTTCCTCTTTACTTGAATAATCACTTGGCTAGTAAATGCATGATGGGCTCAACAGCTTTTATTTCTCTGAAACTGATATGATTTCCCTTATCTGTGATGAACACTTATTTTCTGTAAAAACGACCCTATCATATCAAATTCATTTTCTGATATAATGCAAACAGATTCTGATCCTCTTTAAACCTACATGACAACCGTACCTCATGATAGCACTCAAAAGCTATTTCTGATTTTCCATTTCATGTGGTATCTCTTGCATCAACTTTTTCAATGCATAAGCAGCTATGGTTTCGAGAACAATACATCCCTCTTAATTACATCTTTAAGTTCTCAATCTACTAATGATCTCAGTTCAAGTTTGTGGTTTAAGAATGTTGACACAGATTATTGAAGCTTGAACAATGAATATAACCAAGAGAGAATGGCAACGAAAATGTCTCTTATCAAGATGTGTGGAATGGCTATACCAAACCTGAGAAACTCTCGCCAATACACATGAGCATTTCTATCCCTTACATATTCTGTTGTGAAATTAAATGGATAGTCTCTCTCTTGTCTGACATGCATTAGAAATCTTAGGAAATGCCTTGAATTAAACTCTGCTAGATCTGTAAAACATGGCATAGTATCACAAGCATGCTATAATCTGTATTAATTTCAAGCTTGTTGATGTCCTAAGAACAATGAGATCACACTGAGCATATCTAGAAGAACTTGAGCTAAAATTTGGAAATTATTCTCGTAATCATATGCTGAAATTTGGTTGTTTTTGTAAAACGAATTCAATCCTAATCAAATTATTTTGTGAGGATGAAGATTCTCTTTTTCAAAATCTCATTATGTTATTAATTCACATGTCTTTATGATCTAACATGAACATCCTTGAGGCATATGTATTGAACTATACTTGCTTATGAAACTCTGAAAATATGCCACCTGTTTAATATTCTCTGTACTATCACATTGATATTTATCCATGAGAGTATAAATAGAGTTCATGTCTTGATAGTGAAACTATGTGAATGTATAGATAATTTCAAAATTAGTTTTCACATAATCATTGCTCATATTTTCTTAAACCAATTAGCAAGCATGATTTCTTAAAATTATTAGCTTGTGCTGATTAACACAGATTGACTTGAATGTCCTGAGGATGGTCTTCAATGTTAAATCTTAAGTTCTTTCACTGACCATCAGAAAGCATTTGTTTCCTCAAGCATATGCAGGACCAATCATCAAGTTTGAGCAAGGTTGCTTTCACAACAATCAGCGCCTTCGATAGCAGGCCAACTATTGAACCATGGGAAGAGTAGAGTGACTGCCCAGTCATGTCTGCTTGTGGTTGTAGCTCAGCTTGCCGAAGCGAATCATCAAAGCACTTGCGCTAGGGGTTTCCACTTGAGATAACACACCTCTTGAAGATGTCAGGAAGCATGCTTATCTGCGTATGATTCAGATTCCTGAGTCTAATAGAGTATGAGTACCCCTCATCTGTGGTAACATCTACACCTTACCATCTCTTACATATGATGCATACATGGCATTGGTAAGGGTGTCAACTTAGGATGTTTCTCTCAATCTGCATTGACTTCAAAATCATTCACTGTCTTAGAAAATCATCCTAGCTCACACATCTGTATTCTCTAAATGACATGCTGGAAAGTAATTGATAACATACCTCTCTTATATGCTTCCTTTCTTGATTTAATGATGATTAATCTTAATATAGAAGAGAAGTAAGTGGACATTACCTGTTAATGATCCCTTGAAAATAGAGAGTCACATGCTGTCATCAATAATAAACTCTTAAGATGTTGTGATGCAATTTGTTTGGAAATTATTTTTGGCACTTTTTTTTTAAAAAAAAAAACAAATTTCATTTGATTTGATTTCATTTCATATGGTATCACAAATTTCATTTGGCATTCAATCATTTCCTTTGATACCACAAGTTCAAACTCAGATCTCATTTGATTTCATTAGGTATCAGATTTCATCTCATTTGAATTTAAAATCACATATTTCATTTGATATCATAATCATCATTTTTAAACACATCAAAATTATTTTTGATATCATGTTAATCAATTCGAGAGGATCAAAATTACATTTGGAAAGAATTTTCACCTTCAAAAAGAAAACTGTTTTGTATGTTTTGATCTTAATTTAATTATGATTAGATTTGATGTATCAATATCTCCTTTGAAAAACATGTTTAACTATCCTACATAGTGTTTAGGGAGAATACAATCATTTAGGATCATGAGCCATTATTGAATAGTCTAGAACAAATCTTTATTAGCGATACATAGGGAGAAATATTAGGTAGAAAGCCCATTCCTAGGAGAACGATAAAAGTATCCCCATCCCTAAGGCTAGCTTGCACCTGTTGGATTTTGATGAAGCCAAAAGGGGGAGAGAGATGAGATGTCTAGAGATGAGATGAGATGTCTAGAGATGAGATATAAGATGTCTAGCTAGAGATGAGATATAAGATCCCTAAGGCTAGCTTGCACTTGTTGAATTTTGATGAAGCCAAAAGGGGGAGAGAAATGAGACACGAGATGTCTAGAGATGAGACATGAGAAGTCTAGAGCTGAAAGATAAGATATCTGGGGAGAGAACTGGGAATGAAATATAGCTCTGGAAGTGATCTAAGTTTAATTATGTTCTCTAGACATCTATGGGTTTGTCATCATCAAAAAGGGGGAGAATGTTAGAATCTTAAGTTTTGATGGTGACTTAGGTATGATATGGTCTAGTACTTAAGAGAACATAATCAACACTTAGGAGGGATTAGATGACATGGTTAGAATCCTGAGTTAGATCACTTGAGAATGCAAGATCACTTCCGGTTAGATTAGGACTTGCGCATGCGGATGAATGCTTTCATCCCCCAGCGTCAGCAAGTAAATCACTAGGGATTTAACTTAGTCCATGAGAATTAGGTACACAAAACCTTAAGACTAAGCTATGTTTCAATCGGAAGTGAGTTTGCTTCCTGTTAGAATTAGACTGGCGCAGAGCGACAGAATAGATATTACCCCAAGCGTCAGTAAGTCTACTTCCCCAAGTGAAAGCGCTTCCTGTTAGACTTAGACTGGCGCAGAGCAATAGAATAGTTAGTACCCCAAGCGTCAGTAAGTCTACTTCCCCAAGTGAAAGCGCTTCCTGTTAGACTTAGACTGGCGCAGAGCAATAGAATAGTTAGTACCCCAAGCGTCAGTAAGTCTACTTCGCCAAGTGAAAGCACTTCCTATTAGATTTAGACTGGCGCAGGTTGATAGACTAGATATAACCCCGAGCGTCAGCGGAAATGCAACATCAAGTGAAGTTGCTTCCTATTAGATCTTGACTGGCGCAGACTGATAGAATAGATTTCACCCTAAGCGTCAGTGAATTCACCACGTCAAGTAAAAGTGCTTCCGATAGCTCAGTGACTAGCGCTGAGTGGTGAAATTAAATAGACTAAGCGAGAGCAAGTCATATTAAACTAAATCCCTCATCAAGCGAATTTACTTCCGGATGTAGAAGTGCTTCCGGATACCCCTTAGATTTAGGGATCACCCACTGCATGAGACTATATGATTATATTGCTAAACTAACGTTCAAGTGCAGCACTCTCAGTAAGGTTGCTTCCGAATGAGAAGTTGCTTCCGCAAGCAATCAGAATGTCTGAACGTTCAAAGAGATGCAGTGTCAGAATGCTTTTAACAGAGCAGAGGTGTCAGGACTACGTTTCAGAGATAAAGCAAGTCAACCCTGCTGAAGCATTTAAGAAGATGTTCCTTCCAACGGTAACAAGAGGATAACAGACATATTCAAACAACATTGTTACCTACCAAGCATGAGGAGTATGAGAACATAATCTGAAGATTCACTCAAGGTGTCAAAGCTCATACTGCCCACAAGAGTCAGAGTCCATAAGAGAGCTTCTGATAGCAAGAGAGGATCCAATAGCAAAGCACTCTTATCATTCATGGACAAGTGCTTGGAAGACAAAGTTCCTCTATGTGATAGCAAGCAAAATGTTAGAGTCCACGAGCTTCAGATAGCAAGAGAGCTTCCGATAGTGAGTCTCTTAACATCCTGGACTTATGCTTGAGGAACGAAGTCCTCTCTGACAGCAAGCAAGAGTCGGACCGTACAAAGTGTTCAGATGTCAGAACGACTTTTGTCAGAATAGTATTGCCAGAACAGTGTTGACAGAACAGCTTGGTCAGAGCACCTTTTTAGATAAAGCAAAGTCAACCCTGCTGTGCATTAATGAGGACAACGTAAACAAGGCCCCAACGTCTATAATCAAACGGCCTTATTGCCTCTCCAACGGTTAGATATTCAGAGGCTGGTATAAAAGGGATGTTCTTCATTTCTGAAGGAGCAAGGGCTTGAAAAAGAGAGAGAGAACAGAGCTTATTGTCTGAAACACTATTCTACATTCCTCTCATCTTCTACTCTCGGACTTTGATATGTAATATTCTTAGAGAGTGATTCATTTGTACTTAAGTGAGTAACATCATCCACTCTTTGAGAGAGTTAGTTTTGAGCTTAAGTGTTTAACAAAATCAGTTCATAGAGTGAACTTAATTGTAATCTTACATTTTGTAAGGGGGAGCATTTAGAAGTTTTCTAAATCTCCATAGGTTGCAAGTTAGCCCGTAAAACTTGCATTTGTAAGGTTTGCAGGTGAACCCGGTGTAAAACCTGTGGGTTGTTAGGTGAACCCGTGCTCGTAAAACCTAAAGTGTAAAGGCTTCTCTTGTGCCCGGTTTAAACAAGAATAGTGGATTGGAAATCTCAGGTGTAGCCTAGGGACTGGATGTAGGTCTGGGTGACCGAACCAGGATAAATTTATGTGTGCATATATTTATACTTGATCACTCTATTTTTGCATCACATAGCATACTGACTTGTGCATAGCATTATTTATTATCATCATCACCGAGCATAAGCAGTCTTTCGAAAAGAGTTTAAGTTTTATTCCCTCACCCAATTCACCCCCCCCCCCTCTTGGGTGACAGCCACGAATTTCAGGAGACTAGTCCTCCACTAATTTGTAGGCACCTCAAAGGGTGAGACAACTGGCCTGAGAGATTTAATACTTCTCCATACCTAACGTCAAGGATCAAACCTCATACAATTGGTTAAGGGTGAATGAGGTCTTGTCACTTAACCACACACCCCAAATTGTTGATAGGATTGTTTTGCTTTGCTTTCTAAAATGGGAAAAGGGTACATTTACCTTTTTTAATGGAAATTTAATTGAAGTGAAGTATTATATTCACCTTTCAATTTTATATGAATTACAGAATGTCCCTTCTATTTTAATACTCCCTCCGATCCATAATGTAAGACTCAGCCGCCAAAAACCCGCTTCTTAAGAAAACATCTGATTGTTAGTTGGCTATCTGTATTTAATACTTTTTTCCATTTCTACCATTTGTACTAGAAGAGAGAGATAATAATGCATATTGGAAAAAGTGGAGAGAGAGAAGACTTTGGAAGAACAAAACTGTTTACATTCTCAATGCTTTCATTTATTCTTTCCTTTCTCCTCCATTCGACCCAAACTGATTTAGGGTAGAATTGGAAAAATTGTAATAAATGTTCAGACAAAGTGGGGTAGTTCTTACATTAGGGACCGAAATCATTCAAATTTCGGGCTCTTAGATTAGGGACCTGACGGAGTAATCCATAATATTTACTTAAAGATAGATGTGCTCAAGGACATAAGAGGAATAGGACAATCTAGTCTCGTCCCATTAGAAAACTTATGTGACAACCCATCGTCCGTGGGTTCAGTGGCGAAGGGATTGAACAATGAGCGTCGGGTTGTCCACCACGTCGCGAGTTCGATCCTGGGGAGTGACACTTTGTTGTGTCTCCATCGCGGCGCTTGGGGAGGCATCTCCGTAGCTAAGTGAAGTTGGGAGTAACCTACCTGTGTGGACAGACATAAAGGGCTTGCTGGTCATGCTCCAGAGCCCAAAGGGACAGGCCTCAGTGGATCATGAGTTAGGTGCCCTGCCCTTGGATTGGGTTGAACCCAAATCCCTTCCTAAAATTTTCCTGTCTCACCAAAAAAAAAAACTTATGTGACACATTTCCCATTGCATGTCCCACCTCATTCTGCATTGCATGTCCCATCTCATTCTGCATCTATCTTGTTCCGAATAGATTGAAATGTGATTTGAATTTTTTCGCTCATTTTTTTTTACCTTTTCATGATTTTTTGCTATTGTTAGTAGAAAAATAAAAAATTAGTAAGAACCATTTGCTTAGATTTACAAGGATGAACTTGCCTTAATTATATTCATAAAAAATTAGTAAGCACCCCTGCTTAAAGCTTTGCACCTGAATTAACTTTAGGTTGTTTCCTTCTTGGGTGTTTGAACTTATTGGTTTTATAGTTTTGTCACCTTCTTTCAATTCTCTCTCACCCAAAGATCCATATATGTTAGAACAGTATCAAGCCGGGCAGTCAAACCGGACCAACTGTCAATAGTTGTCCACATTAGCTCACATTTTATTATATGATTGTTTATATTGTTAAGTCGGATTTGACCACTTGAAGCCGGTATTGGACCAGGAGCCCGAACTAAGCTTGAAATAAGAGCTGCTTTTCAAAAACCGGTAGGCCCCATTTGAAACAAAAGAAGTCTAACAAAAAATAAAAATGCTTTTCAAAAAGGAGTGTGGTTTTCATTAAAATAACCATAGAAATGTAGTGTGGGGCCCAATAAGTAAAAATGCAACGGAAATTTAACCCCCAAAGTGGCGCTTTGGGCCTATTGTAAAAAGTTTATGGGTCATTGTTACACAAAAATTAAGTTTATGGTGCTAGGTAAACTTTTGAGAAAACTATCTAGGTAATTTTGAATCTTAACCCACTACAAAAAAACCATGTATTTGCGACGGATATTTGTGACGGAATTTCCATCGCAAATCACGTTTGTGACGGAAACTCCGTTGCTATTCCGTCGCAAAATGGTTAGCGACGGAATTTGCGATCGAACTTACTCCGTGGGTAAAACCTTGGTCACTAATAAGTTAGTGATAGAGTAAGTTCCGTCGCAAAATTTAGCGACGGAATTCTGTAGCAAATCAGTTTTGATTTGCGACGGAAATTCCGTCCCAAATAGTAGATGATTCGCGACGGAATTCCGTCACAAATCAGTTCTGATTTGCGACGGAAATTCTGTCACAAATAAGAGATGATATGTGACGGAAATTCCGTTGCATTTCGGTCGCAAATCAGGATTTTTTTGTAAAAAGTTGGGTTAAATAAACTTTTGGTCCCTATAATTTGGTGGCATTTAGATTTTAGTCCCTAGAGTTTAAACGTGGAGACTTTGGTCCTTATAGTTTATATCAATTTTGGTTTTAGTCCCTATGGTTTTAAAGACGAGGTTTTGGTCCTTTAAGTTTCATTTTTTTTAAAACAAATGGTCCCTATAATTAATAAGTTGACATGTCAACCTTACTTGTGATGATGTGGCTAGATGAATAGGCAAGCTTAGGTGGAAAAACAAGTTAAAAATATATAATTAAAAACAATTATTCTTTTGGGAAAATGACACAAAAATGTCACTTGAATTTCATTTGGACAAATAAGGGTCTCCAATTGCAACTTGGACAAATAAGGGTCAGTGCCCTATTTGTCCAAATGAAATGTTGGCCAAATTCCCTTTATGCCCTTCAACATCTATATGTCTCAAAACTGAAACTTTGTTTAATTAAAACATACCCTCTCATTTTCTTTTTGTTGGGCATCATCTTCTTCTTCTTGCTTGCCACTTCCATGCCCACCACCACCTCCTTCCTTGTTGCCGCCATGCCCACCACCACCACACCCACCACCACCTTTCTTGCCGCCGCCACACCACCACCACCTTGCTTGCCGCCGCCATGCCCACCACCACCTTCCTTGCCGCCGCCACGCCCACCACCACTACACCCACTTTCGTCGAACCAAACACCACCACACCCATCACCATCAAACCTACCGCCACACCCACTGCAAGCTTCATCATCGATGATGGAAAATGAAGGCAAAAGAGCATTCATCACCATTGCAACAAGAAGGGACGTCGGTGAGCCGCCGGTAAGCTTCGACTGAAGAAAAAGATGAAGAGTTCATAGAGCTTGAAGATCACCTCATCGGTGTGGCTTTGCTGCCGGTGCGCCGCCGCCGGTGCGTCGCCGCCGGTGTTTCGTCTTAGATTTCTAATGCAAGTTTTAAAACTCAGATGGTGTGTGGTGGAGCATTGGAGCAGTCGTCGTGAGGTGGTGGAGCGCCGGAGCCGACGCCGGCTTGGTGGTGAAGAAGGTTGGTGAAGAGAAGAGAATGGTGTGTGTCTGAGACTTGAAGTGAGGAAGGAAGTAAGGAGATGAAGAATCATCAATGAGATTGGAACTTGGGTCGCCGTCGCGGTGCTGTGGTGGAGCGGCAGTGGCTTTATATGTTGTGTTTGGTTGATGAAGAATGAGAAGCCATGGGTGTAGCTTGCGTTGGATGAAGGAGATGATGACAAATTTCATTTTGTTTGAGTGCTTTGTGTTCTTTTTTTCATTAAGGGCATAAAGGGAAATTTGGCCAACATTTCATTTTGGACAAATAGGGGAGACTCCCATATTTGTCCACGTTGAAATTGGAGACCCTTATTTGTCCAAATGAAATTCAAGTAGCATTTTTCTGTCATTTTCCTTATTTTTTTTTTTAAAAAGAAAACCTTCCACCTTCTTCTCCTCTTCATTTTGCCCAGCCACCCTCGCGGACGCCGTGCAAGAACGGAGAAGAAGATGTCGCATACTAGGTTTCCTTTTTACAAGAGGAATTATAAAATCAAGAAACAATCTGGAACTTCACTGTTTTTCCTAGGGAGCTCAATTCCTTGAATCCACGCGTGAAGCCAGTTGGATGATTTACAAGATCTCTCGCCTGCCTACATCCTTGAACAACTCATTCCAAAGATTAATTATAATATCCCCATCCAAGACATGCCTTTGCTTATAGGATCAGCTTACTTATTCTCATGTGGCTCGACACTGAAGGGGAGAAGAAGGTGGAAGGTTTTCTTTTTTTGAAAAATAATAATTAATTGTTTTCAATTATATATTTTTAATTTGTTTTTCCACCTAAGCTTGTCTATCCATCTAGCCACATCATCACAAGTAAGGTTGACACGTCAATTTATTAACTATAGGGACCATTTGTTTTAAAAAAATGAAACTTGAAGGACCAAAACCTCGTCTTTAAAACTATAGGGACTAAAACCAAAATTGATATAAACTATAAGGACCAAAGCCTCAACTTTTAAACTCTAGGGACTAAAACCCAAATGTCACCAAACTATAGGGACCAAAAGTTGGTTTAACCCATTATTTTATATACTTCATCCATTCCGTAATATAAGAGCTTAGCCGCCAAAATAATTTTCTTAAGAAAACTTATAAAAGTTAGTTGGGTGTCATAAGTCAATTTTTTTCAATATTACTTATATTAGTAATGATCTATTGAAAGAAAGAAATACATAGTCATTATTAAATATGAAAGAGAGTTAGAGATAAAGTAGGTAAAAGCACATCAAATCAAGAGAGAATGGATGTGAGCTTTTATATTTTTTTATAAGATGTGAACTCTAATATTTTGGAGCAGAACCATTCAAAAATTTTAGGCTCTTTCTTATATTACAAACTTAAGAGAATACTTTTTATGCATTTACACTATATTAACGATTGGTTGACTAAGATGTATAACTAATATTATTGCATAATCCAATAAAAATTTTACAATTCAGCTAATTGAGCTAACAATTTTGTTAATGTAAGATACTAAATTTAGAACAAAATGGGTAAATTCACATATAATTCTATTTATAAATTATTGTACAAATGACAAAAAAATTACATGAATTTCAAAATGTCATAAAGGAGATTTTCAATAGGTTAAAGGTGCGCCTAATAGCATGGTAATTTCTAAAAGGTTCACCTAGTAGCGTGTTAATTTTGAATGTGCAAATTTGACACTTGTAACTTAAAATGAGGCAGATTTATTTTTTCTTTTATTGAAGTTAAATTTCACATGCTACTTGATGTCCTGTTTAGAAATTACCATGCTACTAGGTGTCCCATTTAAATTATAAGTGTCAAATATGCACTCTTCAAATTACTATACTACTAGGTGCACCTTTGTCCTTTTCAGTATTAAATGTCTCTACTCAACTAATTAAAATAATTTTAAAATTAAAAGGATATTGAATTGGGATTTTTTAAGGAAGAGATGACAAAATGGGTTGTCTTTTTTTTCCCTTGGCCTACGACAAAATGGATTATCTAGCCCTTGTATATTCACTTGGTCCATTAACATTCTGACATCAAATTATGACATTTTTTTTGAAGTAAAGCTATTTGATAATAACTGTCTGTTTGACGATAATGTCTAGCTCTAATTTAACCAGGCTCAAAGGTAGAGCCCGAATGCTAGAATAACCTCTTTTAAGAAAAAATCAATTTTCTCATCATAATTATTTTTTTGATCTGAAATTTTCTCATTATTATGATACATATATAACTTCTAAAACATTAAAAATAAACAACTCAAGGACTAAATTACTCCAAACTGAACAATAGAAATGCCAACTATATAGAACATATATGTATCCTATAGCCGGAATTTCAACTTTGAATTGAATGATATCTAAAGCCGGAATTTCAACTTTGAATTGAATGATATCTAAAGCCGGAATTTCAACTTTAAATTGAATATTCTTTAGTGTCTGCTAAAAAATGTTTGACCATTCAAAAATTTCTTTAGGATATATATGCGACTAATTATCTTACAGGTAACTGGTAACCCGAAATTGACTATCCTTTTTAGGATCAAGGGGCAGAAAATTAACTGTACCATAACTCCTTAAGTCCACTTACTATTTAGGGAAAATTAATAGGAAGTCCCTCACAAGACACTTATTATTAGAAAAATCTCATAAACTCCTCATATTAAAGTAGGGTCCCTGTGGGTCTTACTTTAATAAACTCCAAATATCAAAAGATCATTTTCCCCTTCATTTCATTCCTTCCCTGCTCAGGAGCTTGTTATTCGCAGCCCATTACATTGTCACACTAACTCATTATCTCGTTATTTGTTATTCATTAACTCGTCAGAAAGTTACTAATGAACTTGTTAGACCTGCTCATGAACTTGTTTTTGGCGGCCCATTACATTGTCACACTAGCTCATTAACTTGTTATTTGTTGCTATTCAACTCGTTATTTGTTACTTTTGTATGCTTATAGTATGATGGGCAAAATGGTCTTTAGATACTTAGAATATATTAAAGTAAGGTCGTTAGGGACCGTACTTTAATATGGAGAGTTTATGAGACCTTTCTAGTATTAATTCCCTTATGAGGGACCTCATTAATTTTCTGTACTACTCCCTCCGGTCCTAAATATAGGACCTAGTTGACTTTTTTAAAAAATACTAAAAAAGGCAAAATAAGTTAATTATAAATTGATTTACCTAATTTTTTCTCTTACACTAGTTTATTCTACCTATAAGCTAATGAATAATCTAAAAAGATATCAAATATATCATGATTTAATAACCTATTTTACAACCTTAATCTCTCCAAAAAAAGTCAATTAGGTCTTATATTTAGGACCGGAGGTAGTATTATTTAGGGAAAATGTCATTTAAATCCCTCCGAATATACAAAAGGACAATTCAGGAACTCAAACTTCCAAAAGGACCATGAAGGAACTAGGACTTAGTTGACATTTTAAAATTGTGTGAAAAGACAAAATTGCCCTAATCATAAAACAGAAATTACTAACCACCCTATTGAAAATGATGAGTGTAAGGTTAATTTCTGTTTTATGATTAGGGCAATTTTGTCTTTTCACACAATTTTAAAATGTCAACTAGGTCCTAGTTCCGTCATGGTCCTTTTGGAAATTTGAGTTCTTAAAATTGTCCTTTTGTATATTCGGAGGGATTTAAATAGCATTTTCCCTATTATTTAGCCCACAGGATTGTCCGTAGAAAATGGATATCAAAATGATGGACTTGACGAAACATTTCGTGGATCAATCTATTTATTAAAAAAAGAGATAGCTAGCAACATGATCAAATGTATAATATAAATGTTTTCTTAATTGAAAACATAAATTATTAAACTATTAATCCTAATTTCGTTTATTCACAAAAAAAAATCTCAATGTCATACTTTTTTTTGTACAAAAAAAGTATGACATTGAGATCGTTTTTTTTGTAAAACATGACATTGAGATCTTAATATAATCCATTATATATCTCTAAATATCTACCCTCAACCCCAATTGGTCCACGTGTCAATAAAACACCCACTTTCTTTGAATTTGATTGGTGGATGATAGACTTACTATATGTAGAAATCTCAATTAATATTTTGATTCCAATCAATCAATCCACCAATCAATTAATAAATCAATGAATCAATTAACCAAGAAATCACATTTAATTTGGGTTCTCAATTATATTCAAATTTAATATTTTTCTTCCAAACAATCAATCAACCAATCAATCAATTCATCAATTAATCAAATATGTTATTCATATGGAGATTAAATCAAATTAATCAAATTAAAAAGGGAAATTTAATTAGAGGTCCCTCACAAGGGAGTTAATACTGGAAAAATCCTAAGAGTTGAAAATATTAATGTAGGGTCCCAAGGGACCTCACATTAATATATTTGAAAAGTGAAAAGACAGTTTTGCCCCTAGCCTACAAAAAAATTTACCCCTCCCTCCTCCTCCCTCACCCACCCCCCACCCTCCCCCCTTCTCCTCCCTCTCCCACCCCCCCCCCCCCTCCAGCAGCCACCCCCCTCACACCCCCAGCCCCCTCCCCCTACCCCCAACCTTCCCACCCCAGCCTCCTCACCCGCCCCCCTCCCCCACCCCCCTCCCTCCATCGCCCCCCCTAGCCCACCCCACCCTCCCCAGCCACCCCCCTCCCCCACCCCACCCTCCCCAGCGCCCCCCCTCCCAAGCTACCCCCCCTCCCCCACCCCACCCTCCTCACCCGCCACCCCTCCCCCACCCCCCCTCCCTCCATCGCCCCCCCTCCCCCACCCCCCCTCCATCGCCCCCCTCCCCCACCCCACCCTCCCCAGCCACCCCCCTCCCCCACCCCACCCTCCCCAGCCACCCCCCTCCCCCACCCCACCCTCCCCAGCCACCCCCCTCCCCCACCCCACCCTCCCCAGCTACCCCCCTCCCCCACCCCACCCCCTCCCCCCCCACCCTCCCCAGCGCCCCCCCTCCCCCACCCCACCCTCCCCAGCGACCCTCCTCCCCCACCCCACCCTCCCCAGCGCCCCTCTAGGTAATTTCCAGTATTAACTCCCTTGTGGGGGACCTCTAATTAATTTTCCCAATTAAAAATGAAATAACTTCCCTTTCAAAAAAAATTCCATAAAAAGTAATTGATGAGGGAGGACACAATATTTCAATCTCACAAAATTCCATAAACATATAAATGAGAGGGAAACAAACTTTCAAACAAACTGAATTCCATAAAAAATCAAGTAAAAACTTACACCTATCACACCATATTGTTTTTCTTTGTGCTTAAAAAATACTTACACCTATTTTTTCTTTGTGCTCAAAAAAGAGAGAGCAACTCTTATACCAACATATTGTATTTTTTGTATTACCATATTGTATTTTTCGTATTACCTATCATGTTGTCATTATAAATACTCGATCAATATTGTATTTTTTATAAATACAAAAATTTAAGCAATCAATTTTGAAATTGTTTTTAACCAAGTTTTACTAGACAAGTCTCAAAGTTGTTACATGTGCTCATAACAATCAATATTTTGATTGGTGGATGATAGACTTACTATATGCAGAAATCTCAATTAATATTTTGATTCCAATCAATCAATCCACCAATCAATTAATAAATCAATGAATCAATTAATCAATAAATCAAATTTAATTTGGGTTCTCAATTATATTCAAATTTAATATTTGTCTTCCAAACAATCAATCAACCAACCAATCAATTCATCAATTAATCAAATATGTTATTCATATGGAGATTAAATCAAATTAATCAAATTAAGAATGAAATAACTTCCCTTTCAAAAAAAAACTTCCATAAAAAAGTAATTGATGAGGGAGGACACAATATTTCAATCTCACAAAATTCCATAAACATATAAAGGAGGGGGAAACAAACTTTCAAACAAACTGAATTCCATAAAAAATCAAGTAAAAACTTACACCTATCACACCATATTGTTTTTCTTTGTGCTTAAAAAATACTTACACCTATTTTTTCTTTGTGCTCAAAAAAGAGGGAGCAACTCTTATACCAACATATTGTATTTTTTGTATAACCATATTGTATTTTTCGTATTACCTATCATGTTGTCATTATAAATACTCGATCAATATTATATTTTTATACATACAAAAATTTAAGCAATCAATTATATTTTATTTTCTGCAATTAACACGATTTCCTTCCATATTAGTATCACAGGCGAAGGCCCAAAAATGATACATAACTATTGGCCAAGGAACAAAAGTAATACATAACTATTTTGAGGTACATCAATGATACCTAACTTTTACTTGGGATCAAAAATAATATTTTCACTAATATGACAATAAAATTGGACATGAAAAGTCCAAAATGCCCTAATAAATAAAATAAAGGGCGAATGCCCAAAAATGATACATAACTATTGGCCAAGGAACAAATGTAATACATAACTATTGTGAGGTACATGAAAAGTCCAAAATGCCCTAATAAATAAAATAAAATAAAACATAGGGTTAAACCAACTTTTGGTCCTATAGTTTCCCTCAATTTGGGTTTTGGTCCCTATAGTTTTAAAGCTAAGGTTTTAATCCCTATAATTTCCTCCATTTAATAGAGTTAGTCCCTATAATTTTAAAAGGACCAACATATGGCATTAACAGAGTTAAATATGATTACGTGGCACTAATTCTGTTAGTTTTTGTCATGTGGCTTATTACTGGAGAGTATGAGTTGGAAATAATTATTTAAGGTGGATAAATGATTTTATTTATTAAGGAATATATTAAAAAAATAGAAGTCATCTCTGTCACAAACCAAATTGGACGAAGAGGAGGAATTAGGGGAAGACGAAGAAGACATAGCCGGAGTAGTGGAAGGGGTGGGGGCTGCGGCGGCGGGCCTTCTTGCTGGGGTGGGCGAAGGGGAATCTGGTCTAGTCGTGGCTGCGGCTTCACCTTGGGCTTCACCGTTCTCTACCACCATATGTCGCTGCTGGTTCCTAAGAGAGGAAGAGAAAAGATGATGGGATGAGAGAGAGAGAGAGAGAGAGAGAGAGAGAGTAAGAGATGTGGTGAAAAGATCTTTATTAGGAAGAGCAAACTGACCAGATTGATATCAAAAGCCACCAAGAAGTAACATTTTTTATATTAAAGTTCTCAATTTGAGCACCAAACTTACAGCAAAACCACACCAGTTGGTTTGACCCTATGTTTTATTTTATTTTATTTATTAGGGCATTTTGGACTTTTCATGTACCTCAGAATAATTATGTATTACTTTTGTTCCTTGACCAATAGTTATGTATCATTTTTGGGTCTTTGCCCTTTATTTTATTTATTGGGGAATTTTGGACTTTTCATGTCCAATTTTATTGTCATATTAGTGAAAATATCATTTTTGATCCCAAGTAAAAGTTAGGTATCATTGATGTACCTCAGAATAGTTATGTATTACTTTTGTTCCTTGGTCAATAGTTATGTATCATTTTTGGGCCTTCGCCCTAGTATCACTATGTTTGAATTTCATTATTTCTACAATTAACACAATTGCAATTCTTATGGTTGATGCTCATTCCATTTTGCTTATATATAGTTGATCATTTGCGTCCCATTGATAAGCATTGCCTTCTCACAATTTCAGATGAATTGTTAGATGAGTGAATGCTTATAAATTATGTGATTTGTTTTACTTTCTCATGATATAGAAGACAATTAGTTTTGTGTCAAAGTAATGTTATCTAAACAAATCATTTTTTTAATTTTGCAGATTATGCTATAGCAGGTTCTTAGCTTCCTCATATGCTATGGTATGAAATTTTGTCTTTCTTTATCCTTTTCCTTTTAGGCCCCTTAATTTTACCCTTTGATGTCTTCTTACAATTTACTATATACCTATCTATCTACTTTTGGTTGATGATTATATACCTATCTATCTACTTTTGTAAATTTTTTACAATCGACATTTGTTGTGCAGTGAGAGCAACAATATTACCGATTGATTGTTATATTTTATCTAGCCTATTTTGCCATATTTTGACATCTGATGATGTTAGTTGTCATTCATCCATGCAGCTTTATCAAGATTGGGGAAAACATTGATTTGACTGATCCAGTACAAGCTTAGTTGTTTGACCTAGAGAGATTCAATAATTTTATCTTTATTATTTTGTTTGTAATTAGTTGTAATTTCTTTTATTTTCTATTTAATTTGTTATTTGAATTGTCATATATTTGATCTTAATCACGGATCTATTATTGTCAAGGTTATATTTGTGTGACCGGTTCAAATTGATCTGTATAATTAATTAAAGACAACTAAACCATTTGTATCTCTCTACCTATGTTGAAACATGAGAGTTCATTTCATTATTCTTATGAGAAGGGAGTTAAATGTTTGGTGAGAATAAGAGGATTTTTTTACCGAAGTGTTTTAAGAAAATTAAAAGCAAGTATTACTTATATTTAAAAAGCTAAGTAATTAAATTTAAATTTGAGATTAAAATTGAAATTATGAAATAGAATGATGAATATTACATTTTTACCATGAAAATTTGACAATTAAGTGAATAGAATAAATTGGAATTGAGAGTTTTGGGAAAGTAATTATTCTTAAATATTAAATAACTTTGTTAATTGAATAATTTAAATTTATATACTTTAAATTTGAATACATTAGACTTTTTTCCATTAAATATTGATTTGATTCATCCTTTTTATATCAATTATTCAAATTTCTAATATTACCGTCTTTAATCATCATTGAATCGTTTCCAATAGCATAACTAATAATAAAATGTTCGAAACAAAAACTTTTGTGACTCAAATATTTAGATTTTGGAAGTACTAATTTATGACTCAAATATTACATCTAATAAAGATTTGGAACGACTTAATCAAAAATATAATAAAGATTTGGAACGTGAAATTTTTACTCTTTTCAAAACAGTTTTTTCGTTTAACATTTTTTCAATTTTTTATCCAGTTCAATGCTAATTTATTTTCTATTAATTGTGTTATCATATTTGCAATGTATATTCAATTCAAAATTATACAATTATGGTTGAATTTTTTAATTACCGGCAGTCCTTTCTACAAAAAGTGAAAATTATTCGGCTGAATAAATTTACTATCTTTGTTTCAAATAGGTAACTTTGGGTTAAAATGTAATATATTTGTTTCCAAAAGTGTTTTATATAAATATATTCATATTACTATCATATTATTCAACTCTTCTCTTTTCTCTTACATATACAGGTGTTACATATAAAACTAAACGTATTTTATGAAACGAAAACTAAACGTATTTTTTACTTTTACATCTATTTATCAATCACGTACTATTATTTTGAAATAAATAAAAATTTAAAACTTTTAATCAATAAATGAATTGTGGATTAATTTTTAAAATTTATATTTATATTATGTACATTTATTCAAATTTATGTCACAAATTTTATTTCCATTGTTTTTATTCCGAAAATATTGCACCATAAAACTTGAACCCATTTGAAATCATAATAAAAAACAAATAACTCAAAAACCTCTAATTAGTTTTAATTCTAATAGTTTGTAATGAGGATTTAATCATTTAAGATTTTGTTAACTGCAGGGTGATTAAATTCAAATATTCATCAACATGATTCACTATTTAGGGGTTAAAAATTATCCTTAGATATTGGACGGAATCAGCCTTTATGGTACATTATGTACATTTATTCTAATTAATTCCACAGTTTTTGTTTTCATAAAGACTTTTCCATTTGAATTTTTGTTAGACTAAAGTGGACTCCCTTATGTTTGCAACAAGTTTCAATTTTGCCTTTTATATTTGAAAAATGCATCTTCAATCCCTTATGCATTCATCAAGTTTCAATTTAGTCCTTTATGTTTAGAAAATACACTTTTAGTAGTTTTCTATTAGCGCCATTAATTTCATCACAGGAAAATATTAACTTCAAAATTTCAAATGGTTATTAGAAAAAAATGCTTACACTAAATTATTTTAGTACAATTATTCTTATAGTTTCAAAATTTGACATTAAGGCCCCAATTTAAATATGAAATAATCATTTAAATTTAGGTGAAACTAACTATGTTAACAAAAAAACTAAAAGAGTAATTTTCAAACATAAATCTAGATTGAAAATTGATGCAAATATAAGGGATTAAAAGTATATTTTTCAAACTTGAAAGACTAAATTAAACTTGATGCAAACATAAGGAAGAAAATTGAAAATCAAATTACTTATTCTACCACCTAATATTAGTTATCTTCAATTGGGTCAAAATCAATGCAATAAAATACAATTTATTAAAGTGAACATATGTATGAAATTATGCTCCAAATTTAATGAACAACATTTCATCAATTAATTGCTTAACCCATTATGTTTCTGTATATCACCACAAAATTCACATTTCATCTGAAAACAATAAAATGTCATTTCCTTCCTTTAAATTGTGTGACATCAATAATCGATAGAATGGTGGATTATACATAATTCATTTCATATTTCTTATTAACAAACATATTAGATGGAACTTTTTTTTTCTGATGATCTGTGCATTGCACGAGGGGATTAGCCATAATACACTAGAAGCAAACCTAATCAAGGCATGTAGCCTAATAATATGGGATGAGACACCAACGATAAAAATAACATAGCGATGAAGCCATTTATAGAACATCTAGACATCTATTGAGATGTGATTCAATATCCCGGGGGGCGGGGGCGGGGGCAGGGGAATGTATTGTTATGAGATGAGATTTCAAGCAGATACTACCAGTGGTTCCTAAGGGATGGAAGGGCTGAAATTGTCAATGTGACATCGAACACGTCTGCTCTATGACATCAATGTACTTTAATGGTGCTTAAACAAAATATGATGTTAAACTCTTCGCATGATCCAATATAACAAGGATTAATAAAAAACTTCACGGAATTAGTGCTGACAGTTGGAGATGGGGCAATTGGGCTTCCACATGAGATTGAAATGTCATCTCAATTACTATTGTCAAATGTTGGTGATCCAAATTAAACAACAGTAGAAGCTACTTACCTCAAATTTAGAGAATCACCTTATTGAGGATAACTATTTAACAAGTTATGCAATATTTGCATCGACAAATGAAGTTGTAGATAGTTTGACGACAAGTTTGATGATTTATAGAGTACAAAATTCCTTAATTCAATTCAATTGTCTATGGCTGCCGCATCACAACTTCAAACTAAAGATTGGGAATTCCAATTATGCTAATAAGGAACATTGATCAAGCTGCTGGCCTTTGTAATGGAACTAGAATGAGGATAACACGCATTGACAAGTAGAATGTATCCAAGCAATTGCTCTTAAAGGAAGTTGTCAGGGAAATGAAGTACTTATAAATTGTATGGCCATGAACCTATCAGAGAATAAGTTACCTTTCAATATGACAAGACGACAATTCAATGTTATCATTTTATTTGCAGTGACCATTAAAGTCAGGGATACTCAATGTTTACCATAGGTTATACTTGCCAAGTCCTGTTTTCTCACATGGACAGTTGTATGTCGCTTTGTCACGTGTGAAGATAATTAGTGGATTGAAGATTCTGATATTAGATGAAGAAAAAAGAAGTAAGCAAAACATTAAATGTAGTTTACAGAGAGGTTTTCCAATATTTAAATAATAATTAAACTTTTGTATTTTACAATATATTTTTTCGTTGATTAAATCAACTGTTTAAGTCAATAGTTTTCTTACTGTGCACTATCTATTCAAGGAGTAAAATTTGTTCTTACGCAACATAGTTTAATAATATCCTATGCAAAATTGGTTCCGTGCAACGCGCGGGTAAAAAAAAGTCTTGTTTTTAAAATGAAACTCTTAAGAGAATCGAAGTGTTTTGCAGAAGAAATTAATAATCTCCACTAAGCAATCATATCTTTTTTTTAAATGCATACTTTTCCTAAAAGGCTATTGATAACAACACCTATAATAGTAACAACTTATCCTAGCTGAAAAAAAATTCATAATTAAAGATTAACTTTATTTTTAATAAGATCAAGTAATCAACAAAGCTATACCGAAACTATGAAATATGTTTTTATCGAGAATTAATTATTACAATTATTCATGGATAATCTTTTTGTAATATTGGGGAAGTCAGAATTCTATATGAAGCTATACAAGTAGTACTGATAAACCAGATACATCATATTATTCCTTCAATAATTATGACAAAGAATCACCAAAATATCTAGATGCTAGTTGGGTGAAAGTCTCATATAATAGTTATGACGAAAGAAATGTAAAACACACTAATCATATTATAAATATGATAAGAAGGACATTTTTGTGGTAACAAAATTTTAAGAAGATGTTGGACTCACTTGTGATCTAAAGGTACGTAGTTCACTTAATTTTTGATTCACAACTTTATAGACCAAGTAAGAGAATACATATACCTCCACTTACGTGTAGTTAAAGGGCCTTGCCCTAAACAAGTCTATTTAGTTGACTCTAGGATGCCTCCCAGCGTCGCAATTCACTCAAAAATCGAACCATTACCCTTTGGTGAGAGTGTCCGTTACACTTGCTAGTTGAACACTTGAACGTATGGATGAAGGGTACACACTTTTTATATTAGACATGTTATTTTTCAAATGCTTTCTTATAGCTATAAAATTATAGAGTTAGTGTAATTACTCTTTATAATTTTCAATTTTTTTTCTAAATATAAGAATATTTTTTAATTGTTCACAACCTTTTCCTAAACTAACCCAAAAAATACTTATTTATAATAAACAAACAAGAGCGAGAGAGCGAGGATAAGAATATATGGTTATGATGAATTAGTACTACAATATATTAATAACTAACTTAATTATTATCTTTAATTTAATTTAATTAAAAAAGTGATCTTATATTTAATAACCGACACACTGAGTATCTAACATTTTTTTTATCAGCAAGCATAAATGATTTTATAAATTTAGAAAATTGAAATACAAAATAGGTCTGCAAAAAGAAAATTCAAATGATAATATATAGAAACCCTAAAAAGGTAAACATGGGTAGTAGTGAATCGTCGCCGTCGCAAAAATCCTACCATCTTCATCTTTCTTTCATGAGAATTTGTGGGTAGAAATGAACTGTCACCAGTAGAAAAGCCATTGAGTAGTAGTTGTTTAAAGAATCATCCCAAATGATCCACACCTCTTATCGGCAATAAACCTGTCAAGTTGGTTTTCAAAAATTCTGCATAGTAGATCTCACAGAAACAAACGTACCAACAAAAGTAATACATATGAAGATTGGGTAGAAGAAATTCCTACTGTCGTCGAAACTCTCAGACCAGTTTATTTTAGCATAGACATCCACCAAATTATTTTAAAACGAAAGAAACATAAAAGCAGATCAATGAAAGTTACATACGTCTCCCAACATGAACTGGGGAAAGAGACACCAATGAAAAAACTCATATAATGACGAGGGAAAAGATCTCACCACCCGAAAAGTTAGAGAGGAGTGAGAGAAAAGATAGAGCTAACTCAAGAGAGTCAATCCTACATAATATAAGGAGTGGACCGTCTTTTCTTTTGTTGCCAACAGATAAATGGCGTTGAAATCTGGTGGGTTGAAGAGGATGACGACTGTGATGACGATATCAAAAACGGTGGTTAATAAATGTTTCAACAAAATGGCATGTAATTGGATAATGAAAGCAGTCTCAAACAGATTTTTTTCCAGAACAAAAACTTTTCTGAAAACTGCTAAATATGCCTATAATTTTCTTTTCCTATTATTATTAGAAATGATTTTGTGAGTGAATATTAAAAAAATTCAAAATCGTTCTCTAAAAATTTTCGGAAATTCAAAGCCAAAACATGAAAAGCTGTTAGTTTTACCACGATTAAAAGGATGATAAAAATTCAAAGGGAAAAAAATTCACGTGGTAAGACATTAAATTTATGCTAAATAATAATATTTATATAGCTACGTAAGTTATTAAACTAGGTAAGTTCTCTTTAATGGGTTCAATCTTGTCAAGAATTTTTAATGCTCATCGTGGGATTCTCCTCTTGTAAAAGAGGTTTTGTGTACAAAATTACTCAAATCTGGATATTATACAACATCAAATAATTGTGAAAATAACCTACTACAAAAATCATTCTCTTTCTATAATTTGTTTTAGAAAAAATGTCATTCAGCTTCTCCTCCAAGATTTGCTCATCTGCAAAAAGGGTAAAATTGCTTGAACTTCATTTGTTTTCTCTTTTTTTCTTCATGCTTCTAGATACCCTTGCTTATAGTAAATAATGAACAAATGATCAGTCCATCGCATACACACACCCCACTATACATATATACATCTCACGAAAGAATTCAGAAAATAGTTAAATAGTTATGGTGTGATATTGATTGATAACATTGGGGTATGCGAATGAAGAATCTCTATAATACAGCTCAATATAATAAAACGTGAATTTTGAATAAATGAACATGACTAGCTAGCAAGAACGTACCATGACTTTTTCATTAATTTTCTCCCTGGAACATGGGCTGAAAATCCACATTAATATTTTTCGGTCAAACCGACTTTCTTGACTATTCTATTCTATAAATGAAATCCTCGAGGATTTCAGATCATTGAGTTTATCTCCCACGCAACGGACCAATTTTTTTTTTTTGATACAACGGACCAATTATTTTTGCACCGTTTGCGAGTGACGTGAAAAATTTCAATGATTTTATATCACATTATAAAACCATTGTTATGTATTTGGATTTTGACTTTTGTTCATGTGACAAAAGACTACTGTAAAATTTTCTCTTATTTTTTCGTATAATCTTAATTGAAGGTAAAATTGCATTTTAAGTTATTTAATCTCACTCAACATTTTAATTTGATTTCTTCATTTTACAATATATTTTTTAAAGTTCTTGAACTCTAACATCATTATCAGATGCTTATTACACTAATATTGTAAATTTAGACGAAAACATGTCAAATGTTCATAAATTGATTAATTACCCAATTCTTAAATCGAGGCTTTCAACTAAAATCATTTTTTCATATTGGAGCCTTGAACATGCTTTTGCAATAATTAATCTGAGATGATGAGACACTTTTATACTATAAACATACATTCCATTCAACCAAATTAGTTAGTTGCTTACAACTATACTACTGAATACATATGTATACATGTAGAGAAAATAAAACAAATTGTAGATATGCACGATAAGATTTTCTTGAAGAAAAGTTTATTACTCCTCCGTGCCAAAAATGTAAGGTGGTTTTAATTGAGACATGGGTTCCCGAAAATTACTTAAAGTTAGTTAATCAAACAATAAATATGTTATGATAAAAAACAATAAATATGTAGGAGATAGAATTTTTTTTTGAATGCCCTTTTATGGAAGAATAGGAAAGAGAGTAATGATAAAAAAGAGGAAAAAGAATATGCATTTATTAAAGATAATATTGGAAAAATGTTGTCAAACAAGCGAGTTTAGATTAAATCGTGAAAAGAAGGTAAACTTAGATCATAAGCTCGAATCGTAAACTCGTAAGAGTTTTTGTTTATTAATAAACATATGTTTCTTGTAGATAATTAAATAAAAAATACAAATAATAATAATAATTTGACTTGAATATATTTTAAATATAGATAGTATATATAAATATATCAATAATTATACTATATCAACTTCAATAGAGAAATTTCTATGAAATTTATAAATAAATTAATTGAATTTGTTCATTAAAAAATAATTAAAATGATTTTAGTAGCAAGGTAATACAATTTTTTGTAAGGTAAAAAAATTAATGACTGATGACACGTTTTGGTTAGGTAGTGCCGTAAAAACGATAAAATTGAAGTGTCAACTCGTGAGTTTGACAATAATTTAACTAATCAAACACCACTTTATACTATGGGATAAGAATTTTGAGAAACTCGACCTTATTTTTCAGGAATATAAACTTTAAAATGATAATATTGATATTAAAATAACCATTTAATGGAGAGTTTAAAAAACTTAAATATATATTTACTAAAAGTTAAGATATTAAGATGGAACTTTGTATAATATTAAAGGATCAAATGTTAAACGTCTCTTATTTTGATTGGCTTCAATAAACTTCTAAATAATCTAATGACACGTACAATTAGAATATAATGAAAAATTGAAATAACTTACATAGTCTTTCGCAATGTTAGCATTTTAGTATTAAATAAATTTAGAAATGTTTAAATTTTTTCTTTAGTTATTAGGTTTATAACTAAAAAATTTGATTACCTTATACACTTTAAATTTTAAAAATAAATCTTTAGAATTAAAGAAAAGACATAAATGGTTTTAACTTTTTATATAATATATATAGATATAAAATCTCGAGTGGTAAATTAACATATTGAATAACAGAAAGAAGAAAAGAAATCCGAATCCACCACATTCATATACAATTAACAATTATTATTATTAATTATTAATTAATTAATAAGAAATAAAGAAAATCCAAGTATAGGACTTTCGTTCTCATGCTAATATTAAACAAAAAAAAGTTAATATATTCAAAAATTGACATTTTTTTGGTCAAATCAAAAATTGAAAATTCAATGCACCTCTCACATGCTTATATATAATCATAGTTTTACAATATATTCCTCTAACTCTAAAGCTCTAAGCTATTCAACAAACTTTATATCCTCTCCCTCTCTAAGAAAACATGGAAAAAGAATCCCTCCTGCCTAAGCCAAGTTCCGGTGGCGGCCGACTGATGCGGTACCGGCGACTTGGTAGTGGTGACGGCTTACCGGTGAAAGGGAAGAAGAAGAAGATGAAGATGATACGGTTGAAAGGAACAAGGAGGTATTGGAGGATCAAGGCAATACCAAAGCTGAGTTTGGTGGTGATGAGATCGCCATTAAAGCTATTGAATAAGATAAAGAATGCTTATATTGACTTTATGTTGAAGTTGTCTGGAAAAGTAGGAGGAGGAGAAGGAAGCTTGATTGGTGATGCTGCTTTTGGACAAAAGAGGATTCCAAAATCTCGTCAAGTCACGCACAAATTTACCATGAATGAGTTTGAAGCTAGGCTCATCTTTGAGATTTCTAAGGTCTTGGTTGCTTCTCGTGAATTAAATCCCATGTAGTACATATGATCATGTCTTTTTTAATTTTGTGTTTTTTATTCTGCTCACTTCTTCGTATGTATTATTATCATTGTTGTTGTCAAAACAACGTTGATTGACAGAAGTTATCCCTGAGAAAAAGGTTCAGGAATTACTTACCATTGACTGTTCATTTCCTTTTCATTTTTAAACACCACTCATATATACAAGGTAGCTAAATCTGAAGGAGTTAATGGTGAAATCAGTTATCAACATAAGTTTAGGGGAGATCCCATCTCAAAATATTAATTTATGAGAAAATGAGGGAATTAATTTCATTGGCTGCCCTCGATTGGCCTCATGTTAATCAAAATAGCCCCATATCGAATTTATTTCCGTATTATTATTCAAAGACTAACAACAGAACCCTTAGCTTTGAAACGATATATTCCAGTTTTTCCATATGTTTTTAATGCGTGACTTGTAAAAGTAAACAGTCATGTGAATAATAAAAACATGGATAAATAAAAAAGTAATAAATTATCATATCTAGATGGAAGAAAAACCAAACCAAAACTGAAGCCATTAGCAAAGAAAGTCAATTTGGTTATACAATGTTCAGCTTTGGCTCTATGCCAAAAACTGCATTATTATTTTTTCTTTGAATTCTAATTAAAAAATCATTCAATTATTTGAATTTACAATGATTATCTCAAAGAGGTTATATTTATTGTTCCAAATGCCATTCAAGCTTGAAACAACTTTTCACTCTAAAGAGACACAAATATATACATACGAGGAAGCACATATATGAGGCAATTATGTGGGATTAAGGATGTATATTTTCCAAGCTATTCCATACACTACGGTATTTATATGAGAACTCGTGTAGGCACCCGGTTGAGTCAACTAAAATTTTGGGTATGCCTGAAATCCTACAAAACCAAAATACATATAAAACAAATCCAATTCAATAATCTTCTACATTCAATTTTAGTTCGGTGTAAAAAATGTAATAATATGTTTTCATTTTATTTTTTGGTTCAGTTCTAACTTAAAACTAAATGCTTACTAATAATGAAAACACGAAACACAGTCCATTTGTTGTCATCAATTGAAGAGGAAATACTAATTTTGTTTAAAATCCCATTTATACTTGAATTTCAACAACTTTTTGTTCAGGTGTGTGCGCTCAAAAAAGGGGGTCCTAGTCATAATGATGCATTGATTTGCCAAATTGTTGAATATTTTTTTATTGTCACAAAATTACAAGCACCAACCATCGATCAGTAGAAGCCAAAACCACAAAACTCACGCATTTGGATTCTCTCTATTCAATGTCTCAAGCTATCTGATCTAATATATATATATATATATATATATATATATATATATATATATATATATATATATATATATATATATATATATATATATATTGGGTAGGTACATGATTTGATTGAGGCACGCGTAAGCTATCTTTCTAACTTTTTTATAATTCTACAACAAAGTCTAATATCACTACGTGATAAGGCTACATGTATTATACAACGCTGCTGTACTCTACCAGTAATCAACTCTATAGGTATATTATTCACAAATAGTTCAAGTTTTATAAGTTCCATGAGTGTTCATGTTGGTCGATCTTCCTCTTTCTCTTTCAATTCAACTCCAAGTTGTTTGATCTATCCTCTTTACCGGTGCATCTATTGCCTTCTTTGAACATATTCAAACCACTTCAAATGATTTTCTATCATTTTCTTAATAATAAAAGTCAGTCTAATATGATCTCGTATATAGTTATATTGAATCTTATCCTTTCTTTTATGAGCACACATGTATATCAACATACTCATTTCAGCAACCCCAAGTTTTTGTTCATATTGTCCCTTCACAGCCCAATATTCACAACTATATAATATTTTTGGTCTTATAGCAGTGAGATAAAACTTTCCTTTTAAATATGGGGCTATCTCCTATCACAAAGAACTCAAATGTTTTCCTCCTATCAGCTTATATGTTTTCCTCCTTTTAAATATGGTGCAATCCTAGTCGTTCGCAAGGAGCCTTGTTTAATCTAACTATTCTAGTAAACTAAATGCAATGAAAGATGAATTTGAGTAAAATGAAATATATTTTGTTGATTTTTAATAGTGAAAATGCATATGCAAACAAGTAAATATTTTGGTATTTTTAATAAAAGGGTGGAATGAAAGTGAAGTGATCTTGGAAATGACTTTCAATGACTATCATAGCTTTCTAAACATTTTGGGGAGTTAAGTGCACTAATCACTACTACAAATTACACCTATACCAGCGCAGCTTTACATGCGCTTAAAAAAGGACGATAAAAAACGCATGTAAAGATAACGTGTACATGCGCTTTAAGCGCATGTACATATATCACTCTTTACATGCGCTTTAAGCGCATGTAGTAAGTCACCTTTACATGCGCTTTAAGCGCATGAATATAGCCGACTAGATACATGCGCTTTAAGCGCATGTACAAGCCGTAGAGTGAAAACATGAAGTCATGCATAATAGTTTCTCCTCAGATGGCAAAAGCTACTAATGCAAGTGTTTATAAGCTAGAGCACCCCATTGGGGTGTTATGCTTTGGATATACTACATATACATGCGCTTTAAGCGCATGTACAGACAGTAGTAGAGTGATGAACATGAAGTGATGCTGAGAGTTCATCCTCAAATGTCATAAGCTACTCATGCAAGTGTTTATAAGTTAGAGCACCCCATTGGGGTGTTATGCTTTGGTTATACTACATATACATGTGCTTAAAGCGTATGTACAGGCTCTACATGCGCTTTAAGCGCATGTAGAGGGCTCTACATGCGCTTTAAGCACATGTAAAGGCAGTATTGGAGTGAAAAACTTGAAGTCATGCATAAGAGTTCATCCTCAGATGTCATAAGCTATTCATGCTTGTGGTCTAGGTGTTTAAAAGCTAGAGAACCACATTGTGGTGTTTTGCATGTGGTAATACTACATATACATGCGCTTAAAGCGCATGTAGAGGGCTCTACATGCGCTTTAAGTGCATGTAATGGCAGTATTGGAGTGAAAAACTTGAAGTCATGCATAAGAGTTCATCCTCAGATGTCATAAGCTACTCATGCTTGTGGTCTAGGTGTTTAAAAGCTAGAGAACCACATTGTGGTGTTTTGCATGTGGTAATACTACATATACATGCGCTTAAAGCGCATGTAGAGGCTCTAGCTTTTAGGGTAATACTACATATACATGAGCTTAAACCACTCCAATACTGCCTTTACATGCGCTTAAAGCGCATGTAGACTTTATTATTTTGTTAAAAAAAAGTTGATTCATTCAATTTATTTAATGATGAAAAACTTGATAATGCTTAGATACGTAAGTTTTAAAACATAATATAACTCATTATTTTATTTCCCTGAGTAATCTTGGCACTGTGGTTTAAAATAATATTTGGACTGAAATAATAATGTCACAATTGTGAGACTTTATTATTTTTTATATGAACTATATATAAATATATATATAGAACAAAAATTTAGTTTAAGTTTCATAATATGTAATTGTCTTATTAAAAAATAATTATTGGTCCCTGTACATGAGCTCTAAGCGCATGTATAGGCTCCAACTTAATATAAAAACTGAACTTGCCCTATTTCAGACACACCCACTCACCTTACTCGTCCTTCTCTTCCTTCTCTCCTCCTCCGGCGACTTCGGCCTGGGTTAGTTGAGGGCGGCGACGCCGCCGTCACTCAGTGATGGAAGAGCTCCCTCTGCTGCCTCTTTCTCCTTTCACTTGCGGGCCATGTGTGTGTGTTTGTGGCGAGAAAGAGAGAGTGAAGTGATGGGTTCGTGGTGAGCCGACTGTCTAGGTGTTCTCCGGGGAGTTCTCCGGCGAGTATGGAGACTACAGATAGTTCTTTAACACTGGGTAATGACTCTTATTTCTCTTTCCCCTTTGTTCTTGATTTGGGAGATCCATTTCTAGGGTTTTTGTGCAAATTAAATTATGTACCTTCACGGATGAAATTGGTTGTTTGAGAATGAAATTAAGGTGATTTCTAAGTAGTCTTTGGGTTAGATGAACTTTGGAATCGTGTATTGTAGGAAGATTGGAAGCTTTAATTTGAAGGTTGTTTTATTCTTTGCTTGCATCAGATTGAATGTATGCTTGCTCTGCTTGTGAGTTGTTTTAAAGATGGTTACTTTATGTGCTATTATATTTTTGATTGAACGTATCCATGCAATTCTTGATCATTAGATTATGTTTTTGCTCTATAATTTCTTGGTTGTGCTGCAAAATTCTTCATCACTTTATGTTGAGATCAATGTTATGTGTCTATGCACATGTGCTATTACCTACCAAGTGTTTGATGAAATGATTGTGAGAGTGCTTTCTAATCATATATGCAGGTTTGGTTCCTGTTCTGATTGGGGGAAGTTTTTTTTAGTTGAAAAATATGGTAATTTCAAAGTTCCCTATTTATTTGACTTTCATACTTGAGGCTGAAACCTTTATAAAATGTTCTGATTATTTTCACACTATTTTTGTGTAATTTTTCCTTTTCCTGATTGTTTTTTGTACAGGATTGATATAATGTGATTGTTTTCCATTTCCTGGTGCTAAAGTGAAATTTAAGTGCTCACATGGCAATGTCAAGTTTACTTCTATCTACAATGGCATTTAGATTAAGGAAGGAGTTGTGAAAACGGTGAGGAATCTGTCAATTATTGATTCCAACAGTTCTGATGTCAGTAAAGATAAACTAACAGGCCTGATATATAATGAAATATAGACTTGATAAGATTCACCATGTGGTGTTGAATGAAAAGAAAACTAAACCTTAATAAATCTTTCTGTATAGTATTTGTTGGTGTGTTAATTAGTTCGCTTAATGGCAGAGGCTGAATCAATTTGTTATTATAACTGGACAATTTTATTTAGGGGTATCACTCATTATATCCTACCCTATCTATCACATAGGGTCTTATTTGTTGATGGGGGCTTTTCATTTTTATCTAAATACCAGTGCTATCTACACCATGTCAATATTATTAGTTCTCTCCAGTATTTAGGGAGATCCCTGTTCCTCTTATTTGTCCTTTGTTGGTTTTGATCTAGTATATAAGTTTGTCATCTGAATATTGTTTTGAGATGCATGATTAAAACCTAATAACTCCCGCCATTCACAAGTAGTGGCATATTCTGAGTTTATTTATTTTTCTATTGCTGATCATTGAGCCATGAGCATATGAAATTTGCATTTTTGTTTGTGAATATTCTGAATATTGTTCTTCTATAAAAGTCCTTTGGCATGTAACCTCTCCGGTCTTCGTGTGTCTGCAATGAGAATGATCTGCAGTTCTTCTATACAAGTCCTTTGGCATGTAACCTCTCCAGTCTTCCTGTGATCTGCAATGAGGATGATGAGCAAGATCAACCGAGGAAGAAATCAAGTAAGTCAGTTTCTTTAGGTGGGCTTTAGTGTTTACCCTTAGGTTGGTAAATTATATGCTTCCAAGATATTTGTTTACTATTGCAATCTGTTGTTCAAAATTTACAATATGTACATATGCACTAGAGTTTTTAGTATAATGCCAAATGCTTATTTGCCACTATGCAATGGAATTTTTCCACCTTCACCCAATTAGTTTGATTTGTTTCCTAGTAAAAATTTAATTGCATTCTGGTTGCTTTATAATGTTACAGGCGAATGAATTATAAACTAAGACGCTCATGTACATTACTTGAGCATAGCAAAAAGAGCCTGGCATTTCCAGTAGAACCCTCTATATCCTCTAAAGAGGTAAGAATTAAACTCTGAGCTTAAAGAAACTCCCTTATCTCTTTATGATGCAACTATGTTGTATGCATATAAGAACAATTGAGCACTAATAGTTGGTGGTTATTAATTATTGATTTCCTGGAAGGAAGACACATACAACATTCTTGTATATATATATATATATATATGTATATATATTTGTTTCATTTATAAAAGGTTGATCTTTTCCTTTCATACACTACCACAGATTACCCCCTTTACATGCGCTTATTTTGGCTTCTACATACGCTTATAAAGCGCATGTAGAGGGGGGCGCTGGTAAAGGCTCTACATGCGCTTTTTAAAAGCGTATGTAGAGGGGGCTCTACATGCGCTTAAAGCGCATGTAGAGGTAGGTACCTCTACATGCGCTTTAAGCGCATGTACATATACATGCGCTTTAAACGCATGTAGAGAGGTACCTACCTCTACATGCGCTTTAAGCGCATGTACAACTATATATTTTTTTTTAATATATATTCTTTTACATTTGCCACCTGTATACACGTAATTCTTTGAACCAAACTTCAAAGAACAACATACATCCCAAAATCAAAGCAAACCGCCCAAAACATTCAACAATCACACAAACACTCCACATTCAAAGCATAATTTGAATGTGCTAACTTGCACAACCCTCCAATTTTAATAAAACTTTCAGACCATAGATTACAACCATAAAACAACTCAAACACATTTAGAATAGAATAGAGAGAACAAAGAATCCATATCCAAAACAGCTCAATAGGTCAATTACATTTCAATACTTATTGGATCAACCCACTATAAAATTTCAAAACAATCAATCTTTCTTAATAATACTTCACATACATAGTTTTTATGCCCAACTTGGCCAAAGCAACAAGGAAAAGAAAAGAAAGGAAAGTCCATTCCATCTCCATCAAGAAAATCACTTCTCATGAACTAAATTCTTGCACAAGCCATCTCAAAACCATCCTAAGTATACTTTGAGTATTTTAATTCTAGTCACTATATATATATACTCTCCCAATTAAATCAAATAGCGAGATAAGGCAACCACATAAAACCTCAAAGATTAACAAATTTAGCAAGATTCAAACATGCAAGCATAAACACAACATTAATTATTCCTCATGAACCAGTACTACAAAATTAACGTCTACTACCCATCCCTTCATGATATTATATTCCTAATTTTCTTTCTTTTCTAAATTAACACATACAAGTAACATACCAAATGTTCAAGTGAGAATAATCATCAAGTATCCTTCTTTGGTTCAAACTAAATAACAACTGTGATGACAGATACTAATTGGACTCTATGCTTAAACCAAGATCAAAGAACATACAATAGCAATAAAGCATGGGCTGAGTCAGTATTTACCTATAAATGGACTGTCAACAGTTGTAAGAAGCTTGGTATTATTGAGAAATCTGTGTACTTGAGCCTCAACGTCCCGCTTGGAGGTAGGAGTCACTACAACTAAAGACATAAAAATACCCATTAACCAAGTTAAGATAAAAGTTCCCACACGTGATCAAATTGCGAAACAAAAAAGGACCCTTACTTGAATAGCTTCTGCACTTATCAAAAGAGAACTTTGATGAGGATGAAGATGGTGATGATGAAGTAGAGAAGGATGAATCATCAGGTGTATCAGTTTTGTTGTTGTTCATAGTCCCATCTTTTGTCCTATGCTTCCTACTCTTCTTGTTCAACAGATTTTGATACAAAGAAGGTAGCAAAGTGCAAATCTCATCAGCCAACCTCTCAAAACTTTCTCCATCTGGGTTCTGCTTTTTATCAACCTTGTCCCTTTCAAACTTGTTAGTACAATCATACACATAGATAATAATAAGTTTAAGAGAAACAAGACTATGAGAAGAAGAAATAAACAAAACAAAAAACAAACTTTGGCTGTTTTCACAATCATATGAGACTCAGTTTCCTTAAATATCAATCATCAGTTGAAAACCAATAAGGATATTTTCAGAAAATAGAGAAGGCTGAGAAAAATAAAAAGATGTACCTCGGAGGTAGACACCATTACGAGCAAGATGATGAACACGAATGATAAAATAAAACCCACACTTCAAAAAGTTCATTGAGCAGAAAAGTGAAATTTAGTATACCTAGTCTTAACAAGAACAATATCACTGATCTGACTATCTGTCCAGAAAAATCCAAGTATGTTTTCAGACTCTGTCCTGCACGTATGAGTAAATGGTTCCCCAGTCTCTTTATTTTGAAATTGTATCTCATGATGTGACCTTTGGATAGCTATGACCTTTGCATCTAAAGAATACCGAATAGATATTACAGGACCGTCACTTATTGAATCAATGGTGGGAGCAACATGAGGGTCAAAGGGAACAACTTTCCAAGAGAAGACCTACACATAAGAAATAAAAAATCCCCATTATATGTCTCAAATCTCAAAACGTGAACAAGAAAATATATTCTAAAAATCTATAAGAAACCACACTATTCCCGTTTATCATATCAAATTCCATACAAAGAAAGGGTCCATGATTTAGTTACAAATAATTTTGATTGAAAGAAGTTAAACAGCTTAATGTACCGCTTTTGCATCAATTTCCAAAAAACCCAAATTACCTGATCAGATGTTGGGGAAAGTAGAAGTTTATTTGCATCATCATAAAACAAACCCTTTGATTCAAGATTGTTGCACTGTAGCGGTGGATACTGAATATAAGCATGTGAAAGACCACCAGATCCACTCAAATCTATGTTAGGCTTTGAACTTGATGCTTTCCCGGACATGTTTTGAAGTCCTGTTTACCTGTTAAAAGAAGCTTAGGAAGGATAAGACAAAAACCTTCGATAGAGATTTAAAAATGTGTCACATAAGACATTAAATTTTTTTAAAACATAAAAATTGCATAAAGAACTACAAGAAATTAAGAAAAGATAAAGGAGAAACCTTTACACACAAAAGTTGCTGTCCGTTCTTGTAATATTAGATGAAAGCTTATTATCTGCAAACTCCTCTTACTAGCTTCCAAGTTTTGTTGTTTGCTTATTCAATACCCGAAAACAGGGACAAACGACAAGTGCACTATCAAACCTTCTTTTTGAGCTGTTAAGATCAACATTAATTGATAAGTACTATAAATTAAGCAAACTAAGATCTCATACTTCTGGAACAGACTGGAAGAATAACACAAAATTCACAATCATAACACAGACTCAGGAAAAACCTTCCAGTAAGATAGGATGATCCAGATCATGACTGAACATAAAAAAATCCATAAAAGTTTCTATGTAGTTATTACTCAATCAATCGGCCAAACAGAGAATCACTAGGATTTTCAAGACAAGCAAAACTTTGCACTTACAAATTTTCACAGGGCCCACACAGAAAATAAAACCAGAAAACTTCTAATGGGCATGCAAACAATGACATCAGCCACACAATCACATTAAACAGCCCAAAACCTCACCAATCCCACATGCATAGTTCGATTAAACTACTAGCAACTTATATTACATACTTTACTAGACTTATTACAATGTTTAGACATCCTTTTGCACTGATTAAGGAAGAAATAGAAGGATTTGTTATGTGAACAGTAACTTAGAGTGAGGAAATTTAAGACATCCAATTGAAAACTTCATACATGCTCAAATTGCTTTAGGGAAACTTAGAAGTTAACCATAAACTTTGATTTCATGAGTTTATAAATCTTAAAAACCCAACCCATTCGGATCCTCACATAAAAAATGACTCTAGACGAAGAAATAAAAGTAGGAATCAAAAGAAGAGGCTCACCGGAACTCAAATCCAATTTTACATGTTGAATGGAGGTTGTAGTCGCCGGAAATCGGACTTCTTTGTCGTCGAAGTTCTTGAGGTCAAGAGAAATAAAAGAGAAAGTCATATGAGCTGGTTTATGATCTTACTCCTACCAATAGAGCCTTCCTTCTACTGGAGTCAGCACCGTCGCCGATTGGGTGCCGCTGCACCGCCGCTGGGCTCGCCGGAGGGAGAAAGAACGCAGGAAGGGAGTGAGAAAGGAGAAGGCTAGGGTTTGAGGAAGGTGGTGTCGAGTTTTTAGGAGAGAATGGCGAAGGAGATGAGGAAGAGGGAAGAATAATGTGATTTTGATAAGATAGACTCATGAAATGACCCATTTGCCCTTTTGTTATTTTAGTAAGCTATGGCCTATACATGCGCTTAAAGCGCATGTAAAGCCTGATTACCATATCATTTTAAAGATTTTCATATGATTTTGAGCTTTTGAACTGAATTGTTTTTATGCTTTCACTCAAAATACTTAAATCATGTCCTAGACAATGTTTTAGTAATTTTCCATTGAAGGAAATGCCTTTACATGCGCTTAAAGCGCTTGTACTGGCTTCCCTTTGTTATTTTATTAAGCTATGACCTATACTACGTGGTAATGGAGCCTTGAAACACTAAGTCCACAAGCAGGGACACCTTATGAGGTCTGAGGAGGACCTCTTATGCATGACTCCATGTTTTGCACTTCAGTAGTGCCTTTACATGCGCTTAAAGCGCATGTAAAGGGTGTTTGTGCCTTTACATGCGCTTAAAGCGCATGTAAAGACCAATGTCCATTTAATTATATGGATTTTCATATGATTTGGTGCTTTTCAACTAAATTCTTTCAATACTTCATCTCAAAATGCTCAAATCTTGTGCTTGACAATGTTATAGTGAATTCCATTGAAGAACAAGCCTTTACATGCGCTTTAAGCGCATGTAGAGGCTCTACATGCGCTTAAAGCGCATGTACAGGTAGAAACACCATTTACATGCGCTTTAAGCGCATGTAAAGGGTGTTTCAACCTCTACATGCGCTTAAAGCGCATGTAAAGGGTGTTTCACCAATTCCATAGCACCCAAAGTGGTAATGGAGCCTTGAAACACTAAGTCCACAAGCAGGGACACCTTATGAGGTCTGAGGAGGACCTCTTATGCATGACTCCATGTTTTGCACTTCAGTAGTGCCTTTACATGCGCTTAAAGCGCATGTAAAGGGTATTTCCATATAATTTTGAGCTCTTCACCTAAGTTCATTATATATTTTATCTCTAAATACTTAAATCCTTTTCTAGTCATTGTTTTAGTGAATTTTAATTGATGCACATTTCTATACATGCGCTTAAAGCGCATGTAGAGATAAGGCCTCTACATGCGCTTTAAGCGCATGTATAGATTCTTACCTGTACATGCGCTTAAAGCGCATGTAAAGGACCCTCTATACATGCGTTTCTTCTAAACGCATGTAAAGGGGCGCTGGTAGAGAGACAATTTGTAGTAGTGATACCTCTGCCCTGATTGGCTTGAGCTGAATTATAAAGACTCTTATTGAATGAAGTTTAGATTAAGCTTAGAATAAAATTTTCTTATATAAATCAAATTTATTTGTTTTTCTTAAAGCATAAAAGAATTCAGCTTAGAATAAATTCTTGTTATGAATAACATGCTTGTTCATATGATATTATAATGCTATTTGTTTCATGTAGGTTGATTATACCCCTTTTCATATGTTACTTGAGATCATTTTCATTTCTGGAGTCTAGGTACATGTTCTTTTGCTGCATGGAACATATTCTTTTTTGGTGTTTTGTGTGTGTATAATATATATGGAATTATGTTATTAAGATTAAATTTAATAGACTGTAGCTTCATATTACTAGACATGCCTTGCTGGAATTTTGTTCTGATCATATTAATAGACATTACTTATTAAGATTAAAGGGGCTCCAGTACATGATTTCTTATAAAGCGCATGTAAATAAATGCCTGTACATGCGCTTTAAGCGCATGTATAGGATTGTAAACAATTAAAAATAAACCTTATACATACGCTTAGAGCGCATGTATAGGTCTTCTATGCATGCACTTTAAAAGCGCATGTAAAGGGACCACTCTATATGCGCTTTTTAAAAGCGCATGTAGAGCCTTTACCAGCGCCCCCCTCTACATACGCTTTAAAGCGCATGTAGATGCCCAAAATAAGCGCATGTAAAGGGGGTAATTTGTGGTAGTGAATTTTCTAATTTATCAAACCTCATGGACCCATGATCAGTCCAGGGATTGTTAAGTTCTTTAGTGCTAATGAACCTATTGTTTGCTAGGAACTATTAATTCTATGACTGGAACCCTGAATCGCCACTTAATTAATCCTACAATTTTAATTCACTATTGGAACCCCACGTAATGAAATAAACCATAAGATTGAAGCCCAATGTTACTCAAGCAATCAATAGTTTCACTTGAATTTCTCTAAATTTCCTAAAATACCAAACTTCACCAACCGGCAAGTCTAACACATAATCTCACAGACCAATTCAACTAAGTGTTATTAAATACCTTAGAGTGTGACTAATGACTAGTAATGATTTAGGTTCATTTGCAATTTGTAACATCCCAAACTTTGATAAAGGATAATGAAAAATTATTAATGTTTCATTTAGGAAAATTTAGAGTTTTAAGTAGAAATTTTAGGATATTCTGGGCAATTTATAAATATTAAATCTTAGTTAATTAGAATTTGAAGAAATATAGTTAAAAGGATTAATTGGAACTATAAACTTTCATGAACAAGTATTTTTGAAATCTAGAAAATAGTATGATAGAAAGAGAGGGGTAAAACAATATATACAAACTTTTGGGTTAAAAATAGGGCGAAGGCCCAAAAATGATACATAACTATTGGCCAAGGAACAAAAGTAGTACATAACTATTCTGAGGTACATCAATGATACCTAACTTTTACTTGGGATCAAAAATGATATTTTCACTAATATGACAATAAAATTGGACATGAAAAGTCCAAAATGCCCTAATAAATAAAATAAAGGGCGAAAGCCCAAAAATGATACATAACTATTGGTGAAGGAACAAAAGTAATACATAACTATTCTGAGGTACATGAAAAGTCCAAAATGCCCGAATAAATAAAATAAAATAAAACATAGGGTTAAACCAACTGGTGTGGTTCTGCTGTAAGTTTGGTGCTCAAATTGAGAACTTTAATATAAAAAATGTTACTTCTTGGTGGCTTGGCTTTTGATATCAATCTGGTCAATTTGCTCTTCCTAATAAAGATCTTTTCACCACATCTCTTACTCTCTCTCTCTCTTTCATCCCATCATCTTTTCTCTTCCTCTCTTAGAAACCGGCAACGACATATGGTGGCAGAGAACGGTGAAGCCCAAGGTGAAGCCGCAGCCACGACTAGACCAAATTCCCCTTCGCCCACCCCAGCGAGAAGGCCCGCTGCCGCGGCCCCCACCCCTTCCACTACTCTGGCTATGTCTTCTTCGTCTTCCCCTAATTCCTCCTCTCCGTCCAGTTTGGTTTGTGACAGAGATGACTTCTATTTTTTTAATATATTCCTTAATAAATAAAATCATTTATCCACCTTAAAAAATTATTTCTAACTCATACTCTCCATTCATAAGCCACATGACAAAAACTAACAGAACTAGTGTCACGTAATCATATTTAACTCTGTTAATGCTATATGTTGGTCCTTTTAAAATTATAGGGACTAACTCTATTAAATGGAGGAAACTATAGGGACTAAAACTTTAGCTTTAAAACTATAGGGACTAACTCTATGTTTTATTTTATTTTATTTATTAGGGCATTTTGGACTTTTCATGTACCTCAGAATAGTTATATATTACTTTTGTTCCTTGGCCAATAGTTATGTATCATTTTTGAGCATTCGCCCTTTATTTTATTTATTAGGGCATTTTGGACTTTTCATGTCCAATTCATTTTGGACTTTTCATGTCCAATTCTATTGTCATATTAGTGAAAATATCATTTTTGATCCCAAGTAAAAGTTAGGTATCATTGATGTACCTCAGAATAGTTATGTATTACTTTTGTTCCTTGGCCAATAGTTATGTATCATTTTTGGGCCTTCGCCCTTAAAAATATAATTAAGAATGAACATTAGGGTAGCTAACTGTAATTTTCCCTAATATATATATATATATTCTCACCCCTTCACTCTCCATAACCCTAGCCACCCCCCTTCACCTTCATCATCATCAAATCTGTCACTCCCTCTTCCCTCCGCCTTCTTCTTCGTTCCTCCTTCTTCCCGGCGACGAACGGCGGCCGCGGTGGTGGCTATCGACGGCGGTGGCTTGGCGAGCCACGCGAGGCTCAGAACCCTTTGTGGGTGTATCTTATGTTCCCTTTATTCCTTCGTTTTTCTTCAAGCTTCAACAGCTTGTCATGGCGATTTCCGGCCATCTTCCGGCAACCACGAGAAATTAGGTAGGCTTCGTCATTTCTTGTGTTCTTCAATTGTTTTGTTACCTTTTTCCATTTGATCTCTCATCCTTCTTTCTCTGTTTTTGCTGTTCCTCACTCCTCCATCTCGTTTCCTTTCGATTCTGGCGGCGGCAAGCTTGAAACGGACATGGAACACCGGATGCAAGCTCCGGTGAGTGTTTGCTATCTGTTCTGACTTCTTTTGTTTACACTTTGTGCTATTTCTTATTAGAGGCCGAGTTTGGGTTAAGGATTGGGGTTCAATAATCCACTTAAAACTAATCAAGATGTAAACTTTATTAAATATGAGTCATTGTAGTGCATGTATGATGGTTTTGCCTTTGTGTGGCTCATGGAATTCGATTCCTTTCTCTGATGTCCTGAGTGAATCGAATTGATTGGTTGGGTTTATGATTTCTTTCATATTCAGATTGTGCTATTAAGTTGTTATGGCTGGTTGGAGTAAACTATTCTGTATGAGATTATGTTTGTAAGGTTGTAGGTAGTATGTTATTGCTGGATAAAGTGCTTCATGTTATATTTTGTGGTTGTTGGGCATTCTAAAATCCAAATTTCAAATAGAGAAGGTATATGTTTATGCTTAATATGATTTTCAAAGGATAATTTCTAAGGTTTGTCGAATTTGGGATCTAAGAAAAAATTAGTTGTGACTACTTGTCCTTAGGCCCTATATAACATCCTGATGGTTTAGGTTCTTGGAAGATGGACATGAAAGTATTTGAGACATTTTGGAAGCTTCAAGCTTTAAGGCATATATAATACAAAAATTTTAAGGATTGATGTGAGGTTTAATGTCGCTAATGAATTTAATAATGTTAGTAGATGTCATTTTGGTTGTAGTGGTTGAGTGGAATTATACTAAAGAAAGGACAAGAGTGATTTCAAAACATACCTTGCATAGTTTGGGAATAAAGTAAAGTTCTTTTGCCTCATTGTTTTTCTTGCAGTGGATTTGGAATGATTTTTGGATGTGTTCTAGGATTTGTTTTGGGAAGTTCAGATTTTGTATACTTAGGGTTTAATGTAATTAAAAGTTCAATATAAATTCACTTTGCAGTTTAAATTGTGAGTTGGAAGGGGACTCATGAAATGCTAAATAATGTGTCTGTTTGGTTTTAGTTTGCTTATTATTCCTTTTGTTTAAATTTTGTAGTACTGGTTCATGAGGAATAATTAATGTTGTGTTTATGTTTGCATGTTTGAATCTTGCTGAATTTGTTGATCTTTGAGGTTTTATGTGGTTGCCTTATCTCGCTATTTGATTTAAATGGGAGAGTATATATATAGTGACTAGAATTAAAATACTCAAAGTATACTTAGGATGGTTTTGAGATGGCTTGTGCAAGAATTTAGTTCAGGAGAAGTGATTTTCTTGAAGGAGATGGAATGAACTTTCCTTTCTTTTCTTTTCCTTGTTGCTTTGGCCAAGTTGGGCATAAAAAATTATGTATGTGAAGTATTATTAAGAAAGATTGATTGTTTTGAAATTTTATAGTGGGTTGATCCAATAAGTATTGAAATGTAATTGACCTATTGAGCTGTTTTGGATATGGATTCTTTGTTCTCTCTATTCTATTCTAAATGTGTTTAAGTTGTTTTATGGTTGTAATCTATGGTCTGAAAGTTTTATTAAAATTGGAGGGTTGTGCAAGTTGGCACATTCAAATTATGCTTAGAATGTGGAGTGTTTGTGTGATTGTTGAATGTTTTGGGCGGTTTGCTTTGATTTTGGGATGTATGTTGTTCTTTGAAGTTTGGTTCATTAAGTTGAATTTGGTTATTGGCGTTGGCTTCGATTGATTGAAAATGGTTACCTTACAATAAAATATATAAGAGATTGGGTAATAATTGGGATCGAGAGTGACGATAAGTAACACAAACAAAGATAGTTACTCACTTTCTTTATTATTTGGAATGAAAATAGGAGAATATACTTGGAAGGAAAAATCTACAAAAAAGGGTAAGGAAGAACATCGCAGTGCTAAGGGCGACAGGTAATCACACTTAACCTTGCTATAACAATGAGGGTGACGTTAGCTGAGATTTTCTTAAAATCCTTTCTCACCCTCTCTATATATATATTATCTTTGAAAAGTTATTTCCACACAAAACAGGCTATCGGGTGCCTTTCAAACACGATTATTTTCATATAAAGAAATTTGAAACTCTGTATATCTATTATCCTGTTTGGTGGTGGTTATCGAATTGGAATGATGTGAAAGGTTTATGGTTATAGTGTTAAGATAGTTGTTTGAGGGATTTATATAGTATGCTATCAGGTATAGTGATAGTAGGTTGTGGGAAGGAGTTGAGTTGTTGTCAAGGAGATAGTGAGTGAATTTGAGATATTCAAGGATATTTGTGATTGAGATATGAAATACTGTGGATGAGATATTGACAGGAATATGTGAGCATTGCATGACACTGAGTTTTGTGTACCATCGATGCGATGATAACTGTCGATTGGCCGATCGACAGTTATTTGTACGGATCCTTTTCGGACTAGAGACCGGGGATCATAGGTCTACTTACTAGAGAAAGTAAGTGACCTACGGTTGTTTGGCATTAAAGAGCCCAATCGTTCCCGTTCTGCAATGGAAACAGAATTGGGGTTCCCTCCCTGGAGATTGCCAGAGAGGGAAATTGTCCCCTCATTATGGAGAGGGGCACAATGTCAAATCATATAGTGAAGATTTTATGCTTGAATGCACCGTGAGGCACAATGCATCTATAGGTGAGTGTGAAAGTTGATGTGGTAGTATTATATTGACTGGAGTATGGGGAGATGAAATTTAGTTATTGTGGATGTGACAGAGGGACTTGAGTGATGAATGAAAGAAGACTTGACAGATATATGTATATATTACTGATTTTAAAATGTGGTACCCTTTAGACGCCCTTGCTACCGCACATCTCACTGTTATAGTAAGTTAAGCGGTGATTACTGGGACAAATTGTCTCATCCCACGATTACTCACATTTTTGCAGGTATTCATGCACAGACGCGAGCATCAAGAAAGGGAATTAGGTAGTAGAAATTATATAGTTTATTTGGAATTGTATATTGTCAATTTGTATAGGCCTGCATTCGTTTCCGCATGTATATATAGTTATTTATTGTTTAATATCAATTAGTTATGTTTATTAACCATGTTAGACAGATCCTTTCTAACATGGTTAGCAATGAATTATCCATGATAGGAGTTGTGTTGTATTAGTTTATTCTTTTCTATCATGGATAATATTTTAATCATTAGGATATTCTTTTTCTAACTATGATAGAGATATTGATATTATTGGAATTCCTTTTTCTATCATAGTTAGGAAAAAGATTATTGAATTAAAAGAGATGTCACAGGTTAATTAGGGAATTAGTAACAGTATGTCACACAATTCATCTAAATCAGTTTATTTATCATAACCATACATAAATAGCAAGAAAGAAATGGAATTGCAAATGAACATATGTAGAACCCAATATATTGAATAGAACAATTTCACATTACAAATCTACATAATCACAACAATCCAAATTTTCAGTCAAATCCAGTCTATCTCAAAGCATAAATGATAAATCTAAACCTAGGAAATCAAAAATACAAGAGCTCAAGCTACTTCTCATCAAGTCCAAGAGCAAGTAGCTAGGAACCTTTATTGAGGTATAGATGGAGGAATGAGGGTGGAGGATTGAAGAAATGGAATGAGAGGTTAAGAGGATGAAGGGAATGAAGAAGATGAGAGGAAGCTAGGGTTTTGGGGAGCACCCAACCCCCAAAACTTCGGTTTCTAAGCTAATTTTTGCATTTAATATGTATGGAAACTTGGGCTTAATGTTTGGGTTTAATTTGGCTCCAAATTGGAGGTCAAAAGAGTTAAAAACCAGCAAAAACCGAAGTTGAACTGTAGCAGTCCGTAGGAGGACTGATTTGCAAAGTCTTGAAGTTTTGGGTCAGCTTCTGTTATTTTCCAGGACTGTTTTGAAGCACTTTCAGGATTTTGAGCCAATTCTGTAATTTCTACCAAATGTTCAGAATAGCCATTTCAGCCCATTTTCTTCATTTTCTGCAAGGGAAAATTTACAACAACATAATACCTTTCATCCCAAAATTTAATCACTTAAGATAAACAATTAAATGTGACGATTATACCTTATTTTACCCTTTTCACAAACAATCATTTTTAATTCAATTCAATTATAATCAATGCACTATAATTCAATATTGCATCTTTGAAATGTTAATAACTTCAATTCAGCACACTAAAAACATACAAATCCAATTATTTGTCAACCACTAATTTAAATATTTAGGGGCTTAAAGATGATCTCTGATGTAGGCCAATACTTATAGGAAAGTCTTTTGTTTCACCTCCTGGTGTTTTAACCTTAACCAATACTCAATCATACATATCTTGTATTGCTTTAATATATGCAACACCCACCTCTTTCATTTCCAACTCCAAAATACATCTCTTGGTACTGGACATACGCTTTTTCCAAATCAATGAAGACCGTATATAAGTCTTTTATTCTACTTTGATATTTTTTTCATCATCCTTGTTAGTATATAAATTGCCTCTGTTGTGCATCTTCCTTATATGAACCCAAATTGTCTTTCAGCAATACTAGTCTCTAATCTCAACCTATGCTCAATCACTTTTCCCCATAGTTTCATTGTATGACTCATAAGTTTGATTCCCATGTAATTTGCACAATTTTGTACATCCCCTTTATTTTTATGAATAGGAGCGAAGGTACTTTTTCTCTAACCATCAGACATCTTCTTGGACCGTAACATCTCGTTTAACAATAATTTAGTTAACCATGACACTTTGTCTTCACCTAAACATTTCTAAACTTCAATGTTTTATCATATGGTCCGACAGGTTTATTATTCTCATTCTCTTAAGAATTTCTCTAACCTCTGAAACTCTCTAGGATAAAACGACCTATTAAGATTGCATTCACTAACTCTAAAATCCTCCTACTCACAATTGTATCATTCACTTCCATCATTGAGTAAGTTATAAAACAGTACTTTCCATTTATTCTTAATATCTTCATCCGTGACTAAAACATTACCAACTACATATAAGAGCGAAGACCCAAAAATGATACATAACTATTGACCAAGGAACAAAAATAGTACATAACTATTTCAAGATACAAAAATGATACCCTATTACTATGTGATCAAAAATGATCTTTTCACTTATATAACAATAATATTAGACATGAAAAGTCCAAAATGACCTTATAAATTAATCCCCGCCCGGTAAAAGTTTTTTTAATTAAAAGGGCATTTTGGGTATTTTATGTCTAATATTATTGTCATATTAGTGAAAATATCATTTTTGAAAGGAGTGGATGCACAAGAGGGGGGTGAATTGTGCTACCAAATAAAAATCAAACAATAAAAACACAAGGATTTATACTGGTTCGGTCTTCCTGACCTACGTCCAGTTCTCAACCACCCAGGTTGAGTTCCACTATCCCCAGGTTTTACAAACGGGTTCACCTGGAACCTTTACAACCGCAAGTTTTAGAACGGGATCACTTGCAACCTTACAACCACAAGTTTTACACCAGGTTCACTTGCAACCTTGCTAACTAACTCCCCCTTACAACTTGCAAGGGTTCAACCTTTACAAATAAAGGATTTTCTAAAACTTAGTTCTCTCTAAGAACTAATAATGTTACACACTTAAGTACAATGAATGTTCTTTAATAAATGAAGATACTTAACTACAAAGAGTACAAGATAGGTAGATGAAAAGAAGTCTCAATGTGTTAAATGCTCTCTTGCTTTTCTGGGCAGCTTTGAATGCTTGAAGGATATTCTCAGTTTCTCACTCTAGCTTTCTTCAAGATGTCAAAGTTGTCTTCATAAATGAAGATGAGCTTCTTTATATAGTCTTCAAGTATTCTCACTCTTGGTAGGTGACAAGGCCGTTTGAATTTAGCCGTTATTCCCTTGTTACCATTGCTCATTAATGCTCCATTAATGCTCAGCAGGGTTGACTTTGCTTTATCTCTGAAAAGCAACTCTGACAACTCTGCTCTGCCAAAAGCACTCTGACAACTGCATTGCTGACGTTCTGACATTCTGATTGCTGCCGGAAGCAATTCCACATCCGGAAGCAACATTACTCAGTGTGCTGCACTTGAACGTTAGTCTAGCAATATTAACACAGTCACATGCAATGGGAGTTCATTTAGTCTAAGGGAGCTCTCTTACTTCCAGAAGCAATTCCACATCCGGAAGCACTCCTACTGGACGTTGAGTTATGGCTTAGTTATACTCACTGACGCTCAGTGTTGCCTAAGCCAACAGGCAGCGTTAGTCACTAAGCATCCGGAAGCATTCCTGCGCATCCGGTTGCGTCCTAACTTAGTCACAAGGGTTTTATACTCCTAATGTTCTTAGACTGAGTTATGACTTAGTGTTATACTTGCTTCCGCTGGGGGATGAGTCATTCATCCGCGAGCGCTAGTCCTAGTCCATCCGGAAGTAAATCCACATCCGGTTGTACTCTTACTTGGGGTTCTATATTAACCTAATTCTCTCTAAGTGTTTAGCTTGTTCTTTCATATCTTTGTCTTCATCAAAACTTAAGATTCTAACATTCTCCCCCTTTTTGATGATGACAAACTAAGTTATCTAATTAAGTTCATTAAAAGAAATTAATCAAATAAGAACGCACACATGAACTCAAAGGAAAACTTTATTAATAATAAAACAGTTACATTTATAAACATGAAGATAGATACAAGTATGCCAGATAACTATGCATGAAAGAAAATATGAAAAAGGAAAAATTTCAAAGTTAAAATGCATGAAGGGTTTGGTTGGGGTTTACAGTTGGTGTCTCCTTTTCCTCTCCCTCTCCAACTGCCTCTAGTTACACTCTTCTTGCAATTTAGCTATCTGAGCATCCTTTTCACTCTGGTCAATCTGAGCAATCATTTCTTAAAGCTCTGCCTCGGCTTTCTCTCTTCTCAGTCTCTCAGACTCAATGGATGCATCAATAGCCTTCTTCAGGTCACTTACTTCAGTAAACCCAGCAAATTCTCCATAAGGCGAGTCCAAAAGAGGTATGGATCCAAAGGGATAATGGATGGCTTTGACCTTGACATTCCATACTGGATAGTTGGGGTCATCAGCCTGACTTGAGCTTGCTTTCCCTTTTCCCTTTACCTTGCCTTTCCCTTTCCTTTGAGCCTTAGCCCTGTCAGCATCCAGAACGAAGAATTGCTCTTCTGTGAGTCTATAAGTGTAACCAAAGCGCTCAAATTCTTCGGGAGTCATATCTTCCACCTCTAACTTAACTTCCACAAGTGGAGGAATTTCTTCTGGAGGCGCTTGGGTGGAGGACTGGGGCTCAGATGCTTCAACTACTTGAGAGACCCTTTCTGACTCATGATCCTCAGTGTGACCATGAGGTTCCTCTTCACTCTCAGAAGACTCAGCAGTACCAGCCCCCTTTTTGACACAGGATTTCTTCCTTGATCCGCTGTACTTGACTACTGAAGGAGTAAGAGGAGCAGAAGTTGGCTCAGAAGGAGGGACTACTGGAGGAGGAGGAGCAGAGGTTGACTTAGAAGGAGGGATTGGCTTGGCTATCACAATAGGTGGATGGTTTTGCCTCTTCAACCCATACTTCATCATAATCTCTTCAAGTATGTTTTGGCCAGGCCCAGAGGGAGGAGGCTCAGGAGATGAAGGCTCTGGCTCAGGTTCAGGCTCAGACTGTGGGATTTCATCAGGTTGCTCAACCAATACCATTGCCCATTTTGACCTTTGCTCGTCTGAACGCTGCTGTTGCAAAAACTTAATGGCTTCCCCACGGATAAGACGTTCAGCACTACCCAATCTCTGAAGGTCCATGGCTAGGCGGAGAGCAGCAGCTATATCCTCATCTAGCCATAAAGAGGGTTGAGTTAAGATTTCTCTCCCCCTTTTGGCATCATCAAGAAGGGCGAGGGCCAGGGAGGAAGGATTGGGTGAAGTGGAAGGTGGAGGATCAGGGCCAAAAGTTCTAGGTGGTGATGTTTCAGGTGAGGAAGGGGGTGAGGTTTCTGGTGAAGGAGTGGGGCTAGGGAACCAGGAGGGATCTGTGAATAGGCCATCGAAGGGGTAGGTAGATGAATAAGGGGTGAAAGGTATGTTTACCTCAGGTAACCTCTGAAGGTGGGGGTAATCTCTCAGATATATGTGACTGAGGGGGTGAATGGAAGTGTGGAAGCCAAGGTGCTCGACCAGTTGGTTGGAATGGATTGGGTTGGTGGATTGTGAGTGGTTGGGGAAGTTATGAGGTGAAGGTGAGTTGTGGGGAGATGAAGAGTTATTTGGTGAAGTGAAGTTAAGGAGTGATTGGCGAGGGGAGTGTTGGGGAGAGTTCTGAGGGGTGTTGTGAGTGGATGGTTGATGGTCATTTCTGGGTGAAGGTTGGGGTTGTTGGTTATTCTGAGGAGGAGGTTGAGGTTGGTCATTTGGTGGAGGTGGTTGAGGTTGGTCATTTTGTGGAGGTGGTGAAGGTGGGTCATTTGGTGGAGAATTAGATGAAGGAGGGTTTGAGGTGCCAGGTACAAGTATGGCAAGGATGAGGTCCAGCTTGGTATCCACCTCATCGATCCGATCCTCCAGCCGCTGAAGTCGCTCTCCAAACTCTGCTCGCAGAGGGGCCATCAAGGGATCGGGCAGCTTGAACAGGAGCTCTTCTCTGAGCTCATTCACTAGACCCTTCTGAGCAGCAGATACCCTTGGAGCACGGCTTGGGCCAGGATGAGAATCAACCTCTTGATCCCCTGCGCCAGATATAGAGGGAGCCGTGGTATGTGAGGCACTTCCAGCCTGAGAGCCAGATCGAGTAGCCCTTGCTGGCTTGATGTACTTGATCCCCATCTTGCTGATATTTACTGCGCTTATGGGCAAGCATTTTACATTGTCAGCCTCCTCAGTAGATTTGATCAGGAATTTCTCCAGGAGGAAGGCGATGACTGTTGGGTAGGGAAGATTGCCAGACTTCTTGTTTTCAATCCACCTGTGCAGCTCCAAACTAATCAACTGCCCAGGGTTAATCGGCTGCTGGGTGAGGAATCTGGGGAGCCAGGGGTTGTCAAGCTGAGTGAACTCGTTGAAGTTTCCCCCTTTGTGAGTCATCATTCGGGAGTAGATGTATGAAGTACCCGGTTGGAGTCAGACATGCCAGACACCTTCTTTCCCTTGGTGTCATAAACTTTCTCAAGCTCCTCCTGGCTGAGTTTCTCAGGGTGTATCCACTCGTTCATATCTTCCTCAGTGACCCCGAGCAAGGCGTTGATATCTCGCCAAGTGAAACTTATGTCCCTCCCTCTCACTGTGGCCTTGAAATTGACTCTGCGGATGGTCTCTTTCCCATTCACCATCCTGTACTTGGCTTTGGCTGTGAGCGACTGGCATAACACCCTCAGCACGTTGATGTTATACTCATTGTTGATCCCCAGCCAGCACATATACTTCTGGAGATATACCCTCAAATGCGCAAACCCTAGTTCTTCAATTTTGTCCAGGTCGACGAACATTCCATAGGTGAAGTAGGGCTTTGCATTCTCAAATTTCCCAGAAACAGCCTCCAATGGTCCATCTCTGTATACGAGTGGATCATCCTCCTCTACCCGCTGCCTCTTAGATGAGGGTTCCTCGCTGAACTGAACTCTCTTTGTCCCCTTTTTCTTAGAGTGTTGTTCATGATGTTGCCCAGAACGCCCCGAATGTTCTTGCTGTTCTTGAGATTTCCTAGATTTCCCAGAACGCGAATGCCCAGAATGCCCAGATTTTGACTTCGATTTCTTGGAAGTAGTGGCTATCTCAATGTTGGGGTTAGATTCATGTGAGCCGGCCATTTTGTGTGGGTTTAGGGTTTAAATAAGATGAAATGCGAAGAAGTGTAGAAGAAGAAGATGAAGGAGATGAAGATGAACAGGATGAATATGAAGAACAAGATGAATAATGCGATGAATGGCTTCAGAGAGTTTTGGGTGAAAGAAATTTGTGCAAGTGAAAAGTGAAGAGGAAAAATGACTGTTGGTTCCTATTTATGCAATGTCACAACCGATATAATGCACATAATGACTCTACATTGAAAACATGTGTTTGTTCATGGGGTGACGTAAACATTTAATTGGAACGGTACACCTTTTGACACGTGGCTCTTCACACTGCCAGAGGGGGGCACAACTTCCCATGGGGGAAGATGGAACGTTTGGTGAAGTGACGTGTCTTTTACCCGACACTTGCGCTCCCAGTTGTTTTGAGTCATCACCCAGCGTCAGCAAAAGAGCATCCGGAAGTGGTTTTGCTTCCGGTTGGACTTACTTTTAAGATTTAACATTGGGGACCTGCAAAACTAAAGATTGGCACTCTGATGCCTAAGTTAGTACAGTTGCAGGTTTTAATCAATTAAGCACAGATTTATTTTGAAGAATTAAACTTCATTTGGGTTTACCATTCCCAAATCACCTCTTATAAAGGTAAATTGATCAATCCTCAGAGGCTTGGTGAAGATATCCGCAAGCTGATGCTGAGTGAGGACAAACTGCACCTTGACATCCTTCTTCTGAACATGATCTCTGATGAAGTGATGTCTGACGTCAATGTGCTTTGTTTTTGTGTGCTGAAAAGGATTCTTGGCAAGGCTGATGATGCTTGTGTTGTCACAAAGGATGGGAGCCTCAGGGAACTCCAGGCCAAGATCCCTCAGTTGATTCTTCAGCCACAACACTTGGGCACAACAGCTTGCGGCAACAATGTACTCTGCCTCTGTGGATGATAAAGACATGCAGGTTTGCTTCTTGCTAGCCTAACAGACCAGACAACCACCAAGGAAGGCGCATTGTCCACTGGTGCTCTTTCTATCAGTTTTATAACCTGCATGGTCAGCATCAGAATAAGCCCACCAGAACTCTTGGTTACCTCTGGGATACCAAAGACCAAGTTCTTGTGTTCCCTCAAGGTATCTTAAAATACGTTTAACACAAGTTAGATGTGACTCCTTGGGGTTGGCTTGAAATCTAGCACACATGCCTACACTAAATTGAATGTCAGGCCTGCTTGCCGTTAAATACAGCAGGGAACCTATCATTCCTCTGTACATGGGCTGGCTGACTGATTTTCCCTTTACATCAGCATCGAGTGCGGCAGTGGTGCTCATGGGAGTATCATACTCCTTGCACTCATCTATCCCAAACTTCTTGAGGAGCTCTCTGCAATACTTAGTTTGGGAGATGAAAATGTCATCCTTCTTTTGCTTAATTTGCAGGCCTAGGAAGAACGTTAGTTCTCCCATCATTGACATCTCAAATTCTCCCTGCATAATTTTAGAAAATTCTTCACAAAGTTTTTCATTAGTTGCCCCAAAAATAATATCATCGACATAAATCTGAACAATTAGCATGTTTCTATCTTTGTGTAGAATAAACAGTGTATTATCTAGTTTGCCTCTTGAGAAATCCTTGCCCAGCAAAAAGCTGCTGAGTCTCTCATACCAAGCTCGAGGAGCTTGTTTCAGGCCACACAAAGCTTTCTTTAGCCTATACACATGTTTAGGATGCTTGTGGTCCTCAAAGCCAGGAGGTTGTTCAACATAGACCTCTTCTTTAATATAGCCATTAAGAAATGCACTCTTTACATCCATTTGATATAATTTAAAACCTTTCATGAATGCAAAGGTTAGAAGAATCCTTATTGCTTCAAGTCTTGCGACTGGAGCAAAAGTTTCCTCATAGTCTATGCCTTCTTCTTGGTTATACCCTTTGGCTACCAATCTGGCTTTGTTTCTTGTTATCTGACCAGTCTCATCCAGTTTGTTCTTGAAGACCCATTTGGTCCCAACTATGGATTGATGAGACGGCCTTGGGACTAGTTCCCATACTTGGCTTCTTTCAAACTGATTAAGTTCTTCCTGCATGGCAATAATCCAATCACAGTCCTCAAGAGCTTGTTCAACTGAAGTTGGTTCGATCTGAGATAAGAAGGCTCTAAACTCAACTTCATTTTGAACCTGCCTTCTGGTTCTGACACCAGAAGAAACATCACCAAGCACTTGATCAAGAGGATGATCCCTGTGATGTCTCCTAGCTGTTGGCAACTGTACCTCATCAGGCACCGTCTGCACTCTGGGTTCATCTTCTTCCTTGGGATTGCTTGCTGGTGTTTCTTTTGGTGAAGATGATGGTGGTTTTTGAAAGTTTAGTATCCCATCATCTTCTGTGGATTGTTCCCATGTAGGATTTTCATCGAATACAACATGCATTGATTCTTCTACAGTTCTAGTCCTCATGTTGTATACTCTAAGAGAATAACCTATGAATACACCTATGAATAACCTTACTCCTAAGAGAATAACCTATGAATACACCTAAGAGAATAACCTATGAATACACCTATATCAGCTTTTGGATCAAACTTACCCAGATTTACCTTTCCATTGTTATGCACATAGCATTTTGATCCAAAGATTCTGAGGTGGCTGATGTTGGGCTTTCTGCCTTTGTACAGCTCATAGGGAGTCTTGTCCAAGCCCTTGCGAACATAGGCTCTGTTAGAGATGTAGTAAGCAGTGCTCATAGCGTCCGCCCAGAACACTTGAGAAACCTCTTTCTCATTGAGCATGCTCCTGGCCATCTCAGTCAGAACCCTGTTCTTCCTCTCGACCACACCATTTTGCTGAGGAGTTCTGGGAGCTGAGAAGTTGTGTTCAATGCCATTCTGCTCACACAGCTCTGAGAAACTGTGATTCTCAAACTCTCCTCCATGGTCTGTCCTTATGGCAGCGATCTTGAGATCTCTCTCATTCTGCACTTTCTTAGCCAGGACAACAAAGGCATCAAAAGCATCTTGCTTAGAGGCAAGAAACATTGTCCAAGTGAACCTAGAATAGTCATCCACCACAACTAGAGCATACAGGTTTCCACCCAAGCTCTTCACTCTTGCTGGCCCAACCAAATCCATGTGGATTAGTTCCAAGGGCCTGCTGGTGGAGACTCTCTTCTTGGCTTTAAACGAGGACTTTGTTTGCTTCCCTCGTTGGCAGGATTCACAAATATAGTCATGCTTAACCTTAAAAGATGGAATCCCTATAGCTAGCTCTTTCTTAATCAGCGTGTCAAGTTGAGTAAAGTTAACACGCGCTAGCCTTTTATGCCAAAGCCAACTATTCTCTTCACTAGATATTAAACATTTTTCATCTAGTTGTTGACATAAATCTAGAGTGTATAGGTTTCCATTTCTATTGGCCTTAAGTTTGCATTTTAGGTTGGCCTTATCTAGGTTCAGATCATGCTTGTCTACTATCATGCACTCATGTGAATCAAAGATTACCCAATTTCCTTTGTCAGTGCTCTGGCTCACGCTCAGCAGGTTGTGACAGAGACCATCCACCAGATAGACGTCTTTAACTGGTCCAACTTCTCCAACTCCGGTGATCTTTCCACTCTGATTTCCTCCAAAGGTTACTGTGGCTCCATCTTTGATCACCAAGGATTTGAATTTGTCTCGGTCTCCAGTCATATGTCTCGAGCATCCGCTATCAATGTACCATTTTCTATTCTTGGATGCTTTGAGACACACCTGCAAGAATCAGACAAGCTTAGATACCCAACCTTTATTGGGTCCTTTGTCATTAGTTCCCAGAGCCCTTGGTCCAGTGTTGGTCTTGACCTTGGGCTTATGATTAATCTGTGCCTCTGGCCTAGTGTGGGCTCTAGGCTCTTGGGCTTTCCTTGAGGATTGTTTCCAGGCTCTGGATCCCTGTCCTCCCTTAGTTTCTTTTCTTGGGGGAGGATCCTTTGTCGCCTTGGTTCCTTTTGGGACCCACTTATATGAGCTGTTGGCTCCATGCTTCTTAGCATTACAGGTGGACATAGAATGTCTCTTCCTGTTACAATAATTACAGAAGCTAAAAGGTGTGGAGCTGTGATCAGTGGCTTTATGAAAGAATTTTAAGTAAGACTTCACTTTTGGTTCCACCCACTTTTTCCCTTTAGGTTTGTAGCCTAATCCAGTCTTGTCCCTATATGACCTCTGATTCATTAGAATAATGTTTAACATTTCAGATCCATTAGTAAACTTCTGCAGGGCATTTTGCAGTCTATCTCTCTCACCTGAGATTTTGCTGCAATTAGAGCATCTCTCTAATGTCGAGGCTTTGGGTTCTGCTTGGGGAGAACCCTTGCCATCCGCTACCGGAAGCTTTTTGGCTTCCACTAGCTCCTCACTCAGTGAGTCCACCTTAGACTCAAGTGATTCCTTTTTAATTTTCAATACTTTATAGGCTTTACATAAGCGAAAAAATTCTTCATGGACCTCATTATATGTTTCTTGTAGTTCAGGGAAAGTTACCTCATTGTCCTCCTGGATGGGATCAAATTCTGAGGATGCTTCCTCATCATCTTCTCTGGCAACGAGACAGAGGTTGGCAACCTTTTCCTCATCACTTGCTTCCTCATCAGAACTATTCACCCAGATAGAGGACACAAAGGCTTTTCTTTTGTCTTTCCCTTTTGATCTCTGCAAGTTTGGGCACTTAGCTTTGAAGTGGTCAGGCTTCTTACACTCAAAGCACACTGGGGCCCTTTCCTTCTTATATCCTTTCTTCTGGCTGGATTCACCTTTCTGAAAGCCTCCTTTCTTCTTGAAGAACTTTCTGAACTTTCTTACCATCATAGCCATCTCCTCATCATCGATGTCCTCCTCATCATCCTCATCATCATCATCATTATCATCATTCCTCTCCTTGCTGGGAACAACAAGAACAAGGTTCTTGGCCTTAGCTGTAGCTTGAGGAGCTCTCTGAGCCAACAGGGTTGGTTCATATTCAGCCAGAGAACCAAACAAGGCAGTGATAGAGCTGGTTGATTCTCCCTGGACTTCCTGCAAGATGGTAACTTTGGTGATCCAGTCACCCTTCAAAACTTTTAGAATCTTGCAGACTTGTTCTCTCTCAGGAATGTCCTTTCCCAGAGAGGCCAAGTTGTTAATAAGATGGGTGAACCTGAGCTCCAGCTCTCTGATTGGCTCAGTTGGACTAAGCATAGCAAATTTGTGGAACTCCTCAACCAGCATCTCGACCCGTCTTGCTTTCACTCCCTTGGTTCCGAAATGAGCAGCCTCAAGAGCCTCCCACATATCTTTTGCTGTTTTGTGGTGGCTAATCCTATGAAACTCCTTCGGGCTCAGGGCGCATTGAATGTAGTGCATGGCCCTGTAGTTTAGCTGTACTAGAGCATAATTTTTATTGGTGAATATGGATCGCTGCTTTGCAAGACCTTCATCATCTAGAGGGATGTGATTCCCATGCTCGATTACATCCCAGAGAAGAATGTCGCAGGATTTTATGTAGGTCTCCATTCTGAACTTCCATAATGGATAGTTGTAGCCATCAAAGCCAGGAGGCTTGTTTGGCTGAATAGCAACATCGGGCAAGGAATAATATGCATCCATTACTAGATCTTTTCTTTCTAGATTTGTTGGAATCAAGTCAGAAAGACCTGCTCTGATACCAAATGAAAGGAGTGGATGCACAAGAGGGGGGGTGAATTGTGCTACCAAATAAAAATCAAACAATAAGAACACAAGGATTTATACTGGTTCGGTCTTCCTAACCTACGTCCAGTTCTCAACCACCCAGGTTGAGTTCCACTATCCCCAGGTAGAGCCGGTAATATGGGCCTGGCCCGTCGGGCCAGGCCGGCCCGTTTTCATGCAAACCCGAGGAGGGTCGGGCCTGCTGTTTTGGTGGAAAAATAGGGGAACGGGCCTGTTAGGGCCAGCCCTTTAGGGCCTAGGGCCCGTGCGGGCCGGCCTGTATTTTAGGCCCGTTTCCAAGTTTTATTTTTTTAAAAAAATTGCATATGATTTTTTATTTAATTTATGATTTTTTTTGTTTCTTTTTTTATACATGCTTGAAGGACAATTAATTTTTTTCTCTTTTCTTAGATGAAGGAGGAGATAGTGCATATGATGGTAAAGAAGAATTGCAACGACTTGATATTTTGTCAGTGGAGAGGAGTCAATTCATAGCGAAGCACAATCAAATGTCGTTGATGACAGTGATGATGATGTGCACTCTTAGATGACTTGTTGAATGTTATTATTTAATGTTTATTTAGATTTATATTTGAAGACTTTGTTATTTATTTAGACTGTCGGATTATGTGTATCACTATGAGTGTTACAGTGTATGTTTTAATGTTATCGCTTATCAGACTATGTTATGACTTACAACTATGTTCATTGTGGGTTTGTGATGTTATTAGATGATTTTTGTTAGAATCTTAAGTTTTGATGAAGACTAAAATATGAAAGAACAAGCCAAACACTTAGAGAATATTAGGTTAATATAGAACCCCAAACTAGAGTGCTTCCGGATGTGGATTTACTTCCGGATGGACTAAGACTAGCGCTCGCGGATGAACGTCTCATCCCCCAGCGACAGCAAGTATATCACCAAGTCATAACTCAGTCTAAGAGCATTAGTGTATAAAATCCTTGAGACTAAGTTAGGAAGCTTCCGGATGTAGATTTGCTTCCGATTGTATTAAGACTAGCGCTGGCTGTGAGTATGAATAACACTGAGCGCCAGTGACCATAACCCAACGTCCAGTGGATTTACTTCCGAATGCCTAGTGACTAGCGCTGGCTGTTGGTATAGATAACACTGAGCGTCAGTAGGTAAAATGTGAACTTAAACCAACGTCCAGTGAAAGTGCTTCCGGATGTGGAATTGCTTCCGGATGGAAAAGAACTCCCTTAGACTAAGTGAACTCCCACTGCATGTGAGCATGTGCTATTATTGTTAAGACTAACGTTCAAAATGCAGTACACTGAGTGAAATTGCTTCCAGATGTGGACTTGCTTCCGCAAGCAATCAGAATGTCAGAACGTTCAGAGCAATGCAGTGTCAGAATGCTTTTGACAGAGCAGAGGTGTCAGAACTACTTTTCAGAGATAAAGCAAAGTCAACCCTGCTAAGCATTAATGGAGCATTAATTGGGCAAACGGTAACTTGGGATAAACGGCCATATTCAAACGGCTAACCCACCTACCAAGAGTGAGAATACTTGAAGACTATATAAACAAGCTCACCTTCATTTATGAAGACAACGAATATCTTTGACATCTTGAAGAAAGCTAGAGAGAGAAACTAAAGAAATCCTTCAAGCATTCAAAGCTACCCAGAAAAGAGAAAGAGAATTTAACGCATTGAGAGTTCTTTTCATCTACTATTCTTGTACTCTTTGTTGTTAAGTCTCTTCTTGTATTAAGAGCATTGATTGTACTTAAGTGTGTAACATTATCCGTTCTTCAAGAGAACTAAGTTTAGAAAATCCTTTAGTTGTAAAGGTTGAACCCTTGCTGGTAGTAAGGGGGAGTTAGTTAGTACGGTTGCAAGTGAGCCTTGAGTAAAACTTGTGGTTGTAAGGTTGCAAGTGATCCCGTTCAAAACTTGCGGTTGTAAAGGTTCCAGGTGAACCCGTTGTAAAACCTGGGGATAGTGGAACTCAACCTGGGTGGTTGAGAACTGGACGTAGGTCAGGAAGACCGAATCAGTATAAACTCTTGTGTTGTTATTGTTCGATTTTTTATTTGGTAGCACAATTCACCCCCCCTCTTGTGCATCCATTACTTTCATTTAGTATCAGAGCAGGTCTTTCTGACTTGATTCCCACGAATTTAGAAAGAAAAGATCCAGTAATGGATACAGACTATTCCTTGCCAGATGTCTCTATTCAACCCAACAAGCCTCCAGGCTTTGATGGGTATAACTATCCATTCTGGAAATTCCGAATGGAGACCTACATACAGTCTAGCGACATCCGACTCTGGGATGTGATTGAACATGAGAATCACACCCCTCTTGATGATGATGGCTTTGCAAAGCAGCGATCCAGATACACCAACGAGGACTATGCTCTAGTCCAGCTAAACTTCAGGGCCATGCACTACATCCAATGCGCCCTTAGCCCTAAGGAGTTTCATAGGATCAGCCACCACAAAACTGCTAAGGATATGTGGGAGGCTCTTGAGGCTGCTCACTCTGGAACCAAGGGAGTGAAGGCAAGACGGGTCGAGATGTTGGTAGAAGAGTTTCACAAATTTGCCATGACTAGTCCAACTGAGCCCATCAGAGAGCTGGAGCTCAGGTTCACTCATCTTATCAATAACCTGGCCTGCCTGGGCAAAGATCTTCCTGAAAGAGAACAAGTCAGCAAGATCTTAAAAGTCTTGAAAGGTGATTGGATCACTAAAGTTACAATCTTGCAGGAAGTCCAAGGAGAGTCAACCAGCTTCATCACTGCACTGTTTGGTTCTCTGGCTGAGTATGAACCAACCCTGCTGGCTCAAAGAGCTCCTCAAGCCTCATCCAAAACCAAAAATCTTCCCCTTGTTGCTCCCAGCAAGGAAAAGAATGATGATAATGATGACGATGAGGATGATGAGGAGGAATTGGATGATGAGGATATGACTATGATGGTGAGAAAATTCAGAAAGTTCTTCAAGAAGAAAGGAGGCTTTCAGAAAGGTGATTCCAGCCAGAGGAAGGGATCTAAGAAGGAAAGGGCACCAATGTGCTTTGAATGTAAAAAGTCTGGCCACTTCAAGGCTGAGTGTCCTAGCTTGCAGAGATCGAAAGGGAAGGACAAAAGAAAAGCCTTTGTGTCCTCCATCTGGGTAAATAGCTCAGATGAGGAAGCAAGTGATGATGAAGAGGTTGCCAACCTCTACCTGGTGGCCAGAGAAGATGATGAGGAAGCGTCTTCAGATCTTGATCTCATCCAGGAGGACAGTAAGGTAACCTTTTCTGAACTTCAAGAAGCATATAATGAGGTTCATGGAGAATTCTCCCGTTTATGTAAAGCATATAAGGTGTTGAAAGTTAAAAAGGAATCACTCGAGTCCAAGGTGGACTCACTGAGTGAAGAGCTAGAGGAAGCCAGAAAGCTTCCGGTAGTGGATGGCAAGGGTTCTCCCCAAGCAGAACCCAATGCCTCAACACTTGAGAGCTGCCCTAGTTGCAGCAAAATCTCAGCTGAAAAAGATAAACTGCAAAATGCCCTGCAGAAGTTCACAAATGGATCTGAGATGCTAAATATTATTTTAATGAATCAAAGGGCATATAGAGATAAGACTGGCTTAGGATACAAACCTAGAGGGAAAAAGTGGGTGGAACCAAAAGTGAAGCCCTACTTAAAATTCTTTCATAAAGCCACTAATCACAGCTCCACACCTTTTAGCTTCTGTAACTATTGTAACAGGAAGGGACACTCCACGTCCACCTGTAATGCTAAGAAGCATGGAGCAAACAGTTCCTATAAATGGGTCCCAAAAGGAACCAAGGCTACAAAGGATCCTCCCCCAAGAAAAGAAATTAAGGGAGGACAAGGATACAGAGCCTGGAAACAATCTATAGGGAAAGCCCAAGAGCCTAGAGTCAACACTAGGCCAGAGGCACAGATTAATAGTAAGTCCAAGGTCAAAACTAACACTGGACCAAGGGCTCTGGGAACTAATGACAGAGGACCCAAGAAAGGTTGGGTACCTAAGTCTGCTTGATTCTTTCAGGTGTGTCTCAAAGCATCCAAGAATAGGAAATGATATATTGATAGCGGATGCTCGAGACATATGACTGGAGACAGAGACAAATTCAAATCCTTGGTGATCAAAGACGGAGACCCCCTATGAGCTGTACAAAGGCAGAAAGCCCAACATCAGCCACCTCAGAATCTTTGAATCAAAATGCTATGTGCATAATAATGGAAAGGTAAATCTGGGTAAGTTTGATCCAAAAGCTGATATAGGTGTATTCATAGGGTATTCCCTTAGGAGTAAGGCTTACAGAGTATACAACATGAGGACTAGAACTGTAGAAGAATCTATGCATGTTGTATTTGATGAAACTCCTACATGGGAACAATCCACAGAAGATGATGGGATACTAAGCCTTCCAAAACCATCATCATCTTCTCCACCAAAAGAAACACCAGCAAGCAATCTCAAAGAAGAAGATGAACCCAGTGATGAGCCTATAGTGCAGACAGTGCCTGATGAGGCACAGTTGCCAACAGCTAGGAGACATCACAGGGATCATCCTCTTGATCAAGTGCTTGGTGATGTTTCTTCTGGTGTCAGAACCAGAAGGCAGGTTCAAAATGAAGTTGAGTTTGGAGCCTTCCTAACTCAGATTGAACCAACTTCAGTTGAACAAGCTCTTGAGGACTGCGACTGGATTATTGCCATGCAGGAAGAGCTAAACCAGTTCGAAAGGAGCCAAGTTTGGGAACTAGTCCCAAGGCCATCTCATCAATCCATAGTTGGGACCAAGTGGGTCTTCAAAAACAAACTGGATGAGACTGGTCAAATAACAAGAAACAAAGCCAGATTGGTAGCCAAAGGGTATAACCAAGAAGAAGGCATAGACTATGAAGAAACTTTTGCTCCAGTCGCTAGGCTCGAAGCAATAAGGATTCTTCTAGCCTTTGCATCCATGAAAGGCTTTATATTATATCAAATGGATGTAAAGAGTGCATTTCTTAATGGTTACATCAAAGAAGAGGTTTATGTAGAACAACCTCCTGGTTTTGAGGATCACAAACATCCTAAACATGTGTATAGGCTAAAGAAAGCTTTGTATGGCCTGAAACAAGCCCCTCGAGCTTGGTATGAGAGACTTAGCAGCTTCTTGCTGGGAAAGGGTTTCTCAAGAGGCAAACTAGATAATACACTGTTTATTCTGCACAAAGATAGAAACATGCTAATTGTCCAAATTTATGTTGATGATATTATTTTTGGGGCAACTAATGAAAAACTTTGTGAAGAATTTTCTAAGACTATGCAGGGTGAGTTTGAAATGTCAATAATGGGAGAACTAACGTTCTTCCTAGGCCTGCAAATTAAACAAAAGAAGAATGGCATCTTCATCTCCCAAACTAAGTACTGCAGAGAGCTACTCAAGAAGTTTGGGATGGATGAGTGCAAGGAGTATGACACTCCCATGAGTACCACTGCCGCACTCGATTCTGACGCAAAGGGTAAATCTGTCAGCCTGCCCATGTACAGGGGAATGATAGGTTCCCTGCTATACTTAACGACAAGCAGGTCTGACATCCAATTTAGTGTAGGCATGTGTGCTAGGTTTCAAGCCAACCCCAAGGAGTCACATCTAACATGTGTTAAACGTATTCTAAGATACCTTTAGGGAACACAAGAGCTTGGTCTTTGGTATCCCAGAGGTAACCAAGAGTTCTTGTGGGCTTACTCTGACTCTGACCATGCAGGTTATAAAACTGATAGAAAGAGCACCAGTGGTCAATGCGCCTTCCTTGGTGGTTGTCTGGTCTCTTGGGCTAGCAAGAAGCAAACCTGTGTGTCCTTATCATCCACAGAGGCAGAATACATTGCTGCCGCAAGCTGTTGTGCCCAAGTGCTGTGGCTGAAGAACCAGCTAAGAGATCTTGGCTTGGAATTCCCTGAGGCTCCCATCCTCTGTGACAACACAAGTACCATCAGCCTCGCCAAGAATCCGGTTCAGCACACGAGGACAAAGCACATTGATGTCAGACATCACTTCATCAGAGACCATGTTCAAAAGAAAGATGTCAAAGTGCAATTTGTCCCCACACAGCATCAGCTTGCTGATATTTTCACCAAGCCTCTGGGGGTTGATCAATTTACATTCATAAGAGGTGATTTGGGAATGGTAAACCCAAATGAAGTTTAATTCTTCAAAATAAATCTATGGTTATTTAATATTAAAATCTGCAACTATACTAACTTAGGCATCGGAGTGCCAATCTTTAGTTTTGCAGGTCCCCCACAATGTTAAATCTTAAGTGAGTCCAACCGGAAGTAAAATCACTTCCGGATACTCTTTTGCTGGCGCTGGATGACAACTCAATGTGACCTAGAGTGCCACTCCAACCGGAAGGAAAACCACTTCCGGATGCTCTTCTGCTGGCGTTGAGTGTTGAACTAAGTGAGCGAGAGCGCCAGTACCTGAACAAAGGGACACGTCACTTCAGAAAACGTTTCATCTTCTCACACCAAAGGTTATATCTCTTCTGACACTATGCAGAGCCACGTGTCACAAAGGTGCGACGTTTCAATTTGAATGTTTACGTTTTCCCATAAACCATCGCATGCTTTCATGAAGAGTCATTATGAGAATTGTACCCGCTGTAACATTGGCTATAAATAGGTGACCATTTTTCACTTTTACTTTTTACTTACACAAATTACTTACTCCCAAACTCTCTGCATACATTCATACTCTCTTCATCTTCTTCATCCTTTTTCTTCGCATTTCATCTCATACAAACATTTCACCCACACAAAAATGGCCGGATCACATGAGACAAACCCCAACACTGAGATAACCACTTCCAAGAAATCCAAATCGAAATCTGGGCAGCAAAAACGCTCTGAGAAACCTGGGCAACCCCAAGAACAGCATGAACATTGTGGGGATTCTGGGCAACAACGAAGAAGCAAGCAAAAGAAGGGGAAGAAGAGGGTTCAATTTAGCGAAGAGCCCTCTTCCAAGAGCAAAGAATGGAGGAGGACGATCCTCTCGTGTACAGAGATGGGCCTTTGGAGGCTGTCTCCTCCAAATTTGAAACCATCAAACCCTATTTCAACACTGGGATGTTCTTAGATTTGAACAAGATAGATGAACTAGGGTTTCCTCACCTAAGGCCATTTCTGGAAAAATACATGCCCTGGCTGGGGATCAACCAAGAGTACAATATCAACGTCCTGCGAGTGTTCTGCGAGTCCCTCACTGGCAAGGTCAAGCATAAGAAGGTGGATGGGAAGGAATAGATTCGGAAGTTGACCTTCACTGCCACAGTTAGGGGGAGAACCTTCAAGTTCACATGGAAGGACATCAACAACCTCATGGGGATCACTGAGGAAGGAATGAATGAGTGGCTATACCCTGAGTCACTCAAACTCAGCAAGGAGGAACTAGAGAAGGTTTATGACACCAAAGGGAAGAAGGTGTCCGGGATGTCAGACTCCAACAGACTTCTATACTACGTCTACTCCCGCATGATGACACACAAAGGGGGGAACTTCAACGAGTTCACTCTCTTGGATAACCCCTGGTTCCCCAGACTCCTCTCTCAGCAGCCAATCAACCCAGGGCAGTTGATCAGTCTTGAGTTGCACAGATGGTTGGTCAACAACAAGGCTGGAAGTATCCCCTACCCCACTATCATCGCCTTCCTCCTTGAGAAGAACTTGATCAAGGCTACATCAACTGAGGAAGAAGAAAATGTTAAGTGCCTACCAGTGAGTGCAATTATCATCAGCAAAATGAAGATCAAGTACCTCAGGAAGGCCAAGGCCACTCGCTCAAGCTCTCAGGCAGGCAGGGGATCAAAAGGTAGACTCTCATCCTGGCCCAAGCAGAGTACCAAGGTTATTTGTTGCACAAAGGACGATGATGGCAGAATTGCAAGAAGAACTAATTCAAAGGCTGCCTGAGACCTTGTTGGCCCCTCTCCGAGCTGAGTATGATGGAGCTCTTCTGTTAGAATCTTAAGTTTTGATGAAGACTAAAATATAAAGGATTAGACCAAGTGCCTAAAAAGCAATAGGATTAACATAAGATCCCAAGTAAGAGTGCTTCCGGATGAAGATTTACTTCCGGATAGATTAGGACTTGCGCATGCGGATGAATGTTTTCCTCCCCCAGCGTCAGCAAGTAACTCACTAGGGTTTTAACTTAGTCCATGAACATTAAGTACACAAACCTTAAGACTAAGCTATGATTCAACCGGAAGGGGAAGTGCTTCCTGTTAAACTTAGACTGGCGCAGAGCGATAGAATTGATATCACCCCAAGCGTCAGTGAGTCTACTTCGCCAAGTGAAAGCACTTCCTGTTAGTTTTAGACTGGCACAGGCTGATAAAAGAAATATAACCCTAAGCGTCAGTGAGTTCACCACGTCAAGTAAAAGTGCTTCCGATAGCTCAGTGACTAGCACTGACTGTTAGGAAAGAAATAGACTAAGCGAGAGCAAGTCATGGTGAACTAAATCCCTCATCGAGTGAATTTACTTCCGGATGTAGAAGTGCTTCCGGATACACCTTAGACTTAGGGAACACCCACTGCATGAGACTATATGATTATATTGCTAAACTAACGTTCAAGTGCAGCACACTCAGTAAGGTTGCTTCCGGATGAGAAATTGCTTCCGCAAGCAATCAGAATATCTGAACGTTCAAGAGATGCAGTGTCAGAATGCTTTTGTCAGAGCAGAGGTGTCAGGACTACTTTTCAGAGATAAAGCAAGTCAACCCTGCTAAGCATTAATGAAGATGTACTTCTCAACTGTAACATAGGATTAACGGCTCTATTCAAACGTTCATATTCAACCTGCCACCGAAGCCTATGAAGCCGAATATAAAAGAGACATTCATTTAGAAGAGAAGCATGGAAGAAAAAGAGAGAACAGAGCAAAGTATCTGATATATCATATTCTTCATTCTATACATCTTCTACTACTCTCAGATCCAGATTTGTGATATTTTTCAGAGAGTGATTCTATTGTACTTAAGTGAGTAACATCATCCACTCTTAGAGAGAGTTAGTTTTGAGCTTAAGTGTTTAGCACAATCAGTTCATAGAGTGAACATAATTGTAATCTTACATTTTGTAAGGGGGAGCATTTAGAAGTTTTCTAAATCTCCATAGGTTGCAAGTTAGCCCGTAAAACTTGCATTTGTAAGGTTTGCAGGTGAACCCGTTGTAAAACCTGTGGGTTGTTAGGTGAACCCGTGCTCGTAAAACCTAAAGTGTAAAGGCTTCTCTTGTGCCCGGTTTAAACAAGAATAGTGGATTGAAATCTCAGGTGGAGCCTGGGGACTGGATGTAGGTCTGGGTGACCGAACCAGGATAAATTTATGTGTGCATAAATTTACATTCAAACATTCTATTTTGCATCACATAACATACTGACTTGTGCATACCACTACTTCGTAAATATTATCACCAAGCACAAGCAGTCTTTCGAAAAGAAGATTTAAAAGTTTTATTCCCTCACCCAATTCACCCCCCCCTCTTGAGTGACAGCCACGCTTATCATCTTCAACAACAAGGACAGAGGATCCAGAGGATCGAGGATCGCCTGGGAAGGGTCGAGGCTAAACTAGACCTCATCATCAATCATTTCCACATCCCTCAACCACAAGGTAACCTACCTCCACCTCCTCCTCCACAAAATGACCAACCACCACCTCCTCCTCCTCCTAACCACCCTCCTCCTCCTCCACCTAATCAACCCTTACTTCCACCTCCTCCTCCTCCCAACACTCAATAGCCACAGCAACCTACCCCTCAGAACGACCAACAACCCCACACATCACCCAGCACCAACCAACAAAATCAACCATCTCCTCAAGGCTCCACTCAAAACTCACCCCAACACTCCCCTCGCCACTCACCACTTAACTCCAACAACTCCCCATCTCCACAAAACTCCCCAAACCCTTCACCACCCCCAAACCCCACAGAGTCCTTCAATCCTCCACAAAACACCCAACCCATCATCGCCCAGCCTCTATAATTTACCTCTCCTAATGACCCCCTTCACACTTACTATCTCAGAGAACAATCCCCTATTCCGTGGAAAGATAAACAATCCCTCGCCTACTCAGCTACCCACCCTTTTCATGGCCTATTCACCCACCCCGACTTCTTCGAAAGAAACACAATCCTCTTCCCCAACCCTCCTAGTTCACCAGAAAACTACACACCTCCATCCTCGCCCGAATCCTCACCCTCCTCTCCATCCACTCCGTCCTCCCTGGCCCTCGCCCTCCTTGATGATGACAAAAGGGGGAGAGATGCTGCTATCACCCTCTGCCACTCCATGGAAGCAAGGGATGTCCTCAATCAACCATCCCTCTGGCTCGATGAAGATATCACTGCCGCTCTTCGCCGAGCCATGGATTCTCAACGAATAAGTGGTGCTGAGAATCTAATCAGAGGGGAAGCAGTGAGATTCATGCAACAACAGCGCCTAGATGAGCAAAGATCTAAGTGGGCTATGGTGCTGTTCAACCAATCTAATGAGCCCTCCTCTTCTGTGCCTGAGTGTAAACCAGAGCAGCCTGAACCAGTGCCAGAAGCCTCTTCTGCTGAGCCTCCACCCTCTGTGCCTACCCGGACTATTGTTGAGGAAATCATGATGAAGTATGGCCTGAAGAAGACTAACCATCCTCCGATAGTAATTGCTAAACCAATTCCTTCTTCTTCTGGGCCAACATCTGCTATTCCTCCGTCTGAGCCAATCTCTGCTCCTCCTACTTCAGCAATTAAGTATAATGAATCAAGAAAGAAGATAGTTGCTAGAAGGCGTGCCAACAAGAGTACTACCTCTACTGAGACTGCTGAGAGTGAGCAAGAGATACCATCAGTCCAAGCTGAGATCATACCTGAGAGTCAACCATCTTCTTAAGAGGTGTCTGCCATCCCAATTTTGAAGGAAGTCAAGCTAGAAATTGAAGACATGACTCCTGAAGAGTTTGAGAGGTATGGATACACGGATAAGATCTCCTTTGGACAGATGGCTTGTCTGGATGCTGAGAGAGCAAGAGCCAAACCTACTCAACCAAAAGGCAAGGGCAAAGGCAAGGGCAAAGGGAAAAGGAAAGCCAAGGAAGTTGAGGAGGATCCCAACTTCCTTGTATGGAATGTGAAGATCAGGGCTGTTCACTATCCCAATGGCGAGGTCACTCCCTTCTCAGATGCAACAGGGTTCCCTGGGTATGAGGAAGTTGAAAACATGAAGAGAGCCTTTGAGGAATCTGTTGAGTCTGAGAGACTCAGAAGGGAGAAGGAAGAGGAAGAGCTTCAGAGAATTATTGCCCAGATCAACCAGAAGGAAAAGGAAGAGCACTTAGCCCAGCTCCAAAAAGAAAATTAGGATAGGCAGAGAGAGAGGGAGAGGAAAAAGAGACATCACCTGTAGACCCCACTCTACCCCACACATTTTTACCTTAAAAATTTTTCTTTTCTCATACTTTTCATGCATAGCTCATTTTTGCAATATTCATTGATTACTTGTAAATGTTATCTGTTATTATAATTCTGACTTGTAATCTTTTGATTTATTAATGATAAATTATCTGAGTTGTTTGTACTTTATCTATTTATTACTTTCAGCTCTTTCATACGAACTTAATTAGATAACTTAGTTTGTCATCATCAAAAAGGGGGAGAATGTTAGAATCTTAAGTTTGATGAAGACTAAAATATGAAAGAACAAGCCAAACACTTAGAGAATATTAGGTTAATATAGAATCCCAAACTAGAATGCTTCCGGATGTGGATTTACTTCCGGATAGACTAAGACTAGCGCTCGCGGATGAACGTCTCATCCCCCAGCGACAGCAAGTATATCACCAAGTCATAACTCAGTCTAAGAGCATTAGTGTATAAAATCCTTGAGACTAAGTTAGGAAGCTTCCGGATGTAGATTTGCTTTCGATTGTATTAAGACTAGCGCTGGCTGTGGGTATGGATAACACTGAGCGCCAGTGACCATAACCCAACGTCCAGTGGATTTACTTCCGAATGCCTAGTGACTAGCGCTGGCTGTTGGTATAGATAACACTGAGCGTCAGTAGGTAAAATGTGAACTTAAACCAACGTCCAGTGAAAGTGCTTCCGGATGTGGAATTGCTTCCGGATGGAAAAGAATTCCCTTAGACTAAGTGAACTCCCACTGCATGTGAGCATGTGCTATTATTGTTAAGACTAACGTTCAAAATGCAGTACACTGAGTGAAGTTGCTTCCGGATGTGGACTTGCTTCCGCAAGCAATCAGAATGTCAGAACGTTCAGAGCAATGCAGTGTCAGAATGCTTTTGACAGAGCAGAGGTGTCAGAACTACTTTTCAGAGATAAAGCAAAGTCAACCCTGCTAAGCATTAATGGAGCATTAATTGGGCAAACGGTAACTTGGGATAAACGGCCATATTCAAACGGCTAACCCACCTACCAAGAGTGAGAATACTTGAAGACTATATAAACAAGCTCACCTTCATTTATGAAGACAACGAATATCTTTGACATCTTGAAGAAAGCTAGAGAGAGAAACTAAAGAAATCCTTCAAGCATTCAAAGCTACCCAGAAAAGAGAAAGAGCATTTAACGCATTGAGAGTTCTTTTCATCTACTATTCTTGTACTCTTTGTTGTTAAGTCTCTTCTTGTATTAAGAGCATTGATTGTACTTAAGTGTGTAACATTATCCGTTCTTCAAGAGAACTAAGTTTAGAAAATCCTTTAGTTGTAAAGGTTGAACCCTTGCTGGTAGTAAGGGAGAGTTAGTTAGCAAGGTTGCAAGTGAGCCTTGAGTAAAACTTGTGGTTGTAAGGTTGCAAGTGATCCCGTTCAAAACTTGCGGTTGTAAAGGTTCCAGGTGAACCCGTTGTAAAACCTGGGGATAGTGGAACTCAACCTGGGTGGTTGAGAACTGGACGTAGGTCAGGAAGACCGAACCAATATAAACTCTTGTGTTGTTATTGTTCGATTTTTTATTTGGTAGCACAATTCACCCCCCCCCCTCTTGTGCATCCATTACTTTCAATTTTGTTTTGCTAAAACCATAAAATTTACAGGGCGAACAATGTGGAAAGAGGAAAAATGGGTTTAGAAAAAGGATTTTTTTTTACAAAAAAAAAAGAAGAAGAAAGTGGGCCAGGCCCTACGGGCCAGGCTCGGCCCGATGGCATGAGGGCCGGGCTTCGCAAATACGGGAGTAAAAGGGGGACCGGGCCTAAGTGGGCCTGGCCCGTTTAGGCCCAGCCCGATGCGGGCCGGCCCGAACTCCCAGCTCTATCCCCAGGTTTTACAAACGGGTTCACCTGGAACCTTTACAACTGCAAGTTTTAAAACTGGATCACTTGCAACCTTACAACCACAAGTTTTACACCAGGTTCACTTGCAACCTTGCTAACTAACTCCCCCTTACAACCTGCAAGGGTTCAACCTTTACAAATAAAGGATTTTCTAAAACTTAGTTCTCTCTAAGAACGAATAATGTTACACACTTAAGTACAATGAATGCTCTTTAATAAATGAAGAGACTTAACTACAAAGAGTACAAGATAGGTAGATGAAAAGAAGTATCAATGTGTTAAATGCTCTCTTGCTTTTCTGGGCAGCTTTGAATGCTTGAAGGATATTCTCAGTTTCTCACTCTAACTTTCTTCAAGATGTCAAAGTTGTCTTCATAAATGAAGATGAGCTTCTTTATATAGTCTTCAAGTATTCTCACTCTTGGTAGGTGACAAGGCCATTTGAATTTAGCCGTTATTCCCTTGTTACCGTTGCTCATTAATGCTCAGCAGGGTTGACTTTACTTTATCTCTGAAAAACAACTCTGACAACTCTCCTCTGCCAAAAGCACTCTGACAACTGCATTGCTGACGTTCTGACATTCTGATTGCTACCGGAAGCAATTCCACATCCGGAAGCAACATCACTCAGTGTGCTGCACTTGAACGTTAGTCTAGCAATATTAACACAGTCACATGCAGTGGGAGTTCATTTAGTCTAAGGGAGCTCTCTTACTTCCAGAAGCAATTCCACATCCGGAAGCACTCCTACTGGACGTTGAGTTATGGCTTAGTTATACTCACTGACGCTCGGTGTTGCCTAAGCCAACAGGCAGCGCTAGTCACTAAGCATCCGGAAGCATTCCTGTATCCGGTTGCGTCCTAACTTAGTCTCAAGGGTTTTATACTCCTAATGTTCTTAGACTGAGTTATGACTTAGTGTTATACTTGCTTCCGCTGGGGGATGAGTCATTCATCCGCGAGCGCTAGTCCTAGTCCATCCGGAAGTAAATCCACATCCGGTTGTACTCTTACTTGGGGTTCTATATTAACCTAATTCTCTCTAAGTGTTTAGCTTGTTCTTTCATATCTTTGTCTTCATCAAAACTTAAGATTCTAACAATTTTTGATCACATGGTAAAAGTTGAGTGTCATTTTTGTACCTTGGAATAGTTATGTACTATTTTTATTCCTTGACCAATAATTATGTATCATTTTTGGACCTTTGCCCTATATATAACTATACTTCCCATCTATTCTTAATATCTCCATTCGTGACTAAAACATTACCAACTACATATTTTATACATCTTACTTGGTCCAAATATCTTGAGTATCTCTCTTTATTCTATGCAATCTTGCAGATTTTTGTTCCCCGACCTTTGAATCTAACTCCTTATCCTTTCATATGCGTTAACACGAGCCTCACTCACTGTGTTCTTAACATTCTTTGTAGTCAAACTATACTTTTTCCAGTATTTGGCACTATTAGACAAGTGTATAACTTTGAAACAATTCTTCGCGTTTCACATCTTTTCTTAGACTTCCTCATCCCACCACAAAGTCTCATCCTTAATTAACTTGAAGTCCAAAACTCCTTGATTCTCCCAAAATTACTTTAGCGGCTGCTATTTCCATCTTTTTAGCCATATTCTTCACATTATGTTATTATTTCCTTGAAATTCCCATATACCTTCTTCTAATAATAATTTTCTCTTAAAATTCTCTGACTTCGTGCCCTTTAGTTGTCACCACTTGATCTTTGCTTTGAATATTGATCCATGTTTATATACTCTCTTTCATATTTATTATCTCTTATTTGTCATTCTCTAAATATTTATATCTCTTATTCGCTATTCTCTTTCATCTATAATATTACGGATAAAATAGGAAAATATTTTAGATTCCTCAAGAAAATGTGCAATTTTGATACTAAACTATAAGCTAATAATGAGCGTTTCTAATACCCAACTATCTTGAGGTGCACCAATGATACTCATTTATTGTACATATGATGAATTTTTGATATTTCCATTAAGTTTGGATGGGTTCCATTAAGTTGGCAATTGAGGTAATAAAATCTAAATGTGAAAAGACCAAAATGCCCTTATATTTTTCTAAAGGGAAAATGTGCAATTTTATTATGGCCCAATGAGTGTTTCTAATACCCATCGCAAAATGCTCAAATGATATCCATCTATTAGACATGATACATTTTTATGTTTCCTTTAAATTTGGATGAGTTTGGTTAATTTGGCCTTTGAGGATAATGAGATCTAAATGTGAAAAGACCAAAATTGGAAAATTCTCTTCTATTTTATTTTATTTTTTATTTAAAAAATAAAAGAGTATTTCGGTCTTTTCATGTTTAGATATGATTACCCTCAAGTCCCAATATTATGTCATTTAATATTCACATTTATTATTATTATTATTCATTTTATATTATAAATTTTCTTTTGTTTATATTATGTCATTTTATTATTTTTTTATTTATGACTATTATTTTATATTCCAATTAGTTTTATAATATTATATTTCTTGTTAATTTTCAATTTATTATTATGGCCTGAAGCCATGACAAGATATTTGATGTCATAAAAAGAGGAATGACAATTTGATGTCTAAAAGAGAAAAATAAAAGGTCTTGAAGGCTAATGACAAAGAAATATAAGTCCCTGATTTATCAAAAAAAAAAAATATAAGGCCCTGAAGGCTAATGACAAAGGACTATAAGGTCCTGAAAGCTAAGACAAATGACGATAAAGCCCTGAAGGTTAATGACAAAGGACTAAACATCAAATCTATAATTTTCACTTTGAAAGATATTTGATGTGGTCTTAAATACAAATATTATGAGAAAATGTGAAAATATGACTAGAAGTCATATAGAAAAAGAAATAAAATTTTACAAAATGATAACTAGATGTCATATGAATAAGTATGAATTAGATGTCATATAAATAAGTATGTATCACTTTTGTGATACAAATGAATGGTCATAGGCAATGAGTTATGAAAACATATTTATTAAATTGTTGTAAAGCATAAAAAAATATTGATAACCCCGAAGGGTCATTGTTGTAAGGCATAAGAAAAATTGATAACTCCCGAAGGGTCATTGATGTTTATTTTCAGTTATAATTTGATGTTGTTATTTATTTCATTATTTATGTATATTAATTATCTTATTATTTCATATATCTAAGGTTATTTACATATTGCATATATCATTTGATGACATTATTATTTTTATTTCATTAGATGTGATTAATTTGTGGGAGAAATACGTTAAAAAAAGTCCTGAAGACTGATTAGCATATTTTGCTATAATCACACATGAGAAATGACCATGTTGTGAATTAAGGACACTAACATTTGGTGATATAAAAATATATGATTTTGATGATAAGTCTATATGACTAAGAAGTTATAGTCAATGAAAGCAAGTAACACAATGGTATGGTCCTGAAGACCAACCAATAATTTGAATTATTGATAATTTACTGCTTAAAGTGGGAAAGATAGTGATCATATTTTGAAGATGAATAAAAAATTATTAGCCACAATGTTAAATGGCATTGAAAAATGATACAAAATTATTAGCAAATTATACGTGGCCAGAAGCCATAGAGAAATATTATATATACTTGTGGAAGTTAATGGTGAAAAGAATGTGAAAAAAAATTCTATGAAATAAAATGGTAGCTAAGGTATTGAGGTATTCCAAAAGTTTATGGAAAAATGATATTATGCTGAAAAGTATTTTTTTTAATGGTGGTGAAATCATATGTTTGTGACAATTATGAGTTAAATGGGAATTTATTCAATTTTATTTGAAATTTTATTATGAACGATGGTGTTAATTTTTATTTATTGTTTAATAGAAATTAAATTTTATTATGTTTCTCTTGCATTAATTATTTTCCATTCCATTTTATTTTATTTTATCTTATTTTTTAATGTCATATACCATTTATATGTGATCTGCAAGAACTATTAAAAAAGGGAAAGAACTTTGATCTTTTGAGGCTATGAAAAAAAAATCTAAACCCAATGGATTGAAATTCATTTTTACATGTGAGTAAGGAAGTATTTGACCTTCAAAGTGAAATGTAGGTCATTGAACTACTTAAAATGTCTTTGAATTACATGAATAGGAGAAGTTTATTGGTAGAACTCACACTTTAGGGGGAAATTATTTTAGTATAAATGTGAGTTAATATTGATTTTTATTACCTTCTCACATATCCAAATGGTATTTTTATTTATTGTTTAATAGAATAGGAGAAGTTTATTGGTAGAACTCACACTTGAGGGGGAAATTATTGGAGTATAAATGTGAGTTAATATTGATTTTTATTACCTTCTCACATATCCAAATCGTATTTTTATTTATGGTTGAATTTTAATTTTGGTAAAATCTTATTTATATTCGATTTATAAATTATACAGTAAATATAGTTATGATAGTTCCAGAAGAACTATATGACAATTCTAGAAGAATTGTACGCATTAAAAGCAATAATATAATCATAGTTCTTGAAGAACTAATAGTTGTATATTTATATGACTCACTTGAGGGGGAGATTGTGTGAAATAATATGAGTCATATTGAAGTAGAGTTTTTACTGCTAAACTTTTCATAAAGCTTGTATAATCTCCCAATAACTAAAAGTTAGTTTGATAATAATAATATTGCAACAAACCTGAAGTTTGTGAATGCAATATTAGGCAATAACCGGTCAGATCATCTCGAATCATAATGATGCAAATAATATAATTATGAAAGAGTATTAATACTCACTAATGAACCGGAAGATTCAATTGCTTGTTCTTAAAAAAATGAAATATGAAATATCACTAGTTTTGATTGAAATTATACACATGTAGATGTGTATTGTATGAATTATATATATATGGGCCCATACAGATATCATATAGACTAAATGATACTTTATGAATATTAGATGCATCTGTGGAATGGTCTCATTGGTGTCCATGTTATATGATCAACTTGCAACCTGAAGTTTGCAAATTTGTTCAGTTAAGTACATTAGTCATATGATTTTCAATGAAATCACTAGTGATTGTTAATTATGTTTTTAATGTTTATATGCCATGTGAGAGCATATCCATATCTAGCAAAGCCTCCCTGGATAGCTAAAACAATATTTGTGAGAACAAAATTTTCAATTTTAAAGTTGGGTAAAATGTACTACCACTATAATTGCATCATGCCAAGAAAGTATTATGAATTCTCCCATTGGCTCTTGGTCAGTAGCCAAATATTTCCCATCTGAATAATATGAAACATTTATTCATATTGTTCCACCAAAATAATGCACATAGATGGATATTAATTGAAATTTGGGATAAATATTGATGTTCCCAACATGAGGGGGAGAAATGAATAACTAGAAGAGATATATGTTGTATGCAACAAACGTGGATCCTCAAATATTAGTAATGTGAACTAGAAGTTCATCAAATGTTGCAAAATATTTGTCAGACACTGTCACTGACCAAATAAAGATTTTTATATCTCATGATCTAGTTGAAGAATGCTCCAATAATTATATATGAAAATGAAACATGCTTGAAGCATGAGAAAATGAACGGTTCCCAAAGAAAATGAAAATTGAGCAAATAGTTACGATGATCATTTTGAGGAGACTTTAATTGAAACATAACTATTTGTAAGACCCAAGAAGTGGTTCAGGTACTTGAAAGAAATAAAGAGAGCTCAATAGGTTATGTCATAATAAAAAGGAACCGTGAAAAGATAAATTTGTCGACAATAATTTTGATATCAAAATCACGTGATCAAATGATGATCTAGTATACAAATATGTCATGAGAAGACATAAAATGACTAGCTAGCAGAAAACAAAAAACGCTATATGAAATGTGATAACATGAATTTATAATCTACGCACCCGAAGTGCTATTAGAATTATATAAATGAGAATATTTATACGAAAAAGGGGGACAAGTATTGTTAGAGTATTTTTCGCAAAAGATCAATGGTGATAAATTTTGTCTCATGGTAGAACGAATATTCATGTTTTGATTTGGCAGTCTGACAATGAATGAAATTTTGATATGAGTCTAGAGAAAATGATTATAACCCATGGGTAGATATTGAGTTGAATCCTAGAAGGATTTCAAAAAGTAGAAGTATTATTCAAAATGATTACATACATGTATAGATGTATATATATGATCATATGAAAGTCTTTGAAGAATTTGCTAGAAGCATTTGATTTGTATAAATACAACTCCCCAAAAGGATTAAAGTTTACAGAAGTAAACAATTTAATTGATAGATTTCACTTGAAAGAAAGATTAAAGATATCATTCATAATGTGTGATAAATATTATTTAGACTCTTGATGAATTTAAATATTTTTGGTACTCCTGAAGAGTTTGTAAAAATTTTAATATTACTTTGACTCCTGAAGAGCCAGATGCTAAAAGATTAGCACATGAAAGATGTTAAAATAAAGAAAAATGTGTTTTCTATATGGATCACCACATGATCCAATAGTTGTAAGATCGTTAAATATGGAATGGGATCATTTTGCATATCAATAAGATTATATGAGAGATATTTGATCCAAAAGTATCATATATCGGTTGAGATGCATGAGGCAGTCTGTCTTTTCTTATCAATAAGAGTAACTGATTCAACAACCAGAAGACATTGTGATGAACTAGCATATGATCAATCCATTTGAATATAAATTTAGTAAATTTGTTATCAAGTCACTGTGGCGTTTAATTTTTGGAATATTTGTTCGTGACATGACTTTGCAAGTCCAAAAATATCATCTCATGTTGTGAAGAGGGGGAGTAATATGCGTTGTATTCTTTTTCCCTTGTCTATGGTTTTATCCCATTGGGTTTTCCTAGCAAGGTTTTTAATGAGGCAACTTTGAAGGATATTGTGTACTCTTTTTCCTTCACTAGGTTTTTGTCCCATTGGGTTTTTCCTGGTAAGGTTTTAATGAGGCACAATAATATTTGTTTATGGACATCCAAGGGGGAGTGTTATGAAAATAATTTACATACATAAGTGTGTATGTCCATAACTCCAACCTCTTAGGATTCTTTTTCTATATAACCTCCCAATGAATATTTCTAGTGGGAGTTTCTTTTCTTTATTATCATTATTCTCATATTTACTCGTTTGTAACCATATGAAAAGAATTCAATGTATTGAAGTCTATAAATAGAGGTCATGCCATGAGCCATTGTAAGAGAGAATTACATATCAATGAGAACACTCTTCTTACTTCATCTTTATTTTCTTGTCTTACTATTCTCCCCTCTTTTCTTCTTCTCTTCATATTTCTTGTTTCCTTTTATTTTTATAACAAATATGACTGAGTGCTATATTTTAACTCAAAATGACATTGGTTTTAGGTTTAGCAGGGAGAGGAAGAGAAATTTTAACAAGCACGATATAAAACTCTTTAACTACACTAATTATTACTGATAAAAAAACTACACTAATTATTAAATAGGATTGCCACTTTATTGGTCTAAAGTTGGTGAAAGGTCTTAATGGCGAGTAAGTCACTTGCATATACACCTTTTATCTTAAATATATGAAATATTTCTAATATTTGCCACTTTTCTCTAAAAACTGGCGTAAGGTTTTGATGACATGATATACAACACATTCCTCAATAATAACTAGGGTTAAATATTATCATATTTTTACAACAAACAATCAACAAATTATCAAATTTCACAACGAATAATAAATGTTCTCATTATGACCAATGAACTATAAAAAAAGTTTTTTATCAGCCAATATCGTCAATTGACCTATAACCGTGTTACACTCAAACAACATAAATTTTAAACGAAGTTAAATGTGAATTAATGCATTGGCTAAACGGAAAAATTGGTATAATTGTTAAGTTTGGAAAATTATAAATTAGAAAACCTAATATATTTCTATAATAAATAGAAAATATAAGTGCTTTACAAAATTTATTTTGATAAGTCTAGCACCTTTATCACAACATAAAGGCATATGTTTGGATTGGTGTTCGTTTTTTGTCGTATTTCGAGTTTTGAGGTGTAAATTGACATCTTAAACTAGAAGGGATGGAATATGGGGTGATTGGAAATTGTAAATTTTAATATTCATTTTCTAAGTTAAAATGATCTTCCTTTTAGGGTAGGTGGAAACATTTCATGATTTTAATATTAGGTTATAGAAATCGTTATTAATTTCACACAAAAATATAATCATTGAAATTTGTCAATAGCTTCGCGAAATATTTATATTTACAATAAACTTCACTTTTACCATGCAAAACTTATAGATTTATACGAGTTCCAACTCATAGGTTTAAACGATGAAGAGTTTATGTGCTTCCAATATGGTGAGTCATTTTCTTAAGTTAATCCAGTATGCTAGAGTATTTAGGATATATACAAAAGCATGGAATATTTTTTAAGTGCATCCAACACTTATATATTTTTGAAGCATCCAACCCCATAAAGTATATATTAGCTGTGTTCAATATCCTAAAATGTTATTTGCGTAGATCTTTATCATTCTCCTTCTTCTTCCCTCCCTCTCCTCATGTCATTCGAACCCGCAACCAAGTGGGAGCACATTTGCTCAAACACACCAACATGGCCACAAAGGTACTGACTGTTATTTGCGTAGATCTAAAATTAAGTTAGAAAGAAATAGTTTAGGGTAGTGTTGACATGAACTAGCAAATACTTAATAGTAGAATGTCCTTCAAAATAGCGAGCATGAGAAAATACTTCTCAAGATACAAGATAACCTTAACCTTATGTTATTTCCAAAATTAGTTTTTTTTTTCAATTAATACATTTTATTATTATTTCGAATAAATAGATTCTCATTTATAACCCAATTAGTTCCATAGAATTATAAAAAAGTTGTATAAAAAAGAACATGTATATATTGATTATTATGATTTCTTTGGTAATAGATTATTGTGATTTTTTATTTGTTCATAAATAAAGCTATTTTTCATAAAAAAATTAAATTCAAGTTGGATGAAAAAAAAATATATTTGGGAACAATTGAGTTTTTTAATACAGAATTCACTTCAAAATTCTGATAACATGTTTTGTGTAGCTTTTATGTTATATATATATATATATATATATATATATATATATATATATATATATATATATATATATATATATATATATATTGAAGCAGATTTAAACCAACATGTTTAAGTTAATGTATCCTTTTTTTTGAGTGAAACGTTAATATATCCTTTAATTGAGAACTTAATGTTAAAATAATATTCCTAAATAGCTATCTGAAAAAAGCTACACATACATTACAACTTTAATTTGAAAAATCAGCTGAAAGCCTGCAACAAAATAATCTTTATTCTCACTAAAAAATTAAGCATGAATCCTATGACTTGGCTAAGCTGGATCACGGGTTGTGCTGCTATATATAAGAGTGTAGCTAAAGCTAGACACTTTCATTCTCCAATTCTAGGGCTTCAACAGTAATTCAAGTATAGATAGAGCAGGGAATGGGAGATGGAATCTGCTAGAAATTGTAGAAATGGGTCCTTTGGGAAGAAATAATAAAAGAAAATGAGATTACATCATTTTGGCTTTTCCATTTTCTTCCCAATGCCACCCATTCCGATGATTTCTAGTGGCTCCTCCCTTTCCCTCTGCTTCTATGTCCCCCAAGTTTCCTCATTATGGTATCCCAATTTTCCCTCTCTTAGTGTGATTTCAGATCTGCTATTATTCTGTTTCATTATTTCTTTATTCCAGAAATCAGATTTTTAAATGATCTGCTTTATTTGGTCAAACTGTAAGATGTGAATATCTCTGTTTTTTTAATTCAAGCGGATCGTTGGTGTTGTTCATTGGGCTGGCTTTCAGATTTATTGCTCTGCTTGGCTCTGAGAATGAATGGCTTGTAGGTTTTAGTTGTGTATTGGATGATATTTTAAAATATACTTATTTGAGCTGATCACAAACTAGTGATGAGTGCTTCACTTTGCATGTTCATGGATCTGGTGGATCTTGATACAGGCCATGCACTTACCGGAGGTGACTATTTCATTATTATTTTTACTTTTATAATAAACTTATTACTCCTCATTTTTCCCACTTTACTGACTTTTTTATAATAGAGTTTCTTCTATTTAATCTTCATTTTTCATTCATTCTTCTTTTTCATTCATTCTTCTTTGTGGCTTATCTTTCTTTCGTGAGATCTGCTCATGGTGACTTATCTGGAAACTAATTTAATTGGTATATTAACGATAAGAGGTATAAATCCTTTGAAATGAATATTTGGACAATCACTAGTCACGATATCTTTATTGTTGGTAACAAATGTTTTCTACTAGCAAATCGATCATGACGGCAAAGTGATGAGGAAGAGGACGGTGGGATTCGACAACTTTCCTTTGGTTATGTTTTTTTAGGGTTTCTCCATGAGTTGTTATTTGTGCTAATGAATTAATTAAACAAACCTCTTCTAATTAGTTACAAAATAAAAGTATTTAAACATGCTATAAGAGTAGTTATTCGCGTTCCACGAGTATTTATTCGTGTTATTGAAGTAGTTATTATGGTTTTAGAGAAATAACACTCATTTTAAGTAGTGAAAAAATAGAAGTAGTTAACCATGTCACGAGAGTGTTATTCGCGTTTCTTGTGTTGTTAACTACTTAAATTTCTTTATCTCAAATAAGGAACAATATCTCTTTTGTCTTTTTTTTCAAATTTATTAACTCTTTTTATCCTTTTGATATTCCATTGTCATTTTATTGAGATTTTTCCTATTCTATATGTAATTAGATTATACCTTAATTTATAAATTAAATATATTAGATTTTTTAAAAAATATATATATATAATTTATAGTGATTTATTAAATTGTGTTAATAAAACGGAACCAAGCTTCATTTATAACACATGAGTAGCTAGAAATTCCATCAGTTTCCAGAGTCATTCCATTATATTTTCTATAGCAACTGGACAACTGAAGCTTCATTCAATTATAATGCCAGCCTTTTTTGCAGTCGGCTTGCAAATTCACTGACGAACTTCTACAAGTGATGAAACCCCTTCATTACTATCAGTTCTAACTCAAATGCGACTTTTTTGTCGACAAAAAATATTTGAAGCCTAAGCATTTGTGAATAGTTCAACACTCAACAGTCTCCAATACTTCCAATAAATTAAACAACATTCTTGCCATAATAACCAAGTTCAGCTATCTGCATGATGGATTCACATCATTTTGTGATGGGGGAGAAAAGGGGGTTATTACTTTGTTATGGTGAGGCCCTCAGGAATGGATCGGAATTCGTAGTGCAAACTTCCTTCTCATTAAAGAAATGGAATCTATTGACCAAAGTGTGATTATATTTATCCACAAACATTTGCTTCCGTGGAATGGGGACTGGCGGAGGCATGAAATTAAAAATGTACTCATGAGAATTCTTTACGGCCTCACTGTGCAGAGCCTTCTAAGGCTTCTTAGGATTTAAGTGGAGTAAATTAGAGCCTTGCAACTACCGTTTGAATTAGACCTTCATATCAAGTTGTTATCAATTGGCTCTTAGTTGGCAAGTCTCTTCTAATAACAATACTTAAATTTCGGCCGAAAATTTAGTTGGGCTGCGCTCCTTGAAATTGATATGTGATAATTTTGGCCCACAAAGCTTGAGCCCAAGATTAGAAATCCATGAAACAAACTTGAGCAATCTACTTACCGTTTTTTTTAGACAAAGAGCAATCTATCTGCTACATCTATATACTTATCTAAAGCTCCAAACAATGCTCCTATTAGTACACATATTTTATGATTTTAAATTTAATTGCTTATATTGTAGGTTCACATGTTTAATTAAACTACACTAGCACACATATCTAATTTTGAATATTAAATTTTATTGTCAACAATAAAACAATTTCCATCCTACATCTCTATCAGAAGTTTTCCTTTTGAATTTTGAATTTCAACATTGATGAAAATTAATTCTCTTGTCCATAAATGTTACTTTAAAATAAATCAAAAATTAAATTTGAATAATGGAAGGTTGAATGAGTGTTTTAATTTGTTCTTCAAAGAAATCATGAATTAACCTGATGGATTGATCTGAGTGATAAGTACTTTGATTCCTTAAGCAAATGGTTGAAGATTCAATCCCTATCTCCTATGAATGGAACAAACTCACAGGATAGTTGTCTACCACCTACAAGGGACTTCAGAACAACGAAGAACTAGTCCCACTTGACACGTGATTGAGAATACCTTGGAAAAAAAAGAAATTATTAATTAAATTCAAATAAATTGTCAACGTAATATTGTTCATGGTACATATACATTCAGCATTATTAATTTTTCTTATGAAAACTTGAAATATTCCTTAAGGCATTTTTATAGCTGTTTTTTGACTAGTTTGTCAACTAGCTCATTCACATCTAAATTCCACTAATTCAAGCTAGCATCTGTCTTTTTTACTAATAGATGTTGAACCTTTTCAAATAGCATCATCTGTAGATGGAGTAATATGTGTCATGGAAATGAGATTTATGCTACGAATGTACTCCATCGTTCCTAAATATAAGATCATTTTCCTAATTTGATTAGATTAAGGATGCAAATTAGTTATTAACACATGATATTACTAATATAGCCTAACCATATACCTTTATTCTTTTTTTATACAATGGGAAATTAAAGAAATCAAAACAGAACTAAATAGAAATAAACAAAATAGCTACGTGACTCAAGCATTACCATATACATTTATTCTCAGTCACCAACTCTTACTTGTTTATTATATATAAACATTATTAGGGTTTATTTGGGAAAAAGTTGAAAAAAATTATAAAATTACTTATATTTAGGAACAAATTGAAATCTAAAAGTGTCTTATATTTTTATAGGAACGGGGGGAGTATTTGATTATGCGGAATTGGAGAAAGTTGTTGATGTGAATGTAGAATTTAAGTGAAAATTTTATAAACTCAATTTGAGAATCTATCATGAGGTAGGAAGTAGGAAAATTTGAGGAATAATTGAGGAGAAATAAGAGATTCCCAAAGAGAGGAGGTTCCTGCTAGTACCTTCGCCGCGGCTAAGAGACCTGGTAATGAGTCCTTGGCATAGATTCGCGAGTGCAAGGCCGTGATGAGGGAGGTTGGCCAAGAGCATTATGTGGCATTCATATTGACTTCAACGGAGTGACCCATGGTGAAGACCTGACCAAGTGAAAGATAAAAGGGACTCGTCATGACTTCCCTTTGCCTATGTGGACTTGTGTGCTAAACAGCTTAACTGATAAATTGATTAATGAATGTGATTTTTGAAGATTGAAACATGCTGATTATGAATTGATGACTATTGAATCATATTGAAATTATTACTTAGACAAGAAATTGTGAAATCCGACTATTGGTGGAAGCTTCTTAGTTGTAAATGATTGAGAGTGGAGTTGAAAATTCGAATAATTGAGGTTTGTGATTTGTTGAGTCAATTTGATGCATTTTTGGAACTGATCATAATGATACATGTCACACTTTACCCCTTGCTAGCACACACGTAAATATACAGTAAGTTAGACTTGTGAGTTATTATAATGTTGTGACAATTTTCTCATTTTGTTGCTCAATATTTTTTGGGTGTGGCTCCTAATAGGGGCCGACGGGAAAGAGCCAACTGATGCTCTATAAGATTATAGTGAGCTTAGTTTCAGTTATTTTGTAGTCATATATATTTCAAAATAGGTAAACATTTATTCACTTCTGCATTATGTTTTTTTTGTTAACCAACACTTCTGCATTATGTTGAAAACTATTTTAGAGGCTTAAATAAGATATTTCACAACGAACAAGTAACAGAACGAAATAACAAATTTCACAATGAACAATAAATGGTCTCATTTTGGCAAATAAACTATAAAAAAATCTTTGATTAGCTAATACCATTAATTGGCATTTAACCCCATTTAAAATTTTGTGTTGATTGTAGGAGTTATAGACCAATTCATAACATTGGCCAATTAGAGACTTTTTGATAGCTCATTAGTTAAAATGAGATCATTTGTTGTTCGTTGTAAAATTTGATACTTCGTTAATTAATTGTTGTAAAATATGATATTTAACTCTTCTTTAGATGATTGTTATTATACTTATCTATTATCCCGCGCTGATGTATTTCAAGCAGAGGCACGAGGCATTTCATATTGTTTAGTGTTCTATTGACGTTTTTCACTTGCATGCCCATAGTTGTTGGGGAATTATGGTTTGTGTTGCAATTGGTTTTTGAAATGATTGTTCAATTATGCTTGTTAACAGTATAATATATATGTTTAAGTGGATAAGTGGATGGGTGGGTGATTATGTATGCTAAAAGTTTCGAAACAAAGAGACAGTTTATTCATGTATGATGATTATGTATGAAATGTTTTAGGGAAACAGAGTAAAAAGACATTTAAAATTTGACTCTAGACAATTGGGGATATCAAATTACACAAATGACCATTCATGACAAAATCTTAAATTGTCCAAGAAAAATTAAAATCAAATGACCAAATTACAATACCCCTGGACCAAATTCTTTTATTTTACAAATACTATGTTGGAATCCCTTATAACATATTGGTATTCCTTTATAACATTTAGATATTGCCTTAACCCAATTTGGTAACAATCAAGACAATTGAAAATATTTTCAATGTTTGGATTCCCTTTCGGTATGTTGAAAATATGTTATTCAATGTTGGGACTAATCAAGACAATTTCCAAAATTGTTCAAGTAAATTCTGGTAATACTGAATTGCGATTATATATTACCAAACTGTTATGAGAGAATTCCAACATTGAATAAAGTATTTTAATGTACATTAAAATATCACTCAAATGTTACAAGGTTCATTATTAAATAGTGATAAGTTATTACTAAAATGTTGTAAGGGAATTCTAACATTAACATTTGTAAAATATCTAAAAGAATTAACCTAAGAGTTTTTCGATAATTTTCTTTTAGTTTTGTTTGGAAAATTTTAGACAATATCCTCATTGATCCTTTGTGTAATTTGCTGTCCCAAATTGTCAAAGAAAATCTGAGTGTCTTTATAAGTCTTTTCCCATATGTTTTAATTAACTAGTCAAGTAGGAAAAGTCATTTGTAACATAGTCTATTTAATTTACAAGTGGACTTCTATATATCCATACTATACACTAATTACCCGTACAACATATTCCTCTAAGATTCCTTTTTTAATGTGGGTTCCTAAGTTTTCCTTATATTTATCTAAAGCAATTTGATTAATAATTCATCCGATTCCCTTTTGCTTGCACCACTATTTTGAAATGATGATTATAAGGGTTTTTAATGTTCTTAATTATTACAACTTTAATGCTTTTTCCGGTTTTAATTTTGAAATGATGATTATAAGGGTTTTTAATGTTCTTAATTATTACAACTTTAATGCTTTTTTCGGTTTTAAGCGTTTTTAATTTTAATGTAATAAGTATTTGATTTATCCCTAATTGTGCTTTCAAAGTGTTTTTAATTTTGATGTCATAATTATTTGATTTTTAATTGATTGCTTTAACGTTTTCTTTGGTTTTATTTGTTTTTATTATCTTTGGTGTTACTCCCTCCAGTCATTATTATAAGTCACCAATTATCAAATTTTCTTGGTCCATTTCATAAGTCATTTCATGGTTTTCAATATCTTTGGTCGTACTCCCTCTGGTCCTTATTATAAGTCACCAACTATCAAATTTTTAAGCGTTTTTTATTTTAACGTAATAATTATTTGATTTATCACTGATTGTCCTTTCAAAGTGTTTTTAATTTTATAATAATTATTTGATCTCTTACTGATTGCTTTAATGTTTTCTTTGGTTTTATTTGTTTACATTATCTTTGGTGTTACTCCCTCCGATCATTATTGTAAGTCACCAATTATCAATTTTTCTTGGTCTTTTTCATAAGTCATTTCATGGTTTTCAATATCTTTTGTCGTACTCCCTTTGGTCCTTATCATAAGTCACCAACTACCAAATTTTTAAGTGTTTTTTATTTTTAACGTAATAATTATTTGATTTATCCCTGATTGTCCTTTTAAAGTGTTTTTAATTTTAATGTAATAATTATTTAATTTTTTACTGATTGCTTTAACGTTTTCTTTGGTTTTATTTGTTTACATTATCTTTGGTGTTACTCCCTCTGGTCTTTATTATAAATCATCAATTACTATTTTTTCTTGATCCTTTTGATAAGTCAATTCATGGTTGTTAATGTGCATTAATTATTTTTCCATTTTTTATTTAATTATCATTCCCCTTTTCAAAGTGTTTTTATTTTGTTTCATAATTATTTGATTTCTTCCTGTTTTTTATTTTCATGTCATAATTATTTGATTGCTTCCTTTTTTATACCAAATTATTTGATTTTTTCATGATTGTGCTTTCAAATTATTTTTATTTTAATGTCATAATTATATGAATTTCCCAATGAAAAATAAAAAAAACCTTCTAGACACAAACATGGACATTGTAACAAAAAAGACTCCTCTCTCACAAAAAAATGGCTCCCCTTCTCACCTCTCTCTCACAAAAAAAAAGACTTCTCTTCTCACCAGAAAAAAGGACTTCTCCTTCATCTCTTTCACTCCTCCTTCATTCCTGTCTTTTGTAGCTGCTGAGTCCTCCTCCGCCAAACGAAGCTCTCGCATTCCTATGCTGGCGAGACATCCGGCCATCCACCGCCGTAAGGTAATTGGGTTTGGGTTTGTGCCATGTGACAACATTGTGTATGCTTGAATTTGAAATATAAACAGTAGTTAATTTGCATTCATTGGTACTAACTTATATGTCATTATTACTTAACCGTTTTGATGTTTCACATGCTGGGTACCTTTACTCATACAAGTTTTGGTATTTTAAAGGTTTATGCTGTTATTGTTATTTTCAATTCATACGTTTTTAGATGAGTCGTCATCAACTCTCATTCCAGTATTTTAAATTAATTTGAGTTTTCGCTTCAACTTTTACTTTTACGCTTTCTCCTATGACAGAAATTTAATTCTATATTGTCAGTTGATATATTCATATTCATTGACACGAATATAAATTGAAGTGTGGTCAAGTTCCTGAATTAACAAATCACTTTTCAATCCCTCCCTTCAAACCGAATCCCTTTGCTTGCAACACTGTTTAGGAATGATTTTGGGTTTTTAATGTTCTTCATTATTACAACTTTAATGTTTTCTTCGGTTACAATGTTTTCAATCTTAACTATTTCAAGTATTCTGGTAATTTCCTTCTTTGTTTCAACTCATTTCCTATTACTTTTTTATTCCCCTTTTAAGTTTATATGTTTCTGATAATAAATTAGGGAATGTATCATGTAGTATATGAATGAATGTAGTGCAAAGTGGCGGCGATCAAGCCAAGAAGCCATAGGTGAGCCTCTCTCCATTTCTTCTTTCTCTTGGTTCGAATTGAGTTAGTTAGGATTGAGGGAGATTTGCGTCTGATTTTGGGTTTAAAAATCATAAAAGCGAACTAATGCCCATTAAGCGAAAGGACTAGAAGGTAGTATTATAAAACTAATTGTAGCTATCAAAGATCATATAAAGGTGAGTATGCACCTTATTTTCTCTTTGAGATGTCTTACTATAGAAGTTGAAATTCTCACTCAGCCATATTTAATGAACTTATAACTGTAACCAGAATTAAAATTGAGGATGAAGTGTGTGCTTAATCCATGAATGATTGGATGACTCGATTTATTTTTATTCTTAACATACTCCTATTGTTGTTGATTATAGGGGTTTTATGACTTTGTACAAGAGTTTATGACACAAGTTGATAGAGAGATATGATTGGTAACCCACCTCATTTTTCTAAATTCAACTAGCACTTAGTTTAAAACTTTTTTGTAAGTCAAAACAAACTTCTCATCCACTATTGATAGGAGTTTTTTTTTTCATTTACATACTGCTTCGTTTGATGTTACATTTACCTTGGGTTCTGAATGTGATGAAAAATTGTAATAGTGTAATGCAGAAGTTGAGCCATTGGGTAGGAAATTTAATCTTTTACATGATTTGGCAAGATCATGTGTTTTTTTTTGGGGGGGGGGGGTTATGACATATTGACATGTATATAAAGCATTCTACTGTTGTGGTGGGTTCATATGATTTTTGGCATCATTTTCTGAAATTTCCATATTTTTTATGACTCTAACTGATTATTAGCATGATAGACCAATTTGGCATTAACTTACGCGATAAGGCTATATAGTATTGTTCCATCTATTTTCTATTTGTATGAAAACGGTTTCTCCCCTTTATTGGGCTTAGGTGAAAGTAGTGATGTTTGATAAATAAAGTTGATGGTTCTGCGGGATAAATGAATTGAAGTTGATGCACGAGGAAATAGAATTACTGAAAGTATAAATGGTTTAATTAAAATGTACTATGTCAAAGCTACACATTTGAGGAAGACTTGGGAAACGATGGGATCGAAGATGACATGAATATAAATGAGCATTGCAAAAGGCCTCCTATTATAAAAGAGGCTACAAAAAAATAACAGATGAACAAGGAAATTGATTTGAAAATTGTTTTTTCAAAATTAATTTTGTTTCATGTAACACATTCAAAAATTTATATATTTTTATTGTATTTCGATTTTTTGTTTAATAAATAATGGTAACTTATTTATGCCTTTATGGTCAAAGGAAATTAATTATGAATAACAAAAAGTTACCTATGAATTAAAGAAACCTAATTATTATTATGGAGAGTAGAGAACTTATTTCCATTATTAATTCAATTACCTTAATCAAACTTATTCAAAAGTGAAAGTGCTTTTCAATAATTTAAAAGTTTAATTTACTTAGATTTTTCTATATTAATCAGATTAATTTAATATTATGAATTGGATGATAGTTAACCACTTTTCTATCAGAATCTGTAAGAATACAATAATCTTTCTTTTGACTGGCCACTTTTTTAAGAGAACCTGTAAGAATGCGATAACTTTTCTTCTATTGATGATTCATTTTCCTCAAGCTTAGACAGATACTACAAAGAAAACATGACAACAATCTTCATAATCAAGAAGGTAGTAAATTTTCACTTTTTTTTTTGGAGAAATTAAAATCCTCCATCTTCTCAATCAAAGCATATCAATGAATCCATAAAAATAGATAGGGCTAAAGTGCAAAAATAACCATGTAATTGTCATGAAGGTGCAATAATGACCCTGAAAAATTATTTGAAGCAACATCGGCCATCAAATTTCAAAATTGGGGCAAAAATGACCATTACAATTACTTTTTATTACTCATAATTAGTTATCTTTGACCATAAACAAGTTTCCATTATTTTATTAAACAATTGAAAGATTTCCTACTTTAAAATAAAAAATTGAAAGATTTATGATTAATATGAAATGAACTACTCAAAGCTAGAACAAAAGAAGATAAATCTATCTAAACTACTTTTTCAATATTGACTGACAAATTGTTTTATAGCCGGGCATCCCCGCGCAACGCGCGGGGTCAACCCTAGTTTATTATGTTAGTTGTCCTCTTTTTCTATCATGATTAACTAAACATTTTTCAAGTAAAATTTTATAACTATGAAAGGTAGACCCTTTTGTTTGTGAAGTTGTTTTTAATTAACTATATGTGTTTCCTTTACTTAGTTAACTAATACTCCCTCCGGTCCTAAATATAGGACCTAATTGATTTTTTTTTAAAAATCCTAAAAAAAAGCAAAATAAGTTAATTATAAATTGATTTACCTATTTTTTTTCCCTTAAACTAGTTTATTTTACTTATAAACTAATGGATAATCTAAAAATATATCAAATATGTCATGATTTAATAGACTATTTTGCAACCTTAACCTCTCCAAAAAAAATTTATTTAGGTCCTATATTTAGGACCCGAGATAGTATGATTTCATGATTATTTAACTATATGTGTTTCCTTTACTTAGTTAACTAATATGATTTAATGATTATTTTTTCACCTAATAATGTATGGTGTAATACGCACTTTTATTAAAAGTGTGAAATTTATATGAATAATATATTAATAATCAAAACATTTCCGCTTTCAAAATAAGCATAAGTACGTTTTTTGGAAAAATAATGGTTTTTCTCCTACAATCATCTATTTTCTGGTGAGAAGATAAAAGAACTCTGTTTGCCTTGCCCCTGTTTTCAATTGACATGACAGAGCTCTTTACTAATATCTAGATCCTCAAGATCAGTCAAGACAATTATCTAGCTAACTCAGGTGTTCAACATTCAAATATAGGGCAAAGGTGCACCCAGTAGCATGGTAAATTCAAAATGGTGCATCTAGTAGCATACTAAATTTGAGGGTGCAAATTTAGTAGTTATAAAATAAAATGGGGCAAATTTAGCAATTATAACATAAAATGGGGCAAATTTAGCATTCCGTTAAAAATGACAAACCACCGTTACTGAGAGGTGGGTCCTACTAGTTTTTAATTGACATGGCATATAGGTGGCATGACAATGTGGCAATAGTTTGCATTTTTAATAAAAAGAAAAATGGAAATTTGAAGAACACTTAAAAAGACACTTGCATATGAAATTTGCAGAACTAGCAGCAACATAAAGAACTAGCAGCAACAGCATCAGAAAAGCTCGAAAAATGAAACTTGGTGGTGATAACTAACGAAGATGGAGGAAATTTGTGTGAGAGGAATTAGGAAGGCAAAGTAAAGAAAATAGAAATTTTCTGCTTCATTTGAAATACCATTGCTACTATCCTTCAATTCCTTTGATACCAAATCCTTAGTCAGGAATACCTTAGAACAGCTCCACGAATTGATAAGACGAAGACGAGGCTGTTAGGGGGCTTAGACACTTACAAAATCTCTGTAGCCTAGGGTTCCTTTCTGGTTTGTGCTCCACAAAGACAAAGATGAGGCTGATGTTGTTCCCTTCTTCATGTTCTTCAGCGATTTGGCCACAAGGTTGAGAAGTGAAGGGGAAAAATGTGAAGCTGCAATTAGAGTTCCATTTTTAGCGATGTCAACAAAGGAGGAAGGATGAAGGTGAAGCTTCTTTTTTTTTGTAAAGTGAAGGTAAAGTTTTTTATCAAAAATGCAAACTATTGCCACATTGTCATGTCACCTGTATACCATGTCAATTAAAAACCTCTCAGTAACAGTGGTTTGTCATTTTTAACAGGATGCTAAATTTGCCCCATTTTATTTTATAACTGCTAAATTTGCCCTGTTTTATGTTATAACTGCTAAATTTGCACCCTCAAATTTAGTAAGCTGCTAGATGCACCATTTTGAATTTACCATGCTACTGGATGCACCTTTGCCCTTCAAATATATAATTTCATTCTTTTATACATTAATTATATAAATATCATAATAAGTATGGGTATAAAATTTTCAACGTATTGAAACAAAAATAAGACGAGCGAAGATATGCTCATATATAAAATATTGGGTTAAACCAACTTTTGGTCCCTATAGTTTTGTGTGATTTAAATTTTAGTCTCTGGAGTTTAAAAGTAGGAGTTTTGATCGTTTACATCAATTTTAGTTTTAGTCCATGTACTTTAAAGAAGAGGTTTTAGTCCTCAAAGTTTTATTTTATTTAAACATATGGTCCCTATAGTTTAATTAGGACTTGATGGGGTTGAATAAGGTGACATGTCAGCCTTAATGGTGATGATGACGTGGCTAGATGAGTAGGCAGCTTATATGTAAAAACAAAATGTAAATATATAATTAAAAACTATTATATTTTTTTGTTGATAAATATATATTTTTTTAATTATTTATATTTTGTTTTTACATATAAGTTGCCTACTCATCTAGCCACGTCATCACCATTAAACTCGGCTGACATGTCACCTTATTCAACCCCATCAAGTCCTAATTAAATTATAGGGACCATATGTTTGAATAAAATAAAACTTTGAGGACTAAAACCTCTTCTTTAAAAGTATAGGGACTAAAACCAAAATTGATGTAAACTATAAGGATCAAAACCTCCACTTTTAAACTCCAGGGACTAAAACCCAAATCACACCAAACTATAGAGACCAAAAGTTGGTTTAACCCTCAATATTTATATAATTTTCTCTTCAACGTGAGTTACTTATCACTTGCACCTAAGGGTGGAAATAGCCTAGATCGGCCTATTAGAGCTTATGAACTGGCCTATTAAAGGCCTAGGCTAATTAGTATTCTAATAGGTCAGACTCAGTCATAGGTTTTTTTGGGCCTATTTGTTTAACATGTCAGGTCAAGTTTAAAATAAAAAGCCTATAAAGCCTACCAGACTGACCTATTAAATATAAATTTAGGGCTAATATTCATTGGACAAGTATTATTAAACTCAATGCTTAATGACTTGAAGGTTATAGTTGTTTCAATGCTTTGACAAAATATATGTAATTTAGACAAGTTTGAGTTTATAATTTACTTTATCTTGTTATTATGCTTTTTATCGGATTCATAGGTTTCTGCTGGACTGTGGCTAATTTAGAGCTTGTTTAAATATTGACCTATTAATTATGGCCTATTATAATGTTATCGTTTATGGCCTAATAATTTGTGGCCTATTAGGTCTATTAGCCTATGGTCTATTAGCCTGAATATATTATCAGGCCTCTTAATAGGTGTAACACCCCAAATTTTATTTCATAATATAACAAAATTAAAAAGGTAATAAAGAATATAAATTATAAGTTAAAGTTTTATGAAATTGAATAAAAGAGAAAATTTTGGACAAACTATTAGAAATTATGAAAATTACGTTATGAAATGTGTGGCTGTCACCCAAGAAGGGGGTGAATTGAGTGGCAGAATAAAACTTAAACTTTTCTTTTAAAACATCTCTTTTTGTGCCTGATGAAGATGACAATAAATCATGCTATGCACAAATAAGTTTGTGATGGTGTGGTGCTAGAAATGTGAAGATTAAAACAGAAACAGCACACACAGATTTATCCTGGTTCGGTCACTTCCAGACCTACGTCCAGTCCCCAGGCTTCACCTGAGATTTTCAATCCACTAAACTTCTTGTTTACTCCAGGCACAAGAAAGCCTTTACACCTTAGGTTTTACGAACACGGGTTCACCTAACAACCCACAGGTTTTGCAACGGGCTCACCTGCAAACCTTTACAACCGCAAGTTTTACAATGGGATCACTTGCAACCTTACAACCACAAGTTTTACACAGGCTTACTTGCAACCTTACAACCACAAGTTTTACACAGGCTCACTTGCAACCTTGGAGATTTAGAAAACCTCTAAATACTCCCCCTCACTTTTGTAATGTTACAACACTGTTCTTCAAGCACCAAGCTTTAGAACAGCCTCTCTTGATTAGAGGATTTGATAATATGTTCACTCTATGAACTGATTATGATAAACACTTAAGTACAATGAAGGCTCTCAATAGATGAAAAGACTTAACTACAAAGAGTAAAAGATGAGTAGATGAAAAGAACTCTCAATGTATTAAGTGCTCTCTTGCTTTTCTGGGCAGCTTTGAATGCTTGAAGAATGCTCTCAGTTTCTCTCTCTAGATTTCTGCGTTTTTCTTCAAGTTGTCTTCATAAATGAAGATGAGCTTCTTTATATAGTGTCTTCAAGTATTCTTACTCTTGGTAGGTAACAATGCCGTTGGAATGTAGCCGTTAATCCTATGTTACCGTTGCTCATTAATGCTCCATTAATGCTCAGCAGGGTTGACTTTGCTTTATCTCTGAAAAGCAACTCTGACAACTCTGCTCTGCCAAAAAGCACTCTGACACTGCACTGCTGTACGTTCTGACATTCTGATTGCTACCGGAAGCAAATCCACATCCGGAAGCAACATCACTCAGTGTGCTGCACTTGAACGTTAGTCTAGCAATACTAACACATAGTCACATGCAGTGGGAGTTCATTTAGTCTAAGGGAGCTCTCTTACTTCCAGAAGCAATTCCACATCCGGAAGCACTCCTACTGGACGTTGAGTTATGGCTTAGAGTTATACTCACTGACGCTCGGTGTTGCCTAAGCCAACAGGCAGCGCTAGTCACTAAGCATCCGGAAGCATTCTTGCATCCGGTTGCGTCCTAACTTAGTCTCAAGGATTTTATACTCCTAATGTTCCTAGACTGAGTTATAACTTAGTGTATTACTTGCTTCCGCTGGGGGATGAGTCATTCATCCGCGAGCGCTAGTCCTAGTCCATCCGGAAGTAAATCCACATCCGGTTGTACTCTTACTTGTGGTTTTATATTAACCTAATTTTTCTAAGTGTTTAACTTGTTCTTTCATATTTTAGTCTTCATCAAAACTTAAGATTCTAACACGTTAATATTTCCTATTTTGTATTAATAGTGTATTTGTATATTTTAGTCATAATTACGAATCATAGTATTAGGAAATAATTAAAGTAGAAAGATGTTTGTTATTATTAGGGATTATTATTAGATAAACTTGTAGGGAAAATTTATTATCTTTTCAGGATAATTTTGTATTATAATTATAAATTATAAATATGTTGTCATATTGTTTCCAACCAAACTAAGTTTTATTAAATAAATAGGAAAAAGAGAGTCAAATGGAAAGAAATGGTATAAGTGTCACATAAATGACTTCCCTAGCCGCCACTCCTCCCTCTCTTACGTTCCTTTTTATTTTTACGTGCTTCTCCTCCTCCTAGCACCAATTTGTTCTTCTCTCCTTCTCTGTCACAAACATCAATTTGTTATTCATCATTCTCACAATCTTCCCTCAGTCAAAACACCGAACTTCCACTACAAAAAACGGGGCCCATATCGGCGTTTTATAGGGCCTCGAATCGACGGAATTTTCAGGCGAAATCGCGCTACGGCGTTTTGGCAAAACGCCTAAAAATGTGCCGTGGGAATGCTACATTTCGGCGTTTTGCAAAACGCCTAGGAGAGGGGAGAAATGCCGGTATGAGGGTTAAAACAAATAATATAATATTACCTCATACCGGCGTTTCGCAAAACGCCTACGCGCGTATTATTTTATTATTACCTCATATAGGCTGATACTAAAACGCCTATACGCGGAATATTTAATTTTTTTTTTAGTCACACACACCGGCGTTTGTCAAAACGCCTATGTGCGACATAGAAAAACTTTTTTTAATTCATGTACATTGGCGTTCTGTCGAAACGCAGGTAAAAAAATAATATTTTTTATTATACCGCACATCGGCGTTTTCTAAAACGCCTTTGTGCGGTATTATAAAATAATATTTCATACAGGCGCTTTACAAAACGCCGGTATGAGTATTCCAAAAAAAAATAAAAACATTTTTCTTCCTGATTGTTTAGAACCAGGAAGAAAAATGTTCATATATAAGGAATAATATGATAATCCCAAACTTACATACACATATAGAATATTATATATAAAATAACAAGAGTAATTCATAAAACAAGATATCCAAATATATAAAATCAAAACAACAAGCAATATGTGAAAGAAAAACAATAAAATCATGTTAACATTATAAAATCAAATATCATCATAAAACACGAAATAAAAAACAAGATCAGCAATACTAGGCAAAAAAACAAAGCAACAAGGCAAATAAACAAAGCAACAGCAACATGAAAGAGAGACGAAGAGAAGAAAAATAGAAGAAAACGAGAAAATGAGCAATTTCACTGAAGGAGGGAGGTGCTATTTATAGGGAACGGAGGTGCATATAGGCGTTTTAGAAAACGCCTATATGCAATAATTATATTAAAATAACGCATATAGGCGTATTCTAAAACGCCTATATGCGTTCTAATGCATATAGGCGTTTAAGGGAAACGCCTATATGCATTATTTTTTTATATAATATTGCATATAGGCATTTTCAAAAACGCCTATATGCATGTTTACATTAAAATAATGCATATAGGCGTTCCTTCTTACTCGTAAGGTCGAACGAACGGCGGCCGTAAGGTCGAACGAACTACAGTGGTGAGCTTTCTTTCCTTCTTACTCGTTTTGCCTCTTGTTCTTCGAGTTTCCTCAACACCCATGTTGATTTTTCACCTTATTCTTCTTGATTTCCTTTCTCCCTAACAATTCCAGCCCCATTACTCCGGCGAGAATCGGTGGTTGACTCAAAAACGTTACTTGCAGTGACGGGTTCAAATTAAAGTAAGCTCTTTTCTCATGTTCCTACCAATTTTTTGCGATATGAGAGCTGTTTGAGGGAGAAATATATTTGAGTTTTTAGGATGGGGAAAGAAAACTTCAACTTATATAATTTTAGAGTTTATTAAGGTTTGGACTTAGGATTTGCATAGTTAATTTGTTTGACTTTTGCTGGATTATATTTTTGAAAGTGTATTCTTTGTTCTTGGCATAGTTCATCTCGTTTTTTTAATTGGGATTCATGGCTGGAATTGGACTGTGAGATGCAGTAATCTTTGTTGAGAGTGAGATTAAACTAATGTGTTCAATTTCATGTTGAATATAAGGATGTAGATAGCCAATTGCCTAAAATGTGCACTATGCTTGGGAATATTTGTGTGAGCTTGTTGATTTTGTCAATACTTGCTTGATTATCTACTTGTGGCCATTGCTGTAATATGAGAAAAGAATGGGAAATTTTGTTTATTTGGATATGGCTCTATGTGGTTTATGATGTATTAATGTGGTAGAGGTTGTTTGAAGTGATACATGTGATATAATGCTAAGTTTTGAAGTTATTAAGAATAGTTGATCTTACATTGCTTTATCACGAATTATGTTTCATGAAGTTTTCTTTTAGGGCGAAGGCCCAAAAATGATACATAACTATTGGCCAAGGAACAAAACTGATACATAACTATTTCGAGGGACACCAATGATACATAACTTTTCTCATGAATCAAAAATGATATTTTCACTAATATGACAATAAATTTACACATGAAAAGTCTAAAATACCGGTTAGTTTATGAATTGTGATTCTTTTTGTGTGTGTGCGTATGTTGGTAAGCATATAGGTTAGTTTATGAATTGTGATTCTTTTTGTTATATGTTTATGAGAATTGATGATTTGTTTGGTGCACACCGGTTAATGTGATAAAATTATGTCATTCCAGAATGAGGTTCCCTGTAAAACCCCCAGGGACTAAAATGAATAAAATAAAAATGTTATATGTTCAAGCGAGGGTTGTCAGTCCCTATTGAACCAGTTCAAGCGAGGGTGTATCGACCATCGAGTTGTAAGTCCCTATTGAACTAAGATATTACGGTGTGTTGTGTTTGATTTTATTTTTGTTAGTGATGTTTTGATTACTTTCGTTATTGATGTATTGAGTTGTGATGTGTTTATAAATAAAATATTTGCGCTGCTATAAATTGTAATACTTGATATATGAGGTTATTTGAATTTAACATATATATATATATATATATATATATATATATATATATATATATATATATATCATGTTCATGCAACACAGTATGTAGCACACACCACTTATCACAGTATTATCACACACCACCTTGCGGACATGCACATGCACGTAGTGCAAAAATGTACGTAAGCGAGTGGTAGTAGTTGCGAATTCTGGGTCTACCCCACATTGTTGTCATTTCAGGTACAGGAACTACTGTAGGAAACCAAGGGAAGGATCCGGGGACTACTCACTAAAGTGAGACGCTGTTAAGCGTTAATGCCACATTAGGATATTTTAATTTGATTCATTAATGTCTGTCTTATGTTGTTGTTATTTTAAAAATTACTTAGTAGACTATTTTAGCAGAACTCATTTTGCTGAGTAGTTTGAACTTAATTCCTTTTTGTTGTCTGACTTTAAATTACATATTGAGTGAACTTTATAGATTGATGTGGCTTAGAAATTTAGTTTTGTCTTTTTCTAACCATGATAGTATATACATTCTAGGCTTTTAAAATTTTCCATCATGGTTAGCCATCAAAAATCATTTTAGAATATAATATTAATCCTTTCTAACTATGTTAGCCTTTCTTATACGTAAATTGTTTCTCTAACATAGTTAGCAATATAATTATTTTTGTAAATTTAGTTAATTCTCTTTTCTAACTATGTTAGTGTTGTTAATAAGTAAATTTATTTTCTAACATAGTTAGTATATATAGAAAAAAAAAATTTGATAAAAATGACATAAAATAGTTATATAATTATGGTCGTTACAATTTGGTATCAGAGCAAAGGTTTACGGTTCGCCAAACTAGTCATAAGATAGGGTAATCGGTGGATTCGTGTTTGTAAGTTATGACTGGCCAGCATAAATTACAAACAGGAAGCTTCTATTACCAAGTTCTTATGTCGTAGTTTGGTTTAGTTAAATAGGTGGCTTAGAAAGAAAGTATCTAGGTGTCTGTATCAAATATGGGATTTGCGAATACTTCGTGAAAGTGGTGATGTTATTCTTGTTTAAGTTTGATTGTATTATTTCTTGCTTTGCATATGCATTAGAAGTATTGTGGCAATAAATCCCGGTCCTTTCCCTTTTTATAGTTTACAATGCGATAGAAATTCTAACCAATATGACTTCCTTCGTAGGATAGTTGGAAGTATGGCCCGTGGACGAGGAATGAACTCAGAAAGTGGGCACTCTCCTCCTAATCCTGATCATGAGGCGATAGTGGCTTGAGTGAGAGATGAAATGAGGAATGAAATGAAAGAAAAGATTGCCGCTATACATAAGGAGAATGATGAGAAGATGGCAAAAATGCTAGCAGATTTTGAAGCTCAGCTTAAGAGAAATATGCAATCCGAGAGCCATGAGGAGTATTCGAGAGCGGAAGATGAAACTGATCAGAATCATCCTCTCCCTGAGGATTTGAGTATCGAGAGGGTGTTTAAGAGTATTGATCGTCATCGTCCCAAGAACTTTGGTGCTGCTTATGCTCCTACTGAAGCGAAGCAGTGGATTGAGAGACTAAAAGCGATTTTTGCTGCGGTCGTTTGCACTTCGTATCAGAAAGCTCGTGTTGCTATTCTTCTTCTCGAAGGAAATGCTCTGAGTTGGTGGAAGAGTGTGTCAGGTGATGATTCTATGACTACCTGGGAAGTGTTTAAAGAAAAGTTCATGTGGCATCATTTTCCTGCTTCTGTTAGGGATGAGAGAGAAAATGCTTTTTATCAGTTCAAACAGAAGGACCTGTCGGTAGATGAGTACATAGCCACGTTCACAGATCTGGTACGTAATGTGTCTTTCCTTCAGCGCCAAGATGACCCTGAATGGCGTACTAAACAATTGGTCGAAAGAAGCAGAGATGATTTGAGGCTAGAGGTGTATAGGAAGAACTATAACAACGTTGACGAAGCTTGTGAAGCATTGAGGGTGTCAGACCGTATGTTGAAAGAGGCAGAAGCAGCCAAAGCTAAGTTGGGTGGAGGCTCAAGTTATGGACAACAGAGTCAAACTAAGTCGTTCCATTCCTTTAGGCCTGCTGGAGGCATTGGAAAGAAATTTGGAGCTGGTACTAATAGTCATTTTAATAACTCTGGGAATAGAAGCCAGTCTGGAAGCATTAGTCGTGGACAGTTTGGGGGTCAGGGCCGCGGACGGTTTGGAAACTTTGGCAGAAATCAACGTAATAATTTCGGACGTGGACAGACCGGTGGGGGACGTCAGAGTGCAGCCCCATGGAGGTTTGGGTCAGGTAATCCCTCTGGAGGCAGTCAGGTATCTCGTAGTGAGTCTGTTCGGTCAGTTCCGAGTACACCTGGTCCTTGTAGCAGGTGTCATATGTTTCATCAGGGAAGTTGTGTTCAGTGCTTTGGTTGTGGGCGTCTGGGCCATACAATCAAATATTGTCCAGATAGAGGGCAACAACAACAACAGCCAGCTCAATCTAACCGTCAATCAGTTTCGGGCCGAATCCATTAATGGTACAATATCCATTAATGGTCATATGATTGTAGTGATGTTTGATTCTGGTGCTTCGCATTCCTTTATTTCCCTTGATTGTGCACAGAGACTTAATTTTGTATTATCTGTTATGCCTTTTGATATGCGTGTATCTACTCCTGCTGGTGCAATATATGAGACTGCTCTGATGTGTAAAAACCTTGTATTGCTTTATGAAAATCGTGAGTCGAGAGTTGATTTGGTTTGTTTGCCCTTAAGAGGAATCAATGTGATAATTGGTATGGATTGACTAGAAAGTAATGATGTAGTATTGCATTGTAAGAACAAAGTTGTGTCGTATGCTATTAACTACTTGTCTGCTGAATTAGCAAGTACTCCCTTATTACTATCTGCCGCCCGTGTAGAGAAATGTGTTGGGAAAGGCTGCAAAGCTTTTATGATTTTCTTTTCTGTTACTATGGAGGGAGAAACCTCAATTGATCAGATAGAGGTAGTTAAAGAGTTTTCGGAGGTGTTTGCCGACGACGTTCGTGGATTGCCCCCAGATAGAGAAGTAGAATTTACCATTAAATTGGAGCCGGGCACAGGTCCGATATCCAAGGCTCCATATCGGATGTCCCCATCCAAGCTTGTAGAGCTTAAAAAGCAACTTGAAGAGCTGTTGGAGAAAGGACTCATTCGCCTTAGTGGATCGCCTTGGGGTTCCCCGGTTCTGTTTGTGAAAAAGAAGGATGGTTGTTTGAGACTCTGCATAGACTACCGACAGCTGAATAAGGTGACCGTTAAGAACAAATACCCGTTGCCGAGAATAGATGATTTGCTAGATCAGCTAGCAGGAGCATCTGTGTTCTCAAAGATTGATCTGCGATCAGGTTATCACCAGTTGAAAGTACGGGCAGAGGATGTTCCTAAAACCGCTTTCCGGACAAGATATGGGCATTATGAGTTTTTGGTGATGCCTTTTGGGCTCACCAATGCCCCAGCTGTTTTCATGGATTATATGAATAGGATCTTCCGGCCGTATCTTGATAAGTTCGTGGTGGTATTTATTGATGACATCTTGATCTACTCTAAGAGTGAAGAGGAGCATCGAGAGCATCTTCAGTCTGTCTTGCGAATTTTGAGAGATCATTCTTTGTATGCTAAACTTTCTAAGTGTGAGTTTTGGCTTAAAGAAGTCAAGTTTTTGGGGCATGTAGTGTCTGCAGAAGGAGTAGCAGTGGACCCAAGTAAAGTTGAAGCAGTATTGCAGTGGGAGTCTCCTAAATCGGTTGCAGAAGTTAGGAGTTTTATCGGTTTAGCTGGTTATTATCGCCGATTTATTCAAGGGTTTTCTCAGATTGCCAAACCTATGACTAATCTAACTAAGAAAGGCAGACCGTTTATTTGGACAGATCAATGTGAGTCGGCGTTCCAGGAGCTTAAGACTCGTTTGACTACTGCGCCAGTATTGACCCTACCGGATCCTAGTCAGCCGTATGAGTTGTATACTGATGCTTCCTTAAAAGGACTAGGTTGTGTCCTAATGCAAGGTGGCAAGGTGATAGCCTATGCTTCTAGGCAGTTGAGGCCGCATGAGGTAAATTATCCGACCCATGATCTTGAATTGGGGGCAGTTGTGTTCGCACTCAAGATTTGGCGTCATTATCTGATGGGGGCAGAGTTTGAAGTATTTAGTGATCATAAAAGTTTGAGGTATCTAATGGAACAGAAGGAGTTGAATCTTAGGCAGCGTCGTTGGATGGAGTTGTTGAGTGACTATAAATTTGAAATAAAATATCATCCCGAAAAAGCAAATGTAGTTGCGGATGCCCTTAGCCTAAAGAAGAGTCATGTTGCTGCTTTGAGTTTAGGAGAGCAGAATACTTTTGATGATAATCGGGTTATTCATGTTGGAGCGGAGAAGCCGAATTTGTACTTGGGGGCTATAGTTGGTAAATTTGATTTCTTTGATGAGTTGAGAGTAGCTCAAAATCGGGACGAACATTTAAGAAAGATTAAAGAGGAGATAGATAGCGGTGGCTACTCAGAATATGACTTAAGTGACAGTGGCCTATTAAGGTTTAAGAAGAGAATTTGTGTTCCAGGAGACGAGGAGATTAGGAAGGCTATTTTGGAGGAGGCTCATAGGAGCAATTATTCGATACATCCCGGTGTTACTAAAATGTATAACGACTTGAAGGGAATCTACTGGTGGCCTAAGATGAAGTTCGATGTAACTCAGTTTGTTCTTAAGTGTTTAACTTGTCAGAAGGTGAAAATAGAGCATCAAAAGCCAGACGACATATTACAGAGTATTGAAATTCCACAATGGAAATGGGATGATATTTCTGTGGATTTGCTTGGAGGATTGCCTATGACTCAGTCAGGTCATGATTCTATTTGGGTGATCGTGGATCGACTGACTAAATCTGGGCATTTTCTTCCTGTCAGAACTAATTATCCAATGGAAAGATATGCTCAGTTATACATTAATGAGATAGTTAGACTTCATGGCATACCGAAGAGTATCATTTCAGACAGAGATCCACGGTTTACATCAGAATTTTGGGAATCATTGAACGCAGCGATGGGTACGAAGCTTAAGTTCAGTACGGCATATCATCCTCAGACCGATGGACAGACTGAAAGAACTATTCAGACTTTAGAGGATATGCTTAGGGCGTGTGCGACGGAGATGTCTGGTAGTTGGGATAAGTATCTTCCACTGGTAGAGTTTTCTTATAACAATAGCTACCACTCCAGTATCCAGATGGCACCTTACGAGGCCTTGTATGGTCGGAAGTGTCGGTCACCGATTTGTTGGACGGAGCTCAGTGAGAGGACCATTATTGGTCCAGATATTGTAGATCAGACATCAGAAAAGATTCAGTTGATTCGGCAGAAACTGTTGGCTGCTCATAGTCGACAAAAGAGTTATGCAGATAAGCGGCGAAGATCGTTAGAATTCAACGAGGGAGATCACGTTTTTCTTCGAGTGTCACCGATGACCGGTATTGGCAGATCGATTAAAGCTAAGAAGCTTACTCCTAGATTTATGGGTCCGTATGACATTATTGAAAAGATTGGAACAACAGCATATAGAATTGCGTTACCACCTCAACTTTCAAAAGTTCATGATGTTTTTCATGTTTCTCAACTGAAGAAGTATCATCCAGATCCATCTCACGTAATTGAGCCTGAAGATGTTGAGTTACAAGAAAACTTGACCTATAAAGCGGAGCCAGAGAAGATTTTGGACGCCAAGGATAAGCAATTGAGGAATAAGACGATCAGATTAGTAAAAGTATTTTGGAGGGGTATGACTCCTGGAGATGCAACATGGGAGACAGAGGAGCGCATGAGGCGTGAATATCCCACACTATTTGAAGGTGAGTTATTATTTAGCTCGTAGTGCATTTTATTGGTGTGTTAGTAGTTTTAATGCATGATACTTCTTTGTTTAGCAAACTTAAGGGAATTTTGGGGGCAAAATTCCTAAAAGGTGGGAAGAATTGTAACATCCTGAATAATATAGGAAAATATTATATATACATAAATATGTGAGATCTTTAGGAATATATATATTTATACATATATGAATATATATTTTAGGGAACAATGCATCTTTAGGAATTAGGAAATATCAATTTTATTTAATGAAATTATTAAGATGTTAATGTAATAGGAAGTTAGGGTTTCATGAGTGAAAGAAACTAAAGAAGGGCTTTATAGTAATTTCAATACTTGCTTGATTATCTACTTGTGACCATTGCTGTAATGTGAGAAAAGAATGGGAAATTTTGTTTATTTGGATATGGCTCTATGTGGTTTATGATGTATTAATGTGGTAGAGGTTGTTTGAAGTGATACATGTGATATAATGCTAAGTTTTGAAGTTATTAAGAATAGTTGATCTTACATTGCTTTATCACGAATTATGTTTCATGAAGTTTTCTTTTATCATACAAACTTTTAGAATTATAAATGATTAAGTTAATGAGCTTAATCAGGGGATTGAGTAGTAATACATAGGAATCGAGAGCGACGTTTATTATGATGTATAAAGAATTCATATTTATATTTCCTACGGTATGATACTATAATAGGAGAAACTAGTAAGAGAAGAGTCTAGAGGATATTGATAAGGATAAGGAAAGCAGCTAGTACTCGGGGCTCCAGGTAACTACTTAAACTTGTTTGCGTGGGTGCGTATGTTGGTAAGCATATAGGTTAGTTTATGAATTGTGATTCTTTTTGTTATATGTTTATGAGAATTGATGATTTGTTTGGTGCACACCGGTTAATGTGATAAAATTATGCCATTCCGGAATGAGGTTCCCTGTAAAACCCCCAGGGACTAAAATGAATAAAATAAAAATGTTATATGTTCAAGCGAGGGTTGTCAGTCCCTATTGAACCAGTTCAAGCGAGGATATATCGACCATCGAGTCGTGAGTCCCTATTGAACTGAGATATTACGGTGTGTTGTGTTTGATTTTATTTTTGTTAGTGATGTTTTGATTACTTTCGTTATTGATGTATTGAGTTGTGATGTGTTTATAAATAAAATATTTGCGCTGCTATAAATTGTAATACTTGATATATGAGGTTATTTGAATTTAGCATATATATATATATATATATATATATATATATATATATATATATATATATATATATCATGTTCATGCAACACAGTATGTAGCACACACCACTTATCACAGTATTATCACACACCACCTTGCGGACATGCACATGCACGTAGTGCAAAAATGTACGTAAGCGAGTGGTAGTAGTTGCGAATTCTGGGTCTACCCCACATTGTTGTCATTCCAGGTACAGGAACTACAGTAGGAAACCAAGGGAAGGATCCGGGGACTACTCACTAAAGTGAGACGCTGTTAAGCGTTAATGCTACATTAGGACATTTTAATTTGATTCATGAATGTCTGTCTTATGTTGTTGTAATTTTAAAAATTACTTAGTAGACTATTTTAGCAGAACTCATTTTGCTGAGTAGTTTGAACTTAATTCCTTTTTGTTGTCTGACTTTAAATTACATATTGAGTGAACTTTATAGATTGATGTGGCTTAGAAATTTAGTTTTGTCTTTTTCTAACCATGATAGTATATACATTCTAGGCTTTTAAAATTTTCCATCATGGTTAGCCATCAAAAATCATTTTAGAATATAATATTAATCTTTTCTAACTATGTTAGCCTTTCTTATACGTAAATTGTTTTTCTAACATAGTTAGCAATATAATTATTTTTGTAAATTTAGTTAATTCTCTTTTCTAACTATGTTAGTGTTGTTAATAAGTAAATTTATTTTCTAACATAGTTAGTATATATAGAAAAAAAAAATTTGATAAAAATGACATAAAATAGTTATATAATTATGGTCGTTACACACAGCCTTGTCCCCTTCTTGGACTTCGGCAGGTACAGCTTGTTCCTCTCATCCTTCCAATTATCCCCGACCACCCCTTTCGCGAATTTCTTGAGGTTCAAGCTGTCGGGGACCCACCACTTGCTCTGCAAAAAGAAATTTTTTCATATTATTTAATAATAAGTATAATAACAATTATATACGTATTACAATATTTTGAAATACGTATTACCTTAATAATCTCCCAAGCCTCCTCTTTCCGGCTATCCGGAACTTTCCTCCAGCTGGTCGGGTCGATCATAAAACGCCAGAAGTCCTTGCCGAGGAGTCGGCAATGGCGGCGGAATAGAATGGCAGCATCCGTTGTTGGCTGCCCGGTGGTGCTGTAATATGACAGCTCAATCTTCTCATTCGGCGGAAGCGCATGCGCCTGCTTCGCCGTCAGCCTCCTCCTGGTGACAGTGTCAGTGGTATCTGTAGGTAAGAAAAATATATTAGATAATATATATTGTAGAAATTAAATTTGTAACTATTAATTAATATCAAATTCAATTACCTCTGACATCCACCAGTTGACCAGTACTCGAAGACTTCCTCCCGCGCTGCATTTTGATCATAATTTCCGGCACCGGGATGTCCCACTCGCCACCCTCACCGCCACCGCCGGTGCCCTCCTCCCCCTCCGCCCCCTCCGCCCTCTCCCTCTCCGCCCTCTCCCTCTCCCTATCCTCATTCAAAATCTGCTGCATCTCTTCGTAGCTGATGTCGACGTTCAAGTCTCTCCAGAGCTCGTCCTGCGTGATTTCTGGGTTACCACCAAACCCGAAAGGAGTCCAAGGTGGCGCCTGAAGAAGGCTCACAACAGGCGGGGGGCTGGCGTACTGCAACACCTCTGGCGGATTAGGCTGCTGCTCAATCTGTAATCGGCGCTCTTCTATACGCCTGGCTTCTGCTTCGTCCCACAATCGCTGCTGTTCATCTCGCAATCGCTGATGCTCTTCGGGGTCTATTGGAGCTTTACCGGTACGACGAGACATGATCTATCGAAGAGGAATATTTATAGGAAAAGATAAAGAGAAAAGATAATTTTTGTGGGACCCTTACACTTTTCACGTTTCGAAAACGCCAAAATGAACATCGGCGGTTCTTTTATAGGCGTTCACATATCGGCGTTTGGAGACACCATACAGGCGTTTTGGGAAACGCTTGTATGTGATTAAAGTATTAATTTAATCGCATACAGGCGTTTTGCAAAACGCCTATATGCGATTAAATGATATTTTAATCGCATATAGGTGTTTTGCGAAACGCCTATATGCATTAAGTGCATTAAAAATGCACTTAATGCGCAGATAGGCGTTTTGCAAAACGCCGGTCTGCGCATTAAGTGCATTTTTAATGCACGTTATGCACATAGGCGTTTTGCCAAATGCCTATGTGAGATTAAAATATTATTTTTAATCTCACATAGGCGTTTGCCCAAACGCCGATGTGCAGTTTTTGAAAAAAAAAAAAAACCAGCCAGCCCCTTTTTTTATATTTAAAAACCATACCATCGTTTCCTATACCCCAAAACGCCGATATGGAAACGCGGGAAATATGGCGGGAAGCGCGCGCCAAATTTATCGGCGTTTGCGTATAGACGTTTTGGTGCAAAACGCCGGTATGCGTCTCATATAGGCGTTTGGGACCAAAACGCCGGTAAGCGTGCGCCGGAATGGCCCGTTTTTTTTGTAGTGTTCTTCTCATCAGCATCAACTTGTCATTCCTAATTCCCAAAACTGATTACAAATTTTTCCTATGCGCCTTCTCTTCATTCCAGCGGCAAGGAAGACATTATCTTCGTCGACGGTGTGACTGTTTGGCGGCTGCGAGCTTGTTTTCAAACTCAGTTTGGTTCATCGAGTAATTTAGCTAGGCAGAAGGGACATTCAAGTCATGCATAAATTTGGGTGAGAAATTCTGGTTCTTCCCTTTTCTAATTTTTACGTTAACGAGTGAGGAATCCGGGGGAAAACAAACGAATGGGTGTGAAAATGAATAGGTGTTGGAGTCTTGTAGCATAATATGGTTTATATGAGATATTTGAATTATTCCTTGCAATTTTCATCTTTTCTTTGGGTATACTGTTATTGGACGAATTAAAGACTTGTATATGGTGCTGGACATTTTTTTGTAAGTGATTGAAATGGTACCTTGGTTGGTTGAATGTAATTAGCTCATGAGTATAATAGAGAAGATATAGGTGATGTCATAGACAATAAAAAATGACGTTAATTTTCCTTGCAAGAATCAAATGGATTAGTTTTGAGAAGATGAAAGTTATTTTCTATTTAGACATGATTCTATTGGGTTTGAAACTGTGAAGTGACATGATATATGCATGGTATTTGCTTGTTGATTTTGAATGCTTGGATATGAACTTTTTTTTTAATCGATTCTTTTGTGTTCTAGCTTCTTTGTTTTGATTTGGAGTTAATGAGAATGAATGAATGAATGAAGTTGAGGTGTGTAAGTGTAATTTTTCTGATTTGGAGTTGTTAGGTTTGATTATAAAAATTTAAAACTTAATAAATAAAAGGGTACGTTTAAAGAGGTTTTTGAGCTCCCATGTTACATTTTGAAACTTAAATAGGAGTTTCTAAAATTATATATATTTACTATGTGATTAATTGACTTGCATACACTGTTTAGAATAATGTTGTATATGGTTTGATTTTTTTGGTGAGTGCATTTAATGGTTGCCTTTATTGACTGTTTAATTGGTTTGGAATATGAGTATTTGGAATCTTTGTCCTCTTTTGGCCCTTGTCATGAGAAAGGTTAATACATGATTTTTTTTTATATATTATAGATATTGGTTGCCATTTTAAATAGTGAATTTGTATGTGTAAATTGTACGTGTTTATTTGGAAAAGAAAAATTAGGAGCAATATAATCATAAAGGGGTGGGTAGTACTATTAGGATAGAGAGAGACGCAATATTTGATCACATAGAATAATTTCTTAATTCTACTATTATTTGATATGGTAATAGAAGAATTTAGTGAGGAACATATTTGGAGGCACATTACAAGCAAGGATAAGGAGAAACGGTGAACTGTTCGCAACAACAGGTAGCGGTTTATTTCATGCACATTAGGTTTATTTTCTGTCATCACTAATATTACTGTTTCAGATATTGATAGGGTTTATTTTCAGCATTTTAAATTTATGTGGAGTACTCCAGGTATAAGGAGGGTCGCTCCCCCTATACCATATTGTTTTGTTGAATTTATTTTTCCTAGAAAATCCTGTCAGGTATGCCTACTACGAATGGTGAATATATTACTATAAGTATTGAGGTGGTGCAATAGGCACTTGTATTAAATATTCTACATGTAACAAATATATTGTTAAGGTAGGGGCCTTGTATGAGTGTTTTACTAACAGGTAGTAATCACCAACAGGTAGTGTCACTATCATTATCTGAAGTAGGATTAAATGAATCAGCTTCTAGGTAAAGTAAATGCATGAATTAGAGTGTATGAAATAAACTGCGGTAAATTTGGTTTAGTTTCAGGTACACAATAGATAGAGAATTTTGGAGTGATAAAGAAAAGGAGGAATGCAAGAATGCTTGCTCTAATTTGTATTTTTTAAATGTTATATATTTTCAAAGAAATTTGTATAATTCTATCTTGGCATGTAATATATATAAATTATGTAGATGATTAATCATGGAAACTTTATGTACTTGATAAATATTTTAAAGTTATCATACTTATATGGAAAACTACATATATGTTTTGGAAGTAATATTTTATAGGGTAAATGATAGAACTTTAAAGTAAAAGATAAGCATTTTAATTTTAGAAAATAATATTTAGAAATATGTTTTAAAACTTGTGTTACTTTATAAAATTAATATAAATAATTTTATATATTTTAAGTAATCTCATTTTGTTTTTAAAAGGTTTTATTCCCAACTTGTTTTAGAAAGGTTTATTCCAAAAATCACTAGTTTTAATGAAAAAGTTATTCCAAACTTTAATTTCATGAAAAAGTCAATTTTAAATTTTAATCACTAATTTAATAAAGAATTATTCCAAAAAGTCAATTTCATGAAAAAGTTTTAATTTGAATAGTTTTTTTTTATTACCTCTTACAAACTTTTAAAATTATTAATATTTATTTTATAGCAAAAATCACTAGTTTCAATTAAATATATTTAATATATGAAGAAATTATTTAAAAATGAACTAGGTGTTACAATAGACTTATAGTCAGACCAGACTTTTTAATAGGTCAGACTCAGGCCTGAAAAAGTGGCCTATGATAGGTCATAGGCTAGACTCAAGCCTGTTTTCTACATCACAGGCCTGGCCTATTAAGGTGGTGGCCTAGGCTAGCCTAGGCTATTTCCACGCCTACTTGCACCTGCTAAAGGCACATAATTTTCACACCTTTTAACTAGATGCACCTGATGAGTAGCTCATGCTTACACAATATTTAACCGTGAGGTAACTATAACCTGCACATATTCAAAGTCAATTGCTTTCTAAATAATTATATCTTTACGTTTAAATATATAAAAAACTGTAAATAGAAATCCATTAAGGACAATATCTTGTGATTTAATTTTGGCAAATATCATGTTGATTTATGCAGTATGCCCTTTGATTCCTTCAGCAGAATATGCTATTTTCATTTTTAGATAACTTGTTAATTTCGTTTTTTTTTTTCAGCTCATTAAATATTGGGAAGACTAGATTGGACGAGTAAAACGATCTGATCGATCCAATCTAGTTGAAAATGGATTATTCTTCGTTGAGTTCGATTGAGCATCAAACTATAGGAATATATAATGACCACACAAAAGATCAGACCACAATCTAAGACTTGCCCAGCTTAGTCTATAGCTAGTTAATACATTTTAATACTATGCACAATCAACTGGAGTTCTTGTAAATTTTGGAGACATATATTGGGTTCTTATATTTTAATCTTTATCTATCTCCTATATTTAGACGTGGAGGCGGGAGTATATATTATTATTATTCATCTTAATTATCTGCTTGCTCTATCATTTTGATACTTTGATTCGTTCACTAGCTTTGAATATTAAAGACCGAATATCATCTGGTCTTCCAAATTCCGAAGCAATAATTGATGCTATGATTGATTGACCCTCCAACTATGCATCAACCCGTACCCTATCCCCTTTTGATTGACAAGAAATATGCACAAAAAATAAACCATCCAGTAAGGGAGAGGGTTTCTCCTTTTCCTTTTCAACAAAACAATCTGGTATTATTTTGCACATTGAGATTCATCTAAGAGTTCATAATTTGCAACTTGTACCATTAAAAATAAAAATGAAATGTATTATAATATAAAAAAATTTTAGCATAAAAAATTTCAACTATCTAGACCTATTTCATTTCAATATAAGGATCTATAAGAGTTAAAGACTAGTCCAGTTAACTGTGAAATAATTTTACAGTTAACTGAATATTTCACAGTTAACTGATTCAGTTAACTGTAAAATTATTTCACAGTTAACTGGACTAGTCTGTATCTCTTATAGATCCTTATATTGAAATGAAATAGGTCCAATAGTTGAAATTTTTTATACCAATTTGTGTTCAAAAATAAAAAAAATTAAAAGTTCTTCATTTATTTTATATTATAATATATTTTTTTAATTTTTAATGGTACAAGTGATAAATTATGAGCTCTTAAATGAATCTCAATAGGCAAAATAATACCCCAAAGAGAGGATTATGAGGGAATAGGAGGGGTTGAATTCTGAGAGAATCGGAACCCGTAAGTAACAGATATAAGATATATATCACGCAAAGCATTTCCCGGTCTATATAAGCTCCCTACTCCCTACTAAGTACCAAATCTCCAAGCATCCACGCATATAAACCAGTTATATTAAACTTAATACATCTAACACGATCCACTAAAAATTGGCGTAGTAGCACAATTCATTAAAAATTTGGATATAGCACGATTCATTAAAAACATAATACATCCCATAATCCATTCAGTTCTTAAGAATGTATACTTTCTTGCTACATCGCAAGCCTTATTATTTAAATCCACCTTTTGCATTTCATTCTCAAGGTAGGGCGAGGCCCTATGGGCTATTTATGCCTCATTTTGTGACGTTTCCACTCCCGAATTGGAAGGTGCATGATGTAGCAAGGAAAAAATACTTTATGTCGAATTTACCAAAATTGAATAAGACCTTACTCAATTTTTCGTTAATTTAAAACTACTTTAATTTCTAAAATTACCCATTGAATACATGATATGGAGTTTCCATTACAAATGATAATTAAAAGAGAGTATTTTAAGAAAAGCAGCATTTTTTTACAAATAACTAAAAACTTAACTAAATTTTTAACTCTAGATAAATGACTTATCTAACTCTTATATGGGATAAATCAGTAGCATAAAAGGGTGAAGTAGATATGAACAGCCAGTGATGGAAGTTTAAAGAGAAACTTTGTGTGTGTGTGTGTGTAAATAAAGGGATTTTAAAGAGAATGGAATAAAGTTAAAAGCCATGGATGCTTCTAAACTTTTCCATTGAAATTTTGCGGCCATTACTATTAAATTCTAACACCAATTATTGAACACAATGCAAGTTTCTCAGAGGACGCAAATTCAAGCTACACAAGTTGTATAGCAAAATACTCCCTCCAGTCCTAAATATAAGACCTAATTGACTTTTTTGAAAAATCCTAAAAAAAGCAAAATAAGTTAATTATAAAATTGATTTACCTGATTTTTTCACTTAAACTAGTTTATTTTACTTATAAACTAATGGATAATCTAAAAATATATCAAATATGTCATGATTTAATAGACTATTTTGCAACTTTAACATCTCCAAAAAAAATCATCTAGTTCCTATATTTAGGACCGGAGGTAGTATGTGCATAAATTTGAAAATTTGAATACATATATTATTTTCCATTAACATGCTATTTGTTTTTTTAACAGTACTTATGTGTGTGTGTGTGTGTTTGTATGTGTATATATATGTGGATGGATTATTTAGTTGTATGTGCGAATTTTCAATTTATTTTTTGAATTAAATGTGTGCCTGAAAACTATAAAGATAAAGGGCGAGAATGACACTCATAATTCGATTAATATTTTTTATTTGTTATTTAACCTAAAAATGAATATTATATTTTCTCATTTTAAATTTTTTGTAGGTAAACTTTACTAAAATATTAATCAGTTAAAGAAATTGTTATATCAGGTAGCGAATGACTAAAAGTGAAAATTAGGTGAAGAGCCTGATTGGGAAAAAAAATATGGAGAACCCCAAAATAGGAAAAGTCTAAGGTATTGATATTTGCTGACACAAAGTGATATATATTATTCCAATAATAATAGCCAGCTGTGTCCAATGTGATTCTCCCACTATATGCCCTGGTACTCTTTATGGCTTTAATCTTGACTATAATTTTTTATGATACATTAATCATATATGAAGGTTTTGTGCAATAGATTTTATTTAAATGAAGGTCTATATATGATTTCAGAATAAACGAGAAGTATGTAATTTTGATAGGATAGAGTGAATGACAATGTAATTTGCCATTTAAGTATAGATAAGTGGCAATTTACTAAAAAGGAAATAATAATTCGATTGGTAAATAAAATAAAAAATGATTTGGTTTACATTGTTTTGACTTAAAAGTATAGAATAGAGACGGCAAAACCCTAGAAGATATGGTGAAACGAAAAGAGAGAAATCAGATAATGGGAATGACGTATGAATGAGCACTCACAGGTCCATGCATGTGCTTTCACATCAACTTGTGGTTACATTTAGACACACACAAACAAAGAGTTAGGCTTTGTATGGGCTTTGTATGGTGGGGGTTGTTTTCCTTATCATGGAATAAGTTTTTGAATAGTTTCATTAGTGTGATCTTTAAAATTAAAATTTTTAACATGAGCGTTTGGTTAAATAAATTTTAATTTGTGAAAAAAAAGCAATTTTTCCTCAATCACCTCATAATTCTTATATCAATTTTCCGTTAATTGGTGTCATTTCAACTCATTCAACTCATTGACGTATATGATAATTTCAAATCGTTTTCATGTTGTCATTTTAAAGCCCAACATTATCTATATATGATGTCACTTGTCTCATAGCAATGCTATAACATAGCAATGCTATAAAACTTCACTTTAACCTACGGGGTACTTTTCGGTCCGAGAGAGCTTTAATAGTTTTCTCCACTTATACCAATCAATTAGAATTCTATAGTTAACCTCATCATTAATCTCACCATCTTGCCGTATAATTGATATACCTAAACTTTGTCACTAGAGGATGATTTAATCTTCTAGTTTAACCATTAAATCACCTCTAACTTTTCTATGTGCTACTCACACTTAGATAAAACCTTTAGCTCCAAAGTGTTTAGTTATATCTCTAATTTTTCATTAATCTCCACTCTTGATTAAGCCAAAAGGAGTATATATATCGTTAGGAAAAAACATACACCTAAGGTCATCTTCTTTGATAAGCTTAGTTAGAATATATACTACCACTTAAAGAAAATATGGGTCCAAAAATTCGCGAATTCTTGTAGGAAAATCTTTTATACCAATTCACAACATTCTAATCTTTGTCAACACCCCATAATATATATCTTGTTTAACTTTAATATATGTAATACGCACTCGTTTTTTTTCCAATGTTTTCCAAAGTGCATCTCTTCACACATGATCACACATCTTTCCTTAAGTCAATGAAAACTGTTTGTAACCAATCTACATCAATTCTTTCCATCCCCATTAATAAATATATCACCTCTATTGTATGCGGATCTTTTTTAGTATGAACCCAAATTTTCTCTTAAAGATACTAGTCTCTAATCTTAACCTAGGGTCAATCATGTTTTCCCATACGTATGTGACTCATAAACTTGATTCCCCTATCATTTTCACAATTCTGTATAACGTCTTTTTTATTAATTGGAAGTAAAGTGTTTTTTCTCCATTTGGGCATCTTTGTGGAACATAAATTAACATTAACAAAGGTAGATAACCACAACAAATTAAACCCTCTTCCCCTTACATTTACAAATTAACTTCAATCGGTATATAATCTGGTCCAACATATTGACCATCTTCCATTTTCTTATGAGCTTTCCTAACCTTCCAAACTCTGTTTATTAGGCAATAAACGACTTATTTAGTCCATCTTCAGTAATTGTCAAATCCCCCAACTCACTAGCTAGGTGAACTTTCACATTCGTCATTGAATAATTTAGAAAATTAGACATTCCATCTATTTTTAATATCTTTATCGAAGACGAAAGCTTTACCTTCATCATTTATACATCTTAGTTAATTTAAATCTCTCGAATTGGTCTCTTTGCTCTTTGCAATCCTGTAAATCTTTTGTTTCCCGGCCTTTTCCCGGGCTCCTTATAAAAATTCATATGCCTTAGTACGATATTTAGTTACAGCCCTCAATCTCCTTTTTCAGCCAAGTATGATTTTTTCCCAATTTTAGAATCATTACACAAATGACAAATGTATGACTTAAGAACAATTCTTATTCTGCACTTTTTCTTGGACATCTTCCTCCCACCACCAAGTCTCCTTACATTGTGGTTCAAAATCTTTTTACTCTCCCAATATTGTTTTAGTTGCCATTTCAACTGGCATCGCCATATTCTTCCATGTGACGTTAGCATTTCCTTGTAACTCTCACACTTCTTCCTCCAACAAATTTCCCTTAAAAGCCTCTCGTTTTCCCCCCTTCAACTGTCACCGCTTGATCGTTCAGTCTAAGATTGTTTCACGCTTCGTTTTTGCACATTTAATTTCCACATCAAGAACTAAAGTTCTATGTTGTTTGGTCACCGGTACCCCATACCCATGAATCCCTTTATAGTTAATGCACAATCTTTTATCAGAATTCCTTAAAGAAAGAAGTCAATTTGAGATATGTCAGTTCCACTCTTGTGTGTAATTAAATGTTCTTTCTTCTTTCTAAAGCAAGTATTAATAAATCTTAAAAAATTCTATATAAAAAGGGACAACTAACGGAGGTTTAGTCTCTACTTGATAAGGGTGTTGGGAAAAAGAATATACTCCCTCCGGTCCCTAATGTAAGAGCTAGCCGTCAAAAAAACGCTTCTTAAGAAAACATGTGAATGTTAGTTGGGTGTCTGGAGTTAATGCTTCTTTTCCAAAATTGCCCATATTTATTATGGTACTTTTAAGAGAGAGAAATACATAAGCATTAATAAATATGAAAGAGAGTTAGGGGTAAAGTAGGAAAAAATGCATTAAATGAGGAGAGAATATGGGGTGAGCTCTTACATTAGGGACCAAAACCATTCAAATTTTGGGCTCTTACATTAGGGACCGGAGGAAGTACTAGGCAACATTTCACCTACTTTATGAGAGAGACATATTTGAATCCACAACATCAAACCCCACCGAAAACGAGCTTAACATTGAGCCAAGCCAACACTTCATTATTCAACTCCGAAAAATCAAAAACACTATGAGCATTTCCATGCAGTCTCGTTTCTTTATCAACATGTCCATTAAAATCCCCTAATAAAGATTTTCCCAGTTTTCTGTATAAATTAACCATGTGTAAAAATAGCGATAATATATTAAATTGGAGTAAAATTTAATCGCAAATGGTCATTATAAAGTAGCTTGATCAAGATCTAAGCAGGTGAGTCCAGCAAAAAATATACAGCCGTTTGAATGTATTTAACAGAAGTACTCCAATAAAATTGTTTTTTCACTACTCCAAAATTGTTTTTTCACCAACCAAAACTTAATTGCATTAACATTCATTATAAAAAAAAATAGTCGTTGTTAAAATTACACCTTACTTTCCGACCAAAACACACCTTACTCTTAAAATGATCACGGTAAAAGTGCACCTTCACTATTTGGTTATTTACTTTTGTTTGAAAACAAGTGTAACAAAAGATGCATAGGAAATTAAATCAAGTTGAGGCAAATCGAACTTTTACCAATTTACATTCGATACTTTACTTTAGTAAACATATAGTTATCAAATTCAACTCTCACATAATTAAGAGAAGCATGATTTGTCACTTTCAGGATGGTTTGACAGATCTAATGACTTTGCTGATTCTTTTCATTTGAATTTAATTTCAACAATGTCGAAATAAATGTGAAGTGAGATTCTCTCTCTCACACACACACACACACCCACAAATATGCTTATTCCATACATTTAAGGGCAAGAATTGTGGGGGAATATGTACTTCCATGACTAATACTATAATATTATAAACCCTTTTTTTAACAAAATGGTAAAGACAGGTGTAAAACATAAAATCATTTAATAATTATGTTCCAATGCAGTTTTTTGGTTCTTTATATTTTTCATTTCACATGTTTGAGAGAGATTCAAATAATACCCTCGATTCCTAAATAAAAGACATATTTACTTATTAATCTGATTAAAATAAAGATGTTAATTAAATTAGTTAAAAGTAATACTACCAAAGCATCCTAACTACATTTATTTATTCATACCCTCTCTCTTTTATTTGTTTATCATTAAGGTTTATGGTGGGATGGGAGTAAGAAATAGGCATATGGTTATTTGATTATAAGAAAATTGTTATTTTTTTTCATGCACCACATTATGAAAGATATATCACGTTCAGTTTTGTTTTGTTAAGAGAATATTCAGGTTCATGCATAACTTAAAACATGCATGCTTGTACTACATTATATAGTTTAATTAATATCATTACTCATTGTTTAAAGAACTACACTGAAATAGAATGTGTGTGTGTTTGTGTGTGACTAGCTAGCTAGCACTACCACTCCACCTTCCAAACCATAAACAAATATACAACATTCATGTTTAAAGAACTACACTGAAATTTAATTCATTAAAGTGCCACGTTGTGAGAGGCTATCCCCTTCAATTAGACCTAATAAAGTACAAGTTTTATTAGTCAAATAGTAAAGTGCATAAAAGAGAACGATTTATGAAAAATTAGAAATTGACGGATATTAATCAATCGTTGGCGTGTACATATGGATTGATCGACAATTTCAGAATTTCCTGCAATCAGTGTTTCCAGAAAGGATATTTCCATCTCTTTTTAACCCTTAAAAATGACATGGACGACATAGGTAAGGAATATTTGTTTTTGTAGTTTATGACGCTCCTTCAAGAGAGGAGCTTCAATTTCTTGTTTTCCTCGCACAACATAAATCTTGCTTTCAATGTAAGATTCTACTTGTTTATTGTTTTGATCAAATTGATATAATTAAGCACGTTCCAGGCTTCTAGATTTGTCAGAAAACAACAAAGTCTTGATAAGAGTTATATTCTTTTTATTAAAGAAATTAATTCCTAATATACAGTTTATAAACTAAGAATCACATCTCATCATCAAATATATAAAATATGCAAAGAAATGTACGATTCAAAAATAATGAAAATTGTGGAATAAGCACAGACGTTATATTCTTTCAGAAGCTCTAGAGCATGCAATGGCCGTTAGTTTTCCCTATAAATAGGTCCTTAGGTATTACTTCCATTCTCAACAGCCCCAACACACACACACAACTTTCTTCGATATTTGACAGTCTGATCTTGTTCACTTATCTTCCAATATATTTATATTTCTTGTCTTCTAATTCTTGCAGTTATATATTAGTGAATGATAGGGATGTGTCTATGATTATATCTTGCATTCATCCATTATTTTCTTTATATATAATCTTCTTCCTTTAATTTCCCCTTCTATTTATCATTTAATTACTAATTTTTAATTTGAATGCTGAATTCTGAAGGTGATGGTGATGTTGCTGACAGAAGATAGAGAGCACTAAGGTTGAAATGCATAATTATTAGTGGCATCTCACTCCTTTGTGCTCTCTATCTTCTGTCACCACACCCTTTATTTACTGTTCAGTCTTCACTCCAATTTCGTTTTATATTTAATTTTCTATCAACTATAGCGCGCGCGTGCGCGCACGTATATATCATTCTCATATTTCGACTGCAACAATAGTAAAAATAAATTCAATGATCTAAGTTTTCTTAATCTTTTTCTCCTTTTACAGATAATACTTGTATATCTTCTCTAATTGTTCACTGATTTTGCTTGTGTTTTAAGATGTTCATGTGATATTTTTAGACATTGAACGAGATATAATAACAAGTATTTCAAAATCATCATGTTATTGCTTACTCATACGATATCATGAATATTTTCCAATAGAAGAATGTCAATTATATGGTGCGTGTTCGTAAATAGTTGCCATTTGTTTTCTTCCTTTCTTATTCATAACTTTTCGCCTGTTAGCCATTCCCAACTTCATCACGCATCGTTGGATTTTTTGTGGTGTTTTTGTTATTATTTTATTTAGCTTTTGTTATTTCTAAAACCAGATCATGCTTGTTATAAATCCCACATCAGGAAGCCTTAGTGTATATGGGTTCATAAGTTCAAAGGTTCTCTCTACGGATAAGGTAATCATTAAGGACGAGCTCGCCCTTTGGATTTGTAACCATTATATGTGAAGTCTCACAAGTGTGTTGTAGTTTATAGTCAATGGACTCTCCCTCTCAACGAACTATAGTCTTTTACTTTGATCTAGTATTCATAACATTGCTATAGGTAGAAGATTTTATGAATTTCTGTTTCCAATGATTGTGATTCTTTTCATCATTATTCAAAATTCGTTTCCAATGATTGTGATTCTTTTCATCATTATTCAAAATTCAGATTAAAAAGCCTAGTTTAAAATTAGTTTATGATCATTCTCCACATATTCTTCATGAGATGGATAGTCATGAAAAATGGGCTGTTTTTTTATAATTTCATTTTTCTCCTGCGTACTGTATGCTTTAAAGTTTGAATAGTAGTAGCATTAAGTTTTCACTAAATAAATGTTTATATTGTTAAAGGCTCCATGAAAAAACTAAAAGAGAATGATTTATGAAGTTATCAAATGCATGGTGAACAATTTATCAAAAGTTTTTGTTGTTTTTACAACTACCCCACCTAGATAGTAAAATTAATTGTTAATATTTTCTTAGGGGTAAGGTTGGAATAATAACTAGCACCAGGGAGTTTTTCTTGGATCTTAAATACCTTGAAAGTATCAATTTTGTAGCTTTGTTGCCATTTTTAATAGTAATAAGTTATATATGCTTAAGTAGACACTCATAACACTTAAATGGACAACCAAACTGTTAAGTAATACTTCCATGGCAATTACGGTCCGCAATTAAGACTTCTTGGTGCTGGTGCTCCTTTGGAAATACTTCGATATTTAGGAACTTTAATCTTAGTCATATGTTATTATGCATTCAACAGGAATTTAATCTGACGTGATATTCAATCTGACGTGGTAAACATCCATTTGTCTATCCCTCCATTAAATTTAGTCATAAATCTACAAAATGATTATAAGGGCATTTAAGATCCCAAAAAAAAACTTACAGATGGTATTGCTACTCAGGTAGTATTTTTGGATATTTGACAGTCTCAACTCTATTTTCTTACTCCCTCCGGTCCTATTTATAAGTCGTCAACCGCCACTAAATTTTGGTCCTTAATATAAGTCGCCAACTACCACTAACTAATTCATTAATTAAAGTTTTCCAAATATGCCCCTGTCATTGAAAAAAGAGATCTTTGCATTTACTTTTGCTTGTCTCATTATAACTCATTTAATAGTTGTGAGGAGGGGCAAAGATGGAAATGAAAAATAAAACAAGACCAATTTAATGATGTAACCGCCACTAACCGTCATTCCTTGGTTTGTACAATATGGGTGGTTGGCGACTTATAAATAGGACGGAGGGAGTATTTCATTGAGCTCATCACCTTATGTGCCAGCTCATTCGTTATCAGGCTTCGTTGATTTAAACAGGCACTTCAATTTTGGCTACAAATAATAGGAGTTTAATGCTTAATTTCATGCAAGTTAATTTAGTATTTAATCACAAAAAGAGGAAAACTATACTTAGAGAAATATTCGCAATATAATTTGTTAAAGCTCTATTGTGCTCAAAAAATAAATTTGTTAAAAGCTCCTTAAAAAAAAGTTGTTAAAGCTAGCCATGGCACGTTATTGGATATATTCATTTTCTTCTGCGTTTTGAGGCTTTCAGTTACCTTTTCTGTATATGAAATGTCCATTATAAATATAGTTTAACTGATCTGGCAGAAGAGTATATATGCAGCTTATTTATTCTAACTGATTGAGATGGCAGCTTGTTTTTGTTTTTGTTTTTGGCAAACCATCCGGCATTTAATTATTACCACTGATTATTGAGTAATCCAATTTTTTTTTATCATCAAGTAATTCAAATTTGAGTTACCAAAAAGAGAAAATCCACGCATTCAGTGATACTAACAGTGTTTGCGAGTCAAGGTATCTTCAGGACATTTCAGATAGGAGATCAATGGTAAGTCCCTTAATGGAATGAGTAATTATGAAATTGGTGAAAAGTGAAGAAAAAGAAAACATTTTTTCCCTGTTTCTTCCATAAATTTTATCAAATTGAAATTTTCAGAACTGTTCATTGATGTTAACATCGACATAATCAATTAATCTGTTTGGTTTGTTTTTTTATTTTTTTAAGACAGTCAAGAGATGGAAGCATATTACAAACGACCGGGATGAACGCCCACACACAGTTGAAGAAGTTAAAGCCATGTTGCAGCATAGGAAAGACCTCGCCTGCAGCTATGAAGCGTGACAAGTCATTGTCTCTTTCTTTCTCCCAACAGGTTTTGAGAGGTTTTTTTTTTTCTTTCTCTCTGTTATTTTCTTTTGGCGTGAATTTTCTAAATATCTTGAGCTTATATATAGTTGGTTGTATATGGTATATTGTTTTTTATAAAAAAATTGGTATAGAAAAGTGATGCAGCTTTCAAGAAATATGGTATATATTGTATATAACAATGACGCAGCTTTCAAGAAATAGCTGGAATTCATGGATCGTTTCGGAATGAAGATGAATTGGAAGAGGGACCAAAATGGCTGGAGAGGTGGATGGCTTTGAAGCCGTGGGAGACAAGAGGAAGAGCTTTAACTGATTGATTATTGAAGAGATACCATCAAAACTGTGGAAATTTGGAATATTATCTATACAAAATAGTACTCTAATTGATTTTATTAATATAATGTATTGTTGTTTCCCATCTTTAATCTTTTAAGTGGTTTATTTATTTATTTAAGGGAAATACATTTAATGATAAAAGATACTACCTCTGGTCCTAAATATAGGACTTAGATGACTTTTTTTTGGAGAGGTTAAGGTTGAAAAATAGTCTATTAAATGATGACATATTTGATATATTTTTAGATTATCTATTAGTTTATAAGTAAAATAAACTAATTTAAGGGGAAAAAATTAGGTAAATCAATTTATAATTAACTTATTTTGCTTTTTTTAAGATTTTTCAAAAAGTCAATTAGGTCTTATATTTAGGACCGGAGGGAGTATAATTTATTTTAATGTTTAAAAAAAGGGTTCTAGTGGCGACTTTGAAGTTTAGCATCGGCTTCTGTCGCCACTCGCCACTAAAAGTTACCTTTAGGTGCAACTAAAAAAGTCCCCGCCGAAGGAGATAGTTTAGCGGCGACTATTGCTTGCATTATTGTTTGACCATATCATTTAGCGGTGACATTAAAAGTAAGTTACACTTTTAGCGGAAACCTTGTATAGTCCCCACCAACACTTTTCATTACAGTAACATAGGCGACGACACCATTTGGACAATAATAAATCGCAGCTAAAGACTTTTAGCGGCGACATTTAGAAACACATACATCATTAATCTTTCCAAATGAATCAACCAAAGCCAAGCATTATCTAAATAGAGAGAAGAATAAAACCAAAGCATCATCATGTTGTCAATTTCATACACCCAACCAGAATCCCAAACAAACATAGTAGGAAAGAAGGGTTAAACCAACTTTTAGTCCTATACTTTCACCCCATTTTGCTTTTGGTCCTTGAACTTTCAAACACAAGATATTGATCCCTGAACTATGATCTGTTAAGAAGAATTAGTCCCTGAAGTCTTTAACTCTTTTAAACCCTCTTATGTGGCATTTACATTGTTAAATTGGATGACTTGACAGACTTATTAGGATGCTGATGTGGCAAATATATAAATTTTATAATATTAATTATATTTAGGTTAAAGTATATCTTTAGTCCCTTATGTTTGCATCAAGTTTCAATTTAATCATTTATCTTTGAAAAGTACACTTTTAGTCCTTCGAATCTAACACTGTTACTCAACTTAACGGAAATTGCTGACTCATCAAATTTAATGATGACTGTTCAATTAAAAGCTGACTAAGCACAAATATATTATTTTGTGAAAAAAAATAAAATCAATCAGATATTCAAAACCATAAAAACAAACATGACCTTCCTCTGCCTTCATCGTCCATACTCCACACCATTTTCTCCTCTGACGTCGTCTTCTCCGTCCTCCTCTCTTTCTGCATAAAGCAAAGCAAAGTCGAGCTGTAAACCTGAATTGCTTTCAAGGCACTATGTTCATCAGAACAGTTCCCCATTTTTGATACAAGCCTTTGATTCTGTACATAATTCCAAATTTTGTAATAAAGCAAAGATTTAGAAAAGGGAGGATAAATTCAAATATATGTGGGAATCACGAGAGAATCTGACATTTAATAACAAATTCTTGATGTATAGTTATTCAAATATACATCTGATATGATTGTTAATTAGCTAGGGTTCCTCTATTAAAATTCTATTCCACATGTATCAATGGTAAGTGCAATATAAATTTTACCCCATGAATTTGTTGCTTCCTTTTGTTTACAAGTTTTATGTTTAATGAGATTATTCCTTTGAGATCTTTTATTCACGTATTCAGTACTGTAATCTGTTTTAATTTGTCACATAAGCAAGTAAAAAAAGTTTACTTTTGGGGTCAATATTCTCTTACAGTCTTCATTTTGTTTTTCGCAGATGGAGCAGAAATAAAAAATTAGAGATCACTACTAGAAAATAGGCCTTTCACGACCATAATTAACGACTAAAAAGCCAATGTTGGTCGTTGATGAAAAACGCGGTGGCATAACATGTAAATAACTGTCCAGGCGGAGATCTTTCACGACCACATTTATACATGTGGTCGTGGAAGGGTCCCCTTCCACGTCCACACATTTATATGTGTGGACGTGGAAGGGGACAACCCTTTCACGTCCACACTCATAGTGAGTGTGGACGTTGAAGGGTCCCCTTCCACGTCCACATTATGTATAATGTGGACGTGGAAGGGGACCCTTCCACGTCCACACTCACTATGAGTGTGGACTTGGAAGGGTTCTCCCCTTCCACGTCCACACCTTTAAAGGTGTGGACGTGGAAGGGGACCCTTCCATGACCACATATACCCAAGTGTGGTCGTGAAAGGTGGGCAATTTTTTTCCCACTGGCGCCAAAACCCTTTTTTATTTCCCTCCAACACTTTGGCACTCACTACCACTTTGACACTCACTCTCTGCGCCTCCCTTTCTCTCTTCTTCTCTCACATTTTTCTCTCTTCTTCTCTCTTCTTCTCTCACCGCCGCTTCTCCTCCCTCTCCGCCCTCGCCCTCTCTCCTCTCCCTATCTCTCGCCACCGCCCTCGCCTCTCGCCTCTTGCCTCGCCCTCTCTCCTCCCCTCTCGCCTCCCCTCTCGCCACTGTCCTCTTCTCTCGCCTCCCCTCTCGCCACCGCCCTCTTCTCCTCGCCCTCTCTCCTCCCCCCTCCCCCCTCCCCTCTCGCGACTTCTCCACCGCCCTCTTTTCGTTCGTTCCTCCCCCTCCTTCTCTCGCCTCCCTTTTCGTTAGTTCCCTCAGGTAAAACCATACATCTGAGTTTTACTCCCCTCCTCCCCCTCCCCCTCCTCCTTCCTCCTCTTCAAGATAACCATACTCTCTGATTTTTTTTTTTACTTTTCGCAGGGCATATAACACCACGTGTTTCTTTAAGTTTTTTCGCTACATCTTCAACATCAACTTCTGTTGTTGTTTCAGCGTCAACATCCTCCCAAGTTAAGGTGAGTTTTTTTTTTTATTTTTCTCTCATTGTATTTTCTTTGTTTTTTTATTTTTTGTATTTGCTTTTTAATATAGTTTGTGCGCACTGTAAGACATTTTAAGCATTGAAATATTGTTTGACTGATTTTATAAGCTCAATGGAATTACTGATTTTATTTGGTTTTGGTAATATATTGTTAATTGTTATTTTGATTATTGTGATTATATTTGGTTCATTTTCTAGCTTAAATATTGCTTCTATTGTTGAATATCAAATTTAGCTAGCTTTTGGTTTGTGCATTTGTGGTAAATTCTGATTAACACTTAATTTGTTACACTGTTTGGTTGACTATTCTGGACATTTTAAGAGTGTTTTGGGCTACTCTAGTTAGCCATTAATTGTTGGAAAAAGCTTGTTTTCTTTGCTGGAAGGGGTAGTAAAAATTGCATGCAAATAGGCTCTAGTTTCTTGGAGAGATTGTTTTTGGTTGTTGATTAGGACTGTTTTAGGTTGCCATAGATAGTCCTCTGATTGGTTCAATTGTCTTCTATTCTTTTTAATGAAGACAAGTGTATATACATATTATACACATTACTCCAATGGATCGTGCTTGGATGGATGCTTTGCGAACTAGTGAAGAATATCAAAACGGGGTGGAAGAGTTTATTGAATTTGCCAAAAGAAATGTGGCGAGTAAGAATGGAAAGTACCCGTGCCCTTGTGTGAAGTGTGTGAATGTTGATCGCAAGAGCCTTGACTCTATAAGGAATGACCTTATTTGTGAGGGGATCAATCGCCGATATAGGAAGTGGATTTGGCATGGGGAATTGGGAACTACCGTGGAACATGTAAAAGCAGCGGAGGTGGATGATAATGATGATGATGAATATGTTTGCGATGTTGGCATGGACAACATGATAAATGATATCGCAGCGGAGTCGTTTGTTGTGTCAGACGAGTACGACAAAGTGCGTGGTGATGCTGAGACACCTTTGTTTCCAGGGTGTAAGAAGTATAGCCGTCTGACTTTCATTCTAACAATACTAGAAATAAAGACGGAAAATGGGTGGGCAGACGCGGGTTTCTCGAAAATGCTCGCAGCTTTGAGCGATATGTTCCCGGATAACAATGCGGTTCCGAAGACAATGTATGAGGCCAAGAAAATGCTAAGTAAGATGGGTATGGAGTATCAGAAGATACATGCTTGTCCCAATGATTGTATTTTATATAGAAATGAATATGAAGGGTTACATGTGTGTCCAAGATGTCAGAAGCCAAGGTATAAACAGAGGAAGGGTGCTGATGATGACGACGACGACGAAGAGACAAACAAACCAAAAAAAGGTGAACCTTCGAAAGTAATGTGGTACCTTCCAATAGTTCCAAGGTTTAGACGATTGTTCGCGAATGCAACAGAAGCAGAGAATCTGAGGTGGTATTGTGATCAGAGAAATTCTGATTCTAGATATCTTCGACATCCTGCTGACTCTCCTCAATGGAAAAAGGTTGATTCAATTTTTCCAGAGTTTGCTAGTGATCCTAGAAACCTCCGTCTCGGCCTTTGTACAGATGGATTTAACCCATTTGGGAGTGTCTCTAGCAAACATAGTGCTTGGCCAGTTTTGCTTGTCATTTACAACCTTCCACCTTGGTTGTGCACGAAACGGAAATATCTTATGATGTGTATGATGATTTCGGGACCGAAACAGCCTGGGAACGATATCGATGTTTATCTTGCTCCGTTGATCGAGGACTTGAAGATGTTGTGGAATGAAGGTGTTGATGTGTTTGATGCATACAAAAAGGAGACATTCAAGTTGCGAGCTTTGTTGTTTACCACAATCAATGACTTACCTGCATATGGCAATCTCTCAGGATATAGTGTCAAGGGACATAAGGCATGTCCAATTTGTGAGGATGACACTAATTTCGTCCAGCTCAAGTATGGAAGGAAGACTGTTTACCTCGGTCATAGGAGGTTTCTTGATCGCCACCACCCATACCGTCGACTGAGGAAGCGATTTAATGGCTTTCCTGAGCATGCATCTGCTCCAATTCCGTTAACAGGTGAAGAAGTTTATCGTCGTGTTGCTCGTGTTACTATGGAATTTGGTAAAGGAAAGAAGAAGAAGAAATGGACTAACATTTGGAAGAAGAGGTCAATCTTCTTTGATCTCCCTTATTGGCGTTGTCTTGATGTGAGACACAGTATTGATGTGATGCATGTGGAGAAAAATCTTGCAGAAAGTATTGTCGGAACGTTGTTACACATTCAAGGAAAAACCAAATTTGGGAAATCATCTACGCACCGCATTTTAAGGTTCCCATATTTAAATGTAAGTGGGTACATAGTAATGCGGTTGTGATTGAGCGCCAAAGTGGCATAATATCTGTTGATCTTAATAGGGTCGGCTACAAGGATGAACCATTTATTCTAGCAAGTCATGCGAAACAAGTGTTTTATGTATCAGACCCTACAAATGTTAAGCTTTCCATTACCCTGCAAAATAGAAATCAAATGGATTGTGCTCTCACAGTAAATGATGGTGATGATGATGAGATACAATTATTAGGCAAAACAACAAGAAGTTTGTTAGATGATGATGATGATGACTTCTGTGCTGTTAGAAATGATCATACTGAGGGTATATGGGACATATGGGACGACAACACATAATGTTAGAAAATGTATTGATTATTGTTATTGTTTTTCATTTAATAATCTATCTAATATTATTAATTGTTCTGTGCTAATGTATGTAATTGTTCCTCTTTCACAGGTTATAATGGCAGAAAATGACTCCGATCGCGAGCAAGAGTATCATGAGGAGGCCCAACCACCCCCTGTGAAGAAGAAGAAAAGAGGGCCTACAAAACTTTCGAAAGTGATTGCTCTGACAGTTGAGCATAAGAAGAAAAATCACTTGGAACTAGATGCAAAAAATAGGTCTAAAGGGCCAACTGCAAAGCCATTTTCAAGTTATCTTGGAACAGTGGCGAGAAACAGAGTTGACATCACAATAAATGAGTGGAAACACGTTCATAACGATGTTAAGCAACAATATTGGTTGGATGTATATGTATGTACATTCGTATTTTAACTCCATATTTGTGAGATATTGTGGTGACTAATCACTAATCATATTTGTTTGTTCATTGCAGCAATATTGGGATGTGCCGGATACCAAAGATTTCAAAGAGTTCGTTTGGCAAAAAATTGCAAAAAGGTTTAGTGAATTCAAATATAACCTTGCCAAGGACTACATATTTGGGGGGTCTAAAATGGGTGAGGATCCATGTATAGCATATCCCAATATTGAACCAGAGAAATGGAAGGAGTTTGTTAAATATCGAACGTCTGAAGCATTTAAGGTATATCTACTATACATGTATAGTTCATAACTTGGTTTTAATCTGTGTACCTGCATTATTAATATTTTATTATTGTGGTACATAGGAGATAAGCAAAAAACAAGCAGAGATTCGGGCTAAAAATGAGTATAATCATACCATGTCTCGTGGGGGTATGATTGGATGACTGATTATGTGGAAGCCGATCGGCAAAAAAAGTGGGAGGAGCAGCGGAAATCTATGGAAGCTGAGTCATCTTCCACTGTCTTAGAACCTTTACCTGACTTCCAACGCCATGAAACATGGGCAGCGGCCCGAAGGAAGAGACCAACTGGAAAATATACCAGTGACAAGGCTGAAGCGGTGGCAAACCGAATTGTAAGTGCTATATAAAATGTATTTAAACACTTACGTAGGATATTATTGTATATTAATCAATGTTTGTTCACTTTTGTAACAGAATGAACTGGAGGAGCAATCTTCTCAGGGGTCTTGGACACCACAGGACCCCAGAATGGACATCCTAGCAACTTCGCTAGGGAGATTAGACAACCCTAGCCGAGTTGTAGGAGTTTCTGGGAGAGTTGGGGCAAAGGAATTTTTTGGGCCCAAAAAACGAGTGGTGTCTCGACCTAAAATGTCCACTGAGGAGCTTGATGCAATGGTGAATGCACGGGTGGACGAACGGATGGAAGAACGGGAGAGCCAATGGCAAATGAGGTTTGAATATCTTGCATCACAGTTAGAGGCTCTTCAAGCTTCCCAAAGAACAACTTGAACAATGAATGAGTCAAGTGCACCTGATCCTCTTGATGACTACCATGAGGAGTGCTACTTGCATCTTGACGAGCCTTGCCTACACCCTGTTGCTAAGGCTCTCAAGTACCCAAATCACACCACCATTCATAACAGGTCTATCCGGGATGATCAAGTAAAAGTGACAGTCATTTCCGTGATAAAGGGCCAAGAAATGACATGTGTTCCATTTCGTACTAAAGAGGTCACAACTTTAGGGCAAGCAATGAAGAGCTTTATTGTTTGGCCTAAAAGGCTTGTGTTCGATACTGCTCAAGAAGCTCAAGAAGCTCAACCACCAATTCTTCTCCCACAGGTACTCAAATTGTCTATGAATTGACCTTTATTAACAATGTTGTTGATATATGTGTATACTGATGATGTGTTTCTTATTTTCAGAATTTTAACGGTGAGAAGTACCCATATCTGAATCTGCTGTGGACGATGCAACCTGGATTTGAGCGTAATCTTTCAATACCTGCTGGAGTCGTCAATCCACTAGTAGAGGAGAAGATTTGGTTGCAAGGTTCTCGAGACGTTAAGGAGTTCTTGATGATGGAAGAGCTTGAGCAAAGCTGGCTTGATTTGGCCGTCTGGTAAGTGTGTCATATTTTTACCAATATAGTTGAATATTGTAATGAGGCTTTAAGTTCTAATCCATTTCGCCATGTCTAATAGGTACTGTCACAGTTTATGTCAAAGAACCCCAAAGGAGAAGTTTTGCCGGTTTCTATGCCCTTCTAGACTAGCTTATAATGAAAACGCCTTGAAATTACTTAAAAAGGGTAAGAAGGATCATTTTTGGGAGATGCAATCTTACGTCGAGCTGCAGATGGGCCTTGATTGCGGCACTCTTTATTTCGCCCCCGTTTTGAATTGGTAATGAGTTATCTTTTACACAATATTAAATGTTATGTCTTAGGTTAATTAACATTTATTTTCACTTATATCTTTCAGTGGACATTGGACTCTGGCTATACTTTGCCCGAAAGAGTTCAGGATTTTTTGGTTTGACTCTTTAGAGGGATTTATTAGCAACGATCACAGAAAAGTCTTCCACAAGTAAGTTTCTCTTTTTTTTTACTTTTATGGTTGATAATAATATATCTTTATACTATATATAACATTATTGTTATGATTTTGTCTCTTTTGAAGAGGAATATTAAAATGGCATGATGCTCAAGATACTGATTATTACACAGCTAGTCAGACTTCGATTAATGTTATAAACGTAAAGGTAAAAGCAATTTTTATATTCATTTTCATTTATATTGCTTTTAGTCATACCCGAACTACCATGATATTGCTGATATTATCTGTGATTTATCAGTGTCCAAGACAGCGGGGCGTTGTAGAGTGCGGATACTATGTCTGCAAATACATGCTGGATATTGTATATCAAGATCAAATTAAGCAAGGGAGGAAATTCCAAAAGGTATGCACGCTTCTAACATATATCTCCAAGAAAATAGTGATTTCTAATTGTAAGTGGTACTTTCCTTGTCTTTTTTAATATTGTTTAATTATGTTGCAGCTTTTGGAGGGACTTTATGGACTTAGTACTGACTCGTTTAAACAAGATGAGGATATTGACTTTGTACGAAACGCACTTGCAGAATTTTTAATCACTATGTGAGGCAGAAATTGTATAGGCTTAGATTGTTGTAGCTAAATTTTGAACTTATATTACTAGTAAGGCAAAGATATAAAACTTAGATTATGCCTTTTGTATTTTGTTGTCTAAGTAAGGTAATATTTATGGGATACGTTTTTGCAATTGCTCTGGTATTCTGTATTGTGCTGTAGTATGGTATTGACAGTGGTTTGTAAATGATCTGCAAGAATGCAGATGACTATAAAATGCATTTACAAAAAGTAAAAAAAAAAAAAACCCCTTTCACGTCCACACATAAGGGAGTGTGGACGTGATACCCTATCACGTCCACACCTTATAAGGTGTGGACGTGATAGCTCCCCTATCACGTCCACACTTCCTAAGTGTGGACGTGATAGGGTATCACGTCCACCTACCACGTCCACACTTGGCTAAGTGTGGACGTGGTAGCCTCTTAGGAGGCACCAAATTTGGTGCCTCCTAAGAGGCTACCACGTTCACACTTATCCAAGTGTGGACGTGATAGGTCCTATCTATCACGACCACAAACATGTGGTCGTGAAAAACACACTTTTTTACGACGCGGGATTCCACGGCCACCTATTTGTGGTCGTGAAAAGCACAATATTGTGGTCGTGAAAGACCTTATTTCCAGTAGTGAATAGAGAACAAATGGTTTTCTCGTGTATACAATCGACAGAATGTAGAGCAAAACAATAAGAGGCAAAAGAGTCTTGCTTACCAGAGAGGAGATGAATAAGAGGCAAAAGAGACTTAAGCTTACCAGATGAAAATTTGTGATGAGTGAATTGTATAAATGCCGTCACAATGAAAACTAGTAGAAACATCATATTAAAGGATAATTATTTGAGATGACTTTATTTTTCATGATTGATTTTATTTCTTTACCCTTAATAATATATTTATGCATCGTCAACCTTTAATTGAACAGTCATACTAAAATTTGATGAGTCAGCGATTTCCGTTAAGTTGAGTGAAAGTGTTAGATTTGAAGGACTAAAAGTGTACTTTTCAAAAATAAAAGACTAAATTGAAACTTGATGTAAACATAAGGGACTAAAGGTATACTTTAGCCTTATATTTAAAAACAAGATCAATTGAATCTGAAATTAAAACAACATGGGCATGAAAAGGTTCACCACTCCTCATTCGGTGCTGCCTCCTGCACATTCATAACAATAAGCCGGCAACATCTCTGGGGACCCCAGGACACGAATCTCCAATACCCATTTGCTCCGTTTTGCGTCGACGGACTCCCTTGTATTTGACATCAGTGTTTCTGCTATTGAACCTACTCCTTCCATTGTTATCATTGTTGTTGTCATCGAAGCTACTCATTAATGTGTTTTGAGATATAACGATGGTGATGTTGTGAGAGTTTGTGAGGGGGAGAAGAGAAGAAAGGGTGCTTATATAGGCTGAATATATTCAGGAACGTTTTCATGCCTGTATTGTTTTAATTTTTTCACATTCTTGTTTTTAAAAGTGACTATTATAAAATATATTTGTCACATCAGCATCATAATAAGCATAGCAAGTCATACAATTTAATAGAGTCAATGCCATATAGGAAGGTTTGAAAGAGTTTAAGACTTCACAGACTAATTCTTCTTAATTGAGTAAAGTTCAGGGACCAATACCATGTGTTTGAAAGTTCAATGACCAAAAGCAAAATGGGGTGAAAGTTCAAGGACCAAAAGTTAGTTTAACCCAAAGAAGGGTTAAAGAAAGAAATTGAAATTCACTTCCTTAAGTTAACCCTTAAGTCTTCTCCTAATAAGCACTTATAATCAAAACTTGTTCTTCATTCTAAGTGATTTCTCAACCTCAGAAGCCAAAGCTATTCTCAAATTCTCTTCACCCAAACCTTTACGAAGAAAATAAACCATAGAATCAGAGATAATTGAATCTCACTGTTTTATAATTTCTTCAACCATAGAATCTCCTATCGGAGTTGATGTCAGTTCAAGATGTGAATTGGTGAAAAGTCTCCACAGTGGCGCACCATTCGAGATCTTCACCTTCTTCCACCTCTATGATTTTGTTGAGGCTCTGGCCCTCTTCGTGCCTCCATTTCGTTATCTCTGCTTCCTGGTTTTTAACTATAGCTTAAGTGGGTGAAGAAGGAGATGAAGGGTCAAGAAAGAGAAAAATTAAATATTTGGTTATAGACGTCACCTAACATCTAACCTCATGAATAAAAACCACATGTGTAGTAATTACAGGAATACATGACAATTTACATGATGAGACTTCAAGTGTGAAATTGAGCCTAAAAATTTTTTGAGGGCAAATATATATGATCTTGGGTCAAAACTTGCAAGACAAATTTGATCTTTCATTCAATCCAAAAAAACATCATAAGCTCCCATTATTTTCAATAACACAATGAAGAGAACTAAAAGAAAGCATTCCCAATTGAAATAAGGATTTACCAAAAAATGAAAAAGATGTCTAATACATCCATTTTTTGCACCTTGCTTTATTGTTTTCACATTTCAAAGCTCCAAATCACAAACAATAAGTGACTCAGATCAACATCAACAACGAACTGTGTTTTTCATTGTTTGCAGTAGGGCTGCACAAAAGCCCGGTGGCCTGATCGGCCCGCCACGACCCGATTCGGTCTTATACGAAAAATGGTTCGTCATGATGTGGCCCGGAACCAATCCGATTAGGACATGACTGGCCCGACCATCGGGTAGGACAGGACCAGGGCATAGGTTCCATGACCAATCGGGCAGCCTGGCCCGATTATTTATTAATTTTTTATAAAATATTTTTATATTTTGTTTAATATTTCAAAGGTAAAAAAGGCACAAGGATAAATTAAAATTAGGAATCCCATTTTTTATATTTTGTTCCCAGTTGCATGTCTTCGTCGTTTCTCTCTGCTTATCCGTGCCTCTTACACCCAAGAACTCATTCAAACTGTTGTTAGTTTCCTTTTCATTTAACCTTTCTGATTTTCTTTTTTGGTATTTTGTATGCTGCTTTTACGTTGTTTTGTCTACTGCTGCCTATCATCGAAAGATAGTTTTTTTTTCATCGAATAATAGAAAAATATTGATGGGTTATTGAGTTTTAGTTATTTTGTTTTTTTACCGCATTTTAAATTGATAAAGGTGGTGTGTGTGTGGCTTTTGGCATCCCTTAAGACTGGAACTTTTTGCCTTTCAATTCTTGATCTGTGCTTATGTTTTCTTATTTTTTGTGTGCACTACCCAGAGATTTATTGCCCAATGATTAGACAATTCTTGATCTGGGCTTATTGTTTATTTACTATCTTGAAATATATATAGCTTTTTGTTGGAGTTTGAGTTTCTCCAATGCTGGAGTTTTTCATATGAAGAATGCAAATTTCAATTGCATAATTTTTCTCATTTTTGTACTTGGCATGGCCATCATGGTCCGTCATGTGACCCTGCGGTCATGTCCGGCCCGATCTTGGTGTCGGGCCCAATAGGACATGACCGGGTCTCGGGCCAAAAATTTTGACCCGACAATTATTTAGGACATGACCAGGGCATATAGGTGGCCCGGTCATGTCCGTCATTTGTGCAGCCCTAGTTTGCAAGTATAGTTACTAATTGGATATATTAGCATTAGGAGAGGAGGTAGAAGATATCCATGTCATTATTTGATGATTTGGGAGCAAACGCCAACAACTACTACAATCTTTTCACAATCAATGTTTTTAGTTTTTAAAGAGGATTAAAGTGAATCTAGGCTTAAACCTTATGATTAAGCCATTATAGTTAATTGCAACATAATATATAAAGAAATTCTCTATAATTTTTTTGTCAGAAGAAATTCTCTATAATTAACACAATGATACTTCATATGTTTATTAACCTCGAATTTATTGACCATTTACTTTCAAAGTGTTTCACTTGTCATATGAAAGTTCATGTTGAATAAGACAGAAAAATCTTAAAAACTATATGAAGGGAAATTGAATACAAAGAATTTCAAAAAGAACCAAAACATGCAATCGATTTAATCATCCTTTACAAAATTTAAAGGAAATGTCATAAATACTTAAGATTATTTTTTCATTGAAGGACCCACCACCACCAATAGTAGGGCCCACCACCGTCAACCACTGGTGGGTTCCAATCACTAGAGCATCCGCGATAGGGCTCACCTACACATGGTAGGAAGGGGGCTTTAGAAATAAAGGGAGAGAGTGTGGGGTGGGTTAAAGAACAGGCAATTAGGCCAGCTTGTCACAGTCTATATGCCAAAATGGACCAAACTGGATTAGGCCAACTTTTGAAAAAATTACATTTTACAAAGCCCAAACCTTGAAAGGTTAGGGTCAGCCCCCGAGCTTCACTTTTCCAAATAATTTTTCAACTTCCAAAAATTTGTTTCTATCTAAAACAGTCAAAAATCTAGCAAAAGTATAAATATACTGAAATATATATGCTTAAATACCATGAAATATCAATTAAAATTTCAAAGTCAAGCCCTCCCATGGGCCTGGGCTCGACGCGAATTCTCATCTCTATCCCTTACTCTAGGTTTGTGGTATGAATCACCACCAAGCCACCATTTCTTTTTCTTATATATAATATATCTTGCAATATACCCACATATTCTATCTTTCATTCTTTCTTAATATTTTAACACAATTGAAGAAAGGATTCTAAAATTCTTATCATAAATTACCAAATATGCATATATGATTACCAACATAACTCCACCCATTTACCAACATCTATCACAACTTTATCAACATTTATCTATCAATTTACCAAATTTAAATTTACAAAACTTATATATATTTACTTATTACTAGAACTAAAAAAGGACTGCCAACTTGTCTATGCATTTACTAAAATCAAAACTTTACCTCTGGAGACATGTTGGTAATTCTGCATGCGAATTTGGTAATTCATCATAAGATTTGGTAATCTTTTATATATCACTACTAAAAACATCAATTAGCTAAAAAATGAACCAATGGAAAATACAAAATTCCGTGGTTAAATGAGAGGTAGAATGTGTGCGCGCGCACACTCACATATCCATATTACAACTTATAACAAAAGGCATGGTGACTTAGCTTGCCGCACCCCCTAGAGTGCACCCCCCTTCATGGCAGGTGGACTCATCGCCATATATCTAGCGGCTGCGATGGTTGGCCCCCATGTCGGCCGGTGCCTCCTATAAAATAAAAATTTAAAGGATATTTGTGACATTTTCTTTAAATTGGCAAAGGGCTGTTAAGTCAATCACATGTTTTGATCATTTTTAAATATTATATTCAATTGTCTTTTATATTGTTTGAAGTTCTTTTTCTTTTTTGTTTCTTTGAAATTATTCTTTAAATAAAATTTCTTACCAACGTATGCCTTATCTTTGTCGTTATCCTCCTTAAAAAACTTTTTTGTATGCTACTTCCTACATATAACCCTTTTGGTGGTTATACAACCAATACTGAATAATATCATTTTTTATTCAGATGTTTTTTAAAATAAAGAGTTATTGATATTGAATGATTTAAGATATTGTCTATGTTTTCCCAATTCACGACAATTGTATTATCTCCAAATGATGTCATTAACCTATCAAGATGAACTAAATGTCATTAGGTATCATCTTGAAATTCAGTAATATGAAAAATAGAAAAATTAAGTACAGTCATATTCATAATAATGAATGAAGAAAAAATGCTTCAAATTTATTTTAGTCAGAGTGGATTAATATTTAATACTTGAAAAAAAAAACTTAAATTTCTTTTGTCTATTATATCAAGTCTTTCTAGCATACACATACTCCCTTTCGGTCCTATTTATAAGTCGTCAACCGCCCATATTGTACAAACCAAGGAATGACGGTTAGTGGCAGTTACATCATTAAATTAGTCTTGTTTTATTTTTCATTTCCATTTTTGCCCCTCCTCACAACTATTAAATGAGTCATAATGAGGCAAGCAAAAGTAAATGCAGAGATCTCTTTTTTCAATGACAGGGGCATATTTGGAAAACTTTAATTAATGAGTTAGTTAGTGGTATTTGGCGACTTATATTAAGGACCAAAATTTAGTGGCGGTTGACAACTTATAAATAGGACCGGAGGGAGTATATCTTATTTCTTTCATTCGGATTAATAGTTGAATGATAATATTGAACCGTACCGTTGACTGGAGAAAGTTGTATTCTTGATAACAAACACCACTCTTTAATAAGAAAGTGACTTGTGATGAAAATGTATGCTAGGAGGGAGGGAGAGCCTCTTCGAAAAGCTTATCTTAACTAGACTTATTAATAGTCCAATTTAGCAGATTGATATTTATATTCTAAAGCGTTTTCTCAACCACACATCAATGGATTCAAAGTCGTAAATTTGACATTTTCATAATAAACCAAATGAAAAGAAAGTCGCACATCCTTTAATAAGATTCCAATTCTTGCAAATTCAGCTTCCATCTAGCTAATATGACCCCTTGTGTAAAACAGATATTATTATTATTATTATTATTATTAGTATTATTATTACTATTATTATTATTATTATTATTATTATTATATACTACCTCCGGTCCTAAATATAAGACCTAATTGACTTTTTTTGGAGAATCCTAAAAAAAGTAAAATAAGTCACTTGTAGATTGATTCATTCTTACATAGGTAAGGTTGTCCTCTCTCCCAATGAGAGTGCTTACCGGGATTTGAACACGCGTTCTCATTCTTATAGGGTTGTAGCCCACTTACCAGCTCAACCAACTACCCATTGGTTAATCACTTCTTAAATTGTATATATATGTGTTACTTCATATGTCCGTTTTTGTGTATTCGATATTCTTTTACTTGGTCAGAAGTTCACTCTATTGGAGGAGAGCAAAAAACAATGAAAGAAATCGAAGTAGAAATCGTTTCCAAACAAGACATCAAACCTTCGAGTCCAACACCTTCCCACCTAGAAATCTTTAAGCTGTGTCTCTTGGATCATCTCATTCCTGCTCCTTATGGTCCAATTATCTTCTTCTATCCTTCACTCAATCTCTCAGGAAAAAACTCTAACAATAATAATAATATCCTTCACCTTCTGAAGCAATCTCTATCAGACACACTGACCCTTTTTTACCCTCTCGCAGGAAAAATCAAAGATGATTTCTCCATTCATTGTAACGATGAAGGAGCAAACTTCATTGAAGCCAAAGTCAAGTGCTCTCTTTCTGAATTCCTCACCAACCCTGACCTTATTTTACTTCATAAACTGCTTCCTTGTGACATTAACATTCCCAAAATATCATACGCTGGAACTTACGTTAGTAACATTCAAGTGAATATGTTTGATTGTGGTGGAATCTCTATTGGTTTGTGCATGTCACATAGGATTTTTGATGGGGCTTCATTGAGCTCCTTTCTTAAAGTATGGGCAAGTAAGGCTAGAAATAAGGACATGGAAGTGGTTAAACCAGACCTATTAATGGTGTCTTCGATGTTTCCAATAATTGATAATCATGATGATAGTTTGTGGTTCAGGAATTCATCTATGGATATGTGGGGTTCCATGTTTAAGAAAGGGACGTTTGTGACAAGAAGACTCTGGTTCAGTAATTCTGCCATAGCCAACCTCAAGGTCCAAATGGTTGATTCTTCAGTGTGTGCTTATGATGATATGGTTAAAAATCCTACGCGTTTGGAGATTGTGTCTGTGATTTTGTGGCAGTCTTTCATAGATGCGTCCAATGCACAATCTGGTAAGTGCTCACTTTTTTTATTTTTTTGAGTATGATTGAATTAAACCATGATTCAGTCCTTCTTTTAAATAATTATTTTGTGAAAATCAAATCTTCCAAATTAAAAGGTTATTATTATGTAGTTGTGTTTGTACTGATTGAAGTGAGTGATATTTTGGGTAGAATATACATACCCACTAATTGCATAGCGATGTTTTAAAATCAATATAGCTGACACCATTAAATAGGATAATACTAGTTAGATTGGGAATTTTTGTTCCTTTCCCAAATAATGTAAATATACAAGATACCCATAGCATGTACAGCATCAAGCCCACGTTCTTGTACAGCATCAATACCTTTTCTTAAAAGCTTCTGTTATTGACTTATTTCACGAATTGAGGATTTACTTGATTAATGAATCTTGATTAAAAATTTGATTCTTTAAAATAAATCATACTGGGATTTTTTTTTTACTATAGCTAATTAAACTTTCCAAATTAAAAGAGCAAGAAAGTACTGAATGTGGTACTCCCTCCGTTCCTAAATCTAAATATAAGATCACTTCAGCAAATTTGGAGAGATTAAGGAATCCAATGAGTTAGGATTATATGAAATTTCCAAAATATCCTCTCACCTTCTTCAAACCATTATTTTTTTTGTGAAGGGAGTATAGACGTAATTTGGGAAAACTTGAGTTAAATTAAAAAGTGATCTTATATTTAGGAACAAGTTTTCCTCCCTAAAGTGATCTTATATTTAGGAACGGAGGGAGTATATAAAAAGAGATACAAAAGAGTGTGACTTATATATAAATAAATTGCACTCTTAGCTTGTTCTGTTTTGTTTTTTCTCTTGTGTTTATGAAAGGGTGGCCAATATTGTATCTCGGAATAATATACACACAATCTGTTCAAAAAGAATAATATACACACAATAAATCTTAATCTCCTGTTATATGTATCTTAGTGTGCTTTGTTTTCTAATTCATCAATTCCAACTTCTTTAAAATTACTCTAGTAGTTGGGATTGTCGCAATATTGGTACTCGATTACAATATTTTCTCTTTAAGAGTCAACCCAGTTCAAGTTCTCACTTGATATAGTGATGGAAAAGACAATATACTAGGCAATCTTACAACTAATACCCCACCTTCATAATATTATTATATGTATATTAAATTAAAATTGTATATGTAAATTACATTGTGTTTTTCTTTTAAGAAAGAAAAAATTCATGCTCACCCTTTTCTGAACATTTATATTTCTAAATATACATATTTACATTATTCAGATTGCTGCAACAAGAGCAACCAATTGACAAGGGCTTCTTTGGTGAGTCACGTGGTGAACCTGCGTAAAAGAATAAAAGACAATGAAAACGACACGCCGTGTGTTTCTGCAGAAAACGCCATTGGAAATCTTCTATGGTTAGCTTTTGCAAAGTCCAACATGGCAGACAAAAACGACAATAATAATAATAACGAGAAAAGGTTATATGGGTTGGTGAAGAAACTGAGGAAAGCATTATCAACAATAAATGAAGAGTTCATTGAAAACATGCGAAGTTGTGATAATTTTACTAGGAAGTCAACAATGCTCCAATCTCTTAACATCAAATCAATGGTAAGTGATGAGGAGTTGGATGAAGTGGGGCCCAAAAACGACAAGCAGGAAGATGAGGAAGTTGACAGTTTAGGATTTAGCAGTTGGTGCAATTTAGGGTTTTATGAGGTTGACTTCGGTTGGGGCAAGCCGTTATGGGTTAGCAGCATTGGCACATGTGGTTCTTCTGTGTTTATGAACCTTGTCATTTTGGTTGATTCAAGGTTTAATGGTGATGATGGAATTGAAGCTTGGCTTACCTTAGATGAGTCTTTAATGGTTCATTTTGAAACAAACCCTCAGCTTCTTGGTTATGCTATATTGGATCCAAGTCCATTTAGCAATTGATAATGATAAGTTATAACAATTGAGAATTGAAGCTCTCTAGAAATATATATTGGGTCATCAGACTTATTTGCTACTTTGGTAAAAAAAGACTTATTTGCTATTAATTGTCTTTCTTCGAACTTCAATTCAATTATTCCGAATAATAATTAGATTTTGAATATCTGGATTTGTAGGATCATCTAGTATTATGTTCATAACTTAAGAATAGTACTACTTCTAGTGTGTGTGTTTGCTATAGATTTGACAATTATACTAAACTATAGTTTGTCTAGCGGTATAAAACCCATTAAATATTTTAAAGTTTTAGATTTATTAAGTATAGAGGAGACACGTGTGGGGAGGGGAAGTCCCAAACTCTGTGGTAATATGATCTAGAAAAGACATCGATTGCTAGTAAATATATAATGAATAGGTGTTACTATGTTTATATACTTTATGAAACTTTTGATATGATTTTCATTAAGTTTGGATAAGATATGATACTAATTAATCCTGCGGAAAATGATATTCAAATAGTCGATAAAAACCATTAATTTTATTCCCAATGAAACTATTATGAGACAACATAACTTCATTCCATATAGTGGGCTTTCAAAATGGTTTAATCATCTTAAATTAGCAGCTACTAATTGGGTGCGATCTCAAAAGTTTTGTATTCATATAAAATCAATTCGAGTTATTTTACAATTGTACCACTGAAATCACCTAGAATTATATATGAATTTCAGGAAAGCTATTTGTCAACACTAAACATACATGGAAGTGATCAGAATTGCCTCCTAGAGATCCATTGGCCTTTTATACTATTTTTCATAATTAGAGGATTGTAGCTGAAATCACTACCACAGATTACCCCATTTACATGCGCTTATTTTGGCCTTTACATGCGCTTATAAAGCGCATGTAGAGGGGGCGCTGGTAAAGGCTCTACATGCGCTTTTAAAAAGCGCATGTAGAGGGGGGGCTATACATGCGCTTAAAGCGCATGTAGAGGTATGTACCTCTACATGCGCTTTAAGCGCATGTAGAGGTACCTACCTTTACATGCGCTTTAAGCGCATGTACAGCTATATATTTTTTTTTAATATATTCTTTTACATTAAGAAACCAATCTGCTTTGTAATATCTAATGTAAAGATGGAATCTTAAGCTCAATATATAGATACATATATACTCCAAATCTTAAGCTCAATATATACTTCAAATCTTAAGCTCATTGATGTTAAAATCATAAGCTCAATATATACTTCATTCTATGATTTGACACCTTTACATTATTGATAGATATTGCATTCAAGATTGATGGTACACATTATGTTGCATTATGTTGCATTAAACGCTGAGACTCAAAACAGAGAAAGAGACATAAAATCCCCTGTTGCTAAGCCAGAGTTTACACACTTCATCAACCATGCAGATGCATAAAAAAGTATCAGAAAATATCATTAACAAAACAGTAAAGGAAAAAAAACATTAATGAAACATAAGTGGTAAGCTTTGACAGTTTTAGCATAGGAAAAAAACCATTTTTTAGGAAGAAAATGAAGTAAGGTAAGAGAGAAATGAACCATGGAAAGTATGATGATCAAGTAATAAGGAAGGAGGCGCGTGAGGATTGTCTAAAGATACTTTGGATGGCATAGAAGACACTCTTCTTCTGAGTGCATCTTTTCTTCTTTTGCGAGAACTGTTCTTCTTGGAGGAGCTCAACTTGCCTCCAACGCAGGCTTGATGAGTTGAAGCACACGCGCCCATGACATAAATAATGATGTCTTCTTCTTCTTCTTCTTTAGATGCTTATTATTATCAGCTTCATTGCAGAGAAAGACGGAAGAGGAAAGGTTTAGATGCTTATTATTATCAGCCTCAATTTTGGAAAATTGAGGCATTAATGATCAATTTCAAGATGTTGCATTTGATTGAAAAATGGTTTAGACTTCAAGTATCTTGATTTACTTGGGAGTTTACAAAGAGGATCATACAAGTCCCTAGCCATGTTATTAAAAACACATAGTAATCAAAACACCCTCCTAGAAATATAGGGGAAAAAGTTTGCAGTAAATAATATTTTAAAGAATTAAAAAGAGTAATAACGAACCTGAAGGTGAAGCATGAAGTTGTTTAGCTCGACCATTGCAGCTACCAAGCAATGCAGGTGGTAAACCTTCCTCTTTCTCTATCACCTGATCCTCCTCTCCAATAGCCTCAAATACACTGGCCCTCAGTTCAGCCTTCAAAAAAAAAAAATCAACCCACTAAGAGAAACGAAACAACAACAGCAACAACAAAGCCTCATCACATCCCACTAGGTGGGGAACCCAATAAGAGAAACAATAACATAACAATAGCACAGATTATCATAATGGGAAAAAAGAACCAAACAGTAAACATGCCAAAAAAATGATCAAAAGAACAAAAATGAAAATACAAAGACCTAGTAAATGAAAGAACAACACATCACCTCAGATCGATTACATTTTCCACATCTCAATCCACAAGCTCAATCAACATCCACCAACACCCAAATTCCCAAAAAGCTCAAATATTTTAAACCCACATTCAAAATTCAAAAGGGGTAAACGAAAACCCTAAATACATGATAGCTAGCCCATAAAAATACGAACTTTCACAATTTATGAACCAAATTTGAACAAATCTACCCTAAAAACACAATCACCGACAAGAATAATTGAAAAGAAAAGGATTAAGGGGAAGAATTGAAAAAGCGTACTCGGATCCTGGCGAGAACGCCTTTCTTTTCGAGAGTGCGAGTGACAAGGGTCTTGAGGTCCATCATTTCCCTCGTGTAGTCATCCATGGCCGCAAAAAAAGTGAGTTTTTTTTTGTTTTTGGTTTTGTTTTTTGGGGTTAGCTTCTTTTGTGGGTAAGAGGGTGTATTGAATTGTATTTGAGGTTAACTTGGCTTCTACTGCTCCCAGTGGATGAATTGTGATTGTTATTATCAGCTTCATTGCAGAGAAAAAAACAGTCTAAAAATTGCATACAAGTTAAAATCCACACAGTTCAAGTTGCTTCATGCAGATCTAAACCCTAAAACATATTTCAATCATCCCAAGGAAGATTTAACTGCAAATTTACCACCAAAATATAAACAAACAGAAATCTTACCGTTAAAAATGAAAGCAAAGACTAACTATTCTCGTTAAAGAAGCGAAGCTCAAGAGCAATCAGGGTTTCAAAAGGGCTCTACAAAACAGTGATGAACAAAGAACAAAATTAACCATCAATTAATTCAAATACAATAATAAAATGATAAATCATATATACATTTAAGTGAAATAGAGTATAATATAAAAACCTGGTGTGATTTCTTGAATGATTAGAAAAGACTTAATTTTTGTTTTTTGTGGAGTTCTTGTCGCCGACGACGGAGGATGAAACGACGCCGGCGAAATTGGTGAAGGAACGATGGTTTGTTTTGGGGAGGGGAGACACACACTGCTTGCCGGAGCCGGAGGAGCCGATGGAGAAAATAAGAGACAGAGAAGAGAGGGAGGTGTCGGGTTTGTTGGGTGAGGATGAAGGGAAAATGGTTTGGGAAGAAGGATAAAGAATGTGTTGCGCAGAAAAGACCATATTGCCCTTTTATCTTCATTGATTCACTTTTCAACTTTACCGCTACCTTTTATTTTAATATTAGAGCCTTTACATGCACTTTAAGCGCATGTAGAGCCTCTACATGCGCTTAAAGCGCATGTATAGGGTGTTTGTGCCTTTACATGCGCTTTTCATAGCACCCAAAAGTGGTAATGGAGCTTTGAAACACTAAGTCCACAAGCAGGAACACCTTATGAGGTCTGAGAAGGACCTCTTATGCATGACTCCATGTTTTGCACTTCAGTAGTGCCTTTACATGCGCTTAAAGCGCATGTAAAGGGTGTTTCAACATTTTCATAGCACCCAAAAGTGGTAATGAAGCTTTGAAACACTAAGTCCACAAGCAGGAACACCTTATGAGGTATGAGGAGGACCTCTTAAGCATGACTCCATGTTTTGCACTTCAGTGGTTCCTTTACATGCGCTTAAAGCGCATGTATAGGGTGTTTGTGCCTTTACATGCGCTTAAAGCGCATGTAAAGCGCATGTATAGATTCTTACCTGTACATGCGCTTAAAGCGCATGTAAAGGACCCTCAATACATGCGTTTCTTCTAAGCGCATGTAAAGGTGCGCTGGTAGAGGGACAATTTGTAGTAGTGAATAATAGCATAGTGAAATCTCTCATAAGTGCACTTTGTGAAGAAATGTGAAAATTCTTTATGTTCTAAACCTTGAAGGGGATTATTCCTCTTCAGTTCAAAAAAAGGGGATTATTCTTAAGTTTAAAGTGGCTTGATAGAAACCATTACTTGTACCCAAAAGGGTAGATTGATAAAATCCTTATATATGTAATTATATTTTTTCATATGAAAGTGAAATTTACCTTTAATGATATTGGTTCATGAAACGTTGATAAATCTTTTTCATTGATATGTTAAAAGGGTTATGTAAAGACTTATGATAAGATATATAAGACTTGTAATAAGAGTGAGCCAAGATATAAACCACAAATTTAAAAGGGACAAAGGGTTTAAGTACAAATATACTTTACAAGTTTTTGTTCGGGAAACTATTTGGACTCACAAGTTCTTGTGTAAGTTTGAAATTGCCGTGAAAGTTTCAAGACATAGTAATTGTACCTTTTTTTTTTATGAAAACATCAATAGTAACCATTAAAAACTAAAATTGACTACTAATGTTGTAACAAAAAGAAAGAGAATAATTGCTATTACTGGGCCATTTTGAATTAAAAAACTTATTGGGCATGGTTCATGGGTTTTAATGGAGTTGAAAATGGGGGAGGCAATACTGAAGATGAAGAGTTAATGTCCGACATCTTTGACAAGGAATGGGAACTCGCTCAGCCATATGAAAAATCCTTGATCTCACTGATAGTCCCTATTACAGAATAGAAATATATATTGAATGGTGCTAGCAATGAAATACAATGCTTATTATTACTGTGTTAGGTAGGAAATTTAATGTCTACACATTGAATAATCATCTACTTGCATTTGTAAAATAAAGGATTTTGACTTGGTAGATTTACCAAACAATTACTTCATAGCCAGAATCTTTAAAAAGGAAGGATGGTCTCATCAGTATCGACAAATTCTTCATGGTGGTCCTTGGATAATCAAACAACATACCATTTCAGTCCAAAAATGGTCTCCCAACTTCGACCCATTTCATAATCCCCTAGGGAGAATTGTAACTTGGGTTAGAATACCCAATATTCTCGGGCAATGTTACCACAAAACATTTATAATAAGGCTAGGTAATAGGATTGGTAACTCAATGAGAATTGACATGCTTACCCCATTAGAAATTCAGGCGGATATGGCAAGGGTGGAATGAGGAAGATATGGCCATATTTGCGTTGAATTAGATCTTTAATAAAAGCTGGTTTTAAGAGTCATCACAGCAAACAAAGTGTACCATGCGTAATGTAAATGGTTGGGTCTTATTTGTTTCGGATATGGTAGCTATGGCCATAAAAAGGAGAGTTTACTCTTGGAACCCTTCAACCTCAACACAAATGGAGGCTAAGTAGGCCACAAAATGCAAAGTAACAACACCATCTCCATCATGAAACAATCACCAAATAAAGTATCACTCCTCCAGAACTTTAATTTGCTGATAGTTGATAGTTAAACTAAGCCTTGGATACGCAGGAGCCATTGCCTAATGGGAACAAACCCGGATAAGAGGATGAAAACTAGAACCACTAGAGATCATAAAAAAGGGAACGTGACATCATGTTTCATGGTATTAGCTGACCTAATAAATGAGGATGTAGTATAGGAAAATAAATGTATAGGAGGTGAGGAAGAGCTGACAATGACAACAGAGACACACTGAGCGTTTAATGGGAGAGAGACACATGCCTAAAGGGGTCGAGAATCATTTCAAGCCCAGTGGACCCAAACTCTCAATCAATCAATGAAATGTTTTTGTTAGAAGGCCTAAGTCATGGCCCATCTTTGGAGACGATCTGTAATGCTAATGGAAAGGAAGCGCTCAAACATGAGGAAACCACAGTGGCGAAATCTCATTTCCCAACAGGCGAGAGAATGACCTTACGAATATGGGTAATAGGCAAATCGAAATTAAAATTACATGTAACAAGTTCAAACCATGTGACGCTACCAGATTATGTGAGTTTAACTATCATTATTTTCTTGGTCAAATTGTAAGTATATCTACTTCAAAGAATGATTTTTCCTGATTGCATTCAGTAGCACTTAATATCTCTAGTATGCATATATACATTTATATAAATATCGGTTTATATATAAGTGAAAACTAAGTGTGAAAAAAAATATGCAAGCTAAATTTAAAATGAATTGAGATCATAGATTTGGACTAAGATTAATCTCTCAACTAGTTTTTGACTAGTTGAGATATTAAATAACATTATCTCTTTTTTTATCAGAAATAACATTATCTCTGGTGCTTGATATAAAAGCTCTTATATAAGAGAGGATTGAATCTAGTATAACAATGAATTAGATACTCTTTCCATTTTTTGAGGAAACACTTAATTGTTGCTTTCGTTTCTAATTATATAATTCTGTTGACTTTTCTATGAAATTAAGGAGCCAGAATTAATAACTTTAAATTGTTTATATTTTTTTCTCAACACTAATTTATTCTAATTATAAGATAACATATGTTTAATTACATGTGACATACTCCCTCCCGTCCTAAATATAGGACCTAGATAGAGACTTAATTTTGGTCCTAAATATAAGACCTAATTACATTTTTGATCACTTTTTTCCTAAATTACCCTTCTTATTCTTAAAAACTCCTTAATAATAAATAAACACAATAAAAAGTTAAAAATTGAAACTTTTGCACCTCATTATATCACATGTGCATCAATTCACTTTTTTCATATCCCAATAATTTTAAGTAATCTTATTATTTTTACTAAATTACCCCTAAAGTTTCATATCACAATAATAGCTCTTGTTACTTGTAACATACTGTTACTAATTCCCTAATTAACCAATAATATCTATTTCAATTCATTAATCTTTTTACTAACTATGATAGAAAAAGGAATATCCATAATAACAATATATCTATCATAGTTAGAAAAAGTTTTCTAATCCTTTTATATATTATCCATGATAGAAAAGAATTTCTCAATACAATACAAATACTATCATGGATAATTAACAGCTAACCATGTTAGAAAGTATTCACCTAACATGGTTAGAAAAAGGACGCAACCTAATGTTAAATTGTATTGACCTGCCATCATCACCGGTTAACCAATATTATAAAATATAATCATTATTACCTCCTAACTATGATAGAAAAGGTTTTCCTTATTAATACAAACCTATCATAGATAGAAAAGTACTTTACATATATTACAATCCATAATCAACATCCATGATTCTAATATTCAGTTTTCATAAGAAAATATGCGGAAGCGAATGCAGACCTAAACAATTGGCAATATACAACTCTAAATAATATAAACAACCTCTATAACCTAATTCCCTTTCCTGATGCTTGCGCGGTGCATGAATACCTGCAAAAATGTCAGTAATCGTGGGATGAGACAATTTGTCCCAGTAATCACCGCTTAACTCACTATAACAGTGAGATGTGCGGTAGCGATGGCGTTTAAAGGGTACCACAGTTTTAAAATCAATAATACATATATATATTTCGCATTTTCTTCCATCCATCACTTAAATCCTTCTGTCACGTCTCAGTCAATTTCACATTAACTAAATTTCATCTTCCCATACTCCAATCAAATAATACTACCACAACAGCTCTCACACTTGCCTATAGATGCATTGTGCCATCATGGTGCATTCAAGCATATAATCTTCACTATATGATTTGACACTGTGCCTCTCTCTACAAGGAGGAGACAAATTTCCCTCTCTGGCAATCCCCAGAGAGGGAACCCCAATTCTGTTTTCCATTGCAGAATGGGAACGGTTGGGCTCTCAAATGCCTTAACAACCGTAGGGGCGGTTGGGCTCTAAAATGCCTTAACAACCGTAGGTCACTTCTCTCAATAAGTTAACCTATGATCCCCAATCCAATCAATCCGAAAAGGATCATCAGTACAAATAACTGTCGATTGGCCAATCGACAGTTATCATCGCGCGATGGTACATAAATCTCAGTGTCATGCAAAGCTCACCATATCCATATCCATCCATTTCAATATCATCATTAATATCATGCAATCTCACCATTCCTTTCAATATATCAATCTAAAATAATTGAACTCCTTCCCTCAACCTACTCTCAATATCCCTGTCAACAACCAGAATAATACCACACCAGGATAACAGTATATGTAAAATGTATAAAAATCTTTCATACAGAAATAATCATGTTTAAAAGGCACCCGATAGCCTGTTTTGTATAAAAATACCTTTCAAAGATAATATATATAGAGGGTGAGAAAGGATTTTAAAAAAATCCCAGCTAACGTCACCCTCATTGTTATAGTAAAGTTAAGTGTGATTACCTGTCGCCCTTTTAGTAATTTACGTGATTTCTCAACCTTTCTTTCTTGATGCCACGAATGCCTACTTGCATCCACTCCTATAATAATATAGAGCAAAATGATAAATTAATATCATTTCCACTTCATAGTACTTCAACGTCTCTCTCGTTCCTATATTACTACCCCTTCTCCATTTCTTCTTTACCTTATCATATAACGTCATTTTAATCCTATGTTGTGTTTCTAACATTTCTAGATTATGCAAACCACTATTATCACAAACAATCCATCCATTATTCTTCTCCAAGATTCCAAAGTAGTCACATACAACAAGATGAGATAAACAAACAATGTTTATTTTAGGAGCAACAAGTTTTCTTTATTAGAATGATTACATCCTATATGATTTCATCAAGCCATTGTCCCAAATCAGTTTAGCTATTTGTTTTAACATCCAAGAAATAAAAGACTTTGAGCACATACATATCTATCACACAAAATCAGCTTTGATCATGGGTATATCCTTACGAGTATTCTCTTAACTTTCTCAACAATTTCACCATTAATCTCGCAATTAATCTCCTATACATTCCTTAATACACCTAAATTTCACCATTAGCCAAAAAGGAAACAATTATCAGTTCACCTTGAGTCACATGTAGTAATCTCACAACACTTATCTTCTTCTATTATATTCTAAAATCAGATTTGTATTAGACACAAAACATTGCTTTTAGTTCCATTATTTAAGTCATTAGATAACTAAGACCTACATATGTTTGAGATTTTACTTCACAATTTATCATTACTCATTTCATGAGACCATATATAACAAGGCTTAGCTTTAACAATTATCATCTATATACACTTTAATCACAAGTTGAATCATTCTCATTTTTCATACAATTTTGCAGTGAGTGCATTAAGAGGACAAAGAACTTTTGAGCACACATTCACAAAACATTTCAGCTACAGCCAATGCACTTATAACCACAAAAGTTCCAATTAAACTTGTAAACACCAACATGCATTATCATTCATTTTACCAATCCTAGTTAAAATAAAACTACCAATAGCATAAGACAAAACTTCCATTCATTCCTCACACAAATCATGAGCAAACATCATAGCAATACCAAAGTCAAGGAAGCATATTTCCTTTTGATTCTAATACATCATTACAGTTCAGTTATTTTAAACAAGTAATTACAAGCACTCTCAAAATTTACACACCATCGCCACATGAAAATCAAGCCAAGATCCAGAAAATCCATAGCATCAATTTGAATAATAACCATATACATACATGTCATTCTTATCCTAATTCTAACATATATCAACACTCTATTTTATTATCCTGAAAGCTAAATTTTTAACCCATATGAACAGAATAATAACATGGCAGTACCGAAATTTCTAATTCATGTTCATTAATAAAAATCAGCATTCACAACCAAATAAAATGAACAATGCTCAAGAATCCTCCAATCCCAAGTCTCATTCAAATCCTTTTTAGTAACCTAAATTTCTTTTATAATCAACTGATTTCTATACTAAAATCTAATTTGATTGATTCATGAACCCCACGCCGCAAAGCTCGCAACTTTTCAAACAAATCCTTCTTTTAGACATTTTATCAAACACATTTAGTGTGCTCCAAAATCAAATGACATTAATAATCTTGTTAGAATATAAACCAAGGCTACAAGGTTCCCAACATGTCCAGCTTCTCTTAGACCTTTTTACAAACACCTTGAATGCACTCAAAACTAAATGAAATCATAAACTCTTTAGATTGAAGTATGAATCCCATTTTCACTAATTTAGAACAAACACTCAGTTATATGATATGTCTTAATGTTTCACCATCATTAATTAAAACAAACATGACACTAACAGTAAAAAGTGAAGGAAAGGACTCAATAAAAATCACAATTCACTAAAACTCAAACAAATCCTATATGCAAATGGTGACAAACAGTTCCAGTGGTTTCTTAAGCAAGTTAATTAGGAATTTCGAGCCCTAAATCCCCATAGAATTCATCGGCCATGTAACCCCAAAAGTTAGGGTTTTGTGCAAACTTCATAAAACTTCAATCAATCCTCAAATTATCAAATAAAACACTAAAAGATGAAGATTAAACTTAGTTATTGTTCATCAACATGCCCAAAAACCCAAAACCTAACTCGGCCCTTCTCTTAAACTCGCACAAATCTGACTAAAAATGGGTATGAATAGGTAGAAGAGACTCACCTAAGCGTGTTCTTGACTTTCCATGTCTAGCCGAAGCTTCACCGTCGCCGGAAACCGCCGTCCGCTACCGAAGACACCCAAAGCCGTCGGAAACATGAAGAGAAACAGAGGGAAGAGTGGCTAGAGTGAACAGATTGGGTAAACTTAAACACCCACTAAGTAACCCACTTGATTTTTGTAGTTTTGATGGAAAGATGAAGGTGAAGGGATGAAGAAAATGGTGAGAGATAAGGGAGTGGCCGAAAAATGATTTGAAGAAATGGGAGGAGGCGTGTTTTTCTAATCCAAGGAAGGGAAGGCCATGTTTGGTTAGATGAAATTCTCATAATGGATTGTGCACTTACTGGAAATCACCATAATGTCCTCTTTTAATTTAAATCCACTAAAACTAGTCTCCATTCTCCTTAACTCTCAAAATATTTTGGATTTTATCATTCCCTCATATTTCAAAGTCTTCAATTTGTTAATTAATTAATTATAAGCACATTTATTTCTCAAAATTTCCAAAATATCCTCAAAAATCACCAAAAATTCTTAAAAATTCCAAAATTCCCAATTTCTCCATTTATTATTTCCCAAAACAGTCCTTGATCCTGTATTAAATTTTCAGGATGTTACATTATTGGTTGGAAAACTCGAACTCCACTCAAGTTGCTAGTCAAGCTCAGAAGTATTTTCTTCGTCAACATAATCAGAATCGGAGACGCCAGAGATAAGCAAAATCAAGAAGCTGAATAGTTGCTCCTTTACAGACTTCCATGAAAGAATTAGAACTTCGATAAATTTCTTCTTCCTGATCTTGCCACTGCATTTTATTAAAACTGAAATTTGGATATAACAATTTTATGATTTTGAAATTTCTTTGGTATGCTGAATTTTCTTCTTCCAGGTCGCCGATGGAGTGGAGGAAAGAAGAGGTGACAGCGTCAGAAGTTCAGAACAGAGGGGTGGGGGAAGAGAATTGGTGGGAGATGCGACTGATGAGGGAGGGAGTTGGATGTGATCTAGTTAGGGTGAGGGGGCATTTTGGGAATTCTAACTAACTAAAATGTATTAAGGAGAGGTATTATTGGAAAGACATCTAAAATTAAGTCTTCCTTAATCGCCCCAAAAAATGTTATCTAGGTCCTATATTTAGGACCAGAGGGAGTATAATATAATTTAATAGTCTAGTTTGTTTCCTCAACTTTCACTAAATTTGAGACACTTCTTAAATTTTTACTATCGATAGGAAAAACATATAGACCTTTTGTCTAAATATAAGAAGTGTCTCAAATTAGTCAACTAGGTCTTATATTTAGACAAAAGGTCTATATGTTTAGCCTATTGATAGTAAAAATTTAAGAAGTGTCTCAAATTTATTTTGATAAATTAACATTTTGTCCTCCTTTTTTTTATTCATGATCAAGCTATCCCCTCACTCGACAAGTGAGAGACTAATCCTCCGCTGATTTGTGGCACCTCAAAGGGTGGGACAGCTGGCCTAGGAGATTTAATGCTTCTCCATACCCAACGTCAGGGATCGAACCCCAGACAATTGGTTAAGGGTGAATGAGTCCTTACCACTCAACCACACACCCCAGATTATGTCCTCCTTTAATTACTCACATAATCACATTAGTATCATTGCATTTATTGCATTCAATCACACACATCTTTTTTCTACTTTTCTTATCTTCTCTCTTATTCCATGTCTCCTTATAATAATAAATATTTTTGTGAAATGTAATTTTTACAAACTTATTATATAAATTAATTTAGTTTCATGTAAAGAACTAAATTAAAATGATGTCACACATTTATCCTACTACTTCCAGTCCTAAATATAAGACCTAGTTGACTTTTTTTTAGAGATTAAGGTTGCGAAATAGGTTATTAAATTATGACATATTTTATATATTTTTAGATGATCCATTAGTTTATAGGTAAAATAAACTAGTCTAACGGAAAAAAATTAAGTAAATCAATTTATAATTAACTTATTTTTCTTTTTTAGAATCTATATATCAACAAAAGAGGATGCAGCTCTTAGGGATATTGATGCATTGCTTGGCTTAAATGGTAGATCATTGGCTGATTTCAGTTCTATGCCCAAACCTGTTCTCGAGACAAATCTGAACACCATCAACCACTTGATTCTTCAAGAATTAAGCTATGATCGAGCAGCCCTTGAACTGGAGGCGGCTTCTTTGGTTGAAACACTGAATGCTGACCAAAAAAGAGCCTTTGAAGGTATTATGCATGCTGCCAATAGTCAAAGGGGGGGTTTATTCTTTGTATATGGATACGGTGGTACAGGAAAAACATTTCTATGGAATGCCCTAGCTTCAACCATTCGTGCAAGAGGTGATATTGTGCTTACAGTTGCATCAAGTGGGATAGCAGCGACTTTATTGCCAGGTGGTAGGACAACACATTCTCGATTTGTTATACCTCTACAAGTTAATGAAACTTCTGTTTGCAACATTCGGCAAAACTCACCGTTAGCTGAATTAATCATGGCCACGAAACTTATCATATGGGATGAAGCTCCTATGATTCAAAGATATTGTGTGGAGGCACTAGATAGAAGTTTGAGAGATGTAATAATGCATTGCTCATCCATATTTGGTGGAAAGTGTATAGTCATGGGAGGTGATTTTAGACAGATATTACCAGTAATACCAAAGGGTTCAAGAGGTACTATAGTTGATGCATGTATCACATCTTCTTCGTTGTGGAGGTTCTGCAAAATCTTTGAGCTTCACAAAAACATGAGACTAGGTTCTTCTAACAATCCTGTAGAGAATAGTAGAATAGAGAGATTTTCAAAATGGCTTTTAGATATAGGTGATGGCAGGTTTGAAGGGAACATGGACGGTGTTGCAGAAGTCAAAATTCCATCTACTCTGTTGATTGATGGACAAGAAGATCCAATTGGTGCCATCGTTAATGCCACCTATGACAATCTACTGTGCCATTTAGACGACAATCAATATTTCAATGATCGTGCTATCTTGGCTCCTACAATAGAGGCTGTTGATGAAATTAATAATCACATGTGTAATGTATTGCCAGGTGAGAGTTTTGAATTTATTAGTTGTGACTCAGTTTGCAAATCATCCAAGGATGCAGATTCGATGGATGATCTCTACACCACCGAATTTCTGAACAGCATTAATGCCTCAGGACTACCGCCTCACAAATTGTCACTAAAGGTGGGTGCTCCAATTATGTTATTGAGAAACATCGATCAACAAGGAGGACTCTGCAATGGAACTAGGCTGAGAATTTCTTAGTTGGGTCAAATGGTTATTGTAGCAATAACTTTGAACGGTTCAAAACCTAATGAGAAAGTTCTTCTTCATCGAATGGATATGAATCCCTCTAAATCAAGGTGGCCATTTAAATTACAGAGACGCAATTCCCAATTACATTGTCATTTGCAATGACAATTAATAAGAGTCAAGGCCAGTCTCTCAAGAATGTTGGTTTGTAAGCCTGTGTTCACACATGGACAACTCTATGTTGCACTTTCTAGAGTACGTAGCATTGATGGTTTGCGAATAGTGTTGGGACAACATGAAAGTCAGGGAGTTTGTACAACGAAGAATGTGGTCTACAAAGAGATATTTCATAATGTCAAACAACTGACCTAGACATTTCATCACTGTGTAGCTGACTTCAATTGTGTTTTGCTGGCAAAGATTGTTGCTCTTTTTGGGAAGATTATGACTGTTTTTGTATTGTCCTTTTGTTTGAAGGCGCTGTTATTTATTTTGCTGTTATATGTATTATTGAGTGTTGACATTATGCTCATTTCAGTCAATCTGATAACTCCTGTAATAATACTGCAGGTCTTATTGCCTAAATAGTAAAAAATTAGTGTTACTTAACCTCTATATATGATGTTTTCTTCTGGATGAATTGATACCCAATGTTATGTGCCAGTTGTAACACCCCAAATTTTAAAATAGAATAAATAAGACAATATTTAGAATCTTGATGTATTATTTAGTATGTATAAATTTTCAGAAATAAATTTGGGAACTAAAACATATTTAGATAAATTATATTGGGACTCAAAATTGTAGTTATCTCAATCCCACCATCCCTCTCCTCATTTAACCCCACCCATTCATTTTGTAAATATCTTCTCATTTTAATTAATTTTTATTTTTCCCAATTAATTCCATCCACTTATATTATTCATATATAGTCCTTCCTCCTTATCACTCTCTCTCAATCACTCTCACTTTCTCTGCGTGACTCGCCCCCCCCCCCATCATCTTCACCACACCTCTCCAACTCACTCACTCTCCTACCTCACCATCATCACCGACCATCCTCACCATCACTCTTTCTCACCAAAGTCTGATGAACCCTCCTTCATCCTCCCCATCTTCTTCCTTCCTTCTTCCTCTCCGAAGCTCACCGGCGGCGTTCTGGTGGAGCAAAGCTCCTGTTCGACAATTTTCCGGTGAACCGTGGTGTTTTCTTGCTGAGCTTCATGTGCAAGATTAGATTTCGACTCCAGTGAGTCTCCTTCACCTATACCTATCCCTTTTTCTCTGATTTATGCGAGCTTGAGAGAGAGGGTCTTAATCTAGGTTGGGTTTAAGTTGTATTAATCAACCTAAATGAAGCTACATGTTTGAGTTGAGTAATTTCTAAAAGAATTTGAGCTTTATTTGATGTTTTGGTAAGATTGCTTGACTTTTATGTTCTCACATATTTCACCAACGTTTTCTACAATTCTTCACCTGAAAATGAAATCAATTAGTTCATAAATGGTACTGAAAGTTGTTTGAAGTTATTTTTGAGGTTTGATTGAAGAATGCTTTGGGAACTTGATGAGTTAATTTATTTCTGATTTTTCTTCTCTGTTTTGCTGCTCTCCACGGGTTCTCTCTCTTTTCTTCCCCAATTTTTCAGTTCAAATGATAGTAATAAATGATTTAACAATGTTTGAAGTTGATTTGAGTTTATGTATGTGATTTTGTTTGGTTGATAAGTGTCTATGAAGTTTAAGAACTCTATTTTTGAATCTGGAAATACAAGGTGCTGTAGGGGGATTATATTGACCGTGTATGTGTTTGATTAAGTATTTTACTTTCTCTATGTGGTAGGTTAATATATATGTGGGAAATATTGTGTATGCTTTATGATTTCTAAGGTTGAATAATATTACTCTGTTTTAAGATGTCTATTTTAGTTTGGCTGACTAGTGTGATTTTCAATAAGAGGTCATATAATCTATTCAAATAATTGTGTGTAGTTGTTTACAAAATTTATGTGTATATGTTCTTTATTTTCTGCAGAATTTCAAAACAGATATGAGGACTTTAACAAATGAAAATTTTAAGGAAAATAGGCTGGACATGAGAATTAAGTAATTAGGAATGAGAATGTTGAATCTGAAATTTTGAATCTCTTAAATTGTAAAGCATTTCAATTGTGCAGTGAAATTTCTGATTTGATAATACTATTTACCAACTTGATTTTCTATTGTCAGCTTTTGGATTTAATGTGTTAGTCTATTCTTGGTGATTTGTATGAAGTTGTTAGTATTAGGATTTTGATGATGGTATGGAAGTTGTATTGATTAAAATGATTTTCATGTTCTTCTTACTTAGTGAATCAATATATTGTTTTGGCCAAAGGATTATATAGCATGAGAAAGGAATATATGATAATTACTTTGAAACCTTCTTGTTAAATATTGCATTAAAGTCATATAGTTTCTGGACTTGCATTGTTGTTTCAGGTTAGGAAGTATGGTATGGTTTTGTGGCAAATTGATGTTGTGATGATTAAGTTGGTTGTTATTCAGTGGTTATTATATTGTTTGAATGTGCAATGATGTGAAATGTGGTTGTTGAAGAATTCTTGAGTTGCCAAGAATTCAATGAGGCTTAACTAATAAATGAGACTAGGATAAATCAAAAGGGTCGGGTAGTTTATAGGCACGTGAGAGAAGTCAAACTATTACTTGATTTAGAAATGATTTTAACATGTCATTCATATTTATTTAAATTTAGGAGTGGATGTCTTGTATGTTCTTTTGGCGTCGAGAAGTTCAAGAATGAGGTGATTTGTAATTGCTGGAGTACAGGTAGTAGTTTTGTTTATTATGATGTATAAGAATTGCATGAAACATTTTAAAATTACACATACCTCAGGGCCGAAAGGTCGCTCTAATCCTGTCAGAACATTGAGTTTATCGGAGTTCTCCATGACTAGAGGTTCGCTACTTCTAGTTTATTTATTCAGGGGGGTTGTGCCTCATATGCCACACAATCAGGAAAATAAATTGACATTGTTGTGTGAGCAGCAGGATTAAGGTAATCTAAATCACAATTTCATTTTTATGAGTTCATGAATTGTTATGCATGATAATAAATGATAACTGCTATTGAGATTCTTTGAATCTCACTGTTTTTCAAACAAAACATTTACAGATAAACAAAGAGAAGATAGTTGGGAATATGAAGGATGCTCGATAGGCCCGATGAATCTAATAGAGATAAAATTTCAGGTTGTACTATTTTTATTTTATACAAGTGCTTAGCTTGTGATGAATGTAGAGAAAAGCTATCACCTGAGATAGCCAAATTAAAATTATATCTAGACAGATTGTAATAGTTAGATTTGAATATGACAGGTTTGTAGTTAATTAGTTTGTTCAGGTGTAATTTTAGCTATATAATGAATTTATAATCCGCTGCGGATTTCAGGGAACAATTATATTTTTTCAAAGTTGTGTAGAAGCCCAAGTTTACGCAGGATATATTTTATCCAGGTTTCAAAGAGAAAAGTTTTAATTTATTCGTATCTTTGGGCTTCTAACATTATAAAGTGGTTATAAATTGATTAAATTGTTATAAATATAGTAGGAAAAAGCTAGGATGTTACACCAATTTATAGTGCAGGTCTTATGATGATTTCTGTTTTTTACATTTTATTTGGGCTATCTCCGTGCAACGCACGGGAGAAGAAGCTCGTTACACTCCTAGAACTCACTGCTGGGTTACTGTTCATAACAGTCAATCAGCTTGTGACACGTGTCCGTGGGTCCATTCATCCTTCAAACCAAAAGCTTCTCGTAGAAGCTTCTTTCATAAGGAGTGTCTTGGAAGCTAGCTAATTTTCTATGGGTGGGTAAATCCAAAATTGAATTTCAAATTTAAACAAACAGTTGGATAAGGTGAAGGTCTCATCATTGTCCAAAAAAATAGGTGAAGGTCCCATCATAAAGGTTCACTCTTGCATTATGTTTCCCAACTACAAAAAGCAACCTCCAACATTTTTCTCCCTCCCAAATGAAAAGATCTTTGTTGCCTTTGTCTCCCTCCATTTCATTTTCTTTGAATCTAAACATGTCCACCTCCATTTCTATAACTTCAAGTGGCACCCATGCCTCAGTTTCCATTTTCAGATACACATGGCGGTGAACATTTGTCTTGGTCATGGATATCGTGATTTAGGACCAAGAGGTCGGTTTTCATTTCTTCTTTGCTCCCCCTCTGTTTTGTATTGTAATTTTCAGCATTCTTTCAGTTGTTTCTTCTAAACACACTCTATATCTTTGTTATTTTTCTTGTCAGGATTGAAGGCTTTTGCTAATCTGCAGTGAAGTAGTCAATCTTCATTCCTTCCCATCATCTCGGTTTCCCTGCACAGTGTTTATAACTTGATAGATGTTTGTTTCTCAATTTCTTCACGCGTTTGTTTCCTCCTTGAAGCTGATTTTTTTGTTATTTGCTTCATAAAGGTTTCTCTATTTTGAAGCCTGCAGCTCACTGTTCATGATGCTTCTTTATGTTGGTTGTAGTTTGTCCTTTTACCTTCATATGTCTCTTTGATTCATTAGTGGGTGTATTAGAATTTTCTCTGTTCTTATATACATGTTTAAAGAAAGTGAAGCATAAACAGTTGAACACATTTCTCTTTATCACACTCTTATACTTAGTATACTATATTGATAAGCATGGCTAATTTCACAAAATGGGTAGTAGCATAAACTTCCGTGGGTGCATAAATGGAACTTAAATAGATTGGAGATTGGAACAGAGGCTAGGAAGCTAGAATAAGAAAGTGTTTGGCTTTGCTTACTAGCTTAAGCTAAAGCGATGATGATGATATGTGTGTGTGATGATCTTTTTTTTAATAAAAGAAAGACACACTAACTACGGCCAACTACTCCTATTAGAGAATTATTGCAGGACCCAATCTCTCTTTTCCTGAAAGTTTTACTACATGTAAAATTTGGAAATCATTAATAATTACGTCTTTCTTTTTTTTTTCTCAAAGCATGTGTGTGTGTATTTGTATTTTTTTTATTAGTTATTTATTTATTATTTTTGCTTTCTTCTAATAGACCTTCTTTCTCCTCTTTCTCTCTCTATTTGCTGTTGCACACTCACTCTTTCATTTCTTTTTGGGTTCCTCATTGGCATTGCACCTTATTAAATCCATCAAACTTCACTCCTCACTCTTTAGTGGTTCATTGACCTGGGCCCCACCTGATCGTTGTGTAGGGCCGTGATCTACCGAAGCAATTGAGTTGCCGCATGAGGTGGAGTGCAGGGGATGAGAATAGAGAATATTATATTATTGTATTGATATAGAAGAATAAAGTAATTGGGTGTGTCTAATCAGCCTTTTGGAAATTTGTCAGATGGGGAAGATGTGAGAGAAATTAAAGTTATTGGGAAGATGTGAGAGGAGCTAAAGTTGCAGCCACTCTTCTCAAAGTTCATGGCTTTGTCTTTGTAATTCAAATTTCAGGGATAGGATAATATGTTTCTATTACATTTGGTATCATATAATTGTATCAAGTTTTGATTTCTAGGTAGATTGCTTCAATGATATATCTCATGAAACTCAATTTCAATAATGCTATGTGGGTGTATTAGTAATAATTATAAATAGATCGCGCGAAACACGAGAAACATGAATATAATATCTCACTAATGCTTTACATGTTATATTGTACATTAATGATAGTTATAATCATATTTTTGAATCAGTAAATTGTTAGATATGCAGTTTGAATTATAGTTATTCCTGCATTTCTTTATTGATTGCTCTATTTAAAGTTCAATTTCACTTAATTATCTTTTGCACTTGCAAGACCTTATATCATTGAGAATTACATGCAAAGCATTTAACATTGTACAAAACATATTGAATTGAAGTTAAATATCACGAGCAACGCACGGGAGTTCTATCTCGTTTTCAAAAAAAATCAACTAGGTCTTATATTTAGAACCGGATGGAGTATTTGTTATCAAACGAAATACCCTAAATAGATTAAGGTATTCAAAGACTTTAATTATATTAAGTTTTAATAAACCAAAAATGTTGTCATCATTTGACCAAATGTTGTTAGTGACTAAGAACTCAAATAGTTGTAAATAATACTCATAATATTATTATAAAGGCATTAATATGTCCACCTTTGACTAAATGTTGTTGGTCACCTATATATATATTCTAATATTCATAATAATTGTAAATGATTCTCATAATGTTATGTTATTAAAAATGGTCCAAAAGATGTCATTAACTTGCCAATCCGTTGCTATATAGTAAAAAAATTCATGTAATTGTGTATTATTAGAATGTAATATAATCAAAGTCCCTAAAACCTCAGCCTAATTACATGATCTTATGAGATTTCAACTTACCGGTAATTAATTTCCCTCATTAAGCATCTGTTACTAATTTTTCATTTACTTTATTATCGGGTTAAAAACTTAAATGTTTCTCGTAATGAAAAAGGAGAAGTAATTAATCTTTTTAATGACACGGACGGAGTAATTCATATAAGTTTGAATTAGCAGCCTCTAGTCCTCTGGGTTTTGATTCCAGGCTCATCCCTTCAACTTCTCATTACTTTCTCATCTCCAAGATTTGATCTGAGCCATTGATGGAAAAATGATCTTGACCATTGAATCTAGTAAACCCATTAATTTACAAATCAGCCCCCAACACTCACATCCTCCTCCTCCTACCCCAACCCTCCTTCCCCACTTCCCCAACCCAGCCCTCGCCGCCGTTGTCGACAGTGAGCCGCAAATTTTCGGAGCGTCCTTCCCTTTTCCATAAGTCTTCCCAAGCCACAACATACTACACACATAGACCAAAACATACTACAAAGGTGGCTTCTTTGATGAGTTTTGGGTGCTTTCTTGGTAGTGGCGGCGGAGCCAGAATAGCCGTCGATATTCTGCCGCCGTTTCTGTGACCCACACGTGAAACCCAGAAAAGGAAGCATTTTGGCCTGTGGAAGTGAAGGGACCGAGTTGATGAAGGAAAAGTTTGGAACTTTGGGAGGAAAGTTGGGAACTTAGTAAAAGCTTTGTGGGGTTGAAAGAAATGTTGTTATTATCATGGGAGAATTTTTTTGAATGGTGGTGTTCACTGCATCATCGGACATAAGGGTTGGGAATGTGGGGAAGGAGGGTTGGGTGGAAGAGGAGATGGTGGGTTGAGGGCTGATTTGTAATTTAATGGGTTTATTAGATTCAATGGTCAAGATCATTTTTCCATCAATGGCTCAGATCAAATCTTGGAGATGAGAAAGTGATGAGAAGTTGAAGGGATGAGCCTGGAATCAAAACCCCTAGTGGTCTACAGATTAAGAGAGAAAATAACACAATAAAAAAAGGGAATAAAACCTCGTTTTGTGTGTATACAGAGCGAACCCTTGAAGAAAAGGCAAAGTAATTCTAACAAACAGTCAAACTCTAACAATAAGTCTTAATCCCAAGAAGCTAAGAACGTCTCACAACCAACATACAACTTCTACAACCCTTGAAGCTTCTAGTCCATTTTTCATCTTATATAAATAGATATCACCTGACCCTCTTCAACCCTATCCATAATCCCAACATATTTTAGCAGGTTTTATCTGGTCATGGATCGCCCTCGTCCACCGCCACCAGGTCCACCCGGTCCGCCGGGGCCACCACCACCACACGGTCCAGGTGGTCCGCCACCACCACCAGGGCCTCATGGTCATGGACCACGACCGCCACCTTAATAACTAATTAGCATGCATGTATGTATGATGCATAATTATAATGTTTTATTTCTTTATTAAGACTATATGTATGGATTGCTATGGCTATATCAATAACTTAATCTAGAGCTTTGTATGACATGGAATAATGATATGAATGTTTATATATTGGGTTGTGGTTTTCTTAATGATAATAAATTGATTAACGGTAGTGTGGATCGGGACTTGTTTTTATTCTTTATGAACATATCCATTCCTGCTGTATTTGAGTTCTGAACCTCGAGCCTATTTGAATTTCGTGAAACACCGACTTGGAATACCTTTGTGTTGCTTCTTATGGTATACTCCATCAGGTCCTAACACAGGTCCTAACATTAAAGATCACTTTGATTTTTTGGAGAAATCTGAGATGTAAAATTGATCACTTTAAAATGTCTATAATTATTTTTTTCTCAAATCTAATTTATTCTACTTAAAATTAATATGTGACCTATATATATTATAATTTAGTGGTCTAATTTTCTTTTGTAGCTTCCACAAAAAGTTAAAGGGGTCATATATTTAGAATTGGAGGGAATACTATTACTAAGGTATTTCAAGATATTGAGTACATGGGAAATACTTTAGGTTCTAGAAGAAACATAAATTAGTTTGCATTGGGATATTGTCTCCTACAAAATGCTCAAGATTAGACTATGATATGTCACTCTCACTCTTTGTATTGTCCAATTAACCTTATGTATGTTCACTCTGATAAAAATAATTAACCTTATTTTCACGTGTAAATTAAAGTTGGATTAAGATGTAAATTTACTAATGGGCTATTATCATAGGAGTTTGTCACCAAAGAAAATGTTTCTAGACACAAATTTACCAATGAATAATTAAAATTTTCATATATGTGCAATTTTACCAACACCTATTTTTGAATGTTGAATGTTAAAAGTCAACATTTTACGTAACTAAAATTTTAACAATTAAAGTTCAAAAGTTGACAATGTTAAAAAAATTACTTACATCTAAATTATTTATTGGTAATAATTTTTGTACCCAAAAACAATTTTTATATAGACGCTCCTATATATAGTTATTGTCTATTAGTAAATTGGCACATTCACCCAATTAAAGTTACTTTGCTCATTGATGTACTATAACTTGATAAAGTTTTCATAATTACACATCTCAATATGAATTAATTCATTTTTTATCAAAAAACAAGTAAAGTGATGCACAAGTTGGGACTTTATGTTACCAGAAGCAAGCAGATGCTCAGAGATAACCAAATAAACATAGCAGAAAAAGCGGATGTCGTAAATAACAAATAAGTACCAACTACTTGTTAGTTGATGTAAGTTGAAATGATAAAGGATAATACAACTTTAAATTCATGACACACTTATTATTATGTGAGGGAAAACGTTAGCTTCTATTACGTTTCATAAGACATCGATCAGTTTCAAATCCGAATAAAACACACAAACAGAACATGCACCGAAGACAAACTCCCCGATACACTCTCAAATAAAGCAAAACAAGTTGCATGGTTACTTTTGGATGAGGAGAAAGAGAATCGTGGTTGAATTGTTTACACTTCTTCATTGACCCCATTTGAACCAGGAGAGAATTAAGGGCCTGTTTGGATAGCAACTCAAAATGGTTTCTGGAAACCAAACCTAGGTTTCAAACATTTTTTGCCAAACACTCAAAAATTTCAGAAAAACTATTTTCCAGCAGAAAAGCTATTTTTGACTCCAAAACCTCATTTTGGGAAAAACTCCCCATTTTTACTTCTCAGACTACAAAAATGAGTCAGAAACATTAAAGTACAAACTTACCCTCTTCTCTCTCCTCCCCCTCACTCTTCCTTTTTGGATAAAATTGTCCTTTTTGGTAATTGGCATTCAAAAAGTTATTCCAGTGACATTTTATCCAAACACTCTCATTTTATCAAAAGTTATTTTTCAGAAAAGCTATTCTGCTCAAAAACTATTCTCAAAAACTATTTTTTCAAAAAATTATTCTCTAAAAGTTAAATCCAAACAGACCCTAAGTAAGATTTCAGAACGTGGAATGAGCTTATTTCGCCAAGAGAAAACAATTAGTGGACTAGGTTCAAGAGTTGGGCTGAGAAATTCGGGAGCCCGCAAGATGCTATAGAGGCTCAAATGAGTAGTTTCTTCACTACTTGGAAATTAATACTACTATAGTACTATAGTATATGGAGGTTTGATCTAATAGAAGAGGATGGTAAACCGTACCAAATTTGGATGTGAGAGCTGTATTTAGTAGTGGTTGACTGTGTCAAATAGGATGATTCCCACAAAAAATATGGATGTCCCTTGAAAATTAAATAAATACGTTGGTTTTATTTATAAGGCTTATAAGGCAGAGAAATGACTTGTTTTACTTATATTTATAAGCCATATCACAATTTTTATAGATAAATGTACTCCCTCTGGTACGTAATATAGAACCAAAAATTTGAATGATTTTAGTCTAAAATATAAGAGCTCGTATCACATTCTCCCTTCATTTAATGCATTTTTTCCTATTTTACCTCTAATTCTCTTTCATCTCTCTTAAAAGTATCATAATAAATATGAGTAATATTGAAAAAAAAATTAACTCCAGACGCACAACTAATTTCTACTTGTTTTCTTAAGAAGAGTTTTTTGGCGGTTGGACTCTTATATTATGGACCAGATAGAGTATTACTTTATTTTTCATTTATTATAGGGCAAAAGCGCTGATATAATAATTAACTATTTCAATTTGGGCAAAAATAATAAATGACCATTAAGCGGTGCATAAATAATAACCAACTTTGTGACCCGATGCAAAAATAATAAAACCGGTACTAAATGTTACTCCCTCTGTTCCTAAATATAAGGAAGACAATAAAATTACATGATCTTCCCAAAATCTCCTCAATTACTTAACTTTAAAAGGAGGAGGAGTTTTCAATGAAAAGAGAGAGTATAACGGTAGTTTGGGAAAAACTTGAGATAAAATAAGAAGTGATCTTATATTTAGGAACTTATCCACTTCCCCAAAGTGATCTTATATTTAGGAATGGAGGGAGTAATTTGTAGTTTTGTGAAACCTTTCTGATATTATTTTCTTAAGTAAAAATATCTTTTTATCCCCTCACAATTAAAACCAATCTTTCTTCCTTCCGTTATTCATCTTCCCAAGCTAACTAGTATCAGCAAGGTTTTGATTGGGAGGGACAAAAATGTATTTTTTTACTTTGAAAATAATATTAGAAGGTTCCACATAACTACAGATTAACATTCATCACCGGTTTTATCATTTTTGCACCGGGTCACAAAGTTAGATATTATTTATGCACCGCGAAATAGTCATTTATTAGTTTTGACCAAATTGTAATAGTTAATTATCATATCAGCGTTTTTCCCCTTTATTATAATGTTAATTTGATATTTATGGGATTATTTATTTCAGGGAAATTAATTTCAAGTCCCAAGGGAGACATTTTATATATTAAAATCATGTCCCATGAAATTTCATAATTAAATAGAGATCCCTTTGGACAACTTTTTTGGCATCAGAATCAAAATTCTTTGCAGCATTCACAAGCATCTTAAGTTGACATTAATTTGCACCTCAACCACTATATATTAATTGAGAACCCAATGCAATTACAATAAAATGAGCACATGTGGTGACAATAGATTGAACACTCATGGGCAAGCATGTTAAACAACCCAGTTAATGTTTGGCTATCAAATAACCAATGCTTTGTGCATCTATGACAATATTCTATCAAGTCCTTTAATTAGAACACACAACAATGTTTGACCATCAAATGAAACTGTATTGGGCACATTTAACAATATTAAAACAAGTTTTTTAAAACTAGGCAAAAGTGTTTAGTCATTAAATGACAGCATTTAATTTTGGGACTTCTAACAATATTCTGAGCTACATTCATTAGTCTTTTGCGGCCGGTTAAATAAAAAAAGAGGCCAAACAGTCTTTTCATATGAGAATTATTGTTATAATTTAAGTACCAAGAAACCTCAATTTATTTATAAGATTTATTAGAAGTTTAGAACCTAGACTAATTAATAATTAGATATTTTAATTTCGTTGGATCTAAAGTTAAGTTTTCCTTTAATGGTTTTCTATTTTAGTAACAAACATGTTCAAGGTATCTACTCCTCCGGTCCCTAATATAAGAGTCAGCCGCCAAAAAAACGTTTCTTAAGAAAACATGTGAATGTTAGTTGAATGTTTGAAGTTAATGTTTCTTTTCCAGTATTGTCCATATATATTTATTATAATACTTTAAAGAGAGAGAAATATATAAACATTAATAATTAATAAATATGGAAGAGAGTTAGGGGTAAAGTTGGTAAAAACTCATTAAATGAGAAGTGAATGTGAGATGAGCTCTTATATTATGGACCAAAACTATTCAAATTTTGGCTCTAATATTAGGGACCAGAGAGAGTATTATATAATACTCCATACGGTCCCTAATATAAGTCTAAAATTTGAATGATTTTGGTCCTATTATAAGAGTCATCTCATATTCTCTCCTCATTTAATGTCTTTTTTCCTACTTTACCCCCAACTCTTTTTCATATTTATTAATGCTATGTATTTCTCTCTCTTAAAGTATCATAATAAATATGGACAATATTGGAAAAGAAGTATTGATTTCAGACACTGAACTAACATTCACATATTTTCTTAATAAGCGTTTTTTGGCGGTAAACTCTTATATTATTAGGGGTCGGAGGGAGTAAATTATGAGGGAGAATGTTGGGGAATTTGAGGGTGGAGAGAGAAAAATGTTTGGTAATCTAGAGAGAGTATTAACTTGTCACATGGTGGGCCATAACCTTGTTAGAGTTGCATATGATCTTGTTATATGTGTGCATGACTTCGTCATTCCCTACCCATGACTTTGCCACAGGGAGGGACAATATAATCTTTTTGTATTTAAAGTATATTAAAGTAAGGTATGAGACTTTTCTACTCTTACGTTGAGGGTCTACAAATTAATTTTCCCTAATTCATAGAGATTTCTAATTAATCATCCACTTTCTGCTTCACATCGACCCCGTGCATTTCACTAGGAACGAGTATACTGGTTATATAGTATATAAATAAAAACTTGAGAAGTAAGCATTCTCTAGCAAGGCAACGTGGCTAGACTTGGTGGTTGGGGGCCCTGGCACAGTTCTCCCAAAACCGTTAGATAAGAACGTGTATTTATATTTAGTATTTACACCAACTCCAATTGGCAAATGAAACACGACTTTCCTCAAGCCTGAACACGGCTTTCGTTTAAGTATCTCTTTAAGCCTGAACACGGCTTTCGTTTTAGTGTTTTCCTCAAATGGGAACTCAATGTCAAAAAAGATTGTTATACCATTAACATGAACACGGATTTGCTTTAGCTAAAACTACCTCGCTTGAGCCTCATACCGATAATTGGGTATGTGAATCAGGACCAAAAACAAAACAAATAAAATGAAGAGGTCACAATCAAATTAATGAATTTTAATTCGAGATTGTTGAATCTTCAACAATAACAACAACGAAGTCTTATCCTAGTGGGGTCAGATACATGGATCATACGATGTTATTGTGTTCTATTAATAACCAACTCTTTTGGTGTATATTAATTATCAATAGGTCAAGTTCTATAAGTTACTCAAGCTTTCGTCTTAGTCTCCCCTTCCAATTTTAACTAGATATCATTGAATCCTTAAATGAAAAAAATATGAATCAAAATTCACATAAACCTTAAGGCCGAAGTTATCATGAAACAATCAATTGGTTCAACAAACTGTCAAATTCAAAACAGCTAGTCCTAAGATCAACGACCAAAATCTCTACTACTCTACATTCTTGAAGCTTCTACCCCTCTTATAAATACCATCACGCCCTCTTTTAACTCTAACTATAAACTCCAACATGAGCGACCGTTGGCACCACCATCATCCTCCACCTGGTCCACCGCCACCACCTGGTCCGCCGCCACCGGTTTATTATCCGCCGCCACCTCCAGGGCATTATGCACCACCACCACCGGGTCCACCTCGGCCACCACCGGGTCCACCCGGCCCACCGCCTCCACCGTATTTTTATCATCCACCGCCAGGGCCTCCCGGTCCTCCACCGCCAGGGCCTCCTGGTCCTCCTCCACCGCCTCCTTACTATTAGCATATCTTAAGGTTCATATCTGTATGACCATCTGGATTTGTTATGGCTGTCAGACAGTCCGGAGCTTGTATGCAATATTAATAATGTTGATAGCAAATTTATATGTATTACTTGTGTCATAGATTTCTGATCACTCTGTTTAACTGTGCTTTCTTTTAATATTGTAGCGCATGTGTGTGTGTGTAATGTATTACTAGCTCTAATATTCGTTTATTATAGTATATTGTTTTCTTGGTTAAAAATAACAAATCACTGAACCAGAACTTTGGTTAAAGGAGGAAAAACAGAGAATATACTTGCTCATATTTCATTCTACTGTACGATCGTATACACTTAACCGTATGCACGAAACAATAGCTTCTTACGAATTCCGGGTCATTATCTATTCATAATGGTGTTTTCTGTGGCATATCTGGTATTAGACTATCCGGGTCCCATACTCGGAAATATTCTAGATAAGTCTTGGGTAAAATCAGGATTGCAGAAAATAAGCTCCACATAGGCCAAACAGAAATTGCTAATAAATTAATGCATCGACTTGCTTGAGAATTATCAGATGTGATAGATTGGACCAAATCAATATAATCAAGTAAAATGACACAAAAATATCTTTGAAATATGCAAATACTATAATAAATAGTGTATGTGGCATTATCCTTTACCCAAGTTCCACATGCATTTCCTTAAGATTAATCCATCCAATAAGGTAGAGCAACAGAGATTGGTGGAGAATCAACACAAATTTGTCACAAAGCTATTGAGCAACAAAGGTAATTTACCTAGACAGAATGCCCATGAGTGGTGCCCTACTCTTCTTCAATGTGACTTGACACTATAGGCAGCATTGCTAGGAATATGAGTTGGCCCGCGGGTTAAGGTTGGTTCGATCCAACCCAAGGGTCAGATGGTCTGGGTCAAAATGACCCATTTATATATGGGTTCGGATTTGGTCAACCCTAACCCTATCAAACCCGTAAGTTGACGGGCTCAATCAGCGGGTTCAACCCATATTCCAGCTCTCTATTATGCAGTTTGAGGTGAGTTTTTGCCTATTGTCGAAATAACAGATAAATGAAGCTATATGGATGATAAAGTGCTTTTTATATACCTTCTTGAAAGATAAAAAGGCTTTTCGTATACCTTCTTGAAAGATGAAAACTGGAGGTAGAGTTGCATAATTCTTTTCTCCTATCAAATTTTGAGGCAGTCTCAAGTCTGCACTGATATATCAAAGAAGTTGAACTAATGCATAATCAGCAAGATGATTATTTAACACAGGAATGTGACAATTAAAGTGCTATTTCATTTTCTTTTTCTTTTTTTGACAAGAAACCAAGAATTTACTGCTACAGTGACAACAGAAACTAATCTCTCCCAGAATATTGAGAGCAAAGGGTCTACCCTACTAGGCTGATAATTATAATGGTTGAGATTTATATCTTCAACTTGCTCAAAGTGACATGAGTCCACTCACTTGCGCCAATTTATAACCTAAGTTGGTAGTGCAATTTCTTTTTTATGTATACATCTGGTTTCTTCCATAGTCTTTTATTATTTGAAAATAAAATGCTGACACAAACAAAAGCAACTAACATACATTATCATCAATCTCTTCACTGGATACACAGCTTCTTTTATACCACTTCAACTTCAAGCAACAGAATATTATTTGATGAATAAGACCTTTGATAATAAACCAAACTTCTACAATAGTTTCTTATTGTAGGCATTGCTTGATTATTGTTTCCATCAGGCAGGTCAATGTAAAAAAAAAACAGACCATAAAGAACATTATAAAGAACACTAAATAATGTAACAATGAAAATGCCCAATTTAAAAACGCATTTTATCTGAAATATTGAATACCGTGAAGAAATAACAAACAGAATCCAGTCATTGAATCGCATTTCAACAATCAAACCAAATTTAAAGCAATACAGGGATTCAATGAAGGAAAATGGGTCTAAAAAATTGCAACCAAAAGTGAGCCTGTGTAAATCATACATCCTGAATGTCTTATGCAATTTCAGGTGGTTCATACAAGCTGTAGAACTCAAGCATCCATGTTAATGGCATCTTGTTCGCATCCTTTAGAGTAAAACTATGGTTCAAAACAAAATGTTTCTCTATACCAGTAATATTCAAGATTCATGCACTTCTGGCTGAGCGTGATTAGGGGAAGCAGGTTGCCCCTCTCCATTTTCATCTATCTGAGATGGGTCCTCAGTTGGAGGAGGTTGCCCTGCATTTCCATTGTTCTCTGGATGGAAATTGATGGGGAACTTCGTAACCCTGGGTTTATCAGATAATATGTTCCTTTGAACCTTATCAACTAAAACCTTTGGTGGAGGTTCTTCTCTTAGATGCTCATCCTCATAGTCATTGTTCACATAGTATCCCACTCTAATGAATTCCTGACCTAGATAAGAGCATGTCAACAGGAGCACTGTGACACCAATAATATCTTCTTCACGAATCTTTGATGGGTCTGGTGGATCTGCCTGCCAAATATCAACAAGAATTTACAAATCACAATTGCAAACACATGAAACATGACTCAGCGTGCATGAGGCTTGCCTGTAATACAAAGCGATAATTTCCAATGTTGACAGGACCAACGAGTACACTCTCAAGTAATTGATCATATGTTTCATCCTCAGCAGATCCAACATAAATGAGCTTCCATTCCAAATCTGTCCTCAGGTGACAAAATGAACCTTGTTAGTATCTCAATCAGAGTAAACTAGGTAAACTAATGGTTATAAAGAAAAAACAAAAATATTGGGAAAAAGAAAACAACAGTATCCCAAAAACTTGTCTTCATGAATCAATCAAAGAAGCCAACATAAAGATATGATAGTAAATTATAAAGCCAAAACACTATTAAATAGCTTATTAAATTGGGATACAAATTGTGACTCAAAAATCCTATTTTTTGAATCATGAATCAAATCATATCATGTATTATAAGATTCATGATCACTCATTAAGGATGATATAATTGTAATTTTCCAATAAGTAAACATCAAATATTTTAGGAGTAACACACTATATCTTTGGCATTTGTACCTAAATTTCATCATGGTCTGTTCATGTCAATTAAGAAGCCTATGAACAAACCCCAAATGTAGGAAATGTCCCACACAACCATTGATAACTTGGAAGAGTTCTAGGATCTTTTCCATATTATTTTAACCACAATCTGTATCAATCATAGTGCCCCCATTCTCTCACTTAAGCTCCAATGTCATGGAAATCAGCACTATGATCACTTTTAGGATAGGAAAACACCATAATCAAACACAAATCCCAAGCCATAACACTAAAATACCCAAACAAGTATAATCAAGTTACACCTGTTTGGCAAATCTCAAAACACACAAGAGCCATTTATACATTGAATCCAAGTCCCTATAAAATTTGCTATGCTCATCAAAACAACACACTAATGTCAGCTAAAATTGCATACAATATAAACCATCTGACATTCTAAAATATCCATAAGCTGCATACACCAATTATTATTCACATTTAAGACATCCAACTTCTTCAACGACAAAAGACAAAACCCTAGTCATAAAAATCACAAGAACATCCTCCTTGGGGGTCATACAATAAACAAGTCACTTTATTATTGTCTCTTCAATGTCCATAAAAAGCGAATTTCAAAAACCAAAACTAACCATAATCCAGAAAATATGTGTATCCAGAGAGGTAGTATACTCTTTTGTACCTAAATATAAGATCACTTTCTAACTTTTCCCAACTTTTTCCTAAATTAACCCTGATATTATAACAAACAAGAGAGGGAGAGTGGGGATAAAAGTACTCGTATAATTAGGATAAATTGGTAATATCATGCGTTAATAACTAACTTAACTAGCATCCTCAATCTAATCAGAACATAATAAGTACCGTCTTTGAGAGGAGTCAAGCATTCATAGGAAATCTCGAACTGAAAGGGAGTCAAGAAGGAAGCAGGATTGTCAAGAACGGTGACGTTGGTGATGTTAACGGCACTCATTATTGCTTCAAATGAATAATGAGTTCAAAGGAAAAATAAAGCCCTGTTGAATGAAAACCTTAATGGCTTCAAAGAGCAAAGATAAGTGACAAAGGAAAAGGAAAAGGAAATGGAAATGGAAATGGAGAGAATGGAAGAAAATGGGTCTGAGTCTCATACTCTCTTGTTATATACCGGTTGGTGACTGGCGATAGGCGGTCCCGGTATCTGGCGGGAACTTTCGAAAATGCTACCACTCCTTGGAGGGAAAACTAAAATTTTTATTCCTCTACAACTTTTGTAATAAGAGTGTGTGTCTGTGTGACATTTTTTTATATAGTTTAGATGTTCCTTAGATGTCGTAAATTTTAATTATTTTTATCAATTAATACTTTGATATTGTTTTGACTTTGTGACATGTTTTATTTTTAGAAATTCAGTTTTGATACTCCCTCCAGTCTTAAATATAAGACCTAATTGACTTTTTTAGAAAATCCTATAAAAAAGCAAAATAAGTTAATTATAAATTGATTTACCTAATTTTTTCCCTTAGATTAGTTTATTTTACCTATAAACTTTATGTATAATCTAAAAATATACTCCCTCCGGTCCCTAATGTAAGAGCCTAAAATTTAAATGGTTTTGGTCCCTAATGTAAGAGCTCACCCCATATTCTCTCCTCATTTAATGCATTTTTTCCTACTTTACCCCAAACTCTCTTTTATATTTATTAATGCTTATGTATTTCTCTCTCTTAAAAGTACCATAATAAATATGGGCAATTTTGGAAAAGAAGCATTAACTCCAGACATCCAACTAACATTCACATGTTTTCTTAAGAAGCGTTTTTTTGGCGGCTAGCTCTTATATTAGGGACCGGAGGGAGTATTAAATATGTCATGATTTAATAGTCTATTTCGCAACCTTAACCTCTAAAAAAAGTCAATTAAGTCTTATATTTAGGACCGGAAGTAGTATTATTTAACTCCGCCTATGTTGGACCTCATGTCTATCATAAGTCATAGCCGGTCTCAAGCCCGGATAAAGTCAATTTGAGTGAATTGTTCTGATTACAAATTTAAACACTCAGACACAAGATTTATCCACGTTAAGCCAAACTCTTAACTTACGTCCAATTCTCCAACTTTTAGTTGGGTTTCACTAATATCTTCAAGATTAACACATGCTCTTGAATTCCTTTACCAATGAGCTCTTAGAAATAACTCTCTCTTACATGTTAGTCCCATTTGTAGATGTAAATGTACAACCAGCTCTTAAAATAACACCATCCTAAACATCACTTACAAGTGTTTACAGAAAGACTTGCACACTTAATGAACAAATTTTGTTACATAATGAAGTACAAGATAATGAACATAATAGAGTAGTGAATGCAAAAATTATTGATATATTAAGAGCGTTTTTAATGTAATCAATCAATGACTTCACCACCTTCTTCACTAGTGGCTTTTATAGATGTCATAGGAATTATATCCGTCAGTGAGTTTATAGTCGTTGAGTATTTAATGTGAATAAGAGATGATAAATTTTGATGGAGTGTTACATTGATGATGTTCCTTTGTTGCATAAACTCCTTAGTAGGAGTATTATTTTTTTTTTGCCAGTAAATCATCATTTACATTCATATGGAAAAGGAATTTACACTGTTAAGGAATAATACAAAGAAACTAAACAACATGAATACATAACTGATGATAATAACAAATTACAGAAGCAAATACAGAAACAAACTAAACAATAATAAAACTACAAAGACAAAGCTGTCCTATTAACCAACACCAGCTCTTTCTTCATGAAGAAGAATCTGATCCATATCAGATAGCTTATTGTCAGCTTCTCGAATAAGAATAGCAGTTAGAGGAGGTGGTGATTCAATAATCCGACCGTTAGGTCCCATCTCCCTTGAAGCCAAGGCAGCCAAGAAATCGGCAGCAACATTACATTCCCGCGGAACGAGGGAAAATGAAATAGAACTTCGAGAAAGCAGCAAATTAAAAATATCTGATATAATTCCATGCAGTTGCCATGGGCAAGACTCAAAAGAGTGTGCTGTCAAAGCTAAGAAAAGAACTTTACAGTCAGTTTCAATAGTAACAGGAACATCTGGCCATTCCCATGACATCAAGAGTGCTTGTTTTACAGCTAGCGCTTCTGCTTCAAAAGATGAAAATGCTTTAACCTTTTGACACCAAGCATCAATAAGCAAGCCTTCATGATTTCTGTAGACAATACCAATTCCAGACTTACCATTCGACTTACTATATGCTCCATCACAGTTGTGTTGGCAAACAATACAAAATGACGATAGTCGACAATCAGTGTGATAGGCGACAATCTTGTAGGTGACTATCTGATAGGCGACAGTGTGATAGGCGACAAAGTTGTAGCTGACAATCTGATAGGCGACAGACTTGTAGCTGACAAAGTGATTGGCGACAGTGTGATAGGCGACAAAGTTGTAGCTGACAATCTGATAGGCGACAGACTTGTAGCTGACAAAGTGATTGGCGACAGAGTGATAGACGACAAACTTGTAGCTGACAAAGTGATAGGCGACAGAGTGATAGGCGACAAACTTGTAGCTGACAATCTGATAGGCGACAAACTTGTAGGTGACAATCTTGTAGGCGACAAATCTGAGTCGTGTCTTCAGAGACACTTTCCTATAGAGTTATTCCGCGACCACCGACCAAGAAGGTAGCGGCACTTCCCAGGATTAAACAGATCCCTCCTGCGGAAGCAAGGAAACAGAACAACGAAAGAAAAGAACACAGCAGAGTATGAATACAAAAGAGGAAAGATGGAAGCTCTGAATCTCAGTGTCGGACCTCTTGCCAAGCACTGCCTTTTATAGGCAAAGACTTCAGAGACGTTGGGCACACACTTAATGACCATCAATTATCAGTTACTAACGTTACCATCATTATGACAATAAAATGAATTAAAGCAGCGGTTAGGATAAGCACAAATGAATTCAAACAGGCATGCAAACGTTGGAATTCATTCAAACTCTTGCTAACCGAATTCATGGGTAGTCAAAAATATAATCCTCAAATAACATGGTTTTCTGGTAAGGCATATATAAAAATAATCATTTATTATTTTCATAAAACTGATAATTAAAAAGTGCCCAGTCCATATTTATCGTGCGCGCGGGGGGGGGGGGGGGAATCGCCGGATTTCCACTGCGTTTGCCTCTTGGTGGCCCAACTTGTGCGCGCGAGACTCACTCCTCTTTTGGCCCTTTAACTTGAGCTAGAATACAAGTTTATTATATACCCTTGTAAGTTCTCACTCTCAAGCAATGTGAGACTTCTCTATTTGACACACCCACAGGAAATTGTTGATTTCTCCAACAATCCCCCACATGTGTCAAATAAGAGACTCTTAGCTGTGTTACACACATGGATATAACCATTGTATCTAGTGGTCCTCTGGACTTTGAACTAGACCTAGACGGGTAATACTTGGTATACAGAAAAGTCAATGTTCCTATGGAATTGAATTGACAGCTCTTGGCGTATACCAGAGGCATTATGAGTCAGATTATACCCCCACATTTTCGTTATTAACGACGGTTTTGCCCGTTAAGACGGCCATGAGCGTGCCCGGTGCATAACGAATGCTCTAGAGATTTCGCCACGATCTCATAGGAGCGGCCCCACTCCGACATTCGTAGAGGTGATTTCATTAAATATGCCTGCAATGAGCACACCATTCCGTAGGATTATGAAATCATTAAGAGTCTATACTCAGCCTCACCAAAAATGCAATCTAGCACTTTCCGACATCATAGGAATGGACTAGTAAATAAATTCAGTGCTAGCAGAACTGAATCACGACTTGTTCTTACCCATTGAACCTCCTTCATGGGATCACCAATCACAGAGGTTGGGTTGCCATCGCTATCAATTTCGAATTGGCTTTAGTCCCATTCCCCTCGATGAATAAACAATTTGTTTCCTCCCCAGGGGTTTTGTTAACGGATCCGCGAGGTTAACCGAAGACCTCACAAAATCGATTGAGATTACATCAGTTTTTAGCAGCTGCTTTATTATATTATGCCTCAATCGAATATGTCTATTCTTACCATTAAAGGTTTTATTTTTCGCATTGGCTATCGCAGATTTATTATCACAGTGTATTGACACTGAAGATATTGGTTTACTGCCTAGTGGGATATCTGCTAAGAAGTTTTTCAACCACTCAGCCTCAGAACTAGCCAACTCTAGTGCTATAAACTCAGAATCCCTTGAGGATTTAGTTAACACTGTTTGCTTGGCTGACTTCCACGTTACAGCTCCACCACCAAAAATAAAAACATAGCCACTAGTGAATTTGGACTCCTCTGAATCAGAGATCCAATTAGCATCACTGTATCCTTCTAATACAGCGGGAAATCCACTATAATGAATACCATAATTCATGGTACCTCTTAGGTATCTCAATACCCGCAATAAAGCCGTCCAATGTCCATTACTCGGACGATGGGTATACTTGCTCAATCTACACACAACATTAGCTATATCTGGCCTTGTAAAATTCATTAAATGCAAAAGACTCCCAATAATCTTTGCATATTCAGATTGAGCCACAGGATCTCCTTGATGTTTTGTTAAAACAACACTTGGATCATAAGGAGTACTCACATGAGTTACATCATATTGTTCAAACTTTCTCAGAATTTTCTCAACATAATGTTCTTGAGAAAGTATGATACCACTATCATTCCTTATGATTTTAACACCCAAAATTACTTTTGCTTCACCAAGATCTTTCATATCAAAGTTAGAAGCAAGAAAACTTTTTGTCTCAAGCACAACATCCATATTGGTTCCAAAAATTAGCATGTCATCCACATACAAACAAATAATTACACAATTATCATTCATAAGTTTTGTATAAACACATCTTTCTACTTCTACAGTAGAAAAACCACCACTTAACAAAACTTGATCTAATTTTTCATGGCATTGTTTGGGTGCTTGTTTAAGACCATAAAGTGATTTAACAAGTTTACAAACTTTGTTCTCTTGTCCAAGAATTACACACCCATCAGGTTGTACCATATAAATCTCCTCATCTAAATCACCATTCAAAAATGCAGTTTTAACATCCATTTGGTGAATATAAAGCTTATGAATTGAAGCTAAAGCCATTAGGACTCTAATAGAAGCAATCCTAGTTACAGGAGAAAAAGTATCAAAATAATCAATATTTTCTTTTTGTGTAAAACCTTTGGCTACTAGTCTGGCCTTATATTTATCAATAGACCCATCAGGAAAATATTTCTTCTTAAATACCCATTTGCAACCAATAGGTTTTGTTCCTGGAGGTAAGTCTACTAAAAATCATGTTTGATTTTTATTCAAAGAATCAAGTTCAATTTTAATAGCATCTTTCCAAAATTTTGCTTCCGGAGAAGAGACAGCTTCATAAAATTTTTGGGTTCATCTTGTATCATATAAGTGTAAAAGTCATCTCCAAAGGAGGTTTCTTTTCTTTGTCTTTTACTTCTCCGTATATTCTCAAAAGAATCATCTTCATTTTGAAAAGAAGAATTTCCAACTCTTTTTGGTATATGCCCATCCTTTAAAGGAAATATATTTTCAAAAAATTCTGCATCTTTTGTTTCAACAATTGTATTATGATCAAGAATATCGCTTTTCAAAACTAGAAAACGATAAGCACTACTTTGTTGAGCATATCCAATAAACATACAATCAGAAGTTTTAGAACCAATTTTTCTCTTTTTAAAATCAGGTAATAAAACTTTTGCAAGACACCCCCACACTTTCAAATATTGAAGATTAGGTACAAAACCTTTCCATAATTCATAAGGTGTCTTATCAGTATTCTTATGAGGTATTCTATTTTGTATAAAACATACAGACAACAAAGCTTCTCCCCATAAGTTATTAGGTGCAGTAGAACTTACAAGCATAGCATTCATCATTTCTTTTAATGTTCTATTTTTCCTTTCCGCAACACCATTAGATTCAGGTGAATAAGGAGGTGTTACTTCATGTATTATCCCTTCTTTTTCACAAAAATCATTCAACATTAAATATTCTCCTCCTTTATCCGACCTAACTCTCTTGATTATCCTATCAAGTTGATTTTCTACTTCTGCTTTATACAAAAGAAACTTATTAAACGCTTCATCCTTATTTCTCAATAAATATACCTTTGTATATCTTGAAAAATCATCAATGAAAGTTATGTAGTATCTTTTGCCACCCCTAGTCTCAGTTTGTTTCAGATCACCTAGATCAGTATGAACTAAGGATAATAATTCAGATTCTCTTTGTGTAGAACTATGAGGCCTTTTAGTCAACTTAGTTTCTGCACAAATTTCACATTTATTTCCCATATTCTCTTTAATACTAGGAATTATTTTAGCATTTTGTAGTCTAGTAATGTAACCTTTACTAACATGTCCTAGTCTACCATGCCATATATTAAACGAATCAATCATGTAAGCAGAAGAAGATGCATTATTATTTATTTCAGAAACACTAAGCAAAAACAGACCCTGATTACAATAGCCCTTCCCAATCAGTACATTATTCTTAGTCAAGAAAATTTTGTCAGACTCAAAAGAAACTTTAACTCCAGCCTTTCCTAGCAGTGACACAGAAATTAAATTGGCTCTTATTTCAGGTACATATAGTACATCATTCAGCGCCAAAGTCTTTCCTGATGTGAGCTTAAGAACCACTTTTCCTTTTCCCAAAACCTTAGCGGTTTGAGAATGAGCAGCAAGGTAAATGCGGTCTTCCCCTTCTTCAAAGGAGGTAAACACATCTTTGTTTGCACAAATATGTTTGGTAGCTCCAGAATCTACCACCCATTTGTTCACATCAGAAACTAGTAGGACTTGGGAGACCACTGCAGTAATGACCTCATCGTCAGAACTGCTTCCATCACCATTCACCAAATTGACATTTGGTTTAGGTGGATTATTGCCTTTCTTGGAGTTGTCTCCCATAGCTCTTTTCCTGCACTGCCCTGCATAGTGACCAGGCTTTCCACAAACATAACAATTTCCTTTCTTTTTAAATTTGGAGTTAGAATCCTTAGGCTTGTAATCAGAATTTTGTTTTTGTTTTTGCTTCTTTTTATATTTGGAATCATACCTCTTGGAGTGAGGCTTGTCTTCCACCAGATTTGCTTTAACAGCTGCTTCTTTTGCTTTAGCAGCTTGAATTGCCTCCCTATTAGTATCCTCTATGATGATATGAGTAATCAGATCGGTGAGAGACATCTGCTTCTGCTTGTGTTTCAGATGTTGCTTGTAGTCATTCCATGATTCTAGCAACTTCTCGATCAAGACTCCAGCCACGAACTCATCAGGCAGATTGATGTTTTCGGCTCTCAACTCCTCTAGTAGCTTATGATATTCGTTAATCTGCAACTTGATGTCTTTCTCATCTGTCATTTCCCACTTGTAGAAATTTCCAACCACAAATTTCTGTTTCCCAGCATCCTCGGCAGTGTATTTGAGGATAAGTGACTCCCATATTTTGCTAGCCTCCTTGTATACATGGTACACATCGAACAAATCATTAGATAAAGTACTAATAAGGGTATGTCTGCAAACCTTATTGGCATAAGTCCAAGAATTAATCTTGGTTTGTTCTGCATCTGGAGGAGGAACAGGTTCAGTCAGTGCATCAGCCACTCCATGTACGTCCAGAATGGTGTAGACACGTTCCTGCCATCGCCTAAAGTTCTTTCCATCAAACAGCTCAATTCTGGAAACATCTGGGAATGGCCTCTGGATCGGAACAGCAAGTGTAACAGCAGGTTGCTCAGGGTTGACAGTATCGGAATTCATCTCCATCTCAGCAAGAACAAAATGACTCTATAGATTGTTGGCAAACAATACAAAATGACGATAGTCGACAATCAGTGTGATATGTGACAATCTTGTAGGTGACTATCTGATAGGCGACAGTGTGATAGGCGACAAAGTTGTAGCTGACAATCTGATAGGCGACAGACTTGTAGCTGACAAAGTGATTGGCGACAGAGTGATAGGCGACAAACTTGTAGCTGACAAAGTGATAGGCGACAAACTTGTAACTGACAATCTGATAGGCGACAAACTTGTAGGTGACAATCTTGTAGGCGACAAATCTGAGTCGTGTCTTCAGAGACACTTTCCTATAGAGTTATTCCGCGACCACCGGCCAAGAAGGTAGCGGCACTCCCCAGGATTAAACAGATCCCTCCTGCGGAAGCAAGGAAATAGAACAACGAAAGAAAAGAACACAGCAAAGTGTGAATACAAAAGAGGAAAGATGGAAGCTCTGAATCTCAGTGTCGGACCTCTTGCCAAGCACTGCCTTTTATAGGCAAAGACTTCAGAGACGTTGGGCACACACTTAATGACCATCAATTATCAGTTACTAACGTTACCATCATTATGACAATAAAATGAATTAAAGCAGCGGTTAGGATAAGCATAAATGAATTCAAACGGGCATGCAAACGTTGGAATTCATTCAAACTCTTGTTAACCGAATTCATGGGTAGTCAAAAATATATTCCTCAAATAACATAGTTTTCTGGTAAGGCATATATAAAAATAATCATTTATTATTTTCATAAATCTGATAATTAAAAAGTGCCCAGTCCATATTTATCGTGCGAGCGGGGGGGGGGGGGAATCGCCGGATTTCCACTGCGTTTGCCTCTTGGTGGCCCAACTTGTGCGCGCGAGACTCACTCCTCTTTTGGCCCTTTAACTTGAGCTAGAATACAAGTTTATTATATACCCTTGTAAGTTCTCACTCTCAAGCAATGTGGGACTTCTCTATTTGACACACCCACATGAAATTGTTGATTTCTCCAACAAGTTGAACTTCAGAGTAGAGCAGCCCGACTTGGTCCAATTAGCACAAACATGGGGAACATATGTCTTGGGTTCAGGATTGGGATAATGCACTTGGAAATAATTCCATATCATCCGTTCAGTGGTGCTAATAACAACATCTGGATTCAAACTTGTGTGTTCAAACACAAATTGACATCTATGCTTCCATATGTTCCAACACAATGTGGCCAAATATGCTTTAGAATAATCCAGACAAGGATCCATGTTGAGTAGCAGATCTTCCACCCAATAACCAATGTTAGTAACATTAAAAGGTGATACTTTTAAGTTTAAAGCACAACCAAACCATATTCTAGCAGTCCAGTCACATAACAAAATTAAATGCTCAATAGTTTCTTCTCCATTACCACATATAGGACATAATGGGTTAGGAGAAGCTTTCCTATGGAAAAGAGCTTCTTTAGTTGCAAGAACTTTGTTTAGCATACGCCACATAAAAATTCTGATGTTTGGCATTACCTTCAGGCTCCAGATTGCTTGCCATATTTTGGAATTGAGTGACCGAGATGAAGAAGCTCTAGAATTTTGTGAACCATTAAGAGATTTTTGTCTTGCTCTATAATTCCCACTCTTGACAGTATACTCTCCATTCATTGTAGGTGCCCAAATAAGCTTGTCATTAATAGGCTGAATTGAGAGGGGAATTTTCTTGATTGATTCTCTGATTTTGTGCATTGTTGTAAAGGGGTAAGATGCCATTGTCTATCGCTGATTAACTCACAAACCAACATATTTCTGTCTGGTTCAGTCCCTTGCAGCCATGGCAGGATAAAATTGTCTATATCTGGAATCCAAGGGTCTTCCCAAACCTGAATATAATGTTCTGTTCCCACACGCCAACATGCATTATCCTTTAATAATTCTCTACCTGAAAGAATACTATCCCATACCCATGATGCTCTATGACCTTTTTTTGCCTTCATAAATGTGGTGTTTGGGAAATATAAGCTCTTTAGAATTCTAGCCCACATACTATCAGGATATTGCAATAATCTCCATGCTGTTTTTGCAAGAAAAGCAGTGTTGAAACTTTGAAAATCACGAAAACCTAAACCACCTTCCTTTATGGGAATCATGAGGGACTGCCAAGCAACCCAATGGATGTGACCAGAATCAGAAGTGTTGCTCCAGAAAAAGTTTGAGACAAGTCTATCAAGATCAATGCATAAATCCTTCGGAAACTTGAAACAACTCATAGGATATATAGGTATAGCATTTACTACCGCTTTAATCATTGTCTCTCTTCCTGCAAAAGTCAAGCTTTTCTTCTTCCAGCCCTGAACTTTTTGCCCCATCTTATCTCTTACATAAGTTAAAGCAGCCTTCTTGGATCGACCCCAAATGATGGGAAGGCCAAGATACCGACCAGGATCAGCAGCTTCAGCAATATTAAGCATGGAAACAATGTCAATCTTTACATCATCTGGTGTATTTGCTGAGAAGAATAGAGTAGATTTGTCATAATTTACTCTTTGTCCAGATGCATCACAATAATCCTGCAAAAGTTTCATAAACAAACTACAATTGTTTTGGTTAGCATGTAAAAAGATAATTGTGTCGTCAGCGAAGAAACAATGAGTCAATTTTGGGCTGCCACGAACAAGTTGAATCCCTTGTAGATCACCATTGATGGCATGAGATGATAGCATGGCAGAGAAAGCTTCTGTTGCAAGGATGAAAAGGTAAGGTGAAAGTGGATCACCTTGCCTCAATCCTCTTTGAGGAGTCAAAGTAGTCACTGTTTTGCCAAACAACTGAATACTGAAATGAACACTCTTCACACATCGCATAATCCATGAAATCCATGTTGCACTAAAATTCAGCTTACATAACACACCTTCAAGAAAAGACCATTCTAAACGATCATAAGCCTTGTTCATGTCCATTTTCAAAGCTAATTCATACTTATCACCTCCTTTTTTCCGCTTCAAATAATGAAAGGCCTCATGCACAATTATGGTATTGTCTTGAATTAACCGGTTAGGAACAAAAGCTCTCTGATGCTCAGAAATACAACAGTCCAAAACATCCCTTAGTCTATTTGCAAGAATTTTGGCTATAACTTTGTAAGCAAAGTTGCAAAGACTAATTGGACGATAATTTGAGATGGTTTCAGGATGATCAATTTTGGGTATCAAGATAAGATTTGTATTATTCAAGGTATCCAGTGAAACATCATCATCAAAGAAACTATGCACCATACCCAAAAGAGAGAAACAAACCTCATCCCATGAAGCTTGATAAAAATGGCCATTAAACACATCTGGTCCCGGTGCCTTAAATGCACCTAGCTGAAATGTTGCTTCTTTAACCTCTAAATCTGTGACTGGACGTGTCAGTAAACAATTCTGTTGATCTGTAATATGTGGCTGGATATATTGTAAAACACCATCAATTGAGCCTACCATATCACTTTGAAAGAGAGAACCATAGTATGCAGTTACCAGATTTGCAATGTCACTTTCTTTATCAATCCATAAACCAGTATCATCTTTCAATTTCACAAGCTTGTTCCTTTGCCTTCTGATCATTGTTTTCTGGTGGAAGAACTTTGTGTTACGGTCTCCAGCCATTAACCAGTTAGTACGAGATCGTTGCCACCAATACATTTCTTCTTGGCGCCAAACCTGTTCAAGTTCTAAGGCAAGTGAATCAATACTTCTCTTGGTTACATCAGTATAGACAGTGCTCTTTAATTCTTCAATTTTCTTTATAAGGCCAGAAATAATCTTTTTGTTGTTAGGAAAATTTTTCCTACTCCATTTTATGAGACATTTCCTGCACCGTTCCAAATTCATGGTAAAAGCAACAATTCCATTGGATGATTGAGCCATATCTTCATTCCAACATTCTTGCATCAAAGATTTAAAATCAGGATGGGTGGTCCATACATCTTCAAACTTGAATGATCTGGGAAAAATGGAGTCCGAAAAACACAAGTGTAGTAACAACAAGTGGTGATCAGAAGCAACCGGCTCAACATGCATCACAAGTGCTTTAGGAAAAATTCCATGAACTCAACATTCCCAAAGGCACGATCTATTTTCTCCTTTAAATGGTCCTCCCCAATTCTTTGGTTACACCAAGTGAATCTAGAACCCTTAGCTTTTATTTTTGATAATTGACAATCAGAAATTAGTAATTGAAAATTAACTAACCTCCTCATAGTATATGGATGGAACCCCAGTTTTTCGCTTTGAGAAAGCATGTCATTGAAATCACCTATACATAACCACTGTGAAGACATATGTTTAGCAATTCCCCTCAGCTGATCCCAAATTTTCACTCTATCACTTTCAACTGGTGGTCCATAAACAAAAGTTATATATATGAGGCTAGATAAAAAACCATAAGTGATGACAGTGTGTATGATATTCTTGGAGCTGCTAATAATGTTCACAACAATTGTATCCAACCACCAAACAGCAAGGCCACCAGATTTACCAACAGGATCTACATGCCACGCCTCTTGAAAACCACAGCTTCCTCTGATTGTGTCAACATAATGAATCTTCTTTTTTGTTTCCATTAAGAAGATCATTTGGGGTTTGTTTTTCCTTACCTCCAATTTGAGGTTTTGAACTGTCAAGGGAACCCCCAACCCCTGACAATTCCAAGATAGCTCATGGCTCTTGGGTGGCTGATAAAAGACAGCCACCCGAACCTTCAGAATCCATGCCTTTCTTCTCCACTTCATGAGTAGTTTGAGTTTTTTTCCAGCTATCCGGAAAATCAATTTCCTCCTGTCCTGCAGTAGCACCTTTAATATTCAGTTTACCCAGATCTTTTGATCGCATCTCATACTTCTTTTGGCAGATACTTTTCTTACGCACACTACACTTTTTAGAAGGCGTAAGTGTAGACTCTTGAAGGGGCTTAAGCAGAGACGTTTTCTTGGTGTGGAAGAGTCTAAATTTGTTGTTTCTCGCTTCAAGGTAATAGTGAGCAAACGAGATGATACTTCAGAGATTGGAGACAACTGACTGTTACATACCAAGAATGATAAAGACTTTTCTGGACTTTGGTTTCTAGAAGTGGAACATAAGTCATTAAGAATTTGTACAACAGGCTCAATGTTGGAGACATGTGGATTATTATTCTCAGATATTTTTGTGAAAATGGAGGCTTTCTTATTGTAGGAAATCCAGTTCATTACATTCTCAACATGTTGATCAACACCCAAATCATCATCCTGTACATCATCCATAACTAATTTCTTCTTAGCACGAGGGGCCTTTTGAGCATCTTGGCTAACCAGATCTTCAGACTTAGACAGATTCAGATGTTTCTCCTCCTCATACTGACATGTAGCTTCACTTTTTTTTACCAACTTCACGAAAATCTTCCTCTATCCAATCTGAATTACCTTTCATAATTGCAGTATCAATGTCTCTCTCAGAACCAACTGCCAACCAGGGGCCAAAAATCTGTTTTCCTTCTTCATCACACACCGGAGATTTTTTACAAAGTCGACCGTCATGATCTATCTTGCCACAACGATAACAGAAAGATTGTAGCCTTTCATATTTAATTTCTACCCATACATCAGACTTACCAGGACGATCAACCCAAAAACCATGTATCAAAGGCTTAGTAATGTCAATAAGAACACGTGCCCTGCCAAAACTTAGTTGTAATTTGCCATCAATTGTTGGTTTCTCATACAATACCACTTGTCCAGCCAGTTGTCCCATAACACTTAAATTTTCCTCTGAATCCAGAATCCCCAATGGTAAATTGTGGAATTGGATCCAAAAAGGAATAAAATTAAAATTAACTTCACTTACCACCATACAATTAGACCATTCTTGAATGCTCATCATCATACCTTGAATAGACCATGGTCTTCCTCTGAGTATCCTCTCTTTCTCTTTCAAATTTGAGAAAGTAAACACGAAGGTGTCACTTCCAAATTCAACAATCTGTGTATCTTCACTGATATTCCAGCCATTCCTAATTGTTGCTACCACAGTTCGCCTATTAATCCTTTTTGTAGCCATGATTTTCCCAATAAGCATGAATTTGTGACTATAATCATCACTCTTCTTACCCCACAATAACTGTAAACGTGGGCTTCTCATGGGTGGATTTTCTTCATCATCCCCCTCTCCACTTTCCTTCATAGTGTCAGAATTCAAACAGAAGACAAGTTCACAATACGAATAAACAAAAGAGTTTCTTAGATTTGATGATCAGAGACCACAGTGGGTGGAATCTATGGAAAAGAAACTGCCAACAAGGGTGGCGAAAATACTCCCAGTTTGAGAGAAAAAGCGGTTATGAAAAACCTATATCAGTAAGCTTTCACAAGTTACACTTTCCTTAGTAGTAGGAGTATTAGGTTAGCTTCAATTCTTCTTTTTTCATTAATTAAAGGAATTAATTCAAGTTTCAAAATGACTCAATTCTTTTTTTTATTTACATGAAGCTAATGTGAGTTGGGTCTTAGGGGCTCACCAAAGTCAAGACTGGCCTTCGGATTTAAAGAGCGCTTACAAAAGTACTTACAGATCGCCCACCAATAAGGTCCTCACATCGGCAATATTTGAACTCACAACCTTATGGTTATGAGCCAACTCCTTTACCGGTTGGACTAACCTTTGTTGTTCTTGAATATGTGTGAGTATTGCTAACTTCCTAAAATAGGTTTGATATGCTCTCCATAAAAGGCTAAATACGGTATTTTCAAATTAAATCCATTGCCAGATCAATAATAAGGCTCCACTAGGTCAAGTTCTCAATGCCATATTGTACTTTCCCCCTCTTCTTGGTTTCTTCTGAGCCAGCTATGCATTTTCAACTTCTCAATGTCAAATCTTCAAGCTACATCAAAGGTTGTTTGGCTCCATAGGCTAAATAATCTATGACTCAATTGGAGCCAAAAGCCTAGAAATAAATCAAAACCTCAAGCTAATGAAATTTGGCAACAACTGATTGATAAGAGTAGAAAGCAGAACCAAATATACATATATTTGAGGAAAAGTCTGGTACTGAAGTCCTAATTGGAATCAACAAGAGCTGCTTAAATGTCTTTGATAGGAGCACTTTTCCTTTCTCAGTTTGGTCTGAAGCAGTGATGCTGAACCTTCTGAGTAAAACTTCCTACACAAAAGTGTGGATTGGAGTCTCTAGAAATAAATGAGGTTTTGGAGGAAGCTTTTTTGCAGGCTGAGGTGGTAAAACGCAGCCCATAACTGTCACTATTAACCAGTAAAAGATTCTAACAGAGCCGCCTTGCACCTCAAGAGAAAGCTATGACAATAAACAACCAATAATCTTCAACCTAAAGAATCATCAATTTGTTATTAAAACCTAACAAAAACTGATCATTAAGATGTATCAGGTGCATGACTCATTTTGTCTTTTCAGCCTATAAGAAAGTACCCTCTTGGATTAAATCAATCAATAAGGTCAGCCAAAGTAAGGTAAACTAATTTTGCATCATAAAATGTTCAACTAATGAGATGTCCTCTATTTAATTTATGCACATCTCCAGGGCATAACACATTTATGAATCTCATCAAACAGGAGAAAAATGCGTAGCCCATGATCATGGGTTACATGCAAAAAGGGTGAAAAAGTTACCGTATTTTTTTATTTTAAACCAAACAAGGCAGTATTTTGAACACATCATAGGGACAAGAGGGGATTATGAATTGTAATGAAAAAGTTTGTAGACTAGTACCTGAATATAAGCATCAGCCAACAATATTTCTTGAAGCAGCATCAATAGCAAAATAAGCAATGATTCTAAACTTTATAGAATCAGCTAACAAGGTTTTGGAAGGTGCCAAACTTTCATCATAACCAGAGTGAACCTCATGCGTTTACATGAGGTTCAAGATAAGACATATTGTTCATAACTTATGAATAGTGTCTACTTACAACTCATACAGATACATTGGTTGATAATATAAAATCATATATTTCTTCAGATTTCATGAGACATCATATTTATCAAGTGGAAAAGAGTACTCCCTTCATCCCATAATATAAACATAAAATAATTGAATCGCTGTATTCGAAAAAACTGTTAAAACTGATTAAAAGCAATCAATATATCTATCAGGAGCATATCTTTTTTACTTCACCCCTATTTATTAAGAGATAAGTGGGATGGTGATTGGAAGAGAAAAAACGAAAGAAAGAGTGTGTATGAGGAAGATGAGAGAGAGTGTTGTCGACAAAAGATAAAAGTGGAAAAATAACAATAAATGCTCAGACAAAAACCAAGCTATGCTTGTATTATAGGACAGACCTTCTCCCAAAACTTATGCTTACATTGTGTGACAGAGGGAGTATCATAATTCCCTTTCTCAAAACGGGTAACAAAAATATTGTCTGCCAGGATCCAATAAAAGAATGCAATAAAAAGCCTTGATCTTATCATGATAACCTAAGGTCTCATTTCTTATCGTATTTACATAAAGATTTGCAAGAGGTTTTAAAGGTCCTTTAAGAAACAAAGATCTTTTCCTCAAAACAAATAAGCTCAACGCCAAATATTACCAATAATCTCCACATGAACATGAGCCACCTTTGAAGTGGTGAAATCGGTTTGAATCCCTAACAACAATGTATCTTTGTTCAATGAGTGATACTAACTTAATAAAATTATGGCAATCTCCACATACTCTAAGATTTTTCACAATTTGAATGGGAACTTCCTGAACTGTAGCTATTAGCCCAAAAGCAAGAGCCAACCTTTCACTATGTTGAGAAAGAATGGCTTCTTTGTGTTCATCCTCAACATCATGAAACACAGAGTTTATATCAGGTTGATAGCCTGCATCCTTCAGTCGGATAATTAAATCAGCAAGTTTAGAGTTAATTTGGTCTGACATAGGATGTGATGAATCACCAGCTAGGAATGAGTGTGTCTTATTTTTAACCTCAATCCAGCTATACCCTGCTTCTTTTTTCACTCTTCTTTTATCCATTAGCTTTCTCACATTGGCTCTCTCTTGCCACTTTCCTGCTGCAGCATACATATTGGATAGTAGGACATATGCAGCTGAGTGTTGTGGCTGAAGTAAAATGAGCTTTTCTGCAGCAACTTTTCCAAGTTCCATGTTTCGATGTACTCGACAAGCTGCCAAGAGAGTGCGCCACACAGTTGTGCAAGGGGTAAATGGCATTCCATTTATAATACCCATGGCATTGTCCAGCAATCCAGCTCGACTATATAGATCAACCATGCAAGAATAGTGCTCCATAGTGGGTTTAATATGATTATCATTGACCATCATATTAAAATAATGTTGACCTTGATCCAATAAACCGGCATGGGTACATGCCGAAATGACACCAATGAATGTTATAGCATCCGCTTCTATGTTTTGATTTTGCATTTCCTCAAATACCGCTAACGCTTTATTTGCATGGCCATGTTGTGCATATCCAGATATCATTGAGTTCCATGAAACCAAGTCCCTCTCCCCCTGCCTCTTGAAAACTTCATGTGCGCTTTCAATGTTGCCTCTCTTTGAATACATAGTAACAAGGGCACTGCTCACACACAAAGCATTATTTAGTCTCATTTTAATTGCACATGCATGGAATTGCTTTCCTTGTTCAACTGATGCTGTTGAAGAAGCACAAGCATTGATGATGCTAGAAAAGGTAAACTCATTTGGTTTAATCCCCTCCCTTGCTAGCTGGAGGAAGATTTTAGTAGCTTCTTCAGTTTCACTTGTTTGTGCATATCCCGCTATCATTGCCGACCAGGCTATTATGTCCTTTGCATCAATAACCTCAAAAACTTTTATAGCATCATAAATATTGCCTCTCTTAACATAAGCATCTAAGAGTGCCGTTCCAACTGAAGACGATTTCTCATAGTTTGCTTTGATGACTTCTGCATGTATTTGGGAAAGGAAACCGGGATTTTGTACTTTAAGGATGGTAGAGTAAGTGAAATGATTTGGTTTAACACCCTCTTTCCTCATTTGGGAAAACAAATTCACAGCATGCTCAGTGTCACCATTCTGCAAGTATCCATTGATCATAGCAGTCCACAACACCACATTCTGACCCCCGCTCATCAGGGACAAAAGATCATAAGCATAATCCATTTCCTTGCATTTGAAGTATGCATTCATCAGTGCAGTTAAGATACCTTGGTCATTTGAATAGCCACTCTTCAAAGTCCTACAATGTAGCAATCCTACAAAATCCAATCGTTTAAGATTGGAACAAGACTTGATAATGCTAACAAATGTCATTTGGGTAGGCATAACCCCTGCAAGTTGCATGCAATAGAACATTTCCAAAGCTTCCAAATCATGTCCATTCACCACTTGCCCTGAAATCATACTATTCCAAGAAACACAGTCCTTGCTCTCCATACCATAAAAAACTGCTCCAACATCTCTTAACATGCCTGTCTTTGAATATATATTAATCAGGGAATTGCATACAGGTGTCATAGTCTCAAAACCATGTTTTACAACCATGGCATGAATTTGAATTCCCACCTCCACTGCACTATGGTTTGCCAAAGCTCCAATAACAGTAGATACAGTATAATGGTTAGGCATATATCCCTCAACTCTCATCTGACAAAATAAGTCCAACACAAGATCATTACATCCATTCCATGAATACCCAGAAAGCAATGAAGTCCAAGACACAACATTCCTCTCCTCCATCTCATCAAACACCCTCCTACCATCTTTCACACACACATTTTTCATATACATATCAACAAGAGCAGTTCCTACACTAACATCATGCAACAATCCATACTTTATGCACTGACAATGCACTTGCCTACCCACAAGCCCATTACAAGAACTTGCACAAACTTTCAAAACGTTGGACAAGATGGGCCCTTCAATGGGCAAACCAGAATGACAAAGGCCCACAAATAAATGAAGAGCATCCATGGTTTGGTCATTGCGAGAGAAATAGAAAAGCAATTGGTTGTATTTTTTAATGTCTTCTCTAAGAGGCATTTCATCGAACGGTTGGTGTGCATTCTGAGAAGAGTCATGATTTGCTTCCCACAAGAAACCAGGATTGACTGCAGTTGTATAGGATTGAAATAGAGTTATGGTATTGTATTGAATAAGGTTTCTAACAGTTCTATGTGTTGGGTTTAATATAGTGTTTGTGAGTAGCCGTAGGGAGGGATGTAATGTCATGTTTACATATTCTTAAGCCTTTGATTTGTTAGGCCATAAGTGCAAATCTTATGTGGGAGCTTGTGCCAGTGCGACAACAAGCCTTTTAAAATATGAACAATTTTACTAGTACCAAAAACAACTTTATAGACTGTTTTAAAATGACTTAGATTTATAAAAATAATTCATATTTTATTTTTTATTCAAATAATTGCAGTCAATGATTTAGATTTTAATTTATATGAAATCAACTTTTTCTTTTTTTTTCAAATAATTTTTTTAATCATTAATATTTACTCAATAATCATATTGTTAACTTTATTTTTTTGCAAGTTTAACTTCCGCGCAGTATGAAAAAAATTTAGTTAACACTTGTGCAATTTGTTACGTCGCTTATGGTTGTTTATGCGATGCTGCATGAGGAGATACTGGTGGGAGTATGCAAAGAGATTGTGGAAGAGTTTAGGTATGTTTGGTTGGATGATGAGGTGTGTCTATTTGAAAATGCTATAGTTACTTAAACCTAATGCTTTTCTTGTTAAATTGCTAAATGCAAAGTGACTGATATCATAAATGAGAACTATGGAGTGGGAGTTTATGTTTTTGAAGCATTATTCAAATGAGGGTGTATTTTTTTGAATGAAAGGGTGTGTGTGTATTAAATCAGAAACTTTACAAATTCCTCAGCTAGGGGAGTTACATGGCTTCACCTTACAAAAGATAGAGTGGAAAGCCACCCAACAAGATGAGATAGTAATCAAAAGCAAAATAAACCTTAGTCCTGACACTAGCTAATTACATCAGTTCTAGAATCAGACCAAAGCTCTTCATGGTGTGCCTAACTAGTGTTCTAATATGGACCAGTATTTCATCCACAGTGAATGTTTCACTCTTAAATATCCTACAATTCCGGACTTGCCAAAGTTTCCATAGGGTGATGCAAATGTCAATTTTCCACGAAATGTGCAAATCAGATTTCGCCAGAATAGCATCCAGCCACAAATTCAGAGCTATTCTGAGAAAATTTGAGTACATATTAGATGGCAAAACTTTCTTCCAGGGGGAGATGACTATGGGGCAGTGCTTGAAGATGTGGTTAAGATCCTCCACTCTACCATTACAAAGAGAGCACTGTTGGTTAATGGTGAGGCACCTACGGCCTCTTTCCTTGTTAGTCAGTAGGCGGCCATGCACCAACAGCCAAAGAAATGTTTTAATTCTCTCTGCCACCAGTAGGTTCCATATTCGTCTCCAAATTGACCTATCATCGTCCCAGCTCAACTCTTACATGCTCTCCTAGGTAGTTTTTGTTGACAACTTCCCGTCCAAGTTCAGTCTCCAATAAAACTCTGAGTTTGTCTGTTGTTGGCTAAGCTGAGAGTCGGCAATGGCTTGAAGAGTATCAGGAGGAAGGAGATGTTGAAATAAATCCCACTTCCAATCAGTTCCATCATGGAAAGCACTTATCGGTTCCTGCAAGCTAGCATCGGTTCCTACCCAAAAGTCGCTCCAGAATCTGATTTTATTTCCATCAGACGACAACTATTTGATGTGGTAACAAGCTTCCTTCCAACACTTAGCAATGTCTTGTCACAAGTGGGAATAATTAGCCCTCTCTGGATCTTCTTCATCCAATCTCACCAAATATTTCTGTTTGAGAACTCTGACCCATAAGGCCTGAGGTTGGCTGTGGATGTGGTAGACCAGTTTTCCCATAAAAGCCGCATTCTGAGCCCCCAAATTTATAATGCCCAGTCCACCTCGCTTCTTCGGTTGGCATAGCTTCCCCCATTTAATGAGGCAAATCCCCTTCCTTGTGTCAGAGAACCCCCAAATGAACTTCCTAATGATCTTTTCAATGCTCATGCTGGAGGATGAGGGAAGTAAGGTACTCTGCATTACAAAGGCAGGGATGCTAAGACTGACTTTGCTAGAGTGATCCTTCCTGCAAGGGAAAGGGTCCTATCCTTCCAACCTGCAAGCTTACTTTGGAGCTTCTCAATAATATACTGATAGGTAGAGGAAGAGACTCTCGTTTCCCCCAAGTACTTTCATAAAGTATTAGTTTCTGCATAGCCAATTTGTCTGCATATACTTCTACGGATGGCAGCCGGTACATTCTTAGAGTAGTAAACCTTTGTTTTGTTCATACTCACTCTATGACCGGATTGAGGGTTGTTCATAGAACATGCAATGATATAGTATTTTTTTAGGGAAAATGACAAATAAATACCTTTGAATGTCCAAAAGGACAAGTACGGAACTCAAACTTCCAAAAGAACAAGTAAGGAACTTAGAATTCCAAATGGACAATTAAGAAATCAGACAATTGTTAATTAGTATGTTCCAATGTTCCAGTTGTTAATAGGTATGTTCCAGTTGTTAATTTTTCTATTTAGAAATTTGAGTTCCTTATCCTTTTAGAAGTTTGAGTTTCTTACTTGTCCTTTTAGAAATTCAGAGATATTTATTTGTCATTTCCCATTTTTTATGTTAGGGCAACTAGGTTATTTCATTAAAAAATAATCAATTCCAAATAGAGAAAATGACAAATAAATACCTTCGAATGTATAAAAGGACAAGTAAAGAACTCAAGCTTCCAAAAGTACAAGTAAAAAACTTTGAATTCCAAAAGGACAATTAAGGAACAAGACAATTGTTAATCATTATGTTTCAGTTGTTAATAACTATGTTCTAGTTGTTATTTTTTCTATCTGGAAATTTGAGTTCCTTCCTTGTAGAAGTTTGAGTTCCTTACTTGTCCTTTTGATCATTCAGAGGTATTTATTTGTTATTTTCCCTTCCAAATCCTCCAATCTCTAAAATAAGGATTTCAATAAGACATTTCGATGGACATTTTAGAATCACTATTTCTCTAAAGTATACCTCATGTTTCTTTCTCCCCTTCTGTTACGATTTTGTTCAGTATCCAATTAATCAATAGGTGTATCATATATCCCTCCAATAAAAGATAAACGCAAGATATAATCGTTTTATTTCACTGATTCTAAAGTGTAGCTAAAATTCTGAGTCAACGTTATCTAATCAACAACATATTAACTCTAAAACAACCTATCCAATCAACTACCAGCTTTCTTACTAGTGCTCCTCACTGAAAAAATACAAGGAAAACCATCCTGATTCCAAAGATAAAGAAGCAGTGGAGTCCTCCACTATGGAGCAAAATTTTTTACATAATTATGTAGGCCGAACATTCCTCGGAGATGATTATAACCAAAGTTTTTAAAGGTGAACTTCGTAGCAAAAGCTTTCAAATGAACCTGAACTTTTCTGATTACAGATGAAGTGACAAGTATTTCATCAAGTGAGGCGCCTAAAAAAATCAGACAGCATGAGCAACAGGTTCAGATGCATCTGCTTCTTCCCTGGAAATGGAGGGAGGTGAGTTTTGGAAGATAAAAAATCAGTAAAAGCAAACTAATGAAGTTCCTTGATATTAAAACATAGAGAGACCTTGACCCAGAAAATTATTCAGTTATTATTGGGAATGACCCGTGCAACAAGGGAAGGTAGGAAATGAAAATCATAGCCAAAACAATGTGGTGTTTCAAGAACAAAAATACCGAAAAACATGGTAAGAAAAATATAACACTCAGGGTAAGAATTTACTTTTTTAAATGAATTCAAAGGTACGAGTGTCTATATTATGCTATTTAAAATGAAAGATGAGTGTCTTGGGTGGCAGAGATGGTATTTGAACCCTGAGCATATAATTGCGTCATTCTACACTGCTTTAAAGTTTAGACGTTTCAAATATTGAAATTATATTTCACAATAAACTTTTTTTTGACAAATATTCTAAATACACTCTAATTAGTATGTTTGAGCAATGCACTACTAATCTGAATCATGGTGATTATATGTAAAAGCCTTTGATGTTGCAAAGTGAAATGTAGTTCCCCACACAACACGGCTATGGAAGACCAATTTACAACAATGCTGACAATGCACAATAACAGTGCCTTATTTTTTTTTTTTTTATCAAGAACAGTGCCTTATTCACACAACACCATTGTGCTCTAATGCCATTGAAAACAGTTGAATGAAATACGTTACTAGACCATATAATATTGCATTTACTTCAATAAAAGTACAACACAGTAATATATAAAAATGACAATAATATTCCAAAGGCACGGATTTTACCTTCCAATCCCTTCTCCAACTTCTATTCTGAAAAAGTTTCCAACCTTCACAGTGGAACCCACTTCTTTGGATAGATTATCCAGCACCGCCTGCAGTGATAAGATAAAATATCAAGTGTGAAAATTGTTTCCCTCTCTTTACGGATGCTTCCAATATAATATATATATCAGAGGGAACAACATATAGAGAGAGCTGTAAAATGATCCCACCCAGTATACTTTCAACTAAAACAGTCTCATATCTCGAAGCCTAAATATGAAACTTCTGTATCTGACAAACAGTTTTTGAATCAAACAAAATGCTTACTTGCATTACACACCAAGCAGACCACCTTTGTTTGGAGGTCTATGATTTACAAACTAGTCAAGATCTTCCATGAGATTATTAATCATAGCACCACTGTAACACATGATCGTAATCGCAGCTATGTAAAGCTAGTGATGCTTCCTTCTTTCTTAACTACTAGAAACTAAATTCCCAAACTCTGCCGTATAAGGCTTTTTCCAACATGAACACATCCCTACTGAAAACCTATTCTGATGAGAGCCCAGTGCTTCAAACGTGAAAACAGAGTCTTCAGGAGGAGGTGAGCAGGCACTAGGGGGACAATATAGGGAAAATGTCACAGACGACTAAAACTACTATGCATAGCTCAAAAATATTTGGCTAGATCCCATGATCTAGGCTATGCAAATCCTGAAAAATAAAATTAATCAGAATATTCTAACATGAGTTTTCTTTTGCTGTTTAAACTTTATTACAAAATTGAGAGCGACATTTTCTCCCAACAATTAGCACCAACTGTTACACACTGCAAACAACTAGAATTATCTATTGACCAGCAGAAATCACCATATAATCCCTTAATCCCATACTTTGACTATGAATGAATGACAATTATGGCTAAATTACAGATAAATTGGCTAACATACGATGAAAACTCACTGGATCAGACTATTCAAATTTAGAAATTAACAGAGGGGAAATTTGCAGAAGAATAAAACTGAAACTTTGGGCCTACAACAAGACTATTAAAAGTTGAATGGGTGAATTGCACAACCGGTTAACATGAGAAGGGTCCTTTATATTTTGATTAAATGCTTAATACCACAGTCTGACATCTTTCCCTAATTAATTTACTATTGAAGGAAGGATATTATTTCTTCTGGCCTCCAACATGTGCACAGAATTTGTTTCTTTCACCAATCAAAATCATTACATTAAACAATGAATATTTGATGCACTTAGAAAAGAGAGAGAGAGAAGAGAGTAACTAAAACACTAAATTCTTATTCCACACTTGTAATAGTATGTACAATGGGTTTATATTGACCAGTGAGTTACAACAATAATCCCAACCCAACTCATTCTGTTTCTAATATGATGACAGTGTACATAATTGTGTAACTAACAATATATGTAAATGACAATTACAATGCTAATACTATAACTAACTCCCTGCGACGTAACAATATTGGTCTCCTAATATCAGCTTCTTCAACAATAAATGAGATTTAATTCAGTGGAACCTTTCATACCTGTACATTCATAGCATTGTTTATGATAAATTTCTGCTCCAAGAGCACAACTTCCTCAAAATATTTTCGCAAACGTCCTTCTACCATCTTGTCTATGGCCATCTGAGGCTTCCCAGACGATTCAGCCTGAAATATTAAAGGCCTAATCCAATAAAAAATTGAACACAGTTTGTTTAAAAATAGGGGAAAGAAGGTGACATCACATGAATTATCCCAACTTAAAAAGGAAACATAGGATAAATGCATAGCAGATTAAATTGAATCCTTAAAGAAAATGCCATGAGCAGCATTTCTGAAAATGTTACCATGAATTGTGAACTTGTAAAATTTCGGAAAACTGACATTTAAGAGATTTGCTAGATATTCCATCGGAACTTTTCCGTTGAATTGAGCTACTGAATCCACTTAAAGTTTTATATAAAAAGCACATAAGCACACAAGCACCAATTTCTTATGCTTCGCATGACATGATCCATTTGTTGGTACTCCAAGCTGTTAGAAATCCATTTAGGAGGGAAATTTTACACACACAATAATTTGATTATTTCTTCTGCAAACTTTTAGATGGGCAGATTCAGCTAGAAGAATAAAATCTATGTCAATCCACCCAAAGAACCATGGACTACAATGGTCAACTATTCATCTTAGTAAAGTAACATTCACAGTTGCAATTAATCACTGATCACATAATCAAGGAATGTCATTCTGTAGTTTTAATAAGACAGACTGACCATATTGGGAGAAATAATAATGAAATATTCGTATTCAGGTTATTCCTTCTATGATTTCTCAATAAATAGGTTTCTGGAGCACAACAATATCAATATACAAGAGAATCAATAAGGTTCCAATTTCCCAAGATTTCTCTTCTCCAATTAAGCCCAACCATTGAAGTCAAATTCTGCCAATTTTATCATACTTCATCTAATCTTATAATAAAGCATCTCCAACCACCCAAGGCGTCAATCATGACTCAAACATAAATAACAGAGTACCTGAGATTTAAGAATCTCACGTTCATTCTCTAATGCTTCAGAAGAAACAAGTTCCTTTGATAGGAATAACGGTTTTTCTGCCACTATATGCATGGCCAACTCTGATCCTACACGCTGAACTGCATCCAGTTGAGTTTTTATATCATCTACTTCAAGAGACAAAATTCCAGCAATGCGACCCAAACCTATTGTTAGCAGAAAACAAGTCAGGATCGTTAGTGCCTTAAGATTCTGAGAATATCAAAGGATTGGCCACTTGTAACAAGATTTGTTCAGAAAATAGTAATAATTCATTTCATGACTATTGCTTCAGTAAATGGACTGTAGCAGTGCAATGATGAATGCATATATAGAATATATTAACTCCATCAAATTTATTTCACCTGGTTGGGGACTGTTATGGAGGTATGTAGAGATAACACCTTGAGATGGTGTTGACATCACAAAGCCTCTTCTAAGTTTTACATTCTCTCCCATTATTGCAGCAACCTCAGTGATTGCATTTTGAACAGTTGTTTCTCCATTGATCTTGGGATGCTCAAGATTCAACACCATGTCCTGATAAAAGTTTGGCTCAATTACAGATTTCCAACAGATTATCTTGAGATATGTAGAAAGACGTGAATGTAAAAATGTCATCTCACAATAAACTAATTTACTTTTTTAGACGGAACTATTTATAAAATCATTGCGCAGCAAAACCTACCTTAAACTAATTGTTCTCCTCATGAAAATACTCTCACAAAAATTAAGATTATCCAAAATTGTTATATACACCATCAATTGTAATCTAGAACTTGATGTCAATGATATATTTCAAAAACAAAAGCATCAAACTACTTGTTTATAAGCTTATACTCTATAACATTTCAGTAAAACTTGACAAGAAAGAACGACAAAGTAATTCCTTCTTAAGTGCTGAAAAAATGATAATCACTTCCTATGGTTAATTCTTAAAAAGGGTTGAAGCATCAAATCTGACTTTGATATCAAATGTCAATCGATCTCTCTACTGCCACAAAAATTTGTGCATTATTCTCAGAATATGATATGAATAGGGACAGATGGCAAAAATCTAGGAATTACTATGTAATATACATGGGGTCAAGATTAGAATCATAGTTTGCATAAGTTGAAAAATATGAACCAGTTCACCTCCAAAGATTCTGGTCCAACTAGAAAGCCATGACAAGCCTGCTGAGAAGCATTTCCAACCAACAATGCTTGCTTTGCCAAAGACATTGCCTGTTAAAAGATAACAATAGAGTATCAGAAAATTACAACCAAACAGAGGACGAACTCTGTAATGATGAATAGATGGAAAATATACATTGAGAAGAGCCAATGGTAAGTCTGATCCATAATTATAGATTTAAACGTAAACAAGAGATAGCTAAACTAACCAAGTGCTGAAAAATCTCGTTTCTAGCAACAAAGTCAGTTTCACAGTTAAGTTCAATCACAGCAGTCTGGTTCTTATTTTGGGCCAGGGCAAGCAAACCTTCTGCAGCAGTTCGAGATGATTTTTTCGAAGCCAGAACCTTTCCCCTCTTCCTTAATTCCTTCTGTGCCAGCTCTGCATTCTCAAAATTTCAATGTTCAACTCTTTAAGCTACATTCAACAATCTTTAGCTCAATAAATAATCATCCACCCTCAATTGAAGCCAAAAATAAATACTTCCTCTGTATTTACCCCAGCTCATTTTTACTATATAGATATTAAGGAAGTTAAATGAACTACTTAATCATAACGTATTTTCTGTATTATTAGTCCCTCCCTCCGTTCCTAAATATAATATCACTTTCCCTAATTTAATTAAATTAAGTATATTAGTTAGGTTAGTTATTAGCACATGATATTACCAATTCACCCTAATCATATACCTTTATCCCCCTACTCTCCCTCGCTTGTCTATTTATTACAGATAAACATTATTATCAGGGCTAATTTGGGAAAACATAGGGAACAATTAGAAAGAGTTCTTATATAAATTGAAATGTGAAAGTGGTATTATATTTAGGAATGGAGCGAGGGAGTATATCATAAATTAAGACAAATAACTTATTCATCTATGTTTTTTAGGACTCTCCAAAAAAGTAGTGAAGCTATGAAATTTGGCAACACAAGTGATTGATAAGAGCAAAACAGAATAAATGGGGTGGGAATTGAGTACCAATGTCCCAATTGGAATCAACAAGAGCAGCCTTAACATCTTTGATAGGAGCACTCGTTCTTTCCCTCAGTTGCTTTATAAGACTCGTTTGATCTGAAGCAACACTGAAGCTTCTGAGAAAAATGGCAATACCCATTTGGGAATCAACTTCAGAGGAAGCTCTTGTGGTGAAATGGTGCTGCTTACTATGAAGCAGTGAAAGCTTTACACAGAGCCGCCTTGCACCTCCAGAGAAAGCCATCACAACAGATAACTAATAATCTTCAACCTAATGGATCATTCATTATTAGTTATTAGTTAGTAATCAAAATATATGTAACAAGAGAATAGGAAACGGTGTCGGTAACTAAATAAAAAATGTGAAGCTGTAAACTTACGGGTATGAGCCTAAAGCGGTTCAATGGAGTAAGCGTAAGGCGTAGAGATGGAGAAACAGGTCAGAGTTTCGATGTCAAATGAAATGGGAAGTGAGACCCGACCCGACCCGACCCGAACAAGAGAAAAAAAAATTAAGGGTTAACATGACTTTTGGTCCCTCAAGTTTCACCCAATTTTGCTTTTAGTCCCTCAAGTTCAAAACGCATGCTTTTAGTCCCTCAAGTCTGCACCGTTAATAAAGTTAGTCCCTCAACTTTAAAAAGGACCTAAAATGCACTTAACACCGTTAACTTGTCCTACGTGGCTGTTAATTAAAATGATGTGGCACCTGATTAGGATTTGACTGGATATTTAAGTATTAAAATAAAAATAAAAAAGATAAAACATACTCCCTCCGGTCTTAAATATAAGACCTAATTGACTTTTTTTGAAAAATCCTAGAAAAAAGCAAAATAAGTTAATTATAAATTGATTTACCTAATTTTTCCCCTTAAACTAGTTTATTTTACTTATAAACTAATGGATAATTTAAAAATATATCAAATATGTCATCATTTAATAGACTATTTTTCAAATATGTCATCATTTTGAAACTTGAGGGACCAAAAGTTATGTTAACCCTAAGAGAAATCAACCGGGGGAGAGGAAAAAGGAAAGAAATTAAATGTGATTAAGAAATTTTCCCTTCTATTGGGAAAATCCCAAATAAGGCCCTCCGAATACTTAAAATGACAAGTGAGGAACTTAAACTTCCAAAAGGACCATGAAGGAACCAACACCTATCTGTAATTTTTAAATTTTGCGAAAAGAAAAAATTGCCTCATCCTAAAACACAAATTCCTACCCCACCCTAAACCCACTCTCTTCTCGCAATTTGTGTTTTAAGATGGGGGCAATTTTGTCTTTTCGCAAAATTTAAAAATGACAAATAGGTGCTCGTTCCTTCATAGTCCTTTTGAAAGTTTAGGTTCCTCACTTGTCTTTTTGGGAATTCGGAGGGATTTATTTGGAATTTTCCAGTCTATTTTTTAAAAAAACTACGTTTTTATTATGAATGTTGTGACATGTGGTGATGTGGATGTGTATAACCTCTTTATCTATTCTTTTTTTACGAGTCAAATTCAAACACCCCCCCCCCCCCGCCGCACTTCCCCCCAATATAAGATTCAAAATTGGTGAATGCATTAAATCAATATTAATATTTATTCCGTTCCAATTTTCTGTGACAGACTTCAATTCCACCGCGTGGATTACGGAAAAGGTTTTGTGGAAATTTGAAAAATGTCCAGCAAATCAAGAAAAGTACATAGATATGGCAAAAAAAAATTTATAAGTTGATGCTAAGCACCTTCACCATTTGATTATGACACTCTGATACTAAGCATTTAGAAGTTGATGCTTTTTTATTTGGTCCAGCAATCTTTGATAAATATTGCTCCTCTCTAAAATCATTGCTCTTTCTGATTGAATTATCATTTAACTATCATCTATAACATATGTAGAAGTCATAAGCATATTTTCAAGGTGAACAAAAACTTAGAATTACATGAACAATAAGATAAAGAATCTCAAGCCTAGCATTTTGCTATCTCTAATAGTCATATTTAAATAAATGAATTGATGAAAGTAAAGAAAACAACATTTTCCATGTATCATAATTAACAATTTGAAATCATTTTAATTAATAAATGATTGACTTTAGTTATTCCGATTATGAGTGCCAAAGGGAGTATTAAATGGTTAGGTTGATTCCAATCATTCCATCCATGACTGAACTATTTCTTTATTCTGTATGAAAAATATTACCTTAATAATATGAATGAATTTCTTGGAGTTACTATGCAGATAAGGTGTAGTTCATGATAAGTGTGAACGCATCTTTTACTTGGAGTTACTATGCAGATACACTGGGCAAATACAAAAAAACCTTATGTCAAACCACATTTTAAATCTGGATAAATGTGTGAAAGGAAAAGAGGATATTTACCATCTTTTAAGGGATATATTGGATGAATGGATTGGATGGATGAATATAAAAAAATAACATTCTAATCAGGTTTATAGTCTGAAAAGAAAGTGATTCTGATAAGGTTTATAGTGTGAAAAGAAAGTGGTTCTGATCAGATTTACAGTATGAAAAGACATTAGTTTCTAGTGAGTGGCTCATTGTAAATTTAAAGATATATTTTAGATTTATGATATGATTTCCTGTTGCCCTTCATTTTACTCTCAAAGGGATGCTTACTTAATCATTGCACCTCAGTTTGCAAATTGTCTGATTTCAAAAAATGTTGCAGGTCCAGGGAAGAAAAAGACAAGCTCTCCACCTTTACAATACATGGAATCTTAATAGGGATTTCAGGTTCCTTGAAGGCCAATTCAAAGTTTTTAACTACGTATTTTGTTGCTTTATTTGTTTCCCCATTTTACTGGTGGTTTACCATTAATTCTAACCTTTTTCTTTTACCTAAATATGTAGTATTGTTATATAGTTCATTGTTTTGCAATTTTGTCTCTTTCTTCTGTTGTGAATTTCCTCTCTTTTCCATGGTTGTTTACCAAATTTCCATGGTTCGTTATTAGTGCATACATTTATTTCAATCTACTCGACATTATAAATAAACACCCATAATATGTTATCTCGCGTCTTAACTATAAGACTGTGTTGACCTTTTTTGAAAAATTAAAAATTGTAAAATCAGTCACTTTAAATTGCCTAAGTAATTTTTTTTTTAAATTAATTTATTTTACTTTTAAACTAACCTATCATTTAATTATATTACAAATGAATGATTCTAATATTACAAAAGAAATAAGTACTCCTAGCTCCTTGTTTTTGAATGTGAAATATAAATATTTGTGAGAGAATGATTCCAAGGCTGATGTATGATAAACATTAAAAAGATAATAATATTACAAAAGAAATAAGTACATTATTTTAAATTTAGAAATAATGATTAATTGATTTTTATATGGATAAGGTAGGGATTTTAAAGTATATTTTATATAACCAAAGGTTTCGTGTGACCTTTGGTCGTGTTTATAAATAATTAACACCAAAACATTATGGGTTAAGGGTTATTCTGGCCATCAAACAATTAACAAAGTATTAATTTAGCCTACGAACAATAAACGGTCTCATTTTGGCCACTGAACAATAAAAGAGTATCAAATTGGACAAAGAGACTTGATAACAATAAAATTATCGGAGGAAAAGACTTTCTTGTCCCTCATCATATGAAACATATATTGTGGGCCCACTTTCTTCCTCTTCCCATCCATGACTTCTCTCCAGACTCCATTGCCACCGTCAAGCTTTCCTTTCTCATACTCCCACCACCTGTTTCCTCCACCACACCTCACCGTTAGAGCATAGGAAAAGAAATTGAATCTTGCTACTCATTCATCTTTTTCCCTCCACCTCTAACGATCTTCGTTCTCTCCTTTCAGACTCCATCATCCTCGAATATATTTAGAACCTTAAATCCCCATACCCTACTAACACCTTCAACCTTCGATCCGTGAACACCAAAACCTACGTAATTAGCCTAACAAATCACCCTTACAGATATTTCAAACCCTTTTGAGCTTTCATTTTCTACTTCCTATTCAATACAAAAGTTTCATTCTTTTTGGGTCCAAAGCCAAATGTCTTACGCTTCTCGTATAATCAATCACTCCAGAAAGGTGATTTTTTTACTATATCTTTGAAAACGAAAATGTGTGGCAATTACATTTGGGGTATATGTCTTTATTGATGCTGGATATTTTCAATCAAAGTTTTGATTTTTTTCTGGTCGGAAACTGATCATTTTGATAATACCTATTGCAAGGAAAATTCAACATTTTGGTATTCTTAAATGATGTTATGATTCTAATCTTTTTGGGGTGACGGTGAGGTGGGTGGGTCATGTTGTTTGTTGGCTCTGGCAGTGAGATGTGGTGGTGGGAGAGGATGAGAAAGGTAAGGTTGGTTGCGGCAATGGAGTCTGGAGAGAGAAGTGATAGGGTGGGAAGAGGAAGAGAGGGGCCCACAATATGTTTAATATGATGAGGGACAAGAAAGTCTTTTCCTCCTATAATTGTATTCTTATCAAGTCTCTTTGTCCAATTTAATACTCTTTTATTGTTCAGTGGTCAAAATGAGACTGTTTTATTGTTCGTAGGTCAAATTGATACTTTGTTAATTGTTTGGTGGCCAGAATGATCTTTAACTAAACATTATTTTAGCTAAATTTTAATTCAAAAGCTAATAAATTTAAGATTATTGATTTATTGTCATACTTATTAGGAAACGGGTTGAGCCATTATTATAAGGATGTCATCATCAACGTAAACCTTATCCCACTCAAAGTGGGGTCGGCTACATGGATCACACGACGCCATATTGCTATGTCCCTATTCTTTCCTTAAGATAAACATTTCACTAACATATCTTTTTGAATAATTTCATAAAGAGTTCTCTTTGGTCTCCCTCTATTTCTTATATACATCTCCCTTACCATCTACTCCACTATTCTTACTATCACATCTAATTCTCTTCTTTGAACATGCTCATACCACCTTAAACGATAATCTCTCATTTTCTCTGAAATTGATGTTACCCCAACTCTTTCACTAATGTGATCATTACTAATCCTATCTTTAAATATATACTCACTTATCCTTCTCAACATTTTCATCTCTGTCACATCCATCTTATGTCTTGTTGTTTTGTTTAACTGTCAATCATTCACAGTTTACATTAAATGTTTCCTCCTCAATTACCATTTTTATCGATAATAATCTGTCACCACTTCTATAAACTTCAACCACATTTTTCTTCCATACTTCATCCACAATTAAACCTACATCATTCATATGACTCACTTTACCAGTGTACCCAAGTTTATAACCATCAATATCCTTATCCTTTTCACCTACCAATTTATTCTCTTGTAAATATAAAATGTTTATCTTTCTATCCTTCATCGCACCTATTATCTCCCAAGCTTTACCTTTTAAGGTTCTAATATTCCACGTACTAAATCTAATCCTACACCCGTTCACTTGCTTCTTTATATATCCCTTCTTCTGTAAAAATAGTTGTGTGTGTCCATGCTTTAAGATTAGACAAATTTTACGTTGGCTGCCGAAGCCTAACACAACCTACTCTTTTTTATCCGGGCTTAGGATCGGCTATATTATAGGCAGAGTATTACATACAAAAAAAAACATTAATAATAATTAAACTAGCACAAATAATAAAAAATAAATAAAGCGATAAACAATAAAACAATAATCATAATACAGTAAAATAATAACACAATACAATAAAACCATAAAAACAAAATAAAATAATACATAAACAAATAATAAAATAAATAACAATATACAATAAACAATAAAACAGAACAACCACAATATTCAACAATAAAATAAAACAATAATTAATAAATATACTATGAAAACAGAACAACACAATGTTCAACAAACAATAAACAAAGGTTAAGAGATGTATAAGAAACAAAATATTTAATAAAACTATGTAAATTTAGTAAAATGCCTTAAAAAGAAAATCAAAATTAATTCATTTTGATAGATTGATGAAAAGAAAGATTATAATAAATGAGAGGAAGAAGAGAAAAGATCAGATATGAATGACATAGTTAAAAAAAAAACTGGGTCAAAAACTGCATTTTCCGCAAAAACAGGAGAATGAGTCAAAAACTGCAATTTCCGCAAAAAAAAAAAACTGGGTCAAAAACTGCATTTCCCGGAAAAATAGGAGAATGGGTCAAAAACTGCAATTTCCGCAAAAACAAAGAAATTCTCCTTCATCCACGGCCCACTCCTTAAAATTTTCTGACTATGTCAAACATGAACACAAACAATCATAACAATTTGCCTACAATCTTGCCACTAATTCCAAATAAAACTCCTAACAACTAGGAAATCATGTAACTTCACCATGGACAAATCCTCATTCACATCACAACTCCGGCAACTCATCCTCCCTATTTCCGACCACTTGCAAGCAACAACTACACTTTCTATTATACTACCATTAAAATCCTATTACTAAAAATTAATGTAGTTCATAAAAACACATGTTAAAAGGAATTTCAAAGTCAATTATATAACACCCAAAAACATAAAAAACAAAACTCACACAATAAATATAAAACACACAACATATAAAGGAAGGGATAGATAGAAAAATCGTACCTTAATAATCACGAGACCTGCAATTGAATAAATAACAACAACTAAACTGACCTGGAACACGAGGCACTACCACGGCGAGCTAATGAGAAGAATAAAATGCAAACCTCTTGTACTCAACGTCCACGATAAGATGTGTATGTTATTACCGGGGGAAAATTTGCCGATGACGCGGAGGATCTTGCGGCCCTGTTTGTCTTTGCCTTTGATGTTGAAGACGTCCAATTTGAGAAGCAACTCTTCTTGTTCGGCTTCCGACATGGAACAGATTCCATTCATCTTTAATTTCTTCAAGCGGTAAATTATATGTGTCTTATTTAGTTACAATATGCAAGTAAATTATATTTTAATTCAATAGTTGCATGTGTCTTATTTAGTGCAAATAACGTGTTAGCATTTGTAAAGACGATAAAATGAAATAAAAGTTAGAATAAAACATAGTATATCGTTATGTGTGTGTCGTATCTTTTCCTTTGACATGAAATTTCAATAATGGAAAACAGAAAGTTGTAAGAGACACTTGAGCAAAACATGATCCATATAAAAAACATTTGAGAAATTGGACGAAAACATGAGAAATATTTTACATTTTATTGGTAGAACTATTATATTTTTATTGGTAGAACTATTATATTTTTATTATGGTCTAAAGGGTATTTTGATCCTAGAAGTTGCAATGTGAAATTGAAGTTGAGTGTTTGGAAATCTTTAAGAGGGCTATATGTTATCCAAAATTTAAAAACAAGGCAATGTTGCCCGACCCTTTATCAAATCACTTATCTGTTGTCACCAAAAAAAAATAAAGTTACCTATTAGTCAACAATTTATGATGAGGTGACATTAGAGCTGGACTTATAGCCTGACCTGCCAGGTTTAGCCCGCAAATACATAAAGAAAGCGGGTCGGGTTGCAAAAAAATTCAACCCTAATTAAATTGGACTATCTTCAACTACCATTTATATGAATCAAATTATTGAAATTATATCATTAATGATTAAACTATAGTTCTACATGAAATATAAAACAATTGATGCTATGTGACTTCAGAACTTGACACATTGAGTAGAAGAAATTTTGATGAATATATTTGCCTAATTTTATGTTTTTAAATCATTCAAATATTATTTAAATAGTTAATTAAAAAGGTATGAAAAATGGAAAAAGAAGTAAAGGAGAACCCTATAGTCTATACTATACCATTTCTTTACACGACCATTCTACTCAAACGTGTGAAAAGCATTGATGTATTTAGGGAAATTTGTATAGTGGTTCTAAGGAAGGAAAATTACTACTCCAAGGTCCCAAAAAATGGAAAAATTATTATCAAGTCCCAACGGACTTTACTGCAAAACTTTCCATTTATTTACTGCCCATTTTGCCCCTTTGTAAAAGACACGAGTTATGGAGAATGACTCACCAAATAATCTTCAAATACAGTCAGCAACAATACGTGCAAACTTTATTTGAAGTTCACTCCTAAATCTTCAAATACTTCCATGTATATCTTCTAACTCCTCTCCAGTGCTAATATATCCAGTCAGCAACAATACGTACAAACACTGAAAACACAGTTCGAGTAGCGTCCTCAAGGACACTGTCCTTAAGAGCTACTCCCTCCGGTCCCTAATATAAGAGCTAGCTGCCAAAAAACGCTTCTTAAGAAAACATGTGAATGTTAGTTGGATGTCTGGAGTTAATGTTTCTTTTCAATATTGCCCATATTTATTATGATACTTTTAAGAGAGAGAAATACATAAGCATTAATAAATATGAAAGAGAGTTAAGGGCAAAGTAGGAAAAAACACATTAAATGAGGAGAGAATGTGAGATGAGCTCTTATATTAGGGACCAAAACCATTCAAATTTTTGGGCTCTTATATTAGGGACCGGAGGGAGTATTTCACGACTATCGGCAAAAGAAGTCGTGTGCTCCCAGGATTAAACGAACCCTTCTTGTAAAAACAGGGTGAATAGAACTATGGAAGATAATTTACTCAGTAAGACATAGAATATTTAGGAAGAGGTAGAGAGTGGTGCTCGAACTCAAGAGCTATACTCCCTTTATCACACCTACACTTGAATCACCTTTATAGGCCTCTAAAACTTGGAGAATGTGTAACTTTTACAAAGGTCATAACACTACAAAAAAAGAGGGTCTTATCGGCGTTTTAAAACCCTACGTTTCGGCGTTTTTTACCGGCGAAACATCTCTACGGCGTTTTACACAATCGCCGCTGATTTAATGTGGAAAAGTTTTTTTCCGGCGTTTTCTGACACGCCGTAGAGAACCCTGAAACGCCGCAAAGCAGGTTCCATATATTATTATAATATTCAAGCACACCGGCGTTTGTGAGTCGCGCCGGTGTGCAAAAATAATAAAATATTCACGCGTACCGGCGTTTGCACCACAAGCTAGAAAACGCCGGTAAGTTATTCGTTAAGGCAAAAACATACCGGCGTTGAGCACAAACGCCGGAATGCGATATTAAAATATAATGAAACACACCGGCGTTTACGTCCAACGCCGGTGTGTTTTATTATATTTTATTATCTTACCGGCGTAAGTTAAAACGCCGGAAAGCAAATAAAACTGATTAAAAAAAAAGTGCCGACCCAATTTGAAATCAAATTGGGACGGAAATTTAATATTATGGATATCATAATATATAAAAAAAATTATCACACATAAAAAGAAAATAACAAGAATAATAATCTAGAGCATCTGAATGATTGATAAATAAAGTAAACAGAGAGAGGATAACAATAGATCAAAATTGTATTATATTGAATAATGAAATAAACTGTATTACAATGAAGAATTAAATAACTGAACTTAAGCAAAAAAAATATAAACAAAGAAAATGAGAATAACCAGAGACAAAGGAAGAAACGATGAAGAAGAAAGAAATAGTGAGAAGGCAGAATGAATGGGAAGACAAAGTGGGGGGAGTACCGCTATTTATAGGAGTATGGGAACACACCGGCGTTTCGACACAAAGCGCCGGTAAGTATAATAAAATAATGCATACCGGCGCAACGGCTGAAACACCGGTATGTTATTTTATTATTTGCATGCATATCGGCGTTGTGGGAAACGCCGATATGCATATAAAAAAAATAATTGCGCATATCGGCGTTCCGCAAAACGCCGATATGCGATATTTTATTATTACTTTAATTAGAGGCGATTCCCAAAACGCCGGTAAGCCTAAACATCTAACGAAAAACTTTCTGGGCAGTGTTGGCTTTGGTAAACGCGTAAAGGTTAGGGGCAGTGGCTATAAATATGCATATATGTAGAATATGTGAGTCGTCAAAATCTTTCTCAAATATCTCCCTTCTTATTTCATATTTTCTGTAGTTTTGTTGTGAAACACCTATATTAATAATATAATGGTGGATAAATCGTGGATCTCTTTACCTAGATCGTCACCGCAATACATGGCGGGGTTGAATCAGTTTTTGGAGTTTGCTTTCTTGCGCGGTAGTGATGTTCGGGGTAAGATACGGTGTCCGTGTGAAAAGTGTAAGTTCGACAAATGGAAGACTCGAGAGGAGGTATTTGCCCATTGTATGGATAAGCAGTTTCCCAGGTATTACCTTAATTGGGCGTTTCATGGAGAGGGCGAACTACACGACAACGCCGGTGATCTAGAAGTCGGTTCGAGTTCTCACATTGGAATGCAAGTCGAAAGTAGAGACGATGAAGCCGACGGAGGCGAACATGCAAATAATCCGGGTAATAACACTGTGATGGAAGCATTTGGGCAGCATGAAGCAGGAGATGGCGGGGATGTAGTGGTCGATGGACCAGTCGCTGACTACTTACGGCTTGAGGTGGTTAGAGATTTCTTTGAGCTTATGACGGAAGGTGACAAACCGCTGTACCCAGGTATAAATAATGCATTAATCATTCTAACTGTTTAAGCGACTGAATAATTATAATTAATATATATGCGATGAAATACATATATTATATATGTACGTGGCATGACAATATATATACATGTGTTTGGGCAGGGAATGAAAGATACTCTAAACTGTCATTTCTAACCAAACTGTATAGTATAAAGTGTAAACGTGGCGCCTCCGATGCGATTATGTCAGACGTGATTGAGCTGCTGTCAGACGCCTTCTACAATATTGGAGCCGAGCTACCGTCATCATTCTACGAAGCGAAGAAAACAATCTCAAAGATGGGGTTAGGGTACATAAAAATCGATGCATGCCTGTATGATTGTATGTTGTTTTGGGGCTCTGACGCTGCGTTAGATAAATGCAGACGATGTGGCACTGACCGATACAAGGTGGAGGGTGAGGGGCATAATAATAAGAAGAAGAGACGACGAGCAGTTAAGAGCATGAGATATTTTCCACTCCGTCCAAGGCTCCAAAGACTATTCATGTCCCCGAAGATGGCTGAGCAAATGCGGTGGCACGCGACAGAAGCTAACCCAGATGGCAAGATGAGGCATCCTCGAGACGGTGATGCATGGAAAGCTTTTGACGGCGAATTCCCCGATTTTGCCTCGGACCCAAGAAATGTCAGGCTAGGGCTCGCTTCTGATGGTTTTAACCCATTCGGCTCCTTCAACCAACATTACAGCGTTTGGCCAGTTGTGTTTATACCATATAACCTTCCCCCGTGGTTGTGCATGAAATCGACATCCTTCATTCTATCGACAATTGTTCCAGGGCCTACATCACCTGGAAACGATATCGATGTGTACCTTCAACCACTGTTACAGGAGCTCAATGAGTTATGGAGTGATGGGGTCGAGACGTTTGACGCCGAATCTAAGACGTTGTTCAGATTGCGAGCCGCTGTGATGTGGACTGTGAGTGATTTTCCCGGACTCGGCATGTTATCCCGCTGGAATACTTATACAGCGATGGCATGTCCGTTCTGCAACCTGGACTGTGAGCCCCGTAGATTGCCGCACAGCAGGAAGTCGTGTTTCATGGGTCATCGACGGTTCCTTCCACGTGATCACCAATTCAGGCGGCAGAAGAGCAAATTCGACGGTACACGAGAACGCAGAGATCCCCCTCGACGGGTGTCTGGGTTTGAGATCTTTGACCAGATCTGTGATGTGCAATGTGAATTTGGCAAGGACCCGCCGCTGCCGGATGAAGAGGTCCCTATCTCAAGCCGCGGTGGCAGGCAGCCTCGGCGGAGGCCGCCGCCGGTGGCCCGTAGAACTGGCCCAGCACCTCAATGGAAAAAGAGAAGCATATTTTTTGGTCTGCCATACTGGAAGCACAACTTAATGCGCCACTGTTTGGACGTCATGCACATTGAAAAGAACGTCGGGGAGAATGTCTTATACACCATTCTGAATGAGCCAGGAAAGTCAAAGGATCATCTTGGAGCGAGGAAGGATCTAAAGGCCATGGGAATACGTCAAGATGCCTGGCCTGACGTGAACGATAAGTTTGCCCCGGCTCGGTTTGCTTTGACAAAAAAGAATAAGGAAGTGTTCCTGACCACGCTAAAAGGTATCAAGGTTCCTGACGGATATTCAAGTAATATCTCGCGTTGCGTTGACCTATCTTCGAGAGAGCAAAGATTTCTGGGTTGAAAAGTCATGACTATCATGTTTTGCTACAGCAATTCCTTCCTCTAGCTGTAAAATACACCCTTCCCGAAGATGTTTCTATGGTTTTGGCCGAACTCAGTTTTATACTTAGGCAGTTGTGCGCAAAAGTGTTGGATAGGCAAGAGCTAGACGACCTGCAGACTAGAGTTGTTCTGATGCTATGTCGCATGGAAATGATATTTCCTCCATCATTTTTCACCTCACAGGTCCATCTCATTGTCCACCTTGTTGAAGAAGCGAAGATGGGTGGGCCGGTGCACTACCGTTGGATGTATCCCATAGAAAGGTACCTGGGGAAAATGAAGTCGTTCGTTAGGAATAGAGCCTCGTCAGAGGGCTGCATTGCTGAGTGTTACGTGGGGGACGAGGTAGTTGCATTTGTTGAAAGATATTATGGTCAGAACATTCGTAATGAGCGAATACCCCGAGTTGAAGATAACTCGAACTATGTCAATCCCATCTCTGACATGTTGTTTCCCCCCATTGGAAAGCCAGTAGGAGCAGCGCACTTCCACCAGCTGAGTCCCGCCGAGATGTTGCAAGCACACAGACATGTCCTTACACGTTGCACTGTCGTGGACTCCTATCGCGAGTGCGTTTATATTTATTACATTACATTTTAATTAAATATATATTTACCGATAATTTGTGTTTTTAGGGATTATCGGAGATATGTCAAGTGGGAGAATCGAGGACGCTCGGGGATCACTGCAGCTGTGATTGATACAATGGTCCACCGGGGCTTCGCTGATTGGTTCACGAAAAGAATACGCAACGAACCAAATCCGCCACCATCACTAGTGAATCTAGCACATGGGCCTTTTGAGTATGCGCAGAGATACTCTGCCTACAATGTCAACGGCTTTCACTTCCGCACTGTTGCGCGCGATGGCTCTCGTCTAACACAAAACTCCGGTGTGTTTGGCTCATTTGGAACAAGGAGTTATGTTAGTAGAGACGATCCTCAAGCGCGTTTAGGGGAGGTTCAATATTATGGGAAACTTGTTGATATACTTGTGCTCAACTACAACGGTGCATTTCCCGTTCCGCTATTCAAGTGCGATTGGGCAGACACTAGGGGAAAAAGAGGCAAGAAAGTTGACGTTCTCGGTATTACCTCCGTGAATTTCTCGAGACTCTTCCACACAGGGGCATTACCTGACGACGAGCCATACATCATTGCTGACGAAGCGCAGCAGGTTTATTATGTTCCCGATCCTAAAAACAAAGATTGGCAAATGGTGATTCAGGTAAAACCTCGCGATGTATACGACATGGGGGACGAGAATTTAGACGCGACAACTGAAACTGTTCAACTGGTTGCTTCTAATAATTCCGACTACCTAATGCCCGAAGGAGATGAACCGGTACCGTCTGTTAGAGACCGTGAAGATGGTGATGATGAATGAAACGATTGTTGTTTGTAAGCAATGAAACGATTGTTGTTTGTAAGGAATGAAGCGAATGTATGTACATATAAATAAATATTCGCAGTTTTTATCGTATTTAGTTCTGTTTTCTTGTAATATTTAGTTCAATATAATTACATATAAAACGGTTGGCAATAATAAAATTGTATTTACAAAAATATAAAAATGTACAATGATTAAAATAAAAGTACAAAACAAAAGTACAATAAACAAAGTCCAATCAAATAAAAAAACTAATCTACACGATCCTCATCCTCATCCTCATCTTCATCCTCTGCAGAGCGTCGGCGTCGGCGACGAACACGTGATGAGGAGGCTTGACCGAGTTCCTCCCACCTCCGCTCCTGCGCCCTAAAGAACTCCTCTTGTTGGCGCTTAAACTCCGCGCGCCAGTTAGCGACCTCTTGCTCATGCGCCTGCCGCCAGGCTTCATACTCACGCGCCAGCCTATCCTCATCTGCCTTCACCCGGGCTTCACGCTCTGCGAGCTCCAGCTCGCGCGCCCGCAGCCTGTCCTCTTGCTGCCGCGCATGTTGAGTCGCCCCAGAGGATGCAGGTGAGTAGCCCTGGGTCCCGCGACTTCCGGAAGAAGTGAAGAGCTGAGTGGGTCTGGCTCCAAAGCCAAGACCTGGCACGCGTCCGGCAGGATCTGGAGTCCCAATCTCCGCGTGGATAGCAGCGACCTCGGCAAAGGGACTCGGGCTCACGCTCTCCCCCTCTTGAGATTCGGGGGTCGCCCTGGCTTCCACGGTCGCCTGTGCCTTCGCGACTTTCTTGATATGCTCGGCAGCCTTCTGGGAAACAGGTTTCCCATCCTTCCGGCTGCGCACCTGAACGATATAGTCGCGGTAGACGCCCTTCTTGACGCCCTTTTTCTTGGCCTCCTGCAACTGAAATATTTGAAACGTCAAAAAATAATCATTATAATATATAGTTAAAAATTAAAAATCAAAGACTAGTAGATATTAATATTACCATCTCGTCATAGCCGAGAATCATGGGTCTGCTCCCAGTCGTATGAGAAACCTGTTGCTGTGCCCGCGCCTTCTTGCCCCGCTCTGACCTCGCCTGACCCAGGTCGGACATCCTCCAGCCGATGTACCGCCTCCACTGTTCAGGGTCGACTCCGTCGGGCACCATATTCTCCACCTCCTCCCTAGACCTCGCCCCCCCTCGGCCCTATCTTTGTACAACTTGAGTCTCTCGTCCTTCCAAGAATCCCCGATCATAGATATCGTGAATTTCTTTAGCTTCTTGCTTTCGGGGATCCACCACTTCCTCTGCAATAGGAAATTTTGACAATTAATAACATTAACACTAAATAAATATTAAATTATTTCACGTAATTATAAAATAATTTGGAAATTCAAATTACCTTCATAATATCCTATGCCTCTTCTTTCCGCGACCTAGGAACTTTCCTCCAGTCGATCGGGTCGATTGGGAAGCGCCGAAAATCCTTACCGAGCAGGCGGCAGTAGCGGTGATATAGGACGCCGACATCCATGGTTGGCTGCCCAGTCTCCTCGAAATATGGCAGCTCAACCCTCTCATTCGCCGGAAGCGAATGCACCTGCTTCTGGTCCAACCTCTTGTTGGTGACAACGCCATTGATATCTGTAAGGAAAAAACACATTTCAGATAATTGATATAAATATATTAATTACTACATGCATTAAATCAATATATCAAATTAATTACATACCTCTGACGTTTACCACATATCCACTCCCAGAAGTGGACCTCCTCCCTCTCTTGAGTTCAATAAGAACCTGCGGCACAGGCATATCACCGTCCTCCTCGCCGGCGCCGCCTACGCCGCCACCACCACCGTCACCGTCGTTACTGGAGCTCGAGCTCCCCTCCCTCTCTTGCCTCTCCTCCCTCTCCTGCCTCTCCTCCCTCTCCTGCCTCTCCTGTCTCTCCTCCTCATTCAAAAACTCGTTCATTTCCTCGTAGCTGATGTTGACGTCACTCCCCAAGTCTTCCCAGAGCTCGTCCTGCGTCACTCCTGGGTCCCCACCAAAGCCGAAAGGACTATACAGTACGGTGCATAGAGGGGAACTGACGTACTGCAACACCGAATGGGGAATAGGTTCCTGCTCTTTCTCTTTCCGAAGAGCTTCTATACGCCTGGCTTCTTCCTCGTTGCGCAGTCGCTGCTGTTCTTCCTCGTCTATGGGATCTTTACCGCTACGCCGAGACATTATATATATAGGAGAAACACAATATATAAACCGCAACTGGCAGACAAAGATTCGGTGGGCCCCTCTGTCGCTTTTTAGAAACGCCCAAATGCAATCCGTCGGTGGGATATATAGGCACAACCTTTCCGGCGTTTCTGGGGGTGCTTAGCGGCGTTTTCTTGGTTGCGCCGAAGAATAATACTATTTTATTACACATCGGCGTTTCTAAGAAACGCCGATGTGTATATTCATTTAATTTTATTAAATGAAAACGCACATCGGCGTTTTATAGAAACGCCGATGTGTATATTCATTTAATGGAATTAAATGAAAACGCACATCGGCGTTATTTTGAAACGCCGATGTGCATTTTTATTATAAAAAAAAGAAAATAAAATGCATATCGGCGCAAACGTTAAACGCCGATATGCATTTATTTGAAATTAAAGAAAAATAAAATGCCGCGCTACTTTAAAAAAATATTAAAATATACATACCGGCGTTTTGGCCTCGCAAAGCGCCGGTATGTAAACGCCATAAAAAAAGCGGGAAAAGCGCGCCACATTTTTTCGGCGTTTTCCATGGGCGCTTTTATGAAACGCCGGAACGTATGCTGTTTCCGGCGATTATTGAGGAAACGCCGGAACGCTTGCGCCGGAAAGTAGCGCTTTTTTTGTAGTGTAAAATGTCATAATATAGTCATAAAATCAATTTATTAAAATGGTTACACACGTTGGAGTAAATTGCTTTTGGAGTTACATATGAACTTAAAGACAATATCACAAAACACCATTCACTTTGAAACTTTTGTTAGAATCTTAAGTTTTGATGAAGACTAAAATATGAAAGAACATAATGAACACTTAGGAAGAATTAGATGAAGTTAAAAATCCTAAGTTAGAACATTACCGGATGTAAAATCACAACCGGATGACTTAGAGTAAGAACAACGTAAGTAGAGCTTGCGGATGTAGTACACATCCCATAGCGGAAGTCAATTGAACACTAAATCTGATCCTAGTTAATCCGAGTCTAAGTAAAATAGTTTCCTATAGCAAAAATGCTTCCCATTGCACTGAATTATATTACTCTGTTGGACTAACATTTGCGTGCAGAACTTAGATTCACTTCCGATGGCAAATGAGCTTCCGATAGTGAACACTCTTTGTATTACACATACTTGGACTAACACTTGCAGAACAAGGCTCTTACTTCTGATAGCCAAAATCTATCCAATAGCAAGTACAAGAGTCAGAGACCGTACAAATGCTCAGATGTCAGAATTGCTTTTGTCAGAGCAGTATTGTCAGAGCTACTTTTCAGAGCAAAGCAACTAAAGCATAAGTCAACCCTGCTAAGCATTAATGAGCATTAATGAGGACAACGGTAACAAGGGATAAACGGCTATATTCAAACGGACTTATTGCCATTCAAGCAACTGGTGTATTAGAGGCTACTATAAAAGGAACAACTTCATCATTTATGAAGACACCACCAAGAACACACGCAGTTATTCAGAAAAAGCCAAGAGCACTTAATACCTTGAGAATTATTCTTATTGTACTCATCTTGTTCTCTTGTATTTAAGTCTCTACATTTATTTTGAGCATTCATTGTACTTAAGTGTTTATCACAATCTGTTCATTAAGTGAACTCTATATTAAATCCTTTGTGTAAAGGTTGAACCCTTGCAGGTAGTAAGGGGGAGTGAGTAAGGTTGCAAGTTAGCCCGTAAACTTGTGGTTGTAAGGTTGCAAGTGAGCCCGTAAAACTTGAGGTTGTAAAGGTTGGTAGGTGAACCCGTGTTAAAACATGTGGATTAGTGGAACTCAATCAAGGGATTGAGAACCGGACGTAGGTCAAGAGTTAGACCGAACCAGTATAAAAGAATTTGTGTTTGTGCTTTTTATTTTTACCTAGTTCTGTGTAGCACAATTCACCCCCCTCTTGTGCATCCTCACTTTCATTTGGTATCAGAGCGAGTCTTCCTTACTTGATTCCAACGAATCTGGATAGAAAAGATCCAGTGATGGATGCTGTAGAGAACGTATTTCCTGACATATCAACTCCTCACAACAAACCCCCTGGTTTTGATGGTTACAACTATACCTTCTGGAGATTTAAAATGGAAACCTTCATCAAGGCTCATGGTCTCAGAGTTTGGGACGTTATAGAAAATGGGAATTTTGTTCCAAAAGATGCTGAAGGCAATCCAAAGACTAAGACCCAATTCACTGAAGAAGACTACACAAAAGTCGAGATGAATTATAAGGCTATTCTAATGATTCAATGTGCCTTGAGTCAGAAAGAATACTTTAGGATAAGTCATCTTAAATCCGCAAAAGAAATGTGGGATGCTCTTCAGACTGCTCCTGAAGGGACCACTGGTGTCAAAGATAGAAGAGTAAAAATGCTTGTTGAGGAATTTCACAAGTGCACTATGCTTCCAGATGAGCCTATCAGAGATCTCGAGATCAGATTCACTCATCTTATAAACAACCTCGCTGCCTTAGGAAAAACCATCTCTGAGAAGGAACAGGTAAATAAAATTCTAAAAGTACTAAAAGGTGATTGGCTCACTAAGGTTACTATCTTGCAGGAAGTCCAAGGAGAATCAACAAAGTCTGTCACTGCACTTTTTGGTTCTTTAGCTGAATATGAGCCTACCCTATTGGCCCAAAGAAATTCTCAAGCAACCACAAAAGGAAAAAATCTAGCCTTAGTTGCCCCTAGCAAGGAAAGAGATGATGATGATGATGAGGAAGACATCGATGATGAGGAAATGGCTATGATGGTAAGAAGGTTTCAGAAGATTTTGAAAAAGAAAGGGAGATTTCAGAAAGGAGAATCGAGCTACAAGAAGGAAAAGGCTCTTGTCTGCTTCGAGTGCACGAAGCCTGGACACTTCAGAGCTGAATGCCCAAGTCTTCAGAGGTTTAAAGAAAAAGACAAAAGGAAAGCCTTTGTGTCCTCCATAAGGGTCAATAGCTCCAATGAAGAAGCTAGTGATGAGGAAGAGGTTGCTAACCTCTGTCTCGTTGCTAAGGAGGATGGTGAAGAAGAAACCCTATCAGACTTTGAATCCGTCCATGGTGATGAGGTAAGCATGACTGATCTTCAAGATGCGTACAATGATATACATAGGGAGTTTCACAGAATAGCTAAAGCTTATCTAGTTTTAAAAAGGAAAAACAAATCACTTGAGATTACTGTGAACTCACTAAGTGATGAGCTTGCGGAATCTAAAAGACTTCCGGAAGCGGACATCCAGGGAAATCCCCAAGTGGAACTGTAACACCCCAATTTCTAAATTAAGGATATAAAGGAATTAATTATGGTTTTAGGATGTCATTAGTAAATTAAATCATGGTGAAAGAAAATATATGAAATCATGATAATATTCAATTTTGTTATTCATCTTTAATTAATTAATTAGAAAATAAGAAAGTGTATAAAAGGGTAAAAGGAGGGGCAAAATGGTCAAATGCATTAGGCAAACCATTTAAAATACTTCATTTCTCTTCTTATTCGAGAAGGATCTCCTTGCCTCCCCATTAAACACGACACACATGCATAAACAGGGGAGACCATCCATCTTTCACAGAATCTCTTCCACCTTCTCCATTTTCCGGCGCCACTGCGCCATGCCACTTCGCCGGCGACTTCGACGACGGCAATGAGGGGAGCTACCTTGGCTCCTCCTTCTTGTTCCTAGTCTTTTTCCTTACTCTTTTCTTGTATGTTTGTGTATGATATAAAAGAAGGAAGAAAGAACTCAAGTGAGAACTTTTCCGGCGATTTGGGGCGTTTTCCGACGAGTCTCTGACAACCATATAGAGTATGTAAGCTCCTCTAATTTTTCTTCTATCATATGGTTAATTTCTAGGGTTTTCATTTGGAAAATTTGGGGATTTTGAGATAAATCAATTCCTGTGCCGTTTTGGTTGAAACTCGCTGTCCCAAAACTAAATTGAAGTAGTTACTAACTAGTCTATGGGTTAGGGTTGTTTGATAAGAGGTTAGAATGAGGTTTGAGCAAATTAAAGTGTTGATAAGTCAGGGTTTGAAGGGGATTTCGAAAATAAAATAAGGTTTCTAGGTATTGGTGGTTCTGACTTGTTTAATCATGTTATATGATGATGATAATTCAATTAAGTTTGTTAGGGATAATCCTATTTGAGATTTTGCTTGCTTAAAGTTTGTTACGATCAATTGGGGAAATTAGATCTTTTCAATATGAGTTTTTTTTTTAACTTGTTTGATGGTTTTTGAGGTAAATAATGTTCAATGACAATGTTTTTAGGTTTTGATTGATTAGATTTACATTTTCAGCGATTTCCTTTTGTTTTATGGCCTAGCTTTGAGCATGAATTGGAGGTGTTTGATTTGATTAAGGATAATAAAGATTATGGATAAGATTTATATCAAGAAACATATGAGGGATCAAGTTTAGTTTGTAGTTTACCTTAATTTCGATATTCTGTCACATGATTACATTAAATGGATTGGCTTTTTTGGAATTGCAACTGTGAGAAGTCTTGATCTTTAAAGTTTGGGATGAGACTAAGAGTCTCTTAGAACTGTATGTCATTGTTGTAGGTTGGATTGTTTGGGTTTTGATGTTTCACAAAGTGTTTTGTGTTACAATCTGTTACTAATTTCCTAATTAACCTAAGTTATCCCTTTTTAATTCAATCGTCTCTTTACTAACTACGATAGAAAAAAGATTTCCATAATAAAAATGTCTATCATAGTTAGAAAAAGAATTTACTAAAAGTTAAATATTATCCATGATAGAAAAGAATTTCCTAATACCACCTGAACACTATTATGGATAATTAATAGTTAACCATGTTAGAAAAGGTCCACCTAACATGGTTAGAAAAGAAGCAACTAATATCAATCATTATTAATTATCTAACTATGATAGAAAAGACTTTCCATATTATTACGAACCTATCATAGTTAGAAAAGCACTATGCTTATATTACAATCCATAATAAACATCACTGAATCTATTTTCATTTTCATCAGAAAACATGCGGAAGCGAATGCAGCCCTATAAATTGGCAATATACATTTCTACACAAATTAAATAACCTCTACAACCTAATTCCTTTTCCTGATGCTTGAGCCTGTGCATGAATACCTGCAAAAATGTCAGTAATCGGGGGATGAGACAATTTGTCCCAGTAATCACCGCTTAACTCACTATAACAGTGAGATGTGTGGTAGTGAGGGCGTCTAAAGGGTACCACATTTTAAAATCAGTAATAAATATAAATCCGTGTCAACTTTTCTTCCATTCATCGCTCCATTCCCTCTGCCAGATCTAAATCAACTCAAATCTATCATCTCTACTTTCCATATATCACTCACAATCTATCAGTCAATCCCACACTTAGTGTTCGCACCGCAAGTGCACGGGTCGCGCCAAGTAATAAAGTGATAAGAAAAGTATCGTTCCCACGAGGATTTGGTTCTAAAACCCTGTCAAGTAATGATTATCGCACTCTCGCTCAATTTGAGTGATCCAAATGTCAAGAGTGAAGTGTAACTATATAGAAAAAAAGATAAGAAAAACTATGAACAAGTGATTCTCCAACTTCAAGGATAAATTGGGACTTAAGATTATTTATCCCCCTTGTATCTCCTAACCTTAAAATGTCTCCTCTCACAATTGCTTTTAATAGCTATATATGTGCTAACCTAGGGTTCACAATGTACTTGTAAATGCTCCGTCGAGTCAAGAACAAGTGTTTAATTCTATTAATCATGCAATCTCTTGTCATAATTAATAAAACTCAATTTCTAAGTTTCAACCCTAATGTGGCTATGTGAGGCTAATAAGTATATGTCTATCTTATTAACAAAACCATTCATTTGTCATGCAAACTTCAAGTTCTCACACTATTTTACCCAAGTTCTACACTTAACCTAGCTCTCTCAAGTCATAAGTCAAATGAACAAATCATCTAAATGGTGATCAAGCATTTAGAAGCATTAGAGATAGAGTAAAATAAACACATATATAACATTAATCACAAAAGGAGAGGAAAAATCAAGACTTAATCCATACAAGGGTTCAAAATAATCCTAAAACAAAGTGTTTAGCTACTCATGTTCAAGAATCGCAAAGAAAAATGCACAAGACTAATCATAAACATTGAACAAGAGTGAAGGAAGGAAAATGGAGAAGAAGAACCAAGATGTGAAGCCCAAATCTCTTCAAAACTTCAAACCCCAACTCAATCTCCACCAAGATCCATGCCCTAGCACCCACACAAGGCCCCAAGAATGTCCAAGAAGTGAAGAATCATTAGCTGCCTCTGTTTTTGCCCCTTTTAATCCTAATTTTCGAGTGGAATTAGTGATGTGACATTTTTTTTATGCGACTATGCTGCGGCATGGTAATACAGGCAAAAACCGTGCTGCGGCATGGTTCTGTTCTAACCAAAATTAAGATACAGTACAAAAGTCCAGGACGTGGCTCAATTACTTCAGGTGAAAATTGCTTCCTTCTCATGCAATTGTAATGATCCAATCATGCTCCTCAATCATCTTTAACTGCTCCAATGTTTGCCTTCAATTCCCTAATACAAAATACCTTGCAAAATAACAACTTTGACAAAAATGAGGAATAAATGTGCAACCAAAAATATAATGCATCCTTCTTATAATTTAGCCTCTAATATATGTATGAAATCTCCAAAAAGTGTATATAAAAGCAAGTGAATCATGCTAAAAAGTATGAATTCCAAGACATTAACACACCCGCAAACTTAGATTTTTACTCGTCCTCGAGTAAAACAAAATATAAAGAAGCAAGATTGATTAATTATCAACTTAACATAAATGCAAGATATTATCCTCACCAGTTGCTCAAGAGATATGCTTAAAGGGAAAGAAGTGGGATAGAGATGAATGCATGGTTTACAATTCAAGAACAAGTTGCCAACAATTGTGTGTGTGTGAAGCTTAAAGATAATGTTCATGCACTAGTTAGAGTCCAAAGTAACAACTCAATATGTGTGAAACATCCTCAACATCAAGACTTTACTTCCTACCTTTTCCCCTCTCTCCACTAGAGAACAACACAATTTCAAAATCAAAGGGACATTTTAAGCTTGTAACGGGGCCAGGGGTTTAAGTGTTTAGCTATTTGAAAGAATGGGGAAAAGGAGTTCAAATACCTTGAGATAAATTACATTTCACTATATTCACTCATGTACAAAAATTTCTTCAGAGAGATCAAACATTCCCCTTACACATGTTTAGCTATTTAAGCTTATTGCAAGACTTTTTTTTCTTTGTTTTTTTTTCTTTTTTTTTCACAACATGTTCATTTCATTCATCACCATTTTTTTTCTTTTTTTTTAAACTTGGGAGTACATATTTTCCTTTTTCACAACCACTATTTCCCTTTCCACATTGTATTTACATTTACATTCACCTTTGACAACCACACCAATCTTCACTATAATGAAATGTCAATTATCTCAAGATCAAGGTAAATTCATGGTTTTTCGGGCTAAAAGGGTTAAGTCCAATGTGGGATTCAAAAGAAAATTATCATGGTTTTTCATTATAAGGCTCAAAGAGGGTGCAAGTGGAAATGATTTCACGGGTCAGCTTCAAAAGGCTCAAACGGATTTAAAAGATGGCCCTAATCATTTTTCAAAATTGTGTGAATCATTCCCTAATTTCAAGAGGTTCCAAGGAAGGTCATAAAGTCTATCTATCAATAAATGCCCACACATACCAATTTGCTATAATTGTCATCTAAAAAGAGAATTTCTATCATCCCAGCTTAAGTGCAGAAAGAGTAAATTGCTAGAAACGAGACTTGCATTGTTCCTCAAGCATTCAAAAATATCCCAAAATTTCCAATTAAGCATATAGTCTAAGCAATACCTATCATTGGATCATGCATTAGCTTCAAAAGATACTTGCTCAATCTAAAAAAATATTTTTTTTTCAAAAAATTGAACATATAAGTCCAAGTTTCAAGGGTCTAACATGGATTCCATGACAAACTAGCATGTTCATTTATTCAATTCAAAAATGTCCTTACCCCCAAACTTAAATTGGACAGTGTCCTCACTGTCACAAGGGAAAGGTTAAGGGCCTTCTCTCAATTAGCAAGACATACCACAAAAGGCATAAGTTGCTTAATGAGAGAGGTACAAAAAATGGTGAGGCTACTCAAAAAGAGGAAAGTGTCCAAATGCACAAGATAACACATATTTATCCATTACAAGCAGTGGAACTTGTGCAACAATTTCAGCATACATTCTACAGAAGAACATCTTAAAATCAAAAAGTCAAGCAACAGTTTTATTTCATTGCATTGACAATCCACAAGAAAAAGGAGCAAGAAATCATTCATACACCTGCTTTAAGGGGAGTACATGACAAAGCACATTCCACAAAATATAGAAACAGTTCAAGACTATTCCCACATATCAACCAAGTCAGATTAAATCTATACCCAAAATGGTCACTCACAAAACTTCACTAGTACCCTCTCCTTTTCTCATTGAATACCCAATGGTACTCCATACCACCTCAGAAAATTCAGTTATTCAAGTCCAATGAAAAACGAACCACCATTCAAAACTAATTCCTTGCAGTTTAATCACACAACTTACATTTAGCCACAACAAATATCCAAGCCATATTAATATGTTCAGCTAGTAAACCAGTGATTATATAACCTTACCCACTCACAACATTTGGCTCACAAGAGCAGCTTACTTTGATAATTTTTTACAAAATAGAGCAAAGGCACAATATAAGCTAAAAACTCAAGCACTTTCTACTTCAACATTCAGAAATTGGCCTTTCAATCCCAAAAATTGTTTCTTTGATTTCCCCAAGTCTCACTTGCTCTATATAGACTGAAACACCTTAATGTCTAAGAGTAATCACATTTTCCAGCCAAATCAGAAAATTCCCAATTGTCAAGCTTAGTCTTAGTGTAGTTCAGAAAAATTTCAGATCACCTTTACAATCTCAACAAGCAAACTTCCTATAATTCAAAAATGGCCACACAAAGCTTTTCATTTCAGCAGTACTATTCATCATGAGCACTATTAGCAGACAAAACAAAGCACACTTGCATGTTACATATTCAAGCAATTCCCACTTCAATGTTGGAAATGATTCTCTCACAAAAATCAACTCATTCCTAAGTCACTATGTGTGACCATCTAGTTTTAATCTAATCCTTCGATCAAAACAGAGCAATCAAGGGTACTAGGAATTCTCACAAGAATTGGGATGCTACAGCGAGAAAGAGGAAGTTGTGAAGTTGTATCATGAGATTTGAGCAATGAAATCTGGGGAGCAATTGCTTTAAGCTTGAGAAAGAAATGAGAGATATCATGGTGGGTGGAGGTGAACGACGAAGTTGTTGTGGTGGTGGTCCGAGATCGGCGGTGGAGGAGTAGGCTTCGATTTGGAAAAGGGAGAAAACCGAGAGAAAGCCATGGACTTTGGTGAAGCGGGGACAACTATGAAAGGGGCCGCTTATGGCGGTGGCGAGAAGGTGCAATGGTCAGAGATCAGAGGCTGAAAGAGTGGTTGAGATTGTGGTGGTTTTGGGGTTCCGGATTGGGAAGGAAAAGAAGAAGATGAAGAAGAGTTGAAACAGAGGGTTGATACGAGAAGTGTAGTGTGGTGGTTATGAAAGAAGAGACGGTGGCCCACGGAGACCGGAGGTGCAACGGTGACCGGTGGAGAAAGGTTGAAGGTGGGAGGTGGTGGTTGATGATGAAGGGGTAGGATTTGTAATTTTGTCTTTAGGGGGTGAGGTGTTTTTTTTTAGAAATATAATAAGTAATAATAATTTTTTTTTAAAAATTTTTTTATGCCACAGCATAAGAATTGGGCCGTGGCATGATTTGGCACCTACATTGGCAGAGAATAGATGTGCCGCGGCCAAGAATGTGAGCCGCGGCATGATTTTTCTCTGCCAATTAATCTAGCTGAAAGACGGAAATTGTGCCGCGGCACAGAATATTGAGCCGCGGCATGCTAACAGAAACCATATCAGCATTTAAGAAACATAAATTTGTTGATATTTTCCATATGAAGCACAACCATAACACCATTTCACACCAATTTGAATCAAGCACTCAATCACATGCCTTAAAGCCCATTTAACACTCAATTTCAATTTATGAAAGACCAAATCACTCATCAAGATATCACATCACTCAAAAAATTTAATCTAATAAGTTGAAAATTTTGAACATCAACACACTTAAAAGTCCAAGAACCAAGTTGCTCTCTTTGAACACATACAAGGCACATTGCAGAGACATATACAATCACTTTCATTGATGTTCAAATGCTTCTAAATAAGCTCAAAAATCATATTTTCCCCACTACAAAACCTTAGCAACAATCCCCTTACAAACACCAAACAATGAACACAAGCCACACAATCATCTTTATCATGTAAGTCCCAAATAGAGTCTAACTAACATCATGTAAGGTCATAATATGACAGTAAACTCCAGGCAAAATATCAGCAACTTGGTCTACCAAATTTAATCACTTATGACAACCAAACAGCTCTGAAACTGATATTAACATCACAAATTGCATGGAACTTAGCTGACATCATAATCATCATTAACCACATTAAAACCATGAGCACTATTCACCTGATCACATTTCCCATATAGTTACCAGTCAGACTTCACATTCAAAACACTCAAGGCCATGATCCAGCAGTACACAACAACCAAAATATCAACAAATTCTCAGCCAAGAAGAAGCAATCGTGACAGCAAAGTATCTCCAAAAATCAGTTCAAATCACAAAAGCATCAGATAACCATTACTCCCCTGAAAATGCCATCCCATTTCCTAGCCTTCAAATCACTCATCACATCTCAGATTCTTCCACCCTTCCAATCATTACATCCGCACATTTTTCATCCAGCCTACCAAACACATAAGAACAAGCCTAATTAAACTAAAAAAAATTAAAACTACCTAAAAAAAATCAAAAGATAAATTTTAAAACTTGGGTTGCCTCCCAAAAAGCGCTAAGTTTATAGTTTTCAGCCAGACTTTCCAAAACACTCACTAATCATAAGTATCAAAAACTAAGATTACCTTATCTTCATTTCTCTTCAATAGATAAGGGTTCAGCAAAAATGGGCATTCATATAAGAAACATGATTCATTATAATACTTGGTAGGCTCTAATTTGAATACTTCAAAATTATCATCACTAGCCCCCAAATATTTTGAAAACCCAATAAAATCCATTGGACTCGCATCAGTAAGAGCCAAAAAATCACTAGGAGGATTTTGAACAACAATTGTTGGGATTTCTACTTGTTCACAACAACAAGAATTAGGCTCCAAGCTTAAAACCTCAATTGAACACTCAACATTGTTCTCTCCCTCTTCACTTTCTAACTCACTATCACCCTCACAATTATCACAAACCGTTGATATCACATCATCACTTCCCATGATCAATTCTCCATTTGAGGTATTTTCTACATAAGAGTCATTTGATGCATCAATGAAAACACCTCTTTGCCTTAAAGACTCAAATTGAGAAGTTAGTTCACCTAATTTGATTGCTAAGTTATCAAGAGCTAATGTTTGTTCACTCAATTTTTCATCATCCTTAGCTCTATACTCATTTTCTTTATCCATAAAACGCTGAAGCATATCCTCTATTTTTGACATCTTCTCATGACTAGAACTAGACTCCTCTACACTATTGGATGATATTTGAAATGGTGGTGAATATGAAGGGAAAGAATAATTTGGATCTCAAGACAATGAATGTTCATGATTCCAACTAAGGTTAAAAGAATAATCATGCAAATTAGGTTGAACCTTAGAACAATCATCCTCTACAAAATCCATGGTTGAAAAATGGGGGCATTGCTCATTATAATGATAATCTCCACAATGATCACAACAAATGTACTCATATTGAGTTTGGAAAGCATTAGGGTCAAAATAAGAAGCTGGATAATCATTATCATGCTCAAATTCATCCCTTGCCTCATTAGTCCACCAAGGATAATCCATACACAAATTCAAAGAAAAACTAACAAACACAAAGACACACAAAAAGAACAAATATACACATGTACACAAGAAAACAAATACAAAAAGAAACACACAAACAAATATATACAAACTCAAGCTTAAGCTACTAGTGCTCTAATCAAGATTGACCAAGGACAGTTTTGGGACACAAATCCCCGGCAACGGCGCCAAAAACTTGTTCGCACCGCAAGTGCACGGGTCGCGCCAAGTAATAAAGTGATAAGAAAAGTATCGTTCCCACGAGGATTTGGTTCTAAAACCCTGTCAAGTAATGATTATCGCACTCTCGCTCAATTTGAGTGATCCAAATGTCAAGAGTGAAGTGTAACTATATAAAAAAAAAGATAAGAAAAACTATGAACAAGTGATTCTCCAACTTCAAGGATAAATTGGGACTTAAGATTATTTATCCCCCTTGTATCTCCTAACCTTAAAATATCTCCTCTCACAATTGCTTTTAATAGCTATATATGTGCTAACCTAGGGTTCACAATGTACTTGTAAATGCTCCGTCGAGTCAAGAACAAGTGTTTAATTCTATTAATCATGCAATCTCTTGTCATAATTAATAAAACTCAATTTCTATGTGATAGCAAGAGAGCATCCAATAAGAGAGCTTCTGATAGCAAGAGAGCATCCAATAGCAAAGCGCTCTTATCATTCATGGACAAGTGCTTGGAAGACAAAGTTCCTCTATGTGATAGCAAGCAGAATGTTAGAGTCCACGAGCTTCACTTCAGAAAGCAAGAGAGCTTCCGATAGTAAGTCTCTTAGCGTCCTGGACTTATGCTTGAGGAACGAAGTCCTCATCTGACAACAAGCAAGAGTCAGACCGTACAGTGTATAGATGTCAGAACGACTTTTGCCAGAACAGTGTTGTCAGAACAGTGTTGACAGAACAACTGGTCAAAGCACCTTTTCAGATAAAGCAAAGTCAAGCAAAGTCTGGAAGTGACCGAACCAGGATAAATTTGTGTGTGCTTATTTTGTTTCTTTAATCTACACATCAAGCACCACACCACTAGATACTCACTTGTGCTTGGGTAACACATCATCATTCTCATCAAGCACAAGGAGTAATACTTTAAAAAGAAGAATTTCTTATAAGTTTTATTCTACCACCCAATTCACCCCCCCTCTTGGGTGACAGCCACGCATTTCATTTGGTATCAGAGCAGGTCACTTGTTTAAAGGATCCAACGATCTCAAGTGTAAAGACCTTGGCTGATTTGGGTTAAAATGTTTTCCAAAGGATTTGATCATACCATTGCACCTGTGTTAGAAAATATTGATTTTTGTTGGTGGAAAGCAAGAATGGAAAGCTAGGTCAAGCCAACCTCAAGACCCCAGCAACCCTGTCTGATAAACTCAGAATTCCCAGTTTGAAGGTTGAGATCAAAATGTTTATCTCCCTCACGGATCCATTACAATAGGAGATGCATCAACATTTGAAGGATCTGTTGAATTTAGTGAGACTGTTGATTTGAAAAACCATAGTAGAACCTCTGGAGCTTCAACAGATTTTTGTCCAGATCAATCAATCAGAGTTAGATGAGTTATGGGCTAAAATGAACAAGGAGCATGAGCAAAATCAGAGAGAGATAGGCTAAGATAGCCATTCCTCGGACTTGACCAGGATGTCACTGCTGCCCTCAGAAGGGAAATTGAAATGAAGCGGATTGCCCAAGAAGGAAGGCTCGCCCTTGGGGAAGCTATCTGATTCATGTGCCCCCAACAGTCTGCTAGCACAGAGGCAAGCTTGAGATAGCGGTGAGTGATCAACCTACGGAGATACCCTCTGCTGAGCCTGTGTCTCCGTCTGCGCCAGCACCCAATCTGATTGAAGAGCTGTGTATGAAGTATGGGTTCAAGAGGCCAGAGATGTCAGTGGTAGTGATCACCAAGTGAATTCATCCCTCTGCACCAGCTTCAATCTATCAGCAAGACTCAGGACTGTACCTCATCTAGACAAATAGTCAAGTCTTGATAAGCATTCGTCACGCATAGATTTTGGTGCTGCTCTGAAAATAGAATCCTTGCATTGCCAACCAAAATCAAGCGAGCTACTACTTGATGCGAATGGAGCTATGGTGATATCATTCTTACCTTCCTCTTTACTTGAATAATCACTTGGGTAGTAAATGCATGATGGGCTTAACAGCTTTTATTTCTCTGAAACTGATATGATTTCCCTTATCTGTGATGACCTTATTCTCTGTAAAAACGATCCTATCATATCAAATTCATTTTCTGATATAATGCATACTGATTTTACAAATTCAAGAAGTCTGACACCTTGAAACTGAACTTTCTTCAAAACCTTCTGAATTTGTGCATGCTGAATCATTGTGTTCCAAGATTTCTGACATTGTTAAGAAGATTCAGACCTAGTTTCAGAATTTTGACACTAAAACTAAAAACCTTCTTCAGAGTTTTCATATGGTGTCTAAATCGTTTTACTCATATATGCTTAGCGAATCCTTTTAAGGGCACCTCTCATGGAAGAAAATAGTTTATGCATTCACCATGATTTTTTGAAAGATCCTTTTTGAAATACCAACTTTCAAAACAGATTCCGATCCTCTTTAAACTTACATGACAACCATACCTCATGATAGCATTCAAAAGTTATTTCTGATTTTCCATTTCATGTGGTATCTCTTGCATCAAGTTTTTCAATGCATAAGCAGCTATGGCTTCGAGAACAATACATCCCTCTTAATTAGATCTTTAAGTTCTCGATCTACTAATGATCTCGGTTCAAGTTTGTGGTTTAAGAATGTTGACACAGATTATTGAAGCTTGAACAATGAGAATAACCAAGAGAGAATGGCAACGAAAATGCTCCTTATCAAGATGTGTGGAATGACTATACTAAATCTGAGAAACTCTCGCCAATACACATGAGCATTTCTATCCCTTACACATTCTGTTGTGAAATTTAATGGATAGTCTCTCTCTTGTCTGACATGCATTAGAAATCTTAGAAAATGCCTTGAATTAAACTCTGCTAGATCTGTAAAACATGGCATAGTATCACAAACATGCTATAATCTGTATTAATTTCAAGCTTGTTGATATCCTAAGAACAATGAGATCACACTGAGCATATCTAGAAGAACTTGAGCTAAAATTTGGAAATTATTCTCGTAATCATATGCTGAAATTTGGTTGTCTTTGTAAACCGGATTTAGTCTTAAAATCAAACTATTCTGTGAGCATGAAGATTTCCAGTATTTCATTTTTGTGAGGATGAAGATTTTTCAAAATTTCATTATGTTAATAATTCACATGTCTTCATAATCTAACATGAACATCCTTGAGGCATATTTATTGAACTATACTTGCTTATGAAACTCTGAAAATATGCCACCTGTTTGATACTCTCTGTACTATCACATTGATATTTATCTATGAGAGTATAAATAAAGTTCATGTCTTGATAGTGAAACTATGTGAACGTATAAACAATTTCATAATTAGTTTTCACATAATCATTGCTCATATTTTCTTAAACCAATTAGCAAGCATGATTTCTTAAAATTATTAACTTGTGCTGATTAACACAGATTGACTTGAATGTTCTGAGGATGGTCTCCAATGTTAAATCTTAAGTTCTTTCACTGACCATTAGGAAGCACTTGTTTCCTCAAGCACATGCAGGACCAATCATCATGTTTGAGCAAGGTTGCTTTCGCAACAATCAGCGCCTTCGATAGCAGGCCAACTATTGAACCATGGGAAGAGTAGAGTGACTGCTCAGTCATGTCTGCTTGTGGTTGTAGCTCAGCTTGCCGAAGCGAATCATCAAAGCACTTGAGCTAGGGGTTTCCACTTGAGATAGCACACCTCTTGAAGATGTCAGGAAGCATGCTTATCTGCGTATGATTCAGATTCATGAGTCTAATAGAGTATGAGGATTCCTCATCTGTGGTAACATCTACACCTTACCATCTCTTATATATGATGCATACATGGCATTGGTAAGGGTGTCAATTTAGGATGTTTTTCTCAATCTGCATTGACTTCAAAATCATTCACTGTCTTAGAAAATCATCCTAGCACACACATCTGTATCCTTTATATGACACGCTGGAAAGTAATTGATAACATACCTCTCTTATATGCTTCTTTTCTTGATTTTGTGATGATTAATCTTAATATAGAAGAGAAGTAGATGGACATTACTTGATAATGATCCCTTGAAAATAGAGAGTTACATGTTGTCATCGATAATAAACTCTTGAGGTACTGTGATGCAATTTGTTTGGAAATTACTTTTGACATTTTAATCTCACAAATTTCATTTGATTTGGTTTCATTTCATATGGTATCACAAATTTCACTTGGCATTCAATCATTTCATTTGATATCACAAGTTCAAACTCACATATTTCATTTGATTTCATTTGGTATCACGAATTTAAAATCACAAATTTACATTTGATATCATAATCATCATTTTAAACGCACCAAAATTATTTTGATATCATGTTAATCGTTTCGAGAGGGTCAAAATTACTTTTGATGTCTCTTACATTTGAAAAGAATTTTCACCTTCAAAAAGAGAGCTGTTTTTGTATGTTTTGATCTAGATCCTTGCAAAACATGTTCTGTTATCTTGCATAATGGTTAGGGAGAGCAAACTCACTTAGAATACTGAATCAATATTTTCTTCTTTTTGTCTCAGACTGTTTAGCTATCCTATATAATGTTTAGGGAGAATACAATCATTTAGGATCATGAATCATTATTGTTGTCCCTTGTTAATTCTCGTACGTTGTATTGAATAGTCTAGAACAAATCTTTATTAACGATACATAGGGAGAAATATTAGGTAGAAAGCCCATTCCTAGGAGAACGATAGAAGTATCCTCATCCCTAAGGGTAGCTTGCACTTGTTGAATTTTGATGAAGCCAAAAGGGGGAGAGAGATGAGACATGAGATGTCTAGAGATGAGACATGAGATGAGATATAAGATGTCTAGCTAGAGATGAGACATGAGATGTCTAGATATCTGGGGAGAGATAAGATAAGATGTCTAGATATCTGGGGAGAGAACTGGGGAAAGAAATATAGCTCTGGGAGTGATCTAAGTTTAATTATGTTCTCTAGTCATCTATGGGTTTGTCATCATCAAAAAGTGGGAGAATGTTAGAATCTTAAGTTTTGATGGTGACTAAGGTGTGATATGGTCTAGTACTTAAAAGAACATAATCAACACTTAGGAAGGATTAGATGACATGGTTAGAATCCTGAGTTAGATCACTTGCGAATGCAAGATCACTTCCGGAAGTATTAGCACTAGAGCTCGCGGATGGAGTACACATCCCATAGGGGACGCAAACGGAAGCAAGTGAGACACTTGGTTAGAACCCAGTCTAGATTGCTAACACTGAATCCTAAGTTAAGTCACAACCGGATGCGGATTCACTTCCGGATGAATTAAGACTAGCGCTCACGGATGAAAAATTCATCCCACAGCGGAATCACAACCGGATGCGGAATCACTTCCGGATGCACTAGGACTTGCACACGCGGATGAATGTTTCATCCCCCAGCGGCAGCAAGTAACTCACTAGGGATTTAACTTAGTACATGAACACTAGATATACAAAACCTTAAGACTAAGCTATGATTCAACCGGAAGTGAAATTGCTTCCTGTTAGATTTAGACTGACGCAGACTGATAGAATAGATATAACCCCAAGCGTCAGTGAATCAGCCACGTCAAGTGAAATTGCTTCCTGTTAGATTTAGACTGGCACGGGCTGATAAAAGAGATATAACCCTAAGCGTCAGTGAGTTCACCACGTCAAGTAAAAGTGCTTCCGATAGCTTAGTGACTAGCGCTGACTGTTGGAATGAAATACACTGAGCGAGAGTGAGTAAAATCCTTCATCCAGTAGTTCTCACTTCCGGATGTAGAAGTGCTTCCGAATACATCATAGACTAAGAGGACTAACGTTCAAAGTGTATAATACACTAAGTCAGAACATAGTCTAAGTAAGACTACTCCCCATAGCAAACAAGCTTCCCACAGCATGTATAGTTCTTACTATATTTGATTATATATATTGCTATGTTGGACTAACCAGTATCTGCAGAACTTAGTCACACTTCCGGATGCAAATGAGCTTCCGGATGGAAAGACTCTTGGCATTGGGATTCAGAGATTAACACTTGCAGAACAGGATTGCCACTTCCGGATGAACGATGATCATCCGTCAGCAAGAGTACAAGAGTAAACGTCACATACTCAGAAGTCAGAATGCTTTTGTCAGAGCAGAGGTGTCAGGACTACTTTTCAGAGGTAAAGCAAGTCAACCCTGCTAAGCTTTAATGGAGCGTTTAAGAAGATGTACTTCCCAACGGTAACAAGAGGTTAACAGATATTCAAACAACATTGTTACCTACCAAGCATGAGGAGTATGAGAGATAAGGAGAACATAATTTGAAGATTCATTCAAGATGTCAAAGCTCATACTACCCACAAGAGTCAGAGTCCATAAGAGAGCTTCTGATAGCAAGAGAGCATCCAATAGCAAAGCGCTCTTATCATTCATGGACAAGTGCTTGGAAGACAAAGTTCCTCTATGTGATAGCAAGCAGAATGTTAGAGTCCACGAGCTTCACTTCAGAAAGCAAGAGAGCTTCCGATAGTAAGTCTCTTAGCGTCCTGGACTTATGCTTGAGGAACGAAGTCCTCATCTGACAACAAGCAAGAGTCAGACCGTACAGTGTATAGATGTCAGAACGACTTTTGCCAGAACAGTGTTGTCAGAACAGTGTTGACAGAACAGCTGGTCAAAGCACCTTTTCAGATAAAGTAAAGTCAACCCTGCTGTGCATTAATGAGGACAACGTAAACAAGGCCCCAACGGCTATATTCAAACGGTCATATTCAACCTGCCGCCCAAGCCTTTGAAGCCGAGTATAAAAGGAACATCTACATTCAGAAGAGAAGTTAGAGAGAATAGAGCCTATTGTCTGAAACATTGTATTCTACATTCCTCTCATCTTCAACTCTCAGATCTAGATTTGTAACATTATTAGAGAGTAATTCATTTGTACTTAAGTGAGTAACATCATCTACTCTTAGAGAGAGTCATTTGTACTTAAGTGTTTATCAAATCAGTTCATAGAGTGAACATATTATTAAATCCTCTAATTAATAGAGGCTGTTCTAAAGCTTGTGCTTGAAGAACAGAATTGTTATCTTACAAAAGTAAGGGGGAGCATTTAGAGGTTTTCTAAATCTCCATAGGTTGCAAGTTAGCCCGCAAAACTTGTGGTTGTAAGGTTGCAGGTGATCCCGTTGTAAAACCTGTGGTTGTAAAGGTTTGCAGATTAGCCCGTGATAAAACCTGTGGGTTGTTAGGTGAACCCGTGTTCGTAAAACCTAAAGTGTAAATGCTTTCTTGTGCTTGATTCAAACAAGAAGTTTAGTGGATTGAAAATCTCAGGTGGAGCCTGGGGACTGGATGTAGGTCTGGAAGTGACCGAACCAGGATAAATTTGTGTGTGCTTATTTTGTTTCTTTAATCTACACATCAAGCACCACACCACTAGATACTCACTTGTACTTGGGGTAACACATCATCATTCTCATCAAGCACAAGGAGTAATACTTTAAAAAGAAGAATTTCTTATAAGTTTTATTCTGCCACCCAATTCACCCCCCCCTCTTGGGTGACAGCCACGCATTTCACATCCAACAACCGCAAGTGGTACATCGACAGCGGATGCTCGAGACACATGACAGGAGACAAGGACAAGTTCAACTCACTGGTGGTCAAAGATGGAGCCAAAGTCAGTTTTGGTGGAACCAAAGTGGAAAGATCACTGGCGTTAGTGAAGTTGGCCCTGTCCAAGATGTCTACCTTGTAAATGGTCTGTGTCACAACCTGCCGAGTGTGAGTCAAAGCGCAGACAAAGGCAACTGGGTAATCTTTGACTCTCATGAATGCCTGATAGTTGATAAGCATGATCTCAATATAGATAAATCTAATCTGAAATGCAAACTTAAGGCTAATAGAAATGGAAACCTATATACCTTAGATCTATGCCAACAACTAACCAAAAAATGTCTTATCACTACTGATGAAAATAGTTGGTTGTGGCATAAACGGCTAGCACATGTGAACTTTACACAGCTTGACATGCTCATTAAAAAGGAGCTAGCCATAGGGATTCCATCATTTAAAGTAAAACATGATTTTATTTGTGAATCTTGCCAAAGAGGAAAGCAAACAAAGGCCTCGTTCAAAACCAAGAAGAGAGTCTCCACAAGCAGGCCCTTGGAACTAATCCATATGGACTTAGTTGGGCCAGCAAGAGTTAAGAGCCTAGGCGGAAACCTTTATGCTCTTGTAGTAGTGGATTACTATTCAAGGTTCACTAGGGGTGGGCATTCGGTTTTTCGGTTCATAACCGAACCGAAACCGAAAATAACCGATAACCGAATTGTCTACAAATCGTAAACAAAACTGAAACTGAATAACCAATAACCATAACCGAAAAACCGAATTAATTTCGGTTCAGTTATGGTTATTTTTCGGTTATTTTTGGACTTTTTTTGTTTTATGGACCAAATGAATTTTTTTAAGATTGGTCATGCATTTAAAGTTTCCTCCACACCTAGTTATAGTTTCAACACAATCTATACAATTTTTTCTCACAAAATAAGAGCAACTAAAATTCAAAGTATCAACCATACCAAAAATTACATTCAAATAGCAAGCATTTTTAGGACAACAACCAACAAAAATAAAAGAGCCACCCAATTTGTCCTAATCTTGTATAGAGGATAGCAAACTCAACATAAACATCAAATTCATTGTTTACTAAAGATCCTCCAAAAGGACATAGTCAGCATGTAATTTTTTGCTTCAACCAAAGCAAAACTTTTATCCTTTACAAGTTTAGACTGAACAAATGAAAACTACAAAATGTTAAAAGTCGTCCAACATTAGTAATTTCGTCTTAATATGGAACTATCTATTGAACTCAGTAAAAGACATTTGAGGCAAACTTAGAGTATACTCTTAGACATTGAATGAGCAGAAAAATAATAAGAGGAAAAACTGAAATATGGAGAGGTTGAAAAAGGAGAAGGAACATGTTGAATGAGCCGAAAAAGCAACGAATTCCTCTTCTGAAACATATGGGTATTTTTTGGTTTTAACCAAATACATTTTATTATTGATATTGATTTATTGGGTTTTTTTTAAAGCATATTGAATTTTTCGGTTTTTTCGGTTAACCAATTATTTTTTTAAAGAAACTGAAACCGAACCGATAACCGAAATGGTAACCAAATGAAAACTAAAACTGAAACTGAAAACCGAAAAACCGAAACCGAAAAACCGATAACCATTTGGTTCGGTTTGGTTTTCGGTTTTCGGTTTGTTTTGCCCACTGTCTTATCACTACTGATGAAAATAGTTGGTTGTGGCATAAACGGTTAGCACATGTGAACTTTACACAGCTTGACATGCTCATTAAAAAGGAGCTAGCCATAGGGATTCCATCATTTAAAGTAAAACATGATTTTATTTGTGAATCTTGCCAAAGAGGAAAGCAAACATGTTAGAATCTTAAGTTTTGATGAAGACTAAAATATAAAGGATTAGACCAAGTGCCTAGGAAGCAATAGGATTAACATAGGATCCCAAGTAAGAGTGCTTCCGAATAAAGATTTACTTCCGGATAGATTAGGACTTGCGCATGAGGATGAATGTTTTCCTCCCCCAGCGTCAGCAAGTAACTCACTAGGGTTTTAACTTAGTCCATGAACATTAAGTACACAAACTTTAAGACTAAGCTATGATTCAACCGGAAGGGGAAGTGCTTCCTGTTAAACTTAGACTGGCGCAGAGCGATAGAATAGATATTACCCCAAGCGTCAGTGAGTCTACTTCGCCAAGTGAAAGCACTTCCTGTTAGTTTTAGACTGGCGCAGACTGACAGAATAGAATGACCCCAAGCATCAGTGAATCAGCCTCGTCAAGTGAAATTACTTCCTGTTGGACTTAGACTGACACAGGTTGATAAAAGAAGTATAACCCTAAGCGTCAGTAAGTTCACCACGTCAAGTAAAAGAGCTTCCGATAGCTTAGTGACTAGCGCTGAGTGTTGGAATGAAATACACTGAGCGAGAGTAAGTGATGGTGAGCTAGACCCTTCATCAAGTGGAATCACTTCCGGATGTAGAAGTGCTTCCGGATACACCTTAGACTTAGGGAACACCCACTGCATGAGACTATGTGCTTATATTGCTAAACTAACGTTCAAGTGCAGCACACTAAGTAAGGTTGCTTCCGGATGAGAAGTTGCTTCCGCAAGCAATCAGAATGTCAGAACACTCAGAGATGCAGTGTCAGAATGCTTATGTCAGAGCAGAGGTGCCAGGACTACTTTTCAGAGATAAAGCAAGTCAACCCTGCTATGCATTGATGAAGCAATTAATGGGCAAACGGTAACATGGAAAAAACGGACATATTCAAACGGCTAGCCCACCTACCAAGAGTTCAAAATGCTTGAAGACTATATAAGGAAGCTCAACTTCATTTATGAGGTAGTTAATGATCTTCAAATATTCTTGAGAGAAGTTAGAGCGAGAAAATCTTTATTCATTCAAGCTGCCCAGAAAAACGAAGAGCATTTAACACTTTGAGTGATTTTTCATCTACTTATTCTGTACTCACAGTAGTTAAGTCTCTTTCTGTTATAAGAGCATTTATTGAACTTAAGTGTGTAACACCATCCGCTCTTTAAGAGAACTTAGTCAGAAAAGCCTTCAAGTGTAAACTTCAAACCCTTGCTTGGTGTGAGGGGGAGATAGTTAGATAGGTTACAAGTGAGCCAGTGTAAAACTTGTTGTAAGGTTGCAAGTGAGCCCGTAAAACTTGCGGTTGTAAGGTTTCAGGTGAACCCGATTTAAAACCTGAGTTATAGTGAAACTCTCGGTCTGGGTGGTTGAGGACTGGACGTAGGTCAGGTAGACCGAACCAGTATAAATCCTGTGTTGTTTACTTTGAGTATTTATTTTTGAAGCACAATTCACCCCCCCCCCCCTCTTGTGCATCCATTACGTTCAAAACAAAGGCCTCGTTCAAAACCAAGAAGAGAGTCTCCATAAGCAGGCCCTTGGAACTAATCCATATGGACATAGTTGGGCCAGCAAGAGTTAAGAGCCTAGGCGGAAACCTTTATGCTCTTGTAGTAGTGGATTACTATTCAAGGTTCATTTGGACTATGTTTCTTCCCTCAAAGCATGATGCTTTTGATGCTTTTGTTGTCCTGGCCAAGAAAGTGCAGAATGAGAGAAATCTCAAAATAGCTGCTATAAGAACAGATCACGGTGGAGAGTTCGAAAATCATGACTTCTCTGAGCTGTGTGAGGAAAATGGAATTGATCACAACTTCTCAGCTCCTAGGACTCCACAACAAAATGGCGTGGTCGAACGGAAGAACAGGGTTTTGACTGAGATGGCCAGAAGCATGCTCAATGAGAAGGAAGTCTCCCAAGTATTCTGGGCTGACGCCATGAGCACCGCTTGCTACATCTCAAATAGAGCCTATATTCGCAAAGGCCTGGACAAGACACCGTACGAGCTGTACAAGGGAAGGAAGCCCAATATCAGCCACTTGAAAATCTTTGGGTCCAAATGCTACATCCACAACAACGGGAAGGTAAATTTGGGTAAGTTTGATCCGAAAGCGGATGTAGGAATCTTCATAGGTTATTCTCTTAGAAGTAAATCATATAGAATGTACAACATGAGAACTAGGACTGTAGAGGAATCTATGCATGTTGTTTTTTATGAAAACTCCTCATGGAAAAGATCCACAGAGGATGATGAAAACCTAAAGATTTCAAAATCATCATCATCTTCACCAAACGTAGGAACACCAACAATGGATCCAAAAGAGGATGATGATCCCATTGATGAGTCTAGAATGCAGATTGTACCAGATGAGGTACAAATGCCTACTACTAGGAGACATCATAGGGATCATCCACTAGACCTAGTCATTGGTGATGTTTCTTCTGGTGTTAGGACTATAAGGCAAGTTCAAAATGAAGTTGAGTATGGAGCGTTTCTGTCTCAAATTGAACCAACTTCAATTGAACAGGCCTTAGAAGATTGTGATTGGGTCATTGCCATGCAGGAAGAACTTAATCAATTTGAAAGAAATCAAGTCTGGGAACTAGTACCTAGACCATCTCACTAATCCATAGTTGGAACCAAATGGGTTTTTAAGCACAAACTGGATGAGACTGGCCTAATTACTAGAAACAAAGCCATATTAGTAGCAAAAGGATATCACCAAGAAGAGGGCATAGACTATGAAGAAACCTTTGCTCCAGTCGCAAGACTTGAAGCCATAAGGATTCTTCTGGTCTTCGCATCCATGAAAAAGTTTAAATTATATCAGATGGATGTAAAGAGTGCTTTTCTTAATGGCTATATCAAAGAAGAGGTGTATGTTGAACAACCTCCTTGCTTTGAGGATCCTAGACATCCTAATCATGTTTTTAAATTGAAGAAAGCCTTATATGGCCTAAAACAAGCTTCACGAACTTGGTATGAGAGACTTAGCAACTTCTTGCTAGGGAAAGGTTTCTCAAGAGGCAAACTAGATACTACTCTGTTTATACTGCATAAGGATAGACACATGTTAGTTGTTCAAATCTATGTTGATGATATTATATTTGGAGCAACTAACGAGAAACTCTGTGAAGAGTTTTCAAAGACAATGCAGGGAGAATTTGAAATGTCAATGATGGGAGAATTGAACTTCTTCCTAGGCTTGCAGATCAAACAAAGAAGCGATGACATCTTCATTTCCCTAACAAAGTATTGTAGAGAAATCCTCAAGAAGTTTGGGATGGATGAATGCAAGGAGTATGATACTCCCATGAGCACCACTGCCGCTCTCGATGCTGATATAAAAGGAAGTTCTGTTAGTCAATCACTGTATAGAGGAATGATAGGTTCTCTATTATATTTAACTGCTAGCAGACCTGATATACAATTTAGTGTTGACATGTGTGCTAGATTTTAGGCCAACCCCAAGGAATCTCACCTTACATGTGTTAAACGAATTTTGAGATACCTTGAGGGAACACAAGAAATTGGTCTTTGGTATCCCAGAGGTAACCAAGAATTCTTGTGGGCTTACTCTGACGCTGACCATGCAGGTTATAAAACAGATAGGAAGAGCACTAGTGGTCAATTTGCTTTCCTTGGTGGCGGTCTAGTGTCATGGGCAAGCAAAAAGCAGACTTGCGTCTCACTATCATCCACAGAGGCAGAGTATATTGTTGCTGCAAGTTATTGTGCCCAGGTGCTGTGGTTGAAAAACCAACTTCGAGATCTTGGCCTAGAATTTCCAGAGGTTCCCATTCTATGTGACAACACAAGCACTATTAGCCTAGCCAAGAATCCCGTTCAGCACACAAGAACAAAGCACATTGATGTCAGACATCACTTCATTAGAGATCATGTTCAGAAGAAAGATGTCAAGGTGCAGTTTGTTCCAACCCAGCATCAACTTGCGGATATCTTTACCAAGCCTCTGGGGGCTGATCAATTTACCTACATAAGAGGCAATTTGGGAATGATAAACCCAAATGAAGTTTAATTCTTCATTATAAATATGTGCTTAAATGTTAAAGCTTGTAAACTGTACTAACTTAGGCATCGGAGTGCCAATCTTTAGCTTTGCAGGTTCCTTTGTGAAAAGATCATATGAGCGTACAATGTTAAATCTCAAGTTTTTCACATCCGGAAGCACATCCACTTCCGCTAGCACATGCAGGAACAATCCCTCAACCTGAGCAAAGATGACATTCGCAAGCAATATTGTTATCGATAGCTAGGACAACTATTGAACCTTGGAAGGAGTATAGTGGTTGGACGCCATTTCTTCTACTCAGCGTGGATTATGCCAAAAGGGGGAGAGATAATGGTTCAAGCACCTCCCTGACACTTGTTCCTTTTGATGATGCCAAAAGGGGGGAGAGATAATGATTCAAGCGCTAGCCCAAGTCCTGCAGATATACAGAAGGGGCTACCTTGAGACAGCCTTCACTATGGATAGACATGGACTTTGAGGCTGCAATCAGAAGGGTAATGAAATTAGACTTTGAGGCTGCAATCAGAAGGGCAATGGAATTATGCTTTCATAGTTAACTATAGGTTTGTCATCATCAAAAAGGGGGAGAATGTTAGAATCTTAAGTTTTGATGAAGACTAAAATATGAAAAAACATAATGAACACTTAGGAAGAATTAGATGAAGATAAAAATCCTAAGTTAGAACATTACCGGATGTAAAATCACAACCGGATGACTTAGAGCAAGAACAACGTAAGTAGCGCTTGCGGATGTAGTACACATCCCATAGCGGAAATCAATTGAACACTAAGTCTGATCCTAGTTAATCCGAGTCTAAGTAAAATAGCTTCCTATAGCAAAAATGCTTCCCATTGCACTAGATTATATTACTCTGTTGGACTAACATTTGCGTGCAGAACTTAGATTCACTTCCGATGGCAAATGAGCTTCCGATAGTGAACACTCTTTGTATTACACATACTTGGACTAACACTTGCAGAACAAGGCTCTTACTTCTGATAGCCAAAATCTATCCAATAGCAAGTACAAGAGTCAGAGACCGTACAAATGCTCAGATGTCAGAATTGCTTTTGTCAGAGCAGTATTGTCAGAGCTACTTTTCAGAGCAAAGCAACTAAAGCATAAGTCAACCCTGCTAAGCATTGATGAGCATTAATGAGGACAACGGTAACAAGGGATAAACGGCTATATTCAAACGGACTTATTTCCATTCAAGCAACTGGTGTATTAGAGGCTACTATAAAAGGAACAACTTCATCATTTATGAATACATCACCAAGAACACACGCAGTTATTCAGAAAAAGCCAAGAGCACTTAATACCTTGAGAATCATTCTTATTGTACTCATCTTGTTCTCTTGTATTTAAGTCTCTACATTTATTGTGAGCATTCATTGTACTTAAGTGTTTATCACAATCTATTCATTAAGTGAACTCTGTATTAAATCCTTTGTGTAAAGGTTGAACCCTTGCAGGTAGTAAGGGGGAGTGAGTAAGGTTGCAAGTTAGCCTGTAAAACTTGTGGTTGTAAGGTTGCAAGTGAGCCCGTAAAACTTGTTGTTGTAAGGTTGCAAGTGAGCCCGTAAAACTTGTGGTTGTAAATTTTGGCAGGTGAACCCGTGTTAAAACCTGTGGATTAGTGAAACTCAATCAAGGGATTGAGAACTGGACGTAGGTCAAGAGTTAGACCGAACCAGTATAAAAGAATTTGTGTTTGTGTTTTTATTTTTACCTAGTTTTGTGTAGCACAATTCACCCTCCCCCCCTCTTGTGCATCCTCACTTTCAACTTTCATTTTAATCATGCAACCATTTAATGAGAATAATCTCCACAATTATGGATAAATAATGACACCTATTAAACTCTTATTCCACAATTAATGTCTCATAAAAGGTGTTCAATTCACTTTTAAATCTCATATAATGGGTGGACAATAACAGTCGGATTTGGTCTCCAGTGACCCATTATTATGTGAGTTAACTATTCCTCTTCTCCAATAGGGTAATCCAAATTCACTTATAATTAGGACCAACACAATCCCAAACAATATGAGACTTGTTCCTATGACACACCCACTCAATATTTTCAACAATCCCCCACATGTGTCATAAGGAACGCCTTAACTGAGTACACATGAGTATAATCATTGTATCTAGTGTTCCTATGAATTTGAACTAGACCTAGACTGGTAATACTTGGCACACAGAGAAGTGAGTGTTCCTATGGATTTGAACTCACAACTCTTGACGTATACCAGAGGTATTATGAGTCAGATTATACCCCACATTTCCAATGTTAACGGCGTTTCGTTAAGACGGCCATAAGCGTGCCTGGTGCATAACGAATGCTCTAGAGATTTCGCCACGATCTCATAGGAGCGGCCCCACTCCACATTCGTAGAGGTGATTTCATTAAATATGCCTGCAATTAGCACACATCCCGTAGGATTATGAAATCATTAAGAGTTTATAGTCAGTCTCACCGAACAAATTCAATCTAGCACATTCCGCCTTTCAGGGTCATAGGAATCAACTAGCAAATTATTCAACAAGTGCTAGCGGAACTGACGCACAACTTGTTCTTACCCTTTTAACCTCCTTCAAGAAGTAAATTCTGAATATCAAACTATGAAAGGTATAGTCTAAACATACAGAAAAGTAGTCCTAAAGGTGGTCCAAGTAACAGTAGAGGAGTAAAGAAGATATAAAATAACAAACCAAATAGTGATCCAAGAGGATGCAAAGAGAAGCAACAGAAATATAGGCAAAGTGAGGGGCACAATGTTCCCAATGACTCCTATTAGCTTTCCCGCATTTGTAAATGCCGGTAAGCTGGGCGGGATAATTTCAAAAATATATTTTTAAAAAAAATTACCAACATTCCGGCATTTTTAACCGTAGGAATGTGTGGCGGGAATTTTTAAATTATCCCATCTAGCTGGAAAGTTTTTCCAATTATTAAAACTTTTTTGGTCCAAAACAAAGAAAAACTACCCGCACTTTTTGTCCTAAAAACGCCGTTAAGTGTGCACGGGAAAAATGACACCAAGTTCGAGCCATTTTTCCCGTGTTTTGGGCCCTACTTTGCCGCATTGGACTTAGAGGAGCCTGCAGAAAGTGTTTTTTTTTTTGCCGTTTTTATTGTAAACACCGAAGAGTGGACGCGGCTAAACAACGAGTTTTTTGTAGTGATATATGTATATGTTTATGTATACGTATGTATATTTTTTTGCTACATTCACATATAAACATGCATGCTTTTATAATTGTAGCTATCATAATGCTCTTGGTTTGATTATGTTCTGTTTAATTCGTTTTGAAATACTTAATTTCTTGTATTTAATTAGTTGATGATAAAAGAAAGAAAGAGAGAAAGAGAGAAAGAAAGAAAGGGGATTTAAAATTATTTTTACTCCATATCTTATGAAAATTTAGAAGAATAATTGGTATGTGTGGTATGATTATTGTGGATCCACACTAAGGGATGTCTTAGTTATTTTTATTTAAAGATTATTTCTTTCAATATTTTTTTGATGCAATTTTTCATATAAGTTTTTTTTGTTTTTGGGATAAAAATATTTAACAGTTGGAACATTATATTACTTGTTTAAATTTCACTATTACTAATATTTAGTAACGTGCCAATTATCGAAATAAGGCTGATGATCATTGAATCACCTTGGGTTGGAAATTTACAAGTATAATAAAGCATACAAATAGTTAGTAATGCTCCCGCCGACGTCGTACAACCTCAAAGTCCCCCTACTCCACTAGACCCGTATATAGTTTATGATAATTATTTTCAAAACCTTTTAGCATCTTCTTCCTCATAAGATAGCATCATCGCAGTAGCCTCAAAGGTTATGATCACTTCGGAGACCACTGTGACTTCGAATGAGTAGTTGCCGCTGGACACCCCTAACACTACAAAAAAACGGCGCTTTCTGGCGCAACCATGTTAGAATCTTAAGTTTTGATGAAGACTAAAATATGAAAGAATAGGCCAAGTACTTAGAGAGCAATAGGTTAACATAGAATCCCAAGTAAGAGTGCAACCGGATGTGGATTTACTTCCGGATAGACTAGGACTTGCGCTCGCGGATGAATGTTTCATCCCCCAGCGGCAGCAAGTAATTCACTAAGGAAATAACTTAGTCCATGAGCACTAGATATACAAAACCTTAAGACTAAGCTAAGACTCAACCGGAAGTGAAATTGCTTCCTGTTAGATTTAGACTGGCGCTGGCTGATAGAATAGATAACCCTAAGCGTCAGTGAACATAAGCCACGTCAAGTGAAAGTGCTTCCGATAGCTTAGTGACTAGCGCTGACTGTTGGAGTGAAGGACACTGAGCGAGAGTGAGTAATAGTGAATATAATCCTTCATCCAGTGGATTTACTTCCGGATGTAGAAGTGCTTCCGGATACATCTTAGACTAAGTGAACACCCACTGCATGTGACTATGTGCTTATATTGCTAAACTAACGTTCAAGTGCACCACACTAAGTAAAGTTGTTTCCGGATGTGATTTTGCTTCCGCAAGCAATCAGAATGTCAGAACGTTCAGAGATGCAGTGTCAGAATGCTTTTGTCAGAGCAGAGGTGTCAGAACTACTTTTCAGAGATAAAGCAAGTCAACCCTGCTATGCATTGATGAAGCATTTATTGGGCAAACGGTAACATGGGAAAAACGGTCATATTCAAACGGCTATCCCACCTACCAAGAGCCAGATTGTTTGAAGACTATATAAAGGAGCTCAACTTCATTTATGATAACAACAATTATCTTTGATATTCTTGAGAGAAGTTAGAGCGAGAAACTAAGAACATCTTCAAGCATTCAAAGCTGCCCAGAAAAGTAAAGAGCATTTAACTCATTGAGTGATCTTTTCATCTACATATCTTGTACTCTTTGTAGTTAAGTCTCTTCTTGTTATAAGAGCATTAATTGTACTTAAGTGTGTAACACTATCTGTTCTTTGAGAGAACTTAGTTAGAAAATCCTTTAATTGCAAAGGTTGAACCCTTGCTAGGTGTAAGGGGGAGCTAGTTAGAAAGGTTACAAGTGAGCCTTGTGTAAAACTTGTAGTTGTAAGGTTGCAAGTGATCCAGTTCAAAACTTGCGGTTGTAAGGTTCCAGGTGAACCCGTTTTAAAACCTGGAGATATAGTAGAACTCGGCCTGGGTGGTTGAGGACTGGACGTAGGTCAGGTAGACCGAACCAGTATAACTCTTGTGTTGTTTTATTTGAGCATTTATTTTTGAAGCACAATTCACCCCCCTCTTGTGCATCCATTACTTTCATTTGGCATCAGAGCGGGTCTTTCTCACTCGATTCCAACGAATCCAGAAAGCAAAGATCCAGTAATGGATACAGATTACTCTCTACCAGATGTCTCTGTTCAACCCAACAAGCCCCCAGGATTCGATGGGTATAACTATCCATTCTGGAAGTTTAGAATGGAGACTTACATCAAGTCAAGTGACATTAGACTCTGGGATGTGATCGAACGTGGGGATCAAACTCCCATAGATGAGGATGGGTTTACTAAGGTGAGAGCCAGATACACCCCTGAGGACTATGCTCTAGTCCAACTGAACTATAGGGCCATGCACTACATCCAGTGTGCTCTCAGTCCCAAGGAATTTCACAGGATCAGCCACCACAAAAATGCTAAAGATATGTGGGAGGCTCTTGAGGCTGCTCACTCTGGAACCAGGGGAGTAAAAGCAAGACGTGTTGAGATGCTGGTGGAAGAATTTCACAAGTTCGCCATGCTTAGTCCCACTGAACCTATCAGAGAGCTGGAGCTCAGGTTCACTCATCTCATCAACAATTTGGCCTCGCTGGGTAAGGATGTTCCTGAAAGAGAGCAAGTAAGCAAGATCCTAAAGATCTTGAAGGGTGACTGGATCACCAAAGTAACTATCTTGCAGGAAGTCCAAGGAGAATCAACCAGCTCCATCACCACACTATTTGGTTCTCTAGCTGAATATGAGCCTACTCTGCTAGCTCAAAGAGCTCCTCAAACCTCATCCAAAGCCAAGAATCTTGCCCTTGTTGCTCCCAGCAAGGAGATCGATGATGATGATGAGGATGATGAGGAGGAAATGGATGATGAGGAGATGGCTATGATAGTGAGGAAGTTCAGAAAATTCTTCAGAAAGAAAGGAGGCTTTCAGAAAGGTGACTCCAGCCAGAAGAAGGGATACAAGAAGGAAAAGGTCCCTGTGTGCTTTGAATGTAAGAAGTCTGGTCACTTCAAGGCTGAGTGTCCCAGTCTGCAGAGGTCAAAAAGCAAAGACAAAAGAAAGGCTTTCGTTTCCTCCATTTGGGTGAATAGCTCAGATGACGAAGCAAGTGATGAGGAAGAAGTTGCCAAACTCTGCCTGGTAGCCAGAGAAGATGATGAGGAAGCATCTTCAGATCTTGACCTCATCCACGAAGATCATGAGGTAACTCTTTCTGAACTACAAGAGGCTTACAATGAGGTTCATGAAGAATTCTCTAGATTATGTAAAGCCTATAAAGTGTTAAAAACTAAAAAGGAATCACTTGAGTCCAAGGTGGACTCACTAAGTGAAGAGCTAGCGGAAGCTAGAAAGCTTCCGGTAGTGGATGGCCAGGGTTCTCCCCAAGCAGAACCCAATGCCTTAACACTTGAGAGCTGCCCTAATTGCAGCAAAATCTCAGCTGAGAAAGACAAGCTGCAAAATGCCCTGCAGAAGTTTACGAATGGGTCAGAAATGTTAAATGTAATTTTAATGAATCAAAGGGCATATAGGGATAGGACTGGCTTAGGATATACTCCTAAAGTAAAAAGGTGGGTGGAACCAAAAGTAAAGCCCTACTTAAAGTTCTTCCATAAAGCCACTAGTCATAGCTCCTCACCCTTCAGCTTCTGTAACTACTGCAACAGGAAGGGACACTCCACGTCCACCTGTAATGCCAAGAAGCATGGAGCAAGTAGTTCCTACAAATGGGTCCCTAAAGGAACCAAGGCTACAAAGGATCCTCCACCTGCAAAGGAAACCAAGAGAGGACAAGGATCCCGAGCCTGGAACCATTCCACAGGGAAAACCCAAGAGCCTAGAGCCAGCACTAGGCCAGTGGCTCCAAATGATCATAAGCCCAAGGTCAAAGCTGACACTAGACCAAGGGCATTGAAAACTAATGACCGAGGACCCAAGAAAGATTGGGTACCTAAGCTTACTTGATTCTTCCAGGTGTGTCTCAAAGCATCCAAGAACAGAAGATGGTATATTGATAGCGGATGCTCGAGACATATGACTGGAGACAGAGACAAGTTCAAATCTCTGGTGATCAAAAACGGAGCCACAGTAACCTTTGGAGGAAATCAAAGTGGAAAGATCACTGGAGTTGGAGAAGTCGGACCAGTAAAAGACGTATATCTGGTGGACGGTCTCTGTCACAACCTGCTGAGCGTGAGCCAGAGCACTGACAAAGGAAATTGGGTAATCTTTGATTCAAATGAGTGCATAATAGTTGATAAGCAGGATCTGAATTTAGACAAGGCCAATTTAAAATGCAAACTTAAGGCAAACAGAAACGGAAACCTATATACTCTAGACTTATGTCAACAACTAGAAGAAAAATGTTTAATATCTAGTGATGAGAATAGTTGGCTTTGGCATAAGAGGTTAGCTCATGTTAATTTTACTCAACTTGATATGCTAATTAAAAAGGAGCTAGCTATAGGTATTCCTTCCTTTAAAGTAAAGCATGATTTTATTTGTGAATCCTGCCAACGAGGGAAGCAAACAAAGTCCTCGTTTAAAACCAAGAAGAGAGTCTCCACCAGCAGGCCCTTGGAACTAATCCATATGGATTTGGTTGGGCCAGCGAGAGTGAAGAGCTTGGTTGGAAACCTATATGCTCTAGTGGTGGTGGATGACTATTCAAGGTTCACTTGGACTATGTTTCTTGCCTCAAAGCAAGATGCTTTTGATGCGTTTGTTGTCCTGACTAAGAAAGTGCAGAATGAGAGAGAGCTCAAAATCACAGCCATAAGGGCAGACCATGGAGGAGAGTTTGAGAACCATAGCTTCTCAGAGCTATGTGAGCAAAATGGCATTGAACATAATTTCTCAGCTTCTAGGACTCCTCAGCAAAATGGAGTGGTCGAAAGGAAGAACAGGGTTCTGACGGAGATGGCTAGAAGCATGCTCAACGAGAAAGAGGTTTCTCAAGTGTTCTGGGCGGACGCTATGAGCACTGCTTGCTATATCTCCAATAGAGCCTATGTTCGCAAGGGCTTGGACAAGACTCCATATGAGCTGTACAAAGGGAGGAAGCCCAACATCAGCCACCTCAGAATATTTGGATCAAGATGTTATGTGCATAACAATGGAAAGGTAAATCTGGGTAAGTTTGATCCAAAAGCTGATGTAGGTATATTCATAGGATATTCCCTTAGGAGTAAAGCATATAGAATATACAACATGAGAACTAAAATTGTTGAAGAATCCATGCATGTTGTATTTGATGAAACTCCTACATGGGGACAATCCACAGAAGATGATGAAATGCTTAATCTTCCAAAACTACCATCATCTTCTTCATTACCAAAAGAAACACCAGCAAGCAATCTCAAAGAAGAAGATGAACCCAGTGATGAACCTAGAGAGCAGACCATGCCTGATGAGGCACAGTTACCAATGGCTAGGAGACATCACAGGGATCATCCTCTTGATCAAGTGCTTGGTGATGTTTCTTCTGGAGTCAGAACCAGAAGGCAAGTTCAAAATGAAGTTGAGTTTGGAGCATTTTTATCTCAAATCGAACCAACTTCAGTTGAACAAGCTCTTGAGGACTTCGACTGGATTATTGCCATGCAGGAAGAGCTGAATCAATTTGAGAGAAGCCAAGTCTGGGAACTAGTCCCAAGGCCGTCTCATCAATCCATAGTGGGGACCAAGTGGGTCTTCAAAAACAAACTGGATGAGACAGGGCAAATTACAAGAAACAAAGTCAGGCTAGTAGCCAAAGGATATAACCAAGAAGAAGGCATTGACTATGAAGAAACTTTTGCTCCAGTCGCTAGACTTGAAGCAATAAGAATTCTTCTAGCCTTTGCATCCATGAAAGGCTTTAGGTTATATCAAATGGATGTAAAGAGTGCTTTTCTTAATGGTTATATTAAAGAAGAAGTATACGTAGAACAACCTCCTGGCTTTGAGGATCATAAGCATCCCAAACATGTGTATAGATTAAAGAAAGCTTTATATGGCCTGAAACAAGCTCCTCGAGCTTGGTATGAGAGACTCAGCAGCTTTTTGCTGGGCAAGGGTTTCTCAAGGGGCAAATTAGATAATACACTGTTTATCCTTCACAAAGATAGGCATATGCTAATTGTCCAAATATATGTTGATGATATTATTTTTGGGGCAACTAATGAAAAGCTTTGTGAAGATTTCTCTAAGACTATGCAGGGTGAGTTTGAAATGTCAATGATGGGAGAACTAACGTTCTTCCTAGGCCTGCAAATTAAACAGAAGAAGAATGGAATCTTCATCTCCCAAGCTAAGTACTGCACAGAACTACTCAAAAAGTTTGGGATGGATGAATGCAAGGAGTATGACACTCCCATGAGCACCACTGCCGCACTCGATGCTGACGCAAAGGGTAAATCTGTCATCCTGCCCATGTACAGGGGAATGATAGGTTCCCTCCTATACTTAACGGCAAGCAGGCCTGACATTCAATTTAGTGTAGGCATGTGTGCTAGGTTTCAAGCCAACCCCAAGGAATCACACTTAACATGTGTTAAACGTATTCTGAGATACCTTGAGGGAACACAAGAACTTGGTCTTTGGTATCCCAGAGGCAACCAAGAATTCTTATGGGCTTACTCTGATTCTGACCATGCAGGGTATAAGACTGATAGAAAGAGCACCAGTGGACAATGCGCCTTTCTTGGTGGTTGTCTGGTGTCTTGGGCTAGCAAGAAGCAAACTTGCATGTCATTGTCATCCACTGAGGCAGAATACATTGCGGCTGCAAGCTATTGTGCTCAAGTGCTGTTGCTGAAGAACCAACTGAGAGACCTTGGCTTGGAGTTCCCTGAGGCACTCATCCTCTGTGATAACACAAGCACAATTAGTCTTGCCAAGAATCCAGTTCAGCACACAAGGACAAAGCACATTGACGTCAGACATCACTTCATCAGAGACCATGTTCAAAAGAAGGATGTCAAGGTGCAGTTTGTCCCCACACAACAACAGCTTGCTGACATCTTCACCAAGCCTCTGGGGGTTGACCAATTTACTTTCATAAGAGGTGATTTGGGAATGGTAAACCCAAATGAAGTGTAAATTCTATTTATTATACTTGATTGTTTAAAACCTACAACAATACTAACTTAGGCATCAGAGTGCCAATATATGTTTTTGCAGGTACTCAATGTTAAATCTTAAGCAAGTGCAACCGGAAGCAAAGCCACTTCCGGATGATCACTCGCTGACACTGGCTGTTGAAACTCAGAGAGCGCCAGTGCCAGACCAAGGGACACGTCACTTCAGAAAACGCTTCATCTCCTTCTATGGGAAGTTGTGCCTTCTCTGACAAGTTGAAGCGACACATGTCATAAGGTGCGCCGTTCCAATTTAAATATTTACGTTACCCAATGTGTAAACATTTATTTTCATCTGAAAAGACATGACCATTTTACCCTTCAGTCACTTTGCCTATAAATAGAGTGTCATTTTTCACTTTCACTTTTTACTTGCATAAATTTTTCTTACCATTCTCTCTGAAATTCTCTTCATCTTCATCTGTGTTCTTCATCTTGTTCTTCATTTCCTTCATATTTTCTTTCGCTTTTTCACCACAAATCAACCTTTAAACCCACAAAAATGGCCGGCTCACATGAAACAAACCTAGTTACCAAGAAACATACATCATCCAAGAAGCATAAATCCAAATCTGGGAAAACTGGGCATAAACATTCAAGAAAATCTGGGCAACGCGATGAACACCGTGAAGAACACCATGAGACTTCTGGGCAGTCACAAGGGCAGACTGAACAAGTCCAGGAACAGCCTGGACACTCTGAGCGAGTACATGAACAGCCAGAGCAGATTGAGCAACAACAAGCCAAGAGGAAAGGGAAGAAGGTTCAGTTTGCTGAAGAGCCTTCATCCAAGAGGCAGAGGGTTGAAGAGGATGACCCTACAAGTTATAGAGATGGAGTCTTGGAAACTGTTGCCGCCAAATTTGAGACGTCCATTCCCTACTTCAACCATGGGTTGTTCATCGATCTAGATAAGATTGATGATCTAGGTTTCCTCATCTGCGTCCTTACCTCGAGAAATACATGCCCTGGCTAGGGATCAACCAGGACTACAACGTCAACGTCCTGCGAGTCTTCTGTCAATCCCTCTCTGGCAAGGCTAAGTACAAGAAGGTTGATGGGAAGGAGCAAATCCGCAAACTCACCTTCACTACCACAGTAAGGGGGAGAACCTTCAGGTTCACCTGGAGGACATTGAATGAGTTGATGGGGATCACAGACCAGAGCATGAATGAGTGGCTGTACCCTGAGTCACTAAAGTACAGCACAGAGGATCTCGAGACGTTGTATGGCACCAAAGGGAAGAAGGTGTCCAAGATGTCTGACTCCTACAGACTCTTGTACTACGTCTACTCCCGAATGATGACACACAAAGGGGGTAACTTCAACGAGTTCACTCTGCTGGACAATCCATGGTTCCCCAGACTCCTCTCCCACCAGCCAATCAACCCCAGCCAGTTGATCTGCCTTGAGCTTCAGCGATGGTTGATGAATGACAAGTCTGGCTATCTTCCCTATCCCACCATCATTGCCTTCCTCCTTGAGAAGAATCTGATCAAGGCCACATCTGCTGTGGAGGAAGAGAATGTCAAGTGTAGACCTGTGGGAGCATCCAACATCGGGAAGATGGGCATTAAATATCACAAGCCTGCTAAGCCCACTCGCTCAGGATCACAGGCAGGGAGTGCATCTCAGACTTCAGCCCCCACTACATCTGGTGCAGGGGATCAGGAAGTGGACTCCCATGCTGGGCCAAGCAGTGCTGCAAGAGTGCCAGCTACTGTCAGAGTCTTTGCCGAGGAAGTAAAGGAGGAGCTTCTCTTTAGGCTGCCTGACTCCTTGGTGGGTCCTCTCCGTGCTGAGTGTGACACTGGCTTCCAGCAGCAGGGAGAGCGGATCCAGCGGCTTGAGGACAGAGTTGGACAGGTTGAGACACAGCTAGCCAGGGTGGATGCCAAACTCAACCTTATCCTTTCCCACCTCCAGATTCCCCAACCACAACAAGGTAACCTACCACCACCTCCTCCTCCTCCCCAAAACCCACCTCCTCCTCCTTCTGGTCACCCTCAACTTCCCCCTCCTCCTCCACCTAACACTCAACAACCACAGCCACCACCACAAAATGACCAGCAACCCCCACCATCACCAAACAATGACCACCAATCCCAACCTTCACTTAACCATGACCAGTAAACTCAAGACTCACCCCAACATTCTCCTCGCCAATCCCCACTAAACTCTCCATCTACACCTCCTTCACCTATTCTCACACGACCTAGCGCTCCTACTCGCTCTCCACTCCGCCTCTCCGCCGAACCTTCCCCCCATCCTAATCCTATCAACCTCAACTCTAGACCCAGATCCAACCCCCTGGCCGAGCACCTTGGATTTCACACCGCCATTCACCCCCTCAGTAACATCTATATAAGAGACTACCCCCGCCTTCAGAGACTCTCTGATGACCATTTACCATTCACCCCACACTCCACCACCTCCTACACTGAATATTCCTCCACTCATCCCTATGAAAATCTTTTTGTCAATCCCACTTGGTTCCCCGACACTGCCTCATCCCCAGAAAATACCCTCTCTACTTCCTCCCCAGAATCCTCACCCCAAAAGCCTTTTGGCCCTGAACCTCCACCCTCCTCTTCTCCTACTCCATCCCTGGCACTCACCCTTGTTGATGATGACAAAAGGGGGAGAAATGCTATGTCTGCTCTTCGCCTGGCCATGAACACCAGGGATGTTCTCAGCCAGCCATCCCTCTGGATTGATGAAGACATCGCAGCTGCCCTAGGCCGTGCTATGGAATCCCAAAGGCTGGGTGGTGCTGAAAGCCTTATAAGAGGAGAAGCAATCCGGTTCATGCAGCAGCAGAGGTCGGCTGAGCAAGGACCAAAATTGGATATGGTTGTCTTTGGGCAGAATGAACAATCCTCACAGCCTGAGTCATCATTAGAGCCTCCTCCAACTAAGACAAGTAAGAATATTGTTGAGGAGATTATGATGAAGTGGGGACTAAAGAAGATCAACCACCCTCCCATTGTGATAGCCAAGCCTATTCCTGCATCCTCTGGGCAAGCGTCTGAGATTCCGTCTTCTGAGCAATCATCTGCTCCTCCTCCCTCATCTGAGCCAGCAGTCAGATTCAGTGAGTCCAGAAAGAAGGCCGTTGCTAGAAGACATGCCAAGAAGGTTACTGCCTCCACTGAATCTGATGAGAGTGAGGAAGAGACTCCATCTGGCCAGCCTGAGCAAGAATCTTTATCTGCCCGTGTAGACCAAGAGACCCCAGTAGTGCAAGCTGTTCCTATTCTGAAGGAGATCAAGTTGGAAATAGAAGACATAACTCCTGAGGAATATGAAAAGTATGGGTTCACGGACAAACTCTCCTTCGGTCAGATGGCCTGCCTTGATGCTGACAGAGCAAGTGCCATGCCCACGCCATCCATAAGCAAGAGTAAAGGGAAAGGGAAAAGGAAAGCCCAGGAAGTTGAGGAGGATCCCCACTTCCCTGTTTGGAACGTAAAGATCCGGGCTGTCCACTATCCCAATAGAGAGGTTGCCTACTTCGATGATGCTACAGGGTTCCCTGGGCATGAAGAAGTGGAGAACATGAAGAGGGCATTTGAGGAGTCTATTGAATCTGAAAGACTCAGAAGAGAGAGGGATGAAGAAGAGCTTCAGCGGATCATTGCCCAGATTGACCGGAATGTGCATGAGGCCGAGTTAGCCAAACTTCAGAAAGAGAGTGAAGAGAGACAGAGGGAGAGGGAGAAGAAAAAGAAACACAAACCATGAACCCCCAATCCAAACCTTCTTTTAACTCTTGAAATTTTTTTTCCTTTTGTTTTCATGCATACTTCAAACTTGCTTAGTGTAATTTACCTGTATATGTTATTTACTTGTATATGTTATTTGCTTGTATACTCTGTTATATGAACTTGCTTGTATACTACTTTTCAGAGATAAAGCAAGTCAACCCTGCTATGCATTGATGAAGCATTTATTGGGCAAACGGTAACATGGGAAAAACGGTCATATTCAAACGGCTATCCCACCTACCAAGAGCCAGATTGTTTGAAGACTATATAAAGGAGCTCAACTTCATTTATGATAACAACAATTATCTTTGATATTCTTGAGAGAAGTTAGAGCGAGAAACTAAGAACATCTTCAAGCATTCAAAGCTGCCCAGAAAAGTAAAGAGCATTTAACTCATTGAGTGATCTTTTCATCTACATATCTTGTACTCTTTGTAGTTAAGTCTCTTCTTGTTATAAGAGCATTAATTGTACTTAAGTGTGTAACACTATCTGTTCTTTGAGAGAACTTAGTTAGAAAAATCCTTTAATTGTAAAGTTTGAACCCTTGCTAGGTGTAAGGGGGAGCTAGTTAGAAAGGTTACAAGTGAGCCTTGTGTAAAACTTGTAGTTGTAAGGTTGCAAGTGATCCAGTTCAAAACTTGCGGTTGTAAGGTTCCAGGTGAACCTGTTTTAAAACCTGGAGATATAGTGAACTCGGCCTGGGTGGTTAAGGACTGGACGTAGGTCAGGTAGACCGAACCAGTATAACTCTTGTGTTGTTTTATTTGAGCATTTATTTTTGAAGCACAATTCACCCCCCCCTCTTGTGCATCCATTACTTTCAAACCATTCCGGCGTTTTCCTTAGAAACGCCGCTAACAGCATGCATTTCAGCGTTTGTTCAAAAACGTCTAAAAGAAATGCCGGTAAAAAATTGGCGCGCACTTCTTGCTTTCTTTCCCGCGCTTACATACCGGCGTTTTGCATCACCCAAACGCCGGTATGTATATTTTATTCAAAATAAAGTGTCTGTGATTTTTTTGTTTTTTTTCGAAAAAAGTAACGCCTATCGGCGTTTTGGAAAACGCCGGTATGCGTTTTGTGTTATTAAAAAATAAAGAAACACGTATTCATTAAATTACATTTAATAAATACGCATATTGGCGTTTTGGCAAAACACCGATATGTGATTTTAAAATAATAAATCCCAAAATGCCGATATGTAATTAACAAATAATAAATCACATATCGGCGTTTTGCCAAAACGACGATATGTAAGCTGCGAGTTCCAACACGCCGAAAAGTATCTTCAAAACGCCGGAAAGCTAAACTCTATAAATACGTCCAACGGAATTCATTTTGGCATTTTTAAATAGTGAAAGGAGGGTCCCAATGAAATTCTCTCTGCGTTTCAGTTCTATATTTAGTCCTTCTCCGATAGATATGTCTCGCCGAGACGGTAAAGCTCCCATAGACGAGGCAGAGCAGCAGCGATTGCGCGAAAAAGCAGACGCCATGAATGTAATGGATGCACAAGAGGGGGGGTGAATTGTGCTTCAAAAATAAGTACTCAAATAAAACAACACAAGATTTATACTGGTTCATTTGGACTAGGGCATAGTCCTCAGGAGTGTATCTGGCTCGTGCTTTTGCAAATCCATCCCCATCTAGTGGAGTTTGATCCCCTCGTTCTATTACGTCCCAGAGTCTGATTTCAGTTGATTTGATATAAGTCTCCATTTTGAACTTCCAGAATGAATAGTTGTACCCATCGAAGCCTGGGGGCTTGTTGGGTTGAACGGAGACATCTGGTAGAGAATAGTCTGTGTCCATCACTGGATCTTTGCCTTCTGATTCGTTGGAATCGAGTGAGAAGGACCTTGCTCTGATACCAAATGAATGTAATGGATGCACAAGAGGGGGGGTGAATTGTGCTTCAAAAATAAGTACTCAAATAAAACAACACAAGATTTATACTGGTTCGGTCTACCTGACCTACGTCCAGTCCTCAACCACCCAGGCCGAGAGTTTCACTATAACTCAGGTTTTAAATCGGGTTCACCTGAAACCTTACAACCGCAAGTTTTGCACGGGATCACTTGCAACCTTACAACAAGTTTTACACAGGCTCACTTGTAACCTTTCTAACTAGCTCCCCCTCACACCAAGCAAGGGGTTAACCTTTACACTTAAAAGATTTTGACTAAGTTCTCTCAAAGAACAGATGGTGTTACACACTTAAGTACAATAAATGCTCTTATAACACGAAGAGACTTAACTACAAGGAGTACAAAATAAGTAGGTGAAAAGAATCACTCAATGTGTTAAATGCTCTTCGCTTTTCTGGGCAGCTTTGAATGCTTGAAGATGTTCTTAGTTTTCTCGCTTTAACTTCTCTCAAGAATATTCAAAGATGATTAATTACTTCATAAATGAAGTTGAGCTCCCTTATATAGTCTTCAAGCATTTTGACCTCTTGGTAGGTGGGCTAGCCGTTTGAATATGTCCGTTTTTCCCTTGTTACCGTTTGCCCATTAATTGTTTCATCAATGTATAGCAGGGTTGACTTGCTTTATCTCTGAAAAGTAGTCCTGGCACCTCTGCTCTGACATAAGCATTCTGACACTGCATCTCTGAACGTTCTGACATTCTGATTGCTTGCGGAAGCAACTTCTCATCCGGAAGCAACCTTACTTAGTGTGCTGCACTTGAACGTTAGTATAGCAATATAAGCACATAGTCACATGCAGTGGGTGTTCCCTAAGTCTAAGGTGTATCCGGAAGCACTTCTACATCCGGAAGTGATTCCACTAGACAAAGGATCTTGCTCACCATCACTCACTCTTGCTCAGTGTATTTCATTCCAACACTCAGCGCTAGTCACTAAGCTATTGGAAGCACTTTTACTTGACGTGGTGAACTTACTGACGCTTAGGGTTATATTTCTTTTATCAGCCTGTGCCAGTCTAAGTCTAACAGGAAGCAATTTCACTTGACGTGGCTGATTCACTGACACTTAGGATTATATATCCTCTATTAGTCTGTGTCAGTCTAAATCTATCATGAAGCACTTTTACTTGATGAGATAAACTCACTGACGCTTGGGGTGATATCTATTCTATCAGTCTGCGCCAGTCAAAGTCTAACAGGAAGCAACTTCACTTGACGTTGCATTTTCACTGACGCTCGGGGTTATATCTAATTTATCAACCTGCGCCAGTCTAAATCTAACAGGAAGCAATTTCACTTCCGGTTGAAACATAGCTTAGTCTTAGGGTTTTGTATATCTAGCGCTCATGGACTAAGTTATTTCCCTAGTGATTTACTTGCTGCCGCTGGGGATGAAAACATTCATCCGCGTGCGCAAGTCCTAAATCTATCCAGAAGTAAATCCTCATCCGGTTGCACTCTTACTTGGGATTTTATGTTTACCTATTGCTTTCTAAGTATTTGGCCTATTCTTTCATATTTTAGTCCTCATCAAAACTTAAGATTCTAACACGCCAGACGTATAGAAGCTCGCCGGATAGAGATAGAGCAGAAGCCTAATCCTCTGGAGGTGTTGCAGTACTCCAGCCCTCTTGATAACATTCTGTGGACTCCTTTCGACTTATACGGTGACCCAGAAGTCTCGCAGGACGACCTCTGGAGAGTGTTTGGGAGGGACGTCGACATCAACTACGAAGACATGCATCGGATTATGAATGAAGAGAGGGAGGAGAGCACCAACGACGACAATGCTGGTGACGGTGCCGGTGACAATGCCGGTGGCGAGGAGGACATCGCAGTGCCGGAAATTCTGATTAAACTGCGGCGAGAGAGGAGGTCCTCTTCTGGGACTGGTCAGTTGGTGAATGTCAGAGGTAAATTTGATATAATTAATAGCTACAAATTTAATTTCTACTATATATATATACTATCTAATATATTTTTCTTGCTTATAGATACCAATGGCATTGTCACCACGAGGAGGCTGTCGGCGAAGCAGACGCATGTGCTTCTGCCTAATGAGAAGGTTAAACTGCCATATTTCAGCACCACCGGGCAGTCAACCAAGGAGTCTGCCATCCTATTTCACCGCTTTTACCGAGAAGAGTGTCAGATACCCGGAAAGAGGAGGCTTGGGAGATTATAAGGGTAATACATATGTCAAAATATTATAATTTATAATTACTTGAAATATTTTATTTAGTGTTACACTTTTGCAGAGTAAGTGGTGGGTCCCCGAAAGCTTGAAACTGAAGAAATTCACGAAATCGATGATAGGGGATGGGTGGAAGGATGAAAGAAACAAGCTATACAAGCTGAAGTCCGAGATGGAGGCTAAGTCTAGGGAGGAGGTGGAGGCGACTGTGTCCGACGGAGTCGACCGTGCACAGTGGAGGGGGTACATCGGCTGGAGGATGACCGAACTGGGCAGGCCAGGGAAAAGACCGGCCAGGCCGCTCGGGCATAGCAACAGGTTGCTCACTCGACTGGGAGCGTACCGATGATCGTCAGCTATGACGAGATGGTATTTAACTATCCACTACTCTTTCTGTCTAATAATTTACGTTATAATACTGATCATAGTTTGACGTTTCAAATATTGTAGGTGGAGGAGACCAAGGCGAAGGGCATCACGACGGGCATCTATCGAGACTTCATCATTCAGGCGCGCACCCGAAGGGACGCGAAACCTTTATCCCGGAAGGCTGCTGAGGAGATCAAGAATGTTGCTCAGGCACAGGCGGAGATCGAGGCCACAGGGACCCCCGAGTCTCAGCAGGGGGAGAGCGTGAGCCCCTTTCCCGAGGTCCCTGCTCTCCGCGCGCAGCTCACGACTCAGGATCGTGCGGGACGCGTTCCAGGTCTTGGCTTTGGAGCCAGACCTACTCAGCTCTTCCCTCATTCCGGAAGCCGTGGGAGCAGCCAAAGCGCCTACGAGCATGGCGTTACATCCTCAGGGGCGACTCAATCTTATGAGGCCCGACAGCAAGAGGAGAGGCTGGCACGTGAGCATGAAGCCCGGTTGAGGGCAGATGAGGAAAGGCTGATGCGCGAGCGTATAGGCTGGCGGCAGGAGCATGAGTTCAGGCGCCAACAAGAGGACTTCTTTAAGGAGCAAGAGCGGAGGTGGCAGGAACCCCAGCTAGCCTCATCATCACGACGCCGACGCTAACGCTCTCCACTATCCTCCGACGATGATGACGAGTAGATTAGGATTTTTATTGTTTTGTAGTTTTATTTTTATTTTACTTTTGTTTTGTACTTCTATTTTCATTGCACTCTTATATTTTTATTGTACTGTTTAGGATTTCTGTAAATACAATTTTATTATTCAGTTTGTTTAATTACTAATTAAATGTTAAAAGAAAATTGAACTAAATTAAGTAAAATACGTACTAATTAATGAAAACAGTAAAATACAACAACGTACGATTATATATTTATATATACAATAATCGTTTCATTCGTCACCATCTTCACGCTCTCTAACGGTTGGACTGGTTCATCCCTTTCCGGGATCAGATATTCCAAATTATTAGGAGCAACCAGTTGAGTTGTCTCAATTGTCGCGTCATAATCCTCGTCGCCCATATCGTACACATCGCGAGGTTTCACTTGAATCGCCATGTGCCAATCTTTGTTTTTAGGATCAGGAACATAATAAACCTGCTGCGCTTCGTCAGCAACGATGTATGGCTCGTCGTCAGGTAATGCCCCTGTTTGGAAGAGTCTCGAGAAATTCACTGAGGTGATGCCGAGAACGTCAACGTTCTTGCCTCTTTTTCCCCTAGTGTCTGCCCAATCGCACTTGAATAGCGGAACGAGGAATGCACCATTGTAGTTGAGCACAAGTATATCAACAAGTTTCTCATAACAATGAATCGCCCCTAAACGCACTTGCGCATCGTCTCTACTAACATAACTCCTTGTTCCAAATGACCCGAACACACCCGAGTTTTGAGTTAGACGAGAGCCATCAGCTAGATTCACCAGTGATGATGGTGACTTTGGATCGTTGTGTATTCTTCTTGTGAACCAATCAGCGAAGCCCCGGTGAACCATAGTATCAATCATAGTTGCAGTGATCCCCCGTCGTCCTCGATTCTCCCACTTGACATGTCTCCGGTAATCCCTGAAAGGTACAATGTATATAAATAGATATATATTTTGAAGAGCAATAAATATAAACTATTATTGAAGTTGTCCGCCACCTACTCTCGATAGGAGTCCACAGTAGTGCAGCGTGTAATGACATGTCTGTGTGCTTGTAACATCTCGGCAGGGCTCAGACGGTGGAAGTGCCCTGCTCCTACTGTCTTTCCAATGGCGGGAAACAACGTGTTAGAGCTGGAATTGATATAGTTTGAGTTATCGTCAACTCGGGGCAGACGCTCATTACGCATGTTCTGACCATAGTATCATTCAACAAATATAACAACCTCTTCCCCAACGTAACACTCAATAATGCAGCCCTCTGACGTGACTCTATTCTTAACAAACGACTTCATTTTTCCCAAGTACCTTTCTATGGGATACATCCAACAATAGTGCATCGGCCCACCCATCTTTGCTTCTTCAACATGGTGGACAATGAGATGGACCTGTGAGGTGAAAAATAATGGAGGAAATATTATCTCCATATGACATAGCATCAGAACAGCTTTGGCCTGTAGCTCGCCGAGCTCTTGTGTAACGCCCCAAAAATATCTTCTTAATTAACTGAACATATTGTATTATATAGCAAAAGGAGTATCCAGTATCATGAATAATAATAAAAAAAATATAATTTCCTTTAAAATAAATCAAATCCATAAAGATAAATTTTAAAACTAGTTTAACAGAAGAAATATAATAGTGAGGTCCATGACAAATTAAATACAACTTAAAACGTGCTCACACCTCAAGTGTCTTCCCCTGGCTTGCTATTAGATCCTTCACCTAAAATTGTTAATAATGGGGTGAGATCGACATCTCAGTAACTACCGAAATCTCCTAACATACACAAGTAAATTATATATAATTACAATACAAAAGTCATTCTCATATCAACTCTTTATCCATCTCAATTGACCTCTTAATTCAAAAACGGTTCCTTTACATTAAGATTTCACTCATGCATAAATGCAGTATGCCTCCCTTATATCACCTCCACCCTTATACCGCTGACAGGAGCCATAGGCTAACATATAGTCCAAACAGAAATAAATCTAATCAAATAGATTATCCCAAGCTCACCAGTACATGAGATATACCCTGCCGAGGTATAGAGCTCAAGTATGGACTATGGCTCTCCTCCTTAAAGAACAAATATAAGGAGGTGTCACATGTCCCATAACTTCCATGCAATCCTGGCAAGGGAAGGCATAGAAGAAAGGGCCCTGACAAGTACCACTACCACTGTGCACCGAGTGGTGGTATAAAAATTCATCATCACATAATCCTCCTCTAATCCCTATCCCATAACAGATGCTCATGCAATGACAGATATATACGTTCACCAACAACTAAAATATCCTTGAATTAAATTACCACAATACACTCTCTAACACAATATAATATCATCATATAAGCAAACATGCTCGAAAAGAATCAAAGTACTTATCATTTACATATTACTTATCATAACAGTTAACAACAAGCATGCTTGAAAAGGAACAAACTAATCATAACAGCACACATTTTTAAATTAAGAGGTAATCAGTAATCAATCAGATTATAATTATACATAACTTACAAGCATACGAAAGAATCATTCAGGCAACACATTGATATATATTGATATATATTAATAAAAGGCTCAACACTACACTAAATATTCTAACACAACTCTAACTTAAAATACCCCTATATATATACACATTTAATTTATTCTTGGATAAAATATTATCGAATAATACCTTTTATAAATTTAACTTTTGTTTCCCATTTAGGCAACACATTCATTATAACACATGTACATACCCATCACCACAATAAAATTTATATAAGTGGGTGTATTATATAATACTCAGCAGCACCTAAGTGTGTGTATGTATATGCACACAAGTATTTTAAATCATTAATAAATATAAAAAGGAAAATAATTGAAAGCAACCCATTCATATCTTCACATATACCGTTTACATGGGAAAATTGAATTTTTTGGGAGAGGTCTGAATAATAATATTAGAAGTATTTTTATTATATATATATATATATATATATATATATATATATATATATATGCGTTGCATACAGTTTCAATATAAAGGAGGAAAAATTTTATAAATAAAAAAAACCTTTTATCCCTTACGATCATCATAATCAGCTTCCAAAAAAATCATATAAGTAGGGAATCATTTTGGCCTTGGTGGTTGAGAAAAATAAGGAGAATAAGAATAAAAGAAATTACATGACATAATAAGGACAAATGTTGTACTTGGGCAAATATGGACTTGAAAATAGAAAATAGAGAATAATAAAATAATAGTAAATAGGAAGTGGTCAAAGTGGAATAGAAATTTGGCCACAAATATTGAATATTATGACAGCAAAGAAAAGAAAGAAAGGTGATAAGATAATACATTACTGTAACAATTAGAGAGAGCAAGGTGAAGAGAGGAGAGATGTGACGGCAAAATGAGAAAGTAGAAGCATATATGTGATATGCAGGGTTTTCTCAAATTGGGCCTTATTTGGGCTTTTATTTATATTTCCCTTATTTTAAAGAAAAACCTCTCTTATATAAATATGTATATTTTATATTTATGTTAATCCCACTCTCTTAATATACAAAATAAATTTACCTATCCTTTTTTATGTTTTTACCCAAATTTATTACTTCTTTAACACACTACTCCTAAATAAATATTTTAAATGTCACAAAGTCCATTTATTTATAAATGTTAAAAATATGGGATATGGGATGTTACATCTTGTCTGTCCAACACCTTTGAACACAACTGCCTAAGTATAAAACTGATGTCATCCAACATCATAAACACGTCTACGGGAAGGGTGTATTTTACAGCTAGAGGAAGGAACTGTTAGAGCAAAACGTGATAGTCATGACTTTTCAACCCGGAAATTTTTGGATCTCTCGAATTTAGGTCCACGCACCTCGAGATGTTACTTGAATATCCGTCGGGAAACCTAATACCATGTAGTATGGTCAGAAACACTTTCTTGTTCTTTTTTGTCAAAGCAAACCGAGTCGGCGCAAACTTATCGTTCTGGTCCGGCCACGCGTCTTGGCGTATCTCCATGACCTTTAGATCTTTCCTCGCTCCAAGATGACGATCCTTCGACTTTCCTGGCTTGTTCAGAATGGTGTATAAGACATTCTCGCCGACATTCTTTTCAATGTGCATGACGTCCAAACAGTGGCGCATTAAGTTGTGCTTCCAATATGACAGACAAAAAAGTATGCTTCTCTTTTTCCATTGAGGTGCTAGACCAGTTCTACGGGCCACCGACGGCGGCCTCCGCTGAGCCGGAATTCCACCGCGGCTTGTGCTAGGGGCCTCTTCATCCGGCACAGGCGGGTCCTTGCCAAATTCACATTGCACATCACATATCTGCTCAAAGATCTCAAACCCAGATATCCGTCGAGGGGGATCTCTACGTTCCTGTGTACTGTCGAATTTCTTTTTCTGCCGCCTGAACTGATGATCGGGTGGAAGAAACCGTCGATGACCCACGAAACATGATTTCCTGTTGTGCGGCAGTCTACGAGGCTCCTGGTCGAAGTTGTAGAAGGGACATACCATCACTGTATAAGTATTCCAGCCGGATAACATGTCGAGTCCGGGGAAATCACTAATAGTCCACATCACAGCGGCGCGCAGTGTGAACAACGTCTTAGTTTCAGCGTCAAACGTCTTGACCTCATCTTTCCATAACTCGTTGAGCTCCTGTATCAGCGGCTGAAGGTACACATCAATATCGTTTCCAGGAGATGTCGGCCCTGGAACAATTGTCGATAGAATGAACGAGGTGGACTTCATGCACAACCACGGAGGGAGGTTATATGGTATCAATACAACTGGCCACACGATGTAATGTTGGCTGAAGGAGCCGAATGAGTTGAAACCATCAGAAGCGAGACTTAGCCTGACATTTCTTGGGTCCGAGGCAAAATCAGGGAATGCGCCGTCAAAAGCTTTCCACGCATCACCATCTCGAGGATGCCTCATCTTGCCGTCTGGGTTTGCTTTTGTCGCGTGTCACCGCATTTGCTTAGCCATCTTCGGGGACATGAATAGTCTCTGAAGCCTTGGACGGAGCGGAAAATATCTCATGCTCTTAATGATCATCCTCTCTTCTTCTTATTATGCCCTTCACCCTTCACCTTGTATCAGTCAGTGTCACATCGTCTGCATTTATCTAACGCCGCGTCAGAGCAGCAAAACAACATACAATCATATAGGCAGACATCGATTTTAATGTACCCTAACCCCATCTTTGTGATTGCTTTCTTCGCTTCGTAGAATGATGACGGTAGCTCGGCTCCAATATTATAAAAGGCGTCTGACAGCAGCTCAATCACGTCCGACATAGTCGCATCAGACGCGCCACGTTTACACTTTATACTATACAACTTGGCCAAAAATGACATTTTAGAGTATCTTTCATTCCCTGTGCAAACACATCTTTTGTCATCGCACGTACATAATATATGTACTTCATTAGAGATAATAAGTCGCTTAAACAGTTAGAATAGTTTAATCATTTATACCTGGGTACAACGGTTTGTCACCTTCCGTCATGAGCTCAAAGAAATCTCTAGCCACCTCAGTGCGTAAGTACTCCGCGACTGGTCCATCGACCACTACATCCCCGCCGTCGCATGCTTCCTGCAGACCAAATGCTTCCCTCACAGTGTTGTTACCCGGATTAGTTGCATGGCCGCCTCCGTCAGCCTCATCGTCACTGCCTTCGAGTTGTATTCGGCCAACGTGAGAACTCGAACCAACTTCTAGATCACTGGCGTTGTCGTGTAATTCATCCTCTCCATGAAACGCTCAAGTGAAGTAATATTTGGGAAACTGCTTATCTAGACAATGAGCAACTACCTCCTCTCGAGTCTTCCACTTGTCGAACTTACACTTTTCACACGGACGCTGTATCTTACCCCGAACACTAGCGCGCATAAAAGCAAAATCCAAAAAATGATTCAACCCCACCAGGTATTGCGGAGACGATCTGGGTAAAGAGATCCACGATTTATCCAACATTATTGCTTTTGCTATTTCACAACAAAACGACAGAAATATGAAAGAATGAGTGGTTTGAGAAAGATTGTGGCAACTGACTAATGCTCCACACGCATATTTATACCCAATGCATCTGACTTTTCTGCATGTACGAAAGGTGGGTTGCTTGAGGAGTTTTTTAAAAAAAAAAGACGTACCGGCATTTGGCAAACCGCCGATACGCTTTTAATATTAAAAAAATACATACCGGCGTTTTACGTAAACGCCGATACGCTTTAAATATTAAAATAATACATACCGGCGTTTTACGTAAACGCCGGTATGTGTTATTTTAATGTTAAATGTTATTGGCGTTTCTGATTGTGCATGATATTTCTATGTTTTTATACCACTAAGCATGTGAAATTAGCATGTCAATTGGTCAAAAATAATAGGAATTAGAGGTCATTTCATGTTGAGTCTAGGTTTGATGAGTTAGTTGCATTTTAATGATAATTGAGCATATTAGGAAACTAACTAAAGCATTTTATATTTTATTTACTTGATATACTTCACAAATTTCCTAATTTCCTATTTTAGGAGCAAAAGGAGGAGGATCATATTGAAGAGCACAAGATCAAGACACATATTTGGAAAGTCCTATTTCAATTAAGACTAATTATTTCAAGGAATGACTCTTCTCCAATTGTTTTCTAATCTTGATAGGTGACTTCCCCAAGCAATCCTAGTCCTAAAAGGAGTGTAAAAACGTGCTCATCACTTGCCCCTTCATTATTTCCTATTTTGAGAGTGATTCCCTTGTTTTTAGGAAGTTTTTATACCCCAAACCTTTCCTATATGATTTGGGCATTTAATTTTGGAAATCCTAGGTCAATTAGGATGGGTTTGGGTCATCTTTTATGCTACATAAGGGGGGAGCACGAAAATACTATAAAAGTTTATTTTCCAAGCAATATTCCTTCCATTTTAGGAAAGTATTATCTCTTTTAGGCAATTCTTGGTCCCCAACTCTTTCCTATTGGCTTTGGGCACTTAATTTGGGAAATTCTTGTTCTCTAAGCATGGCTTATGATCACTTATTATATAAGGAAGGGAGGAGCACGAATTTGACAGACAACGACCACTCTCCAAGCAATTCCACTACACTCAAGCACCTAATTCTCTCCATCTTTCTTCCATCCTTCATCCACCACCCAATTCCTTCATCCCTCAAAAGCCTAGCACAAAATTTCATCCCTTCCTCCATTGTCCATCATCACTTTCAACCTTCAACCATCAATTCCATGGCATCCACATCCATTGATCGTGTGTTCGTGCTTTGTTCGATGAGCGGCTAAACCACTGGTGGGGAGTTCGATGGATGAAAGCAACCGAAGCTTCTAGTTCTTCAAGGGGGAGTTACTTAGTTTTAATTGTTCAATTCATATATGTATTTCAATTCATATTTTTGTATGTATGTGTATTGGAACAATTTTATACTATGGGTTTTGTTGGTCAATCATGTAATTTAGAGATTTCTATTATGTGTTTGAACCTTTGGTATTGTTTTCATGACTTAATGCTATAGATGTTCTTCATTCTAAATCTCCTTTGGATTTGTAGTATATGCCAATTATATGTGTGATTGTATGTGTAGTTGGACACTAGGTCCATAGTTAGGGAGTTTTCCTAACTAGAGTCTCTATGCATGTTTTTCTTGAATCAATACTATCAAGTTGGTTTTTAATATTTGCCATGTTAATTAATTGAATGAGCGATGTGCCACGTTAGTTAATTGATTTGGTAAGTAGACTAGATGTGATTGCTCTAGGTTTCCTATTAGAACTTGGATTAATTACTCTCACATCATAAGTGAAGTTAGGAAGGTTGTTAAATCTCTTGAATGACCCACTCTCATCTCATATAGTTCACATCTCATCTTTATTCGCTTTCTTATAAATCAAAAATACCAAAAATATAGTAGTTTAGTTTAGTAACCTAGGTAATCACACAAAAACCCCATCTTAATTGCTTTCTTGCATTCACTTAGTTAATTCAGGTAGTTAGTTAAAGACTCCGTAGAGAGACGATCCGGGAGAGTACACTTGTTACAATCCTCGGTAAATAATTATATTTGCATTTGAACCCCAAGGCGTAATGACTTAAGGCTCAAATCAGTTTCATAAAACGCCTGTACGAGTTTTGTTCATATTAAAATATAATATTTTCCGGCGTTGTACGATAAACACTAGTATGCACCACTGTTCCCTATAAATAGCTCCTCCCTCCTTCAGCCAACTCGCTCATTTTCTCCAATTCTTCTTTTCTCTCTTTCGTTTCTCTCCTTCAAATGTTTATTTTGTTCTATTGTTTGATTTTATTGTTGTTGTCGTTGTTGAAATTTCTCTTGTAATGTTATTAATTGTTTAATTTTATCCCCTAAATTATATTAATGTATCATGTTGCTGAATTGTTATGTTTCTTATTTTATCCCCTAAATTGTCACCATGCTTGCTTATCTTTCGTTCATTTTTGACTATTTTACGTCCTGGTTTTAAACAATCAGGATGAAAAATGGTTTTCTTTTTAAATTATGAAAAACACTTACCGGCGTTTGTACAAGCGCAGTTATGTATTATATTATATTATAAAACATACCGGTGTCTTGGGAAACGCCGATTAATATAATATTATTTAATTTACATGCCGGCGTTTTGTAGAAACGTGTGTGCCCTATATTAAATTAATATACACATCAGCGTTTTCCTATGCGCCGATGTGTTATTTTTTTATGATTTCACATACCGGCGTTTCTATAAACGCCGGTATGCAATAATATTTAAATAACATGCAAACCGACGTTTTAAAATTTGCCGGTTTGTAATAATATTTAAATAACATGCAAACCGGCGTTTTACAAAATGTCGGTTTGCCTATATATAATATTAGTTTCCTAGATTTTGTTTCCGGTGCTTATACCATTCTTCGGCATTTTTGGAAACGCCGATGTGTCGCTTTCCCACGTTGCTTTTATCAGCGTTTTGCCAAAACACCGTAGCATCGTTTCGCCGAAAAGTAACGCCGAAAAGAGGAAAAAAAACGCCGATAAGAGACCCGTGTTTTGTAGTGTAAGGAGATTCTTGATAGAATTTAAAATAAATAAAATAGTGTGGGTGTTTTTATAAGTTTTTCTACTTCTTTTTTTTATTTATTTATCTAGATTATTTATAAAAATAGATACTGAGGATTTTACACTTTGGCAAAAAAAAAAAAAGATACTGAGGATTTTACACAAATAACTTAACGTTATCACCTATACAAAGTAATCCAACACACGAAATTTCACAAAAATTGTCGGAATGGCAAGAAATAAAATAAATGACTCTCTTCCAAGCACGCATGATTTTTGAAAATTATTGTTTTCACAGTAAATACATACATACATACATAAACCAATATTCTTGATACCCATAATTATAAAGTGCTCTTGATGACAAAAAGTTGTCCCAGAGTCTTGAATGATGGGTCCAAAAGGAAGGTGGATTCTGCCAGTTTCTTCTCATAGCCATTAAAAATCTCATCCAAAAGCTCTTCTCCAAAGTGATTTTTGAAGACACCTTCCCACACAGCTCTCATGTGCATGCATGCACTACGAACATCTGGAACTTGATTATTGAAGAGACTAAGCAATAGCTCTGACTTCTCTATTTTGAATTTCCCATTCTTCTCAATCAATGATTTGACTTCTTCTGATCCTGGCATGTACATTGGTATGTTGAACGAATCGACCTTCTCTTCACTAATTATTCCCTTCATTATAAACATATAGTAGCTTATCAATTCATTTAATTAATGTTAAATTTATTACCAGAAACTAGTTTGTGAACTAGTAAACCAAGCAATACATACAATTACCAAAAAAAGGAAATACATGTTACATAAGTATGTATGCATTTACATATGACTAATCTTTTTCTTAGAGAAACTTCAATTTTACAGTTTCATTCTAATTAATCCTTACATTTTTTTTTGTTTTGAATTTAAGGTTTAAGCCTTTTGGGGTTTATCCACAGGGCACCTAAAAAAACCCTCAATTAATCCTTACATTTTATATTGTGACTATTCAATCTTCTAACCTTAGTGTTGTTGGCTTTATTAACGAAAAGTACTTCCAATAAAATTGTAAATGTTAACAAAATAGTCTCAATGCTAACATAGTTTAAAATAGTAATGATCCGTCCTAAATATCATCATTTAAATTAATAGAGTACTTAAAAATACTTTACAAAATTAAGAGATCGAATAGGAATATTATATACAGTTAGAGGTTGTGCACTTTTACCCTTTCTATTGCTAAATGAGCCATGCACTCATTTGTGGCATAAAGTTAATTATATATTTCTTCCCATACTTTGCCTCTTCATTAGAATATTAAGACATCATGATTTGCTAAGTAAGTTGAACGACAAAAAATGAGTGTGAGCAGACAAAATCCAAGAAACATACACATACTAAAAATATGCGCGCGTGCACACACACATATAGAAATAGAGGGAGCAATAATTGTCAATTACCTTATTGACCATATCCACAAGAACATTCCCAATGATATTTGCATTAGCTTCAAATCGGTTCTTAGAATTTGGAGGCACACTGGGAATAAGAAGAGTGAGGATACCTCCAGAAACAAGCTCTAAGGCTCTTGAATTCAAGAAACTTTCAATGTCTTTCTCAAATTGTGAAGAATATGCTTCTATTACTTTCTTGTCATCACTTGTAAAGTAAATTTTTCCTTTATTATAGGAAGGAGAGTTCTTGTCAACTATCTCTTGAGGAACTTTTGAGAGCCAATGAAGAGCATAAGATGAGTTAAACACATGAATGCTTGATTCTGGAAAAAGTCTTCCATGAAAGGAACCGGGCACAGCTGCTGCATAGTATTGCTTTCCCTCAGGAAGAGATTTTAAAAGTGTGTTGAAATCATTACCAGCATGGTCATTGAAGAACACTTGAAATTCGATTGAATCTAAACCATGATGGCTTTCGTGAGATTTAAGTTTGAAGTTCACAGACTCTATGATGTTTTGAACAGTGAAGAATGTGTTAGGTCCAACGGAACATCCCAAATCTGCTATACGAAAAGCTTTAGGGGAATTCTGTGAAAATATTTGGAGATCAAGCTTCTCAATAATGGCTTCTCTTATGATATTTTTAGTGATAGTTGCTCCTTCTCGCTGCAAAACAAGGACTAAATTTAAATTTCTTCAAGCTTCGTATGAAGCAGCTAATAATTCATTATTGGCAAAATTAATTCCTATAATTTCAGTTGATTTTTGTAAAGGTCCTATAATTTTGTTTTCATTTTATCACGTTCCTAATTATAGTTTCATATAGTTTTAGTTAGGTTTATGTACTTTCTTATGACCGATAAAAGGGACAAACTAAAAAAATCTAATTAAAAATCTGTAAAACTATTATGATATGATAAAAATATAAAGGCCGCTTAATTAAAATATTTGAAAGTTTAAGGATATGATTAAAGGAAGGAAAAAAAATGTAGGGGCTGGAGTAAAAATCAATAAGTAAAAAATGTATTGATTCTTGAAGACAATAAGAAACCTGATGGTTAGAATTCTGAGCATAGCTATCCTGGCCTTCTCCACCCTTCATTGGGAATGCTTCATGAGAGTTAGTGTCTCTTTTGCTTGCCATCTTTGAGAATTTCTTGCTGAGTATAAGACACGCGTATATGATTACTATATATACAAACTCATATGCAGATTTCATTTTTTACTATTCATTAGTATAATGTGGCGTGAGACTTTTGGGAGAATGAAATGTCGAAGCTTAAGCAAACATGAATACGACACTGACTTACAATAATAATTTTTATGTGAAAAATTCAAAAACGCCTACTGCATGAGGCCAAATGTCCAATTTATTGTGCACAAAGAAACGGATTTCATTGTATACTCCATGATAAAATCAGAGGTAGTAGGTTCACTATATAAATCTTGAGCATTAGTAACTTATTTTAGACTTGTTTTCAAAACATAAAAATCGTACAAAAATCTAGAATCCTGCAGTACGCAAATGATAAAATGTTAAAAGAAATATTCCCTAATGGCAGTAGTTGAAAATAACCCAATCAGCTAATTGAGTGAACAATTTTTTTTATTATTTTACCTTTTTCATGAGTATGATAAGTAAAGAACATTGGTTGGGTCAGTGTGGATATGATAAACATTTGGTTGGGTGTTGACCCAATTGAGATGCCCAACTTGTAGAGCACCATTTTTGTATATGGGTTTCTTCAGGGTTTAATTTGGCCACGCCCTTCTAGATGTTAGGTGCTTCATTGATTTATAACAAACACATTTGGTTTATATAAGGGTTAGTCTCTTGCATCATAATAAATCAAAATCCAGATTTTCACTCTGTGAGAGAGGAGAACATTTATATTTCGTTTATTACAAAGTTTAAATGAGTAGAGTCTCGAGGCACACTAGTGTAGTTATGAGTCAATTTTTTATCATCAAGTGGACCAACCACTGTTTATATAAAATTTATATTTTTATTTAGTCAAGCAACCAAGATTTTGAAGATCAAACTAGTCATGAAACTAACCAAGATGTAGATTCATTATCAACAATAATATAATAGTGTCAAACAGATATTTATACTAAATAAAAGTTGCGCCTAAGGATAAATAATTGAGACATGTGGTGGTAATTTCTGAACGAGCTTTGGCATTGTGTGAATTTCTTCTCCATCTGAATAAATATGTGACCTCCAACCTCGTCGCCGAAGTGTTTCTTGAAAAGCCCTTCCCAAGGCTTCTCTGTCTCGTAATGCTAATTACACCAATTGATACTGCTGATTCTAACTTCGCTTCACCATCAATATCAAAATTTCCATTTGTTTCAATCACTTCTTTTACCTCTTCTGACGTTGGCATATAGATAGGTAAGTTGAAGGAGTTCACCAATTCGTTTTTCATGATGCCCTTCAATGAAAAACCATTAAATTAAACTAACTTATTGACTTGTAATTTGAAAATAGATTGGACAATAATATTCAAATACGTACTTTACTTAAGTCATTTTATTATGTGGGGCCCATTTGTTTGAGCTTTTTTCATAAGGAATTATCTTATGTATATTTATACTTTAAAAAACAAATTAAATTTGAAAAACTAAACAAAGATATCTTTCTGATTATTTTGAAAAGGTTCTATGAGCACATCTTTAGAAAATAATAAATGTGAGAGTGTGAAAGATATTATAAAATATGAAAATCACTAAATATTAAAGTACTTTATTGGTTAATTATAAAAAACAAAAAAAATTCTTCTTTAGATTTTTTTAATTATTCACTTTTACACAATTTTAAAATCATCTGAAAATCCCTTATTTCTCAAACTTGAGCACATAAACCCAAATTGAAGAAAAGGGCAAAGTTAGTATAGTGATATTCTTGAAAATGTAATTTATAAATTATATAAAAAATATCATGTAAAGAGACTAATGATCATTACTAACCTTATTGAACAAAAAAAGATTATTACTTACCTGATTGACTATCTCCAAAAGGATGTCTTCAATGAGATTTGCAATAACTTCAGATATGTCAACAGAATTTGGTGGAACACAATGGATATTAAGTGTCATAAAACCTCCCGGAACGAGCTCTAATCCTCTATAATTCAAGAAACTTTCGAAGTCTTTTTCAAATTGTACAGAATATGCCTCAGCAACTTCCTTATCTTCACATGTATAGTAAATTTTGCCTTTATTACAAGCACCAGTGTTCTTATCAACTATGTGTTTAGGTACCTTTGAGAGCCAGTGAAGATCATAATAAGATGAGTTGAAGAAATGAATGCTTGATTTCAGAAACAATCTGCCATGGAATGAACTAGGAAAGGACTTAGAAAGTGTGTTGAAATCATTATTACCAATATGATCATTGAAGAATATTTGAAGTTCAAGGAGCTTTGAATTATGTCCTTGAGATTGTAGTCTAAGGGTCACAACTTCTATTATGTTTTGAACAGTGAAAAATGTGTTAGGTTCAACTGAACAACTCAAATCTGCTATACGGAGAATACTAGAGGAATGCTCCAAAAGTATTTGTAGATCAAGGTTCTCGAAAATAGCTCTGATGGAATTTCTTATTGTATCTGATTTCTCCTGCTTCCAAACAAGGTTTAAATTCAGACTTTTGGTAGAGCACGTTATTAGATTAACAGCAATATATGTTGGAAAAGCCCAAACTCGTTACAAGTGAGATAATATTAACAAATAATGGGAGATAACATGATATTTTCTCTTTTATTTAAAACATGGTGGGAACTCTTAGCTGGACACTACAAGACTGTTTGTGTGTGTGTGTGATAGGTGCGTATACTATATTAATTATATGTATTCGTATAGTTGGGGCTTATTACAACAGATTCTGCATTGTAATTTTAGTTTTTGTGAATGAAAGGTTCTTGTGTGCCCAGATGAGATGTAAACATTAAGGTTAAAGCCTAAATTAAATTAGTACTTATAAATAGTTTCTAAAATTGTTTTTTCATAACTTAATAATTATATATGAAAATGCAAATAAAAAAATATAAGTATGTTAGACTTGTATACTTGAAGGCTAGTCCTGATAACATGTCTAAGCTTGAATTTGACCAATTTAATTAATAAATTAGATTAGGTTTAAAGTAGGCTAGGTTGTATAATAAACCAAGTTGACTCCAAAACCAAAAGTGTGAAGAGTTCAATTTTTGAAACTTAAGATTCCATTATCTATAATCCATTGACAAGTAGAGCTCAATCTCTTTTTCTTGATGATTTAACTCATCCCGGCCTTAATTTTCATCATTGTTCATTTTCCTTCTCTAGCAAGTCGCAAGTTTTGGATCAATTTAGCTAAGATGTGGTTTTTGTTGTGCAGCCCAAATAAAAGTTAATAAGACTTCATAAACATGTGATTCACCCCAGATTTTCATGTAAAAAACCAAAAATTTGAGATTAATAAGAATGAAGAACCTGGAGGAATTTTGAGCATAGCTATATTCTCCATCACCACCATTCATTAGCACATCTTCGTGGAATTGATCATTGCCACTTTTGCTCTCCATCTTTAATTTGTGCTCTTTTCTTTTAAGCCTTTGAAAGACACACGTGCCAAGACAAACATTTTTACATAACATTTTTACATCCTATCAACTAGGCAATTGGAACATTACTTTTCAACGTTTCCATACATATATGAACAAAATAATGACATGCGAAAATTAATATATAATAGTATTAAACCTCGAACTACTCAATCTTAACAATGCATGTTCTTAACAATTATCTTCCATCTCTAAGCGAGTATATTTCATAAAAAGATAAAAGCTAAGTCAGAGAAGGCATAAAAAGACCATATCATTCAGACAAATATATCTACAAAAATGAAAGTGATATAAACGAAGTCAAATCTGCCAGATTCATGTTTGAATGGTAAATAAAGACAAGCATAAACAACATATGCCGTCGTCAACAAAACAGAGCCTAAAGAAAATTCCATTATTTGGTTGTCCCTATTCCATTTGGAAAAGTACGTTTATACCTATGATGTTTGTCTCTAATTGCTAAGCAATATTTTCCTAATCTAAAAGGTTAATTCAACAGCACACAGTCCCATTACAATTGACATCTTATATAATCCTATCATATAGAAACCATTTCCACTTACCACACTAATAACCCTTCCATTTTTGGTGCATGCCTACTTGGCAGTTCGCAAGGCATGACCTTGCTATTAGGGATCAGTTTGCGAATACATTTCACTAGACAAATCTCCTATAACATATTTATCACTCAATGCAAAAACTCTGTAAAAAAAAAAAAAAACTAATAAGAACCAAGTTTCTCGACCTACCTACAAATTGATCAAACTATTCGAGCTTCTATTAGGCTTAAACTAGAAGAAGCTTTTCTAGAAATTTTATTTTACTCCCTCCGTTCCTAAATATAGGACTTAGATGACTTTTTTGAAAAATCCTAAAAAAAGCAAAAAATAAATTAATTATAAATTGATTTACCTAATTTTTTCTCTTAAACTAGTTTATTTTACCTATAAGCTAATAGATAATCTAAAAAGATATCAAATATGTCATCATTTAATAACCTATTTCGCAACCTTAATCTTTCCAAAAAAAAGTTATCTAGGTCTTATATTTAGGAATGGAGGGAGTATTACATAAAGACTCAAACCCCAGCCAAGAATACGGCCTCTATTAAATCTTGTCTGTCCTTTTGACAAGAGGCAAGGTATCTTGGTCCACTTACAAAAGTTTCATTAGCCCACTAGACACATCATGCTCATTCAAAATATCCTTGGGCATTGTATGAACAGTGGAAGTTGATGGCAATCAATATACCAGTATGGAAGTAAAATTTTTGGCCAGTAATATATATATATATATATATATATATATATGTATGTATGTATGTATGTATGTATGTATGTATGTATATATATATATGTATGTATGTATGTATATATATATATATATGTATGTATGTGTATATATATATATATATATATATGTATGTATGTATGTATGTATATATATATGTATATGTATGTATGTATATATATATATGTATAGACAAACATTGATTAGTAACTTCTAACAACTACTACATTCGAGTTTTGGAATACATGATATTCATTGCTAGATTTACGGCCAATGGACCCTAAAATCACTCTATCATGTTCTGTTACTCTATCATGTTCTGTTCCAACTAAGATGAATTAGACACTGATGTAGTTAAATCAATGCTATGGTTTCAGTAATAGGGATTCTGGGTATGCAAATGAGCTTGCCATTTTTCAGGAGCATGCCCATCCCAAGAACGTTCGTAAATAAATTTTGACTGCATAATTTGCTTCACTTATGTATACAAATTTTGATGCATAGGTTCTCTGTATTCATAATCGTGCAGAAATTAAAAATCAGTAATGCACTAGCGGAGTTTGTTTTTTGGACAACACTTGCAGAATTAACATCCTTGAGAACTTCGAGAGCTTCCAACTTGTGACTAGGAGAATGATCTCGAAACTATGACTTGTTATGAATTAGGATAATCCAGTCCTTTGTTATAACTATATGAAACTAACGAAATTGCTGACTAAATTACCATATTCTAATGACCTATAAAGGCTGATAACAATCATAGCTATCAAGCTTAAATAGAAATGATTTTTGTATTTTAAGCTTTCATGACTTTTTTATTTTGTAATGGAGAACAGTCGCAGCTACTTCAATAGATAAAGAACTGTCATAGCTTTCTACTGGATGAACTTTATCAAATTGCTTAAGGCATTCTTTTCATTGATGCATTTTGACTCTTGTTTTCTATAGCAACCTCTTTCAAAGGCAACAAGAAGAAAAAAGAGCTACATATGCTACAAACTGCAGCTAATTTGTCCATTATATTTTAGAAATGGATACATCTTATAAACCATGAGCCAAGCATCAGTTTGAAGCCAAAAGTATAAACAAAAGGTGTGTTTCTGAATTTAGTTCAGACCCGAAGAGTCGGTGCTGGAAGTGGAGTGTTTAAACCGAAGAGTTGGTAATGCTTAAGAAATTGAGACGGTGAATGACAGAGAATTATGCAGGGATAATTCATTTTGATATTTAAGTCATTTCCATTCAGGTTTAGTCAATGACATATAATCATGAAGGAATCATTCATGTTCAATATCAGTCATCATACGAGGAGTGTGGAGCAGCCACGCAACCAGGATCAAAGGGGTTTTCAGACCCACAGCAGTGCCAGTACTGAAAAACTTTACCAGAATCAGGAGTATCCATGGTGCCACCTTCATACACACTCTCAAACTTCCTCTTTGTTTCTCCTGAGGGAAAGAAGGAACAAGAAAAGTAAGTCAACGACACTTACACTTGGACCAAGAAGTAATTTGAAACACCAACAAATCTTATGATGCAAAGATTTTGATCGGTAAGAATTGTGAAAAAAAAAACACAATACTTTTTTTTTCCATAAAAAAAAGTCTTAACAGGATTTGCTTCAGTTTCAGTTTAAGACTTTGATCAAAAAAAAAGTTTCAGTTTAAGACTCGTTGGCTAAACCCTTCACCACAATGGTACTATGGCTAGTGCCCCATCAAAAATGTCAACTATCTAAACTACCCTATGAGAAATACATTTCAAGTTACATTATTTGATGCATGATTCCGATAAATGAACCTTCAACTTTTGTTAGCCAATGCTTTTCCCCTTAAATGTCAGCCTATATGCCGTTAACTGCTAGCGGGTGCTTTGCATATATTTAACATTGAATTGATACTTGTAAGTATATATCAAATGCATGCCACATAGATGTCCTTGATAACATGATAGAAACTATAAAATAACCATATTCATAAGTTTACTCATGATTTTTCCAGCGTGAATAATTAACAACTACCATTCTCATTGGGAAGAAAATTTACAATACTTCTAGCTGCATTCAGGTATCAGCACCGCTTACTTAACAAAGTCATGTAAGAAAGTTATTTTCAGCTTATCGAGGTTAATTATTCTATGGCAGTATCAACCCTTTCATGCTTGAAGTTATCAAACATATCTGAAGATAAAAAGAAAAGAAGGATCCCACTTCCATTCTATGAGGCATAGACACCTTTACACAGACTGGACATAACATAGAAATCACCACAATGCTAAACTTAAAAAAATAGCAAACTACATAACAAAAACACAAGGGCACGCAGAAAGACAAATACACACATATTTGTGCTATCTGTTAGTAATACATTTATAGAGAAAAACAAAACTAGCTTACACTTTCTTTTAACCAGCTTGAAAACAATGACATCAAACTAAGTATCATGAACTGCAATGAAATATTACTAAAGCCCTGACCTCATTCATGGAAACTTTTTTATGCTTCAGCATATTACTTAATCAGTCTTAGCAATTAAGTCAAGATGAACAATATTAATAGATAATCCACAGAATTCAGACCTTATAACTCTCAAAGATAATCCACAGGGTCCTAATTATATAAGATCAAGTTGAGTTTTTCAAAGAAATTATGATGCAAAAACACCACTTCCAATTGTTTAAATTTATGTGATTCCCTGAAAACTAATTTCTTGTACTTATAAAGTAATGTATAATATAATAAGTAGATGTAAAAATTGAGATGACCTCCAAAATGGGCAGTGTGGAAGCGACAAGCAAGAGGGTGATTGAGAGAAGGGTCATATTGGGTTTTGCAGTTCTTGCAAGTTCTGAGGGAAAAGCTTGAAGAAGAGCATTGAATGGAAGGGAATTTCGTGGATGATGATATACTTCTGAAGAATTGAGGAGGAGGAGAAATAGGTAATTTCAATTTCGGATGGTGAAGAGAAGGGTGAGAGATTGAGTGAGAAAAAGAAAGAGCCATCATGGCCTTCAAAATTTTGTTCAACCAATCCCAAGTCGCAGGAGCTTCTCCTGCTTCTATCTTCTGCAGCAGCTATCATGTATTGCTTTGTTTTTTTTTTTAAATTTTTTTTTGGCCAATTTGTTTTTTTTTTTAATTTACTGTATTAGTATTACATTGCCTGGCTGTATCAAAAAAAATAATTATTACATTGCTTGGAATTTGTTAAGGAATTTTTTTTTAAGGAAACAATTTGATGTACTAGAACTCTAAGTGCAACCAATTCATCACTCACTACATGCCACGTGGATTGTAAGCCACCTCAACAATAAACATTGTTAGTTAGAACTTGTCTTTATACCCCCAAAAAAAGTCTAACTAAAATCTACGGAAGAAATACCATTAAAAGCAAATCAATTCTAAGTAAGAAAATTTCATTTGAATTTATGCATATATGAAAAAATATCCAAATCTATGCATCAAGATCAACAAAACATTAGAGAGATTTAGCGGTTTTATTTATACATCGAAAAATAAAGAGATTTAGCGGTTTTTTTTGCAGCATATTTTCAGAAAACAGTTTTTTTTTTCTATTTTCTAGAAAAAAAAAACAAAATACATTGTTACTATACTTGTTTTGATAACTTTTTAAAACAAAATATAGAACTTATTTTTGAAAAGAGAAATAAAAAACAATTTTGATATGTTCTCTAAACATGTTTTATTTTTTCCTATCTCGTCTACAAGTTTTTTAAAACTTGTGTTTGGAAACAGTTTTTTAGAATAATTTTCAAAAACAAAAAACATAACATAGAACCAAAAAATCTATAAGAGTTCCGTGTATGTTGTCTAGTGGAAGGCAATCGAAGGTTTTGGTAACTCACTATGCGTTATCTAATTCTATTGGTGGAGGTCAAGAACTGATTCTGCTTCATTCACCATTGCAACTGGATTAATGGTTCCTTTTCTATCGTTGAATCATATCACACAGTGCATCAACTAAATCCATCATCGATGTGATGCTTTGTATGAATCACATATGTGAGAATGATCATTCTCAAGGTATACCACATACCAAATAATGAAAAATACTCATTCCCTTTCCCTTTCCCTTTCCCATTCTCAATCCCTCACCCCTCCCCTCATTCGTTGCTTAATAAGCATGGCCTTTATGGTGTTAGTCCCTATCAAAATAGTGAGGTGGGTGTAACTTCCATGTGTCATTAAATGATTGGTGAATTCTAAATTGGTTGTATTGATTCCAGTGTACTAAGGAAAAGAATGATCTTTTAATCAAATTTTGATTTTTATCAATGTCGAAGACACTAAGGTTCCCCCATAAATACTGAGTATAGTAAGTCTACAACATTCCAAAGAAGTGACGCGGCAAGTCATTGCACAATTAAAACATAGTGTCATAACATAATATGCTAGTCAGAAAATAGTTGAGTCTACATTTATTTATGATTAGTTGTCAGGATTATATTATGTTAACTTTCTGTCCAGTCCATTTGCAAAAAAATTGCATCACTTAATGATTTGCTATTAAGCTAAATCATTTATCCATCGTGTATCTTCAGAAAAAAATCTCGTACAACACACCAGAGGTCCAACTCATTTAGAAAAAGAGTATGTATTCCTTAAGCAATTGGTTGGGGTACGAACAGTGAGGACACCTATATAAGACTTAAGAACAGTGAGGACACCTTGGGAAACCAAAAAACAAATAAAGTTAAATGAATTATGAACATTCAGTATACATAATTTCATTTCGTAACATAACCCAGTTTGGTTGAGTTGGTAAGTGAGTTACAACCCTCGTAAAGATGAGAACACATGTTTGAATCCCGTGAAGTGCTCTCATTGGGATAGAGGAGAACTTTACCTATGTGGCAACACTCCTATCCTCCCGAGTTCGGATTAAACCGGACCTTGATTAACCCAAAAAAAAACACTTGCCATTGCTAGTTAAAATTTTCGTTTTAATAACCCTCACATTCAAAACGTTGTAACGACGTCGTCTCATCAAGTCAAAATTGCAACGACAGCAAAGCCAAGCTAAGCTGAACCGAGGCGAGCTTATCTCAGTATCGTCTTCGTGGACGCAACCTAAACAGATGAGAGGAAGGAAGGGCCATAAGACTGCCACACACTGACTGAACCCATTTCTTCAGAACCAACCACCACACTAAACAATAGAGAACAGAACATGGAACTTCCTTTCACTTACGCTGCAGCCTCAACCTCCACACCCCTCTCCTTCAATCGCCTTCCTCTCTTCCCCTCCCAACTTCCCTCTTTTTCTTCCACTAATAATAATAATAATAATAATAATACCCCTCATAATGGCCCCACCACTTGCAAGACAAGAAGGAAATCCATTTCTGTAGCTAATTCCTTTAATGCCTTCTCTCCTGCCAATCCCACCAACACTTTATCCACCCATTGGGATGTTGAATTTTCCCATAATAATCTCTCTGTCCCTGCAGCTCCCTTGCTTCCTAGATTTGAAGAGCTCGATACTACTAATAAGCTTCTCCGTCAAAGAATCGTCTTTCTGGGTTCTCAGGTGACCCTTATTTTTTTTTTTATTTCTTTCTTCATTTATGTTTTTACTACTTGATGATGATTCTGAATGATACACAAACTGATACTTGGACACTACATGATATTGTTTTTTATTTTTAAAATCCCAAGTTTTGTTGCTTCACATATTACTGATTGCTGGTTTATCTCTTCTCTAGTGTTACAGGTTGCAAATATCATACTATAGCTAATTTATTTCCAATGATTGCATTTTAAGGCCTATGTAATACTAACTTCGTTACTAAATATAAGATCACTTTCCTAATTTCATTTGATTAATGATGTAAGTTGAGGTAGTTATTAACATATGATATTACCAATTTATCCTACCTATATACTTTTATCCCCATTCTCTCACTCTTGCTTGTTTATTATAGATAAGTAGTATTAGGATTTATTTGGAAAAAAGTTGTGAAATTAGAAAGTTGCTTATATTTAGTAACAAATTAAAATCTGAAAGTGATCTACATTTAGGAACAAACGGAGTGTTTCTATTATTATTAATTATATTAATGTCATTTTGTCTTTGATTAAAAAAAAGGTTGGTGATTTTTCCCTTTATGTTTGTTTTTGTATGTTAAAATTTTATTTTGAGGGTTTCATTAGGCAAGCCCTTTGTTCCTTTGACATAATAATAAAAGAAGGTAGAATAAGATGAAACGAATATCGGAGACCAAGCATATAGAAGGAATTATGAGGTGTTTGGTTGTTTGTTTGAGCAGGTGGATGATGATTCCGCTGATTTTGTGATTAGCCAGCTGTTGCTATTGGATGCTGAGGATCCCAAAAAAGACATTAGGTTGTTTATAAATTCACCTGGTGGCTCTGTTACTGCTGGTATGTCAACTATGTTTGTTACTAATTGTTCAGCTCTATTTGTCTTTTTCTTCTATTTCTATTCCTATCCCTGAATTTCTGCAACTAAGGAGTCAGAATGAATAGTTTTATTTGATAGATTTTGAGTGTACAATCACCACATGGTAGATTAAGTAAATTTTTCATGAACTGAATTCGCACTTGACCTGAAGTCATGTTTCAATTTGGTAGTTCACAAAATTCAAGATTTGTTTGTGTGAGTTGAGTCATTCAGACACTAATGTTGGTGGTTTGTTGCTTGCAAAGGATCCTTGCAAAGATGCTTGATCAGTAGTCTGTTGAAAGGAATCTACGTAGTTCAAGCTTGTTGTAAAATAATAACCAAGTTTCTGGTGAATCTAATGGTTTCTTTTGCTGTACTTTCTCATAATAATTTCATTATTTTGTTGACTAATCTGTCAGAAAAATTTTAAGTCAGAGTGAGGAAAATATGTAGGTCATTATATCATGGATTGTGTTATTTTGAAAAGAGGAATGTATAGACATGAGCTAGGAACTAAGTTTTAACTGAAATGAGAGCACAGTTTTAATGTTTACTTGTGCTACCTAGATATTGTGCAACAGATTTTCAGTACCCTAAGAACATGTTAAATGTTTTCTGAGAGAAAAGATGGTTGATTCCTCTATGAATGAGGCCCAGAATGCAACCGTAGATTAAATTGTAGACTGAGCACTGGTCCATTTTATGAAGGAATTTCAGTAAGGATTTGGTTGAGTGCAATTTTTTTTGAAGAATTTAACAAATATACAGTTCATATTCAGAACAAACAACCAATCATTAGTTGATAGGCGAATGAACCAAGCATAACTCTCAAGCTTAAAGAGATCTTCAAAAACCTAAGCAAAGTTCAACCATGGTGATTTATGATTCATTTTCCCAATTGTTAGAAAGGATTCACTGCTGTTATGTTTGAAAGGTTTTTTCCAATCACTCATTTTTAGAAAGCATACACTGTCAACATAAATAGTGAACGCTTACTGTTTGAATGATTCATGGTGAGGTTGTTGACACAAAAATCATGGTCAACTTAAACTTATATAAACTCTATGGTGGAGACTTAGTTACAATGGGATGCCTAGTTTCCATATGGAGTAATTTGGGATGCTCTAAGTGGTATTTAAATAGGTTGGTTCTCTCGCCTCAATAGCTGTCCATTAGGTCGAGTTCCTCATCCAACCATCAATTGGTTTTAGAGTTGGATGCCAGTAGTTGTAGAAATGACTACTTACGAGGGTTTTGACTGGTCAAGTGGATTTTCATTTGTAGATTGTAGCAACTAGGATGTTATCTCTTCAAGGGGATCCAATTGGTGGGTACTTAAAATAGTTTGGGATGTTTTATATCCACTGAGCGATAGGCTCACTCTATAGGATTTTTAACTGTTTTTTTTTTTGCCAATCCCACCTCAACAGTTAGATTTTCAATGAGGGCTATCCACGCATCTTGAGTATCCATCACTAAACTGGTTTGCGAATATGCAAAAGTTGTGGCTTCAGGAACATCATGATGTACACTGATTCTATGCCATGATTGACCTCTAGCAGGAGATATAAATGATGTTAAGGGCCTGTTTGGATAGTTTCAGAAAAGCTATTCTGGAAACAAAACCTAGGTTTCACCCCAAATTTGCCAAACACTAACAAAAATCTGAAAAAGCTATTTTTAGTCCAAAACCTAGGTTTCAAGTCCAAAACCTAGGTTTGAGGAAAAGCTGTGATTTTCTACTTTTTCAAAGACAAAAAACTCGTCTTTCCTTTCTCTGATGATTATTATTTTTAGCAATTAAATACAATTTTAGCAATTAATGATTATAATCCTTTATTTAACCTCCAATTTATTTTACCAAATAAGAATTTATTTATTGTGTTGATTGTATTTTTTATGTTTTTATTGTATTTTTTGTAGAGTTTTGTAATATTTTTAATTTGTTTTACCAATTAAAAATCTTTTGAAATAAATTTTTGGGCAATATTGTCCTTTTTGGTAATTTGACACTAAAAAAGCTATTCTATTGACATTTTATCCAAACACTCTCATTTTATCAAAAGCTATTTTACAGAAAAGCTATTATACTTAAAAGCCATTCTCAAAAAGCTATTTTTTTACAAGATATTCTCCAGAAGCTAAATCCAAACAGACCCTAAATCCCTTGTCTTGTCAGATTGGGGCAATCAGATTATTTATGCTTGAAGAGAAGTGTTACAATGTGCATGTAAGCTTGCAAAGTTAGCCTAATATGTGAACAATCAACTGAGTATGATACACAAACTACCAGCTTTTTGTTAGAATTAAATGTCAGCCAACTAGGCTAATATTTGTGAGATTTTTGAAACCAATGTGATATGGTTGGATGTTAATTTTGTAATTGAACCACTGTTAGTATACTCCAAGCGTTAAGTTCATCATTATGTATATTAAAAAGCTTTTGTTTATTCCATCTAACAATTCTGAAATGTATGAAGGCCTTCTGCTGGTAAGTTTCCTCTGATCGCATTTACCACTACATGCAGGAATGGCAATTTATGATGCCATGAAGTTATGCAGGGCAGATGTTTCAACCATATGCCTTGGGCTTGCTGCATCCATGGGTGCATTTATCCTTGCTTCTGGTACTAAAGGGAAGAGGTTTTGCATGCCAAATGGAAGAGTAATGATCCATCAGCCGCTAGGAACTGCTGGTGGAAAAGTAAGATCATTTTTGCTGGAGCTGTTTCCTATTCATTTCTATTTCCTTTAAAATTTATACTCCCTCCAGTCTCAAATATAGAACATATTTAACTAATTTGACAAATTAAGGATGTTAGTTATATTAGTTTGTATGATGTCTTTTTTCTTCTCTTACTCTCTCCCCAATCTCTCAATTATTGTTCCATGTGCACCAATAGGGATAATAATTGAAAAAGTTGACAAAATTAGAGTCAAGTCTTAAATTTGAAACCTGAGTACTGGTATAAACATTACATTTCAAGTAACCATCTATGGAAATTTGAAACGTGACAAACCCAAGAAAAGGATAAGAAATCTGATCTTGCATCCATTTGGCAAATCATTGCAGATACTGAATGCTGTCAATATTTTAATATTAAGCAATAACGAATGGTGTTACTGCAAATGTGTGGAAGCTTAATGGTGGTAGTGATTAATAATAGTTTGGTGTCTTTGGCTGATTACTAAATAATCATTATATAAATTGTATCATCAAGAATGTATGCTTAAACTTTCTTAGTCGTATTTGTCTACAAAGGATTCTTAAGGTCTCTGACCAAGGACAGCTACAACATATCAATTAAGAACAACATATCTTCTATTATTTTGATCCTATAATGATAGTTGCTGTGGCATACAAAATTTCAAACTAAACCTCTTGCATTTCTTTAAACATATCATGATCTTCTACCTGGTCAATTTACTTCGCCAGTGAACTATTGAAAGGAAGGTATCTTTCTTGATCTTGAACAATGAAATCATAGATTCACATTTGGTATATATGTCAGTGGGCATAACAAGAATTTGATGTAATTGGACTATTGAAAATCCTCACCTAACAGTGATATTCTGGTATAATGATATTGCAAAACTGGGCCTGCATAGATACTTTCTTAGTTGAATTGTTTTATCTTGAATTTTTGTTAAACGTTCCCTTGTACTCCACTAAATGGTAAAATGCATTTACAGGCAACAGATATGATGATTCGTGTAAGAGAAATGTCATACCACAAGATAAAGATAAATAAAATACTATCAAAAGTGACTGGGAAGTCTATGGAGCAGGTTAGTCATTATTCATTAACATCCTCATCTTATCAGTAATTATGTTCGGTATCACATATTTTATACCAATTCATTCTTTTGATCTACAGGTTGAAATGGATACGGACCGTGATAATTTTATGAATGCGTGGGAAGCCAAGGAATATGGTTTAGTTGATGGGGTTATTGATGATGGCAAGCCAGGATTAGTTGCACCAACTGCTGAAGCATTGCCACCACCAAAAACACGTATATCGGAATGGTGGAAGATCGGAGAAAACCGAAAAGCGAAATTGAATTTGCCCTCAGAGCACAAGTTTTTGCAGAATGCACATAAAGTAGGCCAGGGAAGTGATGGTGATAAAAACCCTGAACAGCCAAAGGAAACGCCTACAGCAGTATGAGTTGATAAAGATTTTGTCTTCTCTACTCTGAATCTGTCCTTAAATTCATTTGTATTTGTGATCTACTTCAGAATATAAATGGGATTTCACTTGCCCTGGTGTTCACATCACATGCCTTGCAAGATGTAGATTGTATCAAGATTTTATTAAAGTTAAAGCGGAACTTTTCTGGGTACTAAAACTGATCCTTTAGTTGATTTTTGGGTACTTGTCATGATCGTAAAATATGCTATTCATGATTTAATTAACAAGTCAGTGGCTGCTACACCTATATGTATCAATATGCATAACAAAGAGGATAATCACTTTTATTGGAAAAATAAAAGTGTTTTTAAAGATTACGTTTTAGCAGGAAATAAATCATTATACTATTATACTCCCTCCGTCCAATATAACACTATTTAAGAAAATCAATTTTGTCTTAGACATACTATTAATTGTTCCTAATTTCTCCTCAACTTATCCTTATATCCTCAATAATAGACAAATAAGAAAGGAAGGGTGGCGGTAAAGTAAAGGATAAAGATGCATTTTTGATACCTAGAAGCATTTTTAAACTCAACAATCTCGAGGTGCAACAATGAGCACTCATATATTTAACATGGTGCATTATTTATAATGCCGTTGAATTTGGATGATTTTCATTAAGTTATGATACTGCAATTTTAGGGTAAAGGTGCATATTTGATACCCAACAATTACCGTAGGAGTGATTTTAATACATAATAGTTTTGAGACTCAAAAATGAATGAAATGCCCTTCTAAAATTAAAAAAAGAAAATCATTCCCTTTCAACTAAGGTCTCCTTCATTCCTCACATCTAAAACTCCAAACCCCACTCTCTTCAGATTTAGTTATAGCTGAGAATACGGGCCTCATACCTCGAGATGACCCCCTTAAGACTTTCTTAAAAAAATTAAGCCATTTGATTTTTAAAAAAATATTAAAAGTTTACTTTTAAAAAAATTGATTTTTAACAAAAAGAATAAAAAATAAATCCCAAAGTGAGAGTGTGACATGGTGTATACAGTTAATGTTGAGAAGTGAAGGAAGAGCGTTAGGAATTCATACTTTCCTTCGATTTTAAAAAATAAAATAAAAAAAGACTCCATGAAAACAAGCTTAAGTTAAGTGGCCCGTTCAAGCCCACAACATGAATGACTTACCCATTTAAACTTGATCCCATTTTAACCCTAAAATCAAAGTCCCCCTTTCCTAGAGCTAGAGCCTAAACGGGCCGGCTTGATCCTAGCTCTTGCCGGCGGTGAAAAGAGTGGGTGACTAGTGGTCAGGGTGGAAGATGGAGGCTAGACGGGTGAAGAAGCCATGGAAAATGATGTTAGGGTTTATGGTTTCAGATGTGATTGATGTAGGAGACCTTGAAATGTGAGTTTTTTTAAAAAAAAAATTTAGAAGCACATTTTCATCATTTTTATATAAAAAAAATTATGTATCAAAAATGCCCATACGATAATTGTTAGATATCAAATATGCACCTTTGCCTAACGGAAATTATCTAACTGTAGTATAAAAATGAACCGTACGTGTTGCTTAGATGTGTATCGTCGTTGCACCTCGAGATTGTTAGGTATTAGAAACACTCATAGGATAATAATAACTGAGTATCGAAAATGCACATTTGTCATTTATATTGATTAAAAAAATAGGAAATTATTAAGGGTTAAAGTGCATAAATACTCATATAATTGTCATGAAGGTGCATACACTATCAATGTTAGGCCTGTTTGATTCAATTCTATGCAAATATTTTTTATACATTCTGTGGATTCACGGCGTGTTTGGTTGGCACGATATAGTAATTTAAAACAATATGCGAACAGTAATATTGAAGTAAAATATTTTAGATAATCCAGGATAATTTGGGCTGTGTGCATTAATCTAAATTCAATTATAGCATGCATAAATTAATACTCTCTCAATTCTTAAAAGCACTATATACCTGATTTGATTAGATTACATATATGTTAATTAAATTAATTGATAACAAGATATTGCTAAAAAATCCTAACCACTTATATTTATTCTCAAACCTCCTCTTATTAATTGGCTAAAGTATATGTTTGGTCCCCTTATATTTGTATCAAGATTCAATTTAGTTCTTTCTATTTGGAAAGTACATTTTAAGTCCTTTTGTTAACATCGTTAGTTTTCACTTAACGGAAAATGTTATGTTAAATATTTTAAATGGTTATTAAATACTGAAAAATGCTTAGATTAAAATATTTTAGTGTAATCATTCTTAGATTTTCAAAATTTATCATTTTTGGCTCCAATTTAATTATCAAATAATCATTTAAATTCAAGTGAAATTAACAATGTTAACAAAAAAGGACTAAAAAGTGTATTTTCCAAACATAAAGGACTAAATTGAAACTTGAAACAAACATAAGGGACTAAAAGTACATTTTAGCCTAATTAAGTAATAAGGTGCTTCAATAAGGATAATTTAGGGGAAATTAATAAAAAATGAAAGAGGTGATAACTCCCAATATTACATTGATGTTGGGCATATTTATGACACATTTGAGGATTTAGGATATTTTAAGAGCATCTGAGAGAAAAATAGATAAATATGGTCATATAAATTCAAATTGGTTATTTTATAGAAAAATATAACTATTTGTTTGAAAAATTTGATTGGCATAATTCCCTTACTTTTATGCATGTTTTAGATAGGTAAATGTGGATATTTTAAACTAGGTAGAAGCTAAAGATGGAAGCAAAGGGCTAAAGATGGAAGCAAAGGAGCAGGGAAAGGTAGAAGGCAATTTTGTAAAATGTTGAAAATTGCTAAAAGATGCATGATGTTGCACCAAAATGTCACGACAATATGCAAAAATCTAAAAAACACATGGTTTTATGTTTTTTATTAGAAAAGACGCCCTGTGGCACGAAAATTAACATACATTTAGCCCCTTTCACCCTAGAATCTACAGAAGGTTAACGTTTGATCAGAGCACACAACCACGAAGCTAGGGTTTGCAAAATTAGAAGTTGAGAGGCAAAATTCGAGGAGTTTGTTGTTGCCTATGGTTGTAGATTCCTCTTGCTTTCCTTATTTTTTTGATTATTAAACATACTTTTGGTCCCTATAGTTTACCCTAATTCGGGTTTAGTCCCTGTAGTTTAAAACTGATGGTTTTGGTCTTTAATTATATTTCACTCAATTTAGGTTTTTAGTCCCTGTAATTTAAAACTAATTAATGGTTTTGGTCCCTTAAGTTTGCTTTGTCTATAAGAGTTAGTCCCCAGAGTTTGCTTTGTCTATTAAGTTTGTCTATTAAATTCAGTTAATAACTTGTCCAATTTAAAATGAAGTAGATGTCGTGATGAAGGAAATATTTTGTTTAAAATAAATTGGTTCTTTGTAGGATAGATAAATATTATAATAAGAACAAATAAAGAGTGTGAGAATGTGATGAAAACGATTTCTAGAATTTGATTGTTGCAAAGAATAAGCCTTATAAAAAAGGGTTGTTATTTTTTTCCTTGTTTTAATTGTTTAAAATAAATTGGTTCTTTGTAGGATAGATAAATATTGTAAGAACAAATAAAGAGTGTGAGAATGTGATGAAAACGATTTCTAGAATTTGATTGTTGCAAAGAATAAGCCTTATAAAAAAAGGGTTGTTATTTTTTTTCCTCGTTTGAATTGTTTAAATGAGAGTATGTGAGAAGCCAAATTAAATGTGAGGTGTGCATGATGAATATGGCATATTAAATAACATCAAAGAATTCTGGAGGAAATTGTGAACGCTTGGAATGGGAGAATGGAGGACATGATCTGTAAATGTTGAAGTGAAGTCCATTACATTAGTGTTTGCATGTATACATGATAGATTGCATTATGATGCATAGAAGAATTTATTTCTGGGCTGTAAAAAGTATACATTTCAACTTGTGTGTTGAGATTAATCAACTTAAATGTAAGAACTTGGTGGAGCAATATACAATTTTGATTGATTGTTTCAATTGTTGAAAGAAAAAAGGTCGGTAGTCACGCCCTAAATGTCGCGCAAAAATGAAATTTGACTTACAGAAGTATATTGCCGCGGTTTTTTATCTAAGCGCGACAAAAGACGCGACTAAAATATTTTTTTTTTATATTATGCACCTTGTCGCACCTAGAATGTAGCATATATATAGCGTAGCCATATGCGACATTCTGCATTTTTATATATATAAATTATGATTTTTCTGTATATGTATGTTGCGCCCATGGGTGCAACATACATATAGTAATAATTCAATATATTTGTATGTCAACGCCACATTCTTTTGATATGTGTGTGATTGTGAACCCTTAAAATGATACTACAAGGGTAAGAAGATCTTGTTTTTGTCATGTGTATGTGTGATTGTGAAGAATACGTGCTTCCCTAATTAATACAATTTGTACACAAAGAATGGTATGAATTCGAATGCTACATAGGTATCTCATGTGGGACGTCATGATACAAAATGAAAAATGACAGTGGTGGTGACGATTGATGAGATCACTAAATAGTCTCCGCTTACATTATCTTTTGATAATAATGGTACTGGTTCGTTTGCTAATTCAATAGATTCAAAGAACTTAATACCACAATTTTCAATAGAGAATATCCTATTCGCGTTAATTATGATACTTTACCAACAAATCGATTGTTTAGATAATAAACTTAATACAACCACTGTACTAACTTTTATGTTCACCTCCCACAAACTGAAGTATAAAAAAAAGTCCTTTTTCAGCTACATAAAATGCGCTAATTCAGTATTAGTGTGAATGCATACATTAGCACAAATCCTAGAAGATCAAAATCCGAAAAAAGGCCCACAACTAGGAACAAAACTATCAGGATAGTCAAAACCAAAAAGGACAACTGAAGTCTATGCAGTTGTCAACGAGAAGAAGGCCAAATTTGTCTTGATACTACACTACAAAAAATTATGGGGCTAGTCACACATAAGTTGTCACGTAACAAGCAAACGCAACACCTTATTTATTTATTTTTTTAAAATTTACATGTCTTATCACGTATTAAAAACTAAAACGCGGCGCAAAATATTTTAAAAAATTGTTGTCGCGTTTAATATTACCAAAACGCGACAGAATTTACTTTTTAAATTTTTAAAAAAATAAAAGCGTTGTCGCGCATTAAGGCGCGACAAATATCTATGTTTATCGTACATTAATGCGCGACATACATTCTATATTTATTTTTTTTAAAAAAAAATAAACTTTTGTCGCGTATTTAAAAAAGTAAACGCGACCAAAAGTATTTAAAAAAAATTGTTGTCGCGTTTACTTTTATAAATACAAGACAAAATATTAATTTTTTATTAAAAAAAATAAAAAATGAAAACGAAAATTCAAATTTGAATTTCTCTCCACTCTTTCTACTTTCTCTCTATATATACCCCACTCCTTCTCAATTTCTCACTCCTCATTTTTTTCTCTCCTCCCTCCCCACTTTCCTTTCTCCTCCATCTAATTTTTCTAATTTTCTATCTCCTTACATTTATTCTTCACATTTCTCATTTAACTAATTTTCTCTAATTTTTTTCTAGGTTAATTATTTAAAGTCCTCCACAAGTTAAGATATACACTAAACATCCTCTAATACTTGGTTTTACATCATCTATTATAATTCTAAATCTATTATTTTATCATCTAATACTAATTTCTTTCATTATTTTCTTCTCTACTTATTTTTCAACTCTTTCTAACTTATTTTTCATTATCTATTACTATTTTTTCATTTAGCCTTCTGTTCTTCCTAATTCAAAAATTCTTTTTATCCCTTATTTGTCCAAAGCTTCCTTAAGAAGATTGTAAACTTATTTTACGTGGCATATAATAAAAATTGATAAGGGAAATAAGTTGTCGCGTATGCATGCACGACATTTTAATATTTAATTTTGGACACGAAAAATCGCGTATGCATAAAACCCGGCATACCCCTTTGTCACGTTTTTAAACGCGACTAAGTCCCAAAATCGCGCGCGACTAGCCCACATTTTCTTGTAGTGGTAGTTGTCCAAACGCATCTAAGGCCGGGGAGAGAAACTATTGCGCGCGACTTCCCCTTTTATACCAATGTTGAGAAACTATTTGCAGCTCCAAACGCATCTAAGGGGAGAGAAACGAGTGGAGTTTGAGAACGAATTCCAAAGAACCAGTAACCATGATGGAAGAAGAGAGCATTTCATTGATCACAAATAAAATTATATTCACAAAGAAAGACAACTAAAACCAAACAGTCTCTCACAACAAAACCTAAACACCCATGATAATGACAACAACAAATAATTAGACCAAGAGTCTGAAGACAACACAAGATAACCAATCCATCCTTCTTAGCTAGATCCATGAAACAACCTTCATGGTGACGTGCATAGATTTATTATATGAAGTGCCATAGGGACACTAGCATGAGAATTTCACTGCAATTTGGAATCCAGCCACCAAAATCATAGTATGTATAACTTATAAATTTATGTAGTCATCATTTAATATTTACTATTCACCTTCTTTCCAATATTTTATTTTTGAAATATAAAAATATGTCATATATATATATATATATATATATATATATAAAATCACCTTTAATTTTTTTATTGATCAAATAACCTTTGCTAACAAAAGTATTTTTCAAGTCGCACTTTATTTTTTTAAATCAATCATAAGTACATTCAGAGAACTAAAGTATTTTTCTTAAAAATATATTTTCATGAAATTTTATTTACAATCTATTTTCTCAATAGTAACTAACACCGTAAATCTAAGATATTGAGTGGTAATAAAAAAAAGTGCTTTAAGAGATAGATGCACAAAAATTGCTTTACAATACTAAGTGTACTATACCAACAAGTGAATGTTCAAGATGATGGTTGGTCCCCCGTAAAAATGAGTATTTGTTAGTTCGATTCCCATAAAAGCGGACTGTTATTTGCATCTCTTCAAACCCAGATTATTACTAGTTGTTTGGATCAACTAGTTCAACTTGAATAAGTAGGACCCAGAAAAGACACTATCTTGTGGTGGCTATATCCCCTAGGCGCGCGTTTTTATTGAAAAGATTAATAACAATGAGTCTGAGACACAGTAAATGTACGAGAAAATTATTTTTGCGTGTTGAGGTCACTTAATGAACAAGAACAAGAAAAAACCTTATTACACACTATCTATCTGTGGTTAGTTACATAGATCGTGCAATGTCATTTTATGTTACTTCATTAAGAGTGTATTTTTAGAGATATAAAATATTTTATGCTTTGAAATAAAAATTAAGAAATGATAAATATTAATACTAAATAAAGATTATATGAACTTAGAGTTGATACATATAAAAAAAAAGAGTTTATACATAGCAACAGTCCAAAGCTTAACTTCGTCCTCTCACTTCCTTGTCCCCCCCCCCCCCCAAAAAAAAAAAAAACCTGATTTGGGAGCGTATGAGGAAACAAAGGAATTTGTCTGGCCACGGAGTCGTTTCAAGCAACGAAAATGATAAAAGGAATTAAAATATTTATCAATCAAATATGGACCATTCTTTCGATAGCCACCATCATTTTCAAACAGAATGGATAGTAAAATATTCATAAAAAAGAATGGATAATAACATATGGACAATTATTTTTTTATAAAAAAGCACAAAACTAAACTAATTAAAGAAAAGAAAAATGTTCTTGCATATTAGCTACTACAGATGGCACTGAGTTATTTTCTGTCCAATTTTGCTATTTTTTTATTCACGATAATTCTTTTTCTATCAATTACATATCCGTTACTTATTTTCAAACACAAATACATCTTTTGGCTGGGCTTATCTTGGGCAAATAAGTCTTTTCCTTATTTCAAATAAGCTCAATAAAAAATAAAACCAACCAAACACGCAAAAAAATTTACCCTCAAAATAAGTCGTTATTAATAAGAACTTATTTTGAGGGTAATTGTTTTGCGTGTTTGGTTGAACTTATTTTTTATCGAGTTTATTTGAAATAAGTAAATTATTTCATAATAAAAAGATAAGCTTATTTTCATATAAGTAACTTACGATGGTGAACCCCACAAATTTTAACTTATTTTAAACATTCAATCACAATTAACCCAAACATACACAATTACATATGAAAACTAAGTCACTTTTTATACATCTAATTCAAACACAAATCTCATTATGAAACCTCATTTATTTTCAAGCTGACTTATATTTAAGTCACATTTTCATAAGTTAATCTGAACACACAGAAGAAAAAAAATAGTATATTGATGCCAATAGTAATTGAATTCGTGTGTAGATACAACATATTTGATTTTTTCAAATAAGCTTGAGGGCTCTAGATAAGTTTACAAATGAGTATTATTGCGTTTAATGTTTTTTTTCATTTTAGAATTGACCATGTTCAACAAGCTAAGCATTCTTTCTGAAATCTTTGCCATCGATATCAAGTTGAGATGCAGGAGGTTAACAGAAAAACAAAGAGGACAACCATTTGAATCTAAACAATAATTCACACACACACACACACACACACACACACACACACACGGACAAACATAGGGAGGGAGAGATGGATTTAATCTTAGCTTTTAAAGTAAGCCTATAATTTTAATGTTGATAAGTATGGCTTATAATTTATTACTGGCATCGAATTTATTACTCTTCTACAAATGAAAGGCGCTTATAAAGTCAACCATTTAAATAGTTACCTTTAAAAATAATGATCAGATTATTATTAATGATTATAATCCAACATTGAAACTAAATGGAACATATCAGATCCCAAAAAAAAAACATAAATGGTATGTAGTTGAAAATTAGCTTAGTTAACTTGTATACTTGTAAGAATTTAATCACAGATTGATATCAATCTTCTAAACCCATTTTGAATGTAATTATTGAAAAGCCGAACGTTTCTGTTAGGCAATTGTATATATATATATATATATATATATATATATATATATATATATAGAATTCAAACGTTTCTGTTGGCCATTGCCCATTATTCCATCTTAAGGATAAACGGGCTCATCCATTTCAGATCCATCTCAGAGCCACTTCATAAGAGAAGAAGGCTAAGAAGAAGCTCTCACAACAGATGGTTGTTTGGTAGTAAAATTTTTACCAGTTAAATTTAAAAGATTTGAATTGGGGTTATAATTTTAATGAAGAGAATATGTTATAGAAAAGAGTATAAAAAATTTTTGTTAATAAAAAACTTTTAACCCCATTTTTCTATATTTCTTAAATTCAACTAAAAACATTTCTCCTGATGTCCCTCCAAATGCTCATATCCAATGAATCATCACTTAAAATTAAAACCCGATTACATAAGCATAAAAAAATACCATAGGTTTATTAAGATGGATTACATACGAAAGTCTTCTTCAATATATAATTCTATGCGGAAAATAAGTCATATATAATACAGACACACATATATAATAAGCAAACTTTAATTGATAAAACTCTGAGGAGTTCTACTGCTTAAGCCCAGATAGAAATGAAACATGACAGCCAATGGAAGAGACAGCTTCTTACATTCTCTCAGTATAAACCTTATGCACTGTACAAATCAGAAAGGTGAATGAAGAAACACACAAGCTAGCTATTAGAGAGATATGGTTGTTCATGTATTAGAAATATAAAAAATCTAAAAACACTGATGATCTCACCCTCTTTTATAAGAACTTTACATGTCGAGAACAATGAGACCCTTTTGCCTCCAGAGAGCGATGACCTCTCTTCGGGTGTCGTAGAATTTCGCATCTGGGCCATAGTAGTACTGCACAATATATATAGCTTAATTAAAACACATTTCAATCCTCTTTAATATACTAATATATATCAGTTTATAATATACTACCTCTGGTCCTAAATATAAGATTTTTTGGAAATGTTAAGGTTGCGAAATATGCTATTGAATCTTGAGATATTTGATATATTTTTAGATTATATATTAGTTTATAAGTAAAATAAACTAATATAAGAGAAAAAGTTAGGTAAATCAATTGATAATTAAATTATTTTGCTTTTTTATAGCATTTTCTAAAAAATTCAATTAGATCTTATATTTAGGACCGGAGGGAGTATATATATATATATATATATATATATATACTCCCTCCGGTCCCTAATGTAAGAGCTAGCCGCCAAAAAAAACGCTTCTTAAGAAAACACGTGAATGTTAGTTGGATGTCTGGAGTTAATGTTTCTTTTCCAAAATTGCCCATATTTATTATGGTACTTTTAAGAGAGAGAAATACATAAACATTAATAAATATGAAAGAGAGTTAGGGGTAAAGTAGGAAAAAATGCATTAAATGAGGAGAGAATGTGGGGTGAGCTCTTACATTAGGGACCAAAACCATTCAAATTTTGGGCTCTTACATTAGGGACCGGAGGGAGTATATATATATATATATAAACACACATGTATTTATAATTAGAGCATTGTGATCCCCTGGCCTTAACTAGATGCCAACTACGAATACTGTAAAACATTATCATATGAAGGAGATCGAACACACACACACACACATTTATTGTGAAAGCAATCAAATCCATCGTGTGTGTGTGTGTTTAAAGATACAAATGATGAAAGGGAAAATTTCAGCTATAGCTAGGGCATGAAATACTAAAGAAAGTTTCAGCAAAGTATGAAATCTGAATAATAAGCCCAAAGTATAAATCGTTTAATCAAGGAGATAGGTTCGTTCTAAGCAGATCCAGCTGAACAGATCCAGTAAAACAATAAATCAGAAGCATAATATATGTGTGAAATACATTTCCCAACAAGGCACACCAAAAAAACTGGGGAAATATAATTGAAGATCAAGTTGGATCTTTTCTGATTTGGACTCCCAGCAATCCCTAAAATTAGATGGATTATTTGATCTGAAAATTAAGAACTCAAATGGATCTAACGGCTGAGAATACTCAAACTAACCCAGAAAAATTTTATCAAAGAAACTGATAGTTAATGAATTAAAAAAATTTGTGTGTAATGATGACCATGATGAGAGAGATGATGAAATTACCCTATAAACCCTGCCAGTTTCCATAATATGTTCCTCACAAAGCCATCCAGGAATCAGCCAGCCATGTCCAGAAGAGAAGTAGTCATGAAGAATGTTTTTAGTATTTGGTTTCAACCGGTTCCTTACCAGCCTGCACACCTTTTCCGCCGTCGCCAATGACGCCGGAGACTTGATTCTCAACTCTATCGTCCTCTTCTCCCTCTCATTGTTGTTGATGTTGCTACTACTGCTGTTGTTTGACTCACCTGAGACCTCCATGGGTGAGATTTTAGAGGGTGAAAATGAGAGAGAAAATGAGAGTGTGTATTGAATTAGAAGCAGCTTATTTCCTTATATAATTAAGGGGAAAATAGCTATCTTTCTATAGTAATTATTTTATCATATATATTTTAATAATTGCATAAAACTCATTTATTGAGAAAGAAAGGGAGTGCGTTTCTTTTTTCTTGTTTGAGGCCTCTTTATGAAGATTTACTTATTAAAGATGTTTTGTGCTATAATCTATAAATTATCTACATTTTGATGCTTTTGTTTTATTTTGAGAATCTTTTATCGAACATGAAAGTAAATTTTTCATTTGAATTATAAGATTAATTTGAAATTCTTTAAATAAACGTCACGTAATGAATAGTACTTAATTAGCAACTACTCGTGCCAAATATGGGTACAAATACAGAGTTGCTAAAGCAAACAAAAAAAATAAAGATAAAGAGAATACAAGAATTTCATCTTAGTAAGGCAAGAAATTCAGCTCATTAATCTTTTTATATAGCCTTTTTATGGTGATAATTTTATCTTAATGGACATGAATATTTGGAGTTTTAGTTAAAATTCAATAGCCAATATATACATTCTTCAGTCAAGCATTACTTGTGCATTTTGGATATCTATCTTACAATGATGTAATTAATTTCATACAATACTTTTTAGTGGGATATTTTGATATATTACATCACCCAATTATATAAGGAACAAAAAAATTTTATCATGATATCAAAAAAAATTTAACGTACATTCGTAATAAACTAAGTCGAAAACGTTCAAAAGGCAAACTTGATGCGGGCGACTGAATAGATTAAGCTTAGGAAAAATGATTAAAGCGAAGAAGCTTATCATGAGTTGTGAAGGGCATGTGTTTAAAAATAAATAAACTAAGGATCCATTTATAAATATGTAAAACTTGAAGGAGAGGTGGCAATAATCAAAAGTTTGGGCCCTTAAAAGTAGAAAATAAAACCGAATTTGGATTTTTTTTCCCAAGGTAAACGGTGGGTTCCAATTGGTTTTTTTTAACTGAAGGTTCCCATTGGTTGAAAGGCAAGCATTTTAATATGAAAGATATTTGAGCTTTAATTTAATTCTGTCCTATGCATCATAAATGGTTATTGATCATGCATACTGTTCAATGTTTGGAATGGAGAAAGAGCTCTAGAAGTTAATTATAATTAAGATAAATTTATGATTCCACATTTTTAAGTATATTTGATATATATTGGCGTATTATCATTAATGCAAAATTAAAGGATTTGTTTGAGATTTGGATATGACATCATCAATCAGGTGAATTATTTAAGTGATTTCACTGTAAATACGATCATTTTAAATTAAATAGAAATTAGCAGAGCCAGAGATTATTAATAAATGTTAATACTTTATCATATTATGAGTGTAAAAATTTTGTTAATTTTTATTTTCTTACTTTTAGTAGAGCATAGGCAAACACAGCGTTTGGAAAAGTAGAAGCTGAGACCTGAATCCAAGAAAAGGAGACCAACACATGAAAGAAAAAATGGGCACATAGCACTTTTTACCATTAATCATCTTCGGGTTGGCGAAAATGAGAGAGAGATTGGGAGCCAGATTTTGGGCTTGGAGCTTTCAAGATTACCTGGCAGTTTTCTCACTTACCTTCTTATTTCTCTTAAATAATCTCTGACTTTTTGTGTTAATTTTGATTAGCTATTTAATTTGTATTAAGATTATTTTTAAGCATTGCATGAATTGAGACTTATTCAATACATGTTTCAATTCAGTACATGAATTGATGAGAACTATGTGTTGGTTTTCCATTTTTCTTCATGCTTCATGTGATTGGCCACTATGTGATTTGTTTGGTTCATTTATGTTTTGCTTGAGAGAGATAATTCAAATGTAGAATTGAGGTAAACCATTTGATGATTAATTAGTTGGTAATACACACATACACTAATAAAACTTTGTCAAATTAAGGTAGATGCTTATTAATAATTCACATTAAATATTGCAAGAGTTTGTTCAATTTTAATGGGGCATGTATTTTATTTTGTCTTGAGAAAGCATTTTTTTTTTGGTGACCTTGAGAAAGCATTTTCAAATGTTCATAAACCTTATACAAACACATATTTTTATTATAATTCTATTTGAGAGTTTTTAATTTTGTTTCATGAGATGTGCGATAAATTATGATAAATATTCTTAGGCTTATCTTATCTTGAATTAATGTTTTAATATATTTTTTATTTATTTTTATTTTTGTATTTTTATTTTTGAAAATGTAAATATATTTTTACTCATAAAGCAATATTAATTCACTTTTATATCTAGTTTTGATTCTCTTAGATCGAGAGCATTTCCTGAATCAATTTTGACGAGGAAAGTACACTTATGGATATTCTAAATGTTGGACAAGTCATAAATACATTATAATTAAGGAGACATAACATTTATTAGGAAATAAATGAGTACTAGTAGGCCTTCTTATCCATTGAATTCTTCATATTAGATTCACAAAATATTTATTTCTTGGGCATCCAATTATTAATATAAAAAAGTAATTAAAATATTAACTAAACTGAAATACTCCTATTATATCAAATTTAAAAGTCTACTTTATTGGCTTTATGTTAATTCACATAAATTAAGAAAAAATTAACTTTAAATATTATGTGAATCAGCCAGAAAAAGGATAAAAGGTAGAGAATGTTGGAAAGAAGATCGTGAAAAGAATAAATTAAGGGTAAAAGCGAAAAAATGTACTCCCTCCAGTCCGTAATATATAAGAGCTTAGTAGCTAATGTTTATTGAGAAAACATATTGAGAAAACATATTTATTAATATATAAGCGTTTGGTAAAAAAACAAACGCTTATTGAGAAAACATGTAAAAGTTAGTTAGATGTCGGGAGTTAATGTTTTTTTTTCAATATTGCTCATACTTAATATGAAACATAAATATTAATAAATATGAAAGACAGTTAGAGGTAAAATAGGAAAAATTCATTAAATGTGGAGAGAATGTGAGATTGACTCTTATATTTTGAACCAAAACATTCAAATTTTAGACTCTTATATTAGAGAGCAGAGGGAGTATTTAAAGTTTAGATAGCTCAAGCTAGGATCCTATAAAAGGACCATATATATACAAATTCAAATTTTGAGATATAATGAAAAGGGCTAGAGGTTTATCAAAAAAAAAGAGAGAGAGATACAAAGGAGTAGATAGGGAAAGGTATATTAGAAAAGCCGAATGCATATTTATATATATTCCTATATAAATACTCATACATACATGGCCATTGCCCATATATTCCTTCTTAACCGTACATGGGCTCATCCCTTTCAGTTCCATCTCACAGTCGCTTCATAACAGAGGTTAAGAAGTTCTCGATATATCAGAACATATGGGTTGAGTTGTTTGTTATTAAAATTTTTTTGAGTTGAATTTAAACAAAAATGAAATGTGGCTATGATTTTAATGAAGAGAATATGTTAGACAAAAGAGTATAAAAATATTGATTAAAAATTTTTAACACCATTTTTTTTTAAATTTCTTAAATTCAACTACAAAAATTTTGAAATTTTTGTATAGTTGAATTTAAGAAATCTTAAAAAACTTCTATACAACAAACACATATTGGATCATTACTTAAAATTAAAACACGATTACCAGCATAAAAATCTGCCACAGATTTATTAAGATGGATTGCATACAACGGACAGTCTTCTGCTATATATATAGTTCTATGCAGAAAATAAGGCATACATAACACAGACACATATATATATAAGCAAAATTAATTGATAAGACTCTAAAGAGTTCAACTGCTTCATATATAAACCCAGAATGAAACGAAAATTGACAGCCAATGGAAGAGAGAGCTTCATAGACTTCCTTCAACATGAGCTTGCACTGCAGAAATCAGGAAGGTGAATGAAGAATACAACACAAGGATGACATTAGAGAGATATATATGGTTGTTTATGTATTAAAAATATTTCAAAGAATAAAAAAAAAATCTAAACAACAATGATAATCTCACCCTCTTTACAAGAGCTTTACAGGTCGAGAACAATGAGATCATGTTCCCTCCAGAGAGCGAGAACCTCTTGCTGGGATCTGTAGAGTGTCGCATCTTGGTCATAGTAGTACTGCACAATGTAGATATAGTTTAATAAAAACTCATTCCAATTCTTTTTAATTTAATAATTTCAGTTAATAAGACACACACAGATCTATAATTCGAGCATTGTAATCCCCTTTACTAGATGCCAATGAAGAATACTGTAAACATAATATATGAAGGAGAACACACAGATACACACATCTACTGTGAAAACAATCAAATCCGTGTGCGTAGAAATACAAATAATTATTAGGACCAAAAAAAAAAGAAATACAAATAATTATGAAAAGGGAAAATTTAGACTATAAATAATAAACCCAAAGAAGAAGAAAAATAAGAAAACCAAATATTGAATGAGGGGCTTTGCATTCGATGACTGATTTTTCCAGAAATTAATGAAAAAATCTTCATCGAAATTTGTTTCCTTTGGAACTGAACCCCGAAAATAATTTCTGCCAGGATGTCAACGTTATTTACCCTAGATGATGATGGCGCTTAACAGATCCAGCAAAATATTAAATGAAAAGCACGCATGATACGTTAGAAAACATTAATTCCCACGTCAGACAAAAAAGAGAGAAACTAAGGAGAGATAAACAAATACCAAAATGTTTCCCACGTTAAATCTTTTCCAATTTGAACTCAGCCGTTAGAATCCTAAAACCAGATGGATTATTAATTTGATCTGAAAACTATGAACTTGAGTGGATCTAACGGATGATAGGTCAAACCCAGAATGTTTTATCAAAGAAACTGATGGTCAATAAATAAAAAAGATTGTGCAATTACCCTATAAACTCTGCCACTTTCCATGATATGTTCCTCACATATCCAGCCAGGAATCAGCCAGCCATAGCCAGATGAATAGTAGTCATGAAGAATTATTTTAGTGTTTGGTTGCAGGCGGTTCCTCGGACGCCTACACACCTTCTCCGCTGTCGCCAGTGACGCTGGAGACCTGATTCTCCACTCAATCTTCTTACTCTCTCCCTTCTCATCGTTGGTGTTGTTGTTGTTGCTGTTGTTTGGCTCCATGGCTGAGAGCTGAGAGGATGAAAATGAAAAAAACGAGAGAGAATGAGAGTGTGTATGTGTGTTAAGAAATAAGCAGCTTACTTCCTTATATAATGAGGGGAAAGTAGCTAGCTTCTCTATCATAATTATATTATCATGAATAATTTATTAATTGCATAAGAACCTTTATTGAGAGGGAGAGTTAGTGAGAGACAGAGAGAGAGATTTCTCTACTGTTTGAGGCCTCTTTATGAAATTTTACTTATTTTGTGTCCTTACTTTATATTTATATATAGTTTGGCCAAAATTTTATTTGTCTCCTTTTTTTTGAAAAAAGCTAAGATATTTTATTGTGATATTTATCAATTTATTATAAATATTATACTACATTATATTATATAGATAGGTTTTAAAATATGTATGGTAATGATAAAATGTTATATCAATTAAACATGTTTATTTTTAGGGTCAAATAACACAATATTTCATTAAAGTGAAAATGTGATATACAAAACATAAAATAAAATGTCTACTAAAAGAAAACTCAAATAAGAGTAGATAGAAGCCCTAAAAGTAACAAAACTCTAGACATAGGTAAGAGGGAGCTGCCGCCAAGAACCTTATCGTCTTCACCATTCTTTTATCAGAATGTGAGAGTAGAAAAAACAATTCATTCGTAGAATTCTTTTATTAAAAGAAGAATTCGATAGTAGAAAAAATTGTATGTGAGTATTGGTTGTTTGAAGAACCATTTCATTAGATTCACGCCTCTTATCGGTAATAATTAACCCAATTTGTTTTTTTTTTAAAAGTCTTCTTGAGCAGATCACATAGAAACAAAAGATAACCCAACAACACCAACTATAAAGGTGAAGATCGGATTAGAAAAATTCTCATTGTCATTTAAACTCTCAAACCAATTTATTTTAGCAGAGACGAGTCATTAAAAAACAACAAACCAAACAAAATATGAAAATAAAAGTCGATCGATGCAAGATACAGACGTTTCCTTCCTCAACCGAAATTGAGGAGTGAGACACTATTAAAAAAACTCACACAACAATGATAGAAGAAATCTCACCACCCAAAAAGTTAGAGAGAGAGAAAAGAGAATGACCCTATAGAAGCTAAAAGAGTATACCTAATTAAACATGTTTATTTTAATCTTATTTATTTATATCTCATGCAAGCCATGCAACAAAGTTAACTTCACTCATAATTAGTAGTGGTTTTTTTTAACCATTCATAATTAATGGCTTAATTAATTACATGGTAAAAGATAAATTATCCACATTAATTTTTTTATTTTGTTGTAAGAATGTTTGTTGAACATGAAGGAAGAAAAATTTCTTTTTGAATTTTGTAACCTTAATTTGAAATTCTTATAGCAAGCGTCATGCAATAAATCATATTTTTTGAGTACCTATGCCAAAAATGAGAACATATACGAAATTTTCAAAGCAAGTCTAGAAATTTTCAAAGCAAGTCTAGCAATATAGGGAAAGAGAATTCAAGAGTCTTATCTACGTATGACAAGAAATTTACCGCATTAATATTTTATTGACCTTTCTATTGAGGCGATTTTTTTTTTAATTATACCATTTAAGTAATTTTCTGCTGATTTTGAATTTGGGGTTTTATTTAAAGTTCAATAATAAATACATCCTTGATTAATGCATTATTTATGCATTTTGAATATTTATATGTCTCAATAACCCCATCAGTGATGTAATTTCGTACGAAGTTATTTTGGAATATTTTGATGGTCGGATTTCTCTCATAATTTTTTTCTCCTCATCCGGTTATCCCCTCATCATTTCATCAATATTGTTCAATTGATGACATAATTAACTAACATTTTAGATTTAATAATTGGTAAAATTAGGATAAATCTTATATATAAAAATAAATGAATAAATTTAATTAAATTATTAAGATTAAATCTGGATAGTTTACTGCAAGAATGATACTCCATAACTGTATCAAAAAAAAGAATGATACTCCATAAAACATGAATGAAGGTATTTAAAATTATTCAATCTTAACAATTAGTCAATCTAATGGTGGTAGTGAGATGATGAGGGATTTTTTTTTTTTGAACTGAGTGAGATGATGGGGATGAGGAAAGCATTTTAAAATGTTTTTTGATTTGTTATTTCCGATTGGTACGTCATTTATATATATGCGCTATAAATTAATCAGAAACGAATCAAAAGACAAATTTGATGCGCGCACCGCGCGACTGAATAGATTAGGTTGAGACTTAAAATTTAAAACGAAGAAGCACTTGAATTGGGAAGGGTATGTGTTAAATAAGGAAGTTACTAAGGGTCCCTTTATAAATATTTGAAACTTAAGGAGAATGTGACAATAATTATAAGTTTGAGCCCTAAAATAGTAGAAAATAAAACTGAATTTGGATTTTCGCAAGGTAACGGTGGATTCTCATTGGCTGAAATGCCAGTATTTTAATGTGAATATAATGGTGACTTGATTCTCTTCTATGCACGACAAATGGTTATCATTCATACTATCCAATCAAATGTGATTCTAGAACAATCACAATGGATTTCTTTCGCCATAATAAAGTTGTCAAATATTGAGTTTAAATAAACTTGTGATGAAAATGTAAAATTGGATAGTAAATTTGAACCCTAAGTTCATAAGAGTTTACGTATATTAACAAATATGTTTTTAAATTATATAATTAAATAAAAAATTCTCTTATCTTTACTTTCTTTTTTATCAAGAAAGACATGCATATTAAAGCTTTTCAATGTTTTTCCTCACAAATATGAGGTGCCATAAAAAGGTGGGTTGGATGACTAATATGCAAACCATTTACATACTTTGGTCAATAAACAATGACCATTTGTGCAGAGGGGCGATTTTGCCCCATTTTTAAGACTTCTAGAGTGAAATTACCACCTATATAACTTTCTGACAACAAGTGGCCTTTATTGGTGTAAACTTTTGGGGCCATTTTAGACCCTTATTCTTATATGTGTGTGTGCGAAATACAAATTTGGAGAGAGAGAGATAGAAATGAGAAAGGAAAACAAATTTTTAGGCAATTTTTTTAGTAAGAACGAATTCTTACTTTTTTTAAGTAGAAATTTGAAAGACATAAGTAAATAAAGTTTATTTTTTCTCTCTTTTTGTGCTTGGGAGGCATTTCTTTGCATAACAATGTCTATTTATATTACTCTATGACTATTCTTTCTAACTAGAATATATAATAATTACAATTTTATTATTGGATTATTTAGCCCCAAATTAGATCATTTATCCTTTTCAATTAATATTTAGCCCTAAGTTTATTAATGCCTATTTATCTCTTCCAATGTCCTAGTCAGCCTATAATCACCCAAATTAATCCATCTTGTCAGCCTATAACAATGATATCCTAGTCTTGTTTATTATTTCTATATATAATTTTTAAGTATAAATATTTTTCTTTTATAGCATAAGTGTGTGTGTGTTTACAGGTGCCAAGAGCGAGAATGGGTTAGAGAAATGGAAGTTTAATTCGACGCATGATTGTGATCATATAGGTGTATAATTGTGTCTTATCGTCCAAATAAAAAGTAAAAAGGTAAAGCCAATTTATCTAATTTATTGATAAATTAATAGTGATTATGTTATTGCTAAAAATAAGTTTTTCGTTTTTATTATTTAGGTAAAATCGGTAGTGTTTCCAATTTTTTATTAGTAAAAAAAGACTTCATTTGGAGTACCACTACTTTCTTTACATAAATTCTACTTAGTATCAATTATTTTATGTATATAAAAATATATTCCCTTTGTTCTAAATATAAGAAATGTTTATCTATTTTATTAGATTAAATATGTTAATCAAATTAGTTAAAATAATATGATATTACCAAAATACTTAAACCACTTACCTTTATTCTCACTCTCACTCTTCGTGTTTGAAAATTTTATTAGTACAAATGACTTCAGTTGGAGTACCAATACTTTCTATACTCCCTCCGGTCCTAAATATAAGACCTAATTGACTTTTTTTGGAGAGGTTAAGGAAGCAAAATATGTTAGTTAAATATAATATATTTGATATTTTTTTAGATTACATATTAGTTTATAGGTTAAATAAACTATTTTAAAGGAAAAAATTAGGTGAATCAATTTACAAGTGACTTATTTTACTTTCTTAGGATTCTCCAAAAAAGTCAACTAGGTCTTATATTTAGGACCGGAGGTAGTATATGAAAATCTATATAGCATTAAGGAGAAAATTTACCTCAAGTTCTATACCTCAAGTTCCTCAAGTTCTCCTCATCTCCACCATCCATATGATATAATGACTCACACTCAACACACTATCCTATGCCTACTCCACCATATCTCCCTCTCCTTCATATCTCTACTCTCTCTTCCCAAGATCCACTCTCCTCCTTCCCCAGCCTCACTACCCTCGCCGGCAACGAGCGTCTGGTTTGAATTTGCGGCATCTTTATTCACTGTCTCCTTCCCTTTCATATCCCTCTCCCTTCCTCACTCTCAGATCTCTCTCCATCAATGCTTGGGCCGAATTAGAAAGTGAGGTGGTGACCGCCGTTGAGACTGAAGAGTGTGAGGCGACTGCTGCCGACAAGGCCGAAGAAAGCGAGGCAGCCGCCACCGCCTTGGGTAGTTGCCGATGAATAGTTGGGCTTGGATTTGGTATATGAGGGAGAGAAGGAGAGAGGGAGTATGGTGGAGTGGGACATAGGAGAGTGTGAGCCATTAGATCAAATGGATGGTGGAGATGAGGAGAACTTGAGGAACTTAAGATATGAAACTTGAGGTAAGTTTTCTCCCAGCATCAATACTTTATGTATATGAAAATTTACTTTCTTTGTCCTAAATATAAGACACACACACACATATATATTTATTAGTTTAAGTATGTTAATTTAGTTAACTAGTCAACCTACCTTTATTCTCACCTTACTCTCTTGCTTGTTTATTTATTAAGGAGTAACAATGAGGCTAATATGTGGAAATTTTGAGAAAATAAATAGGGGCCTTATATTAATGAACAAATACACCTCCTTAAATAGTTCCTATATTTAAGAAGTGGGAGAGTATCATGTTTTTCTCACTAATAAATTTTAATTTTAACCGGCCAGGTTTTCAAATTTTAAAATATTGATAAGTAATTTGTTTTACTATAGGTCCAACTCCTTTTTTTAAGTAATATATTTCTTAAAGAAAACATGATATATAATTTTACAAGAAGGACGGATGAAAAAAAATATGAAAAACTCACAAGATATATTTTTTCATATAAAAAGACCATATTATAATAATAATAATAATAAAATTAAACGACATAATCCAAGTTAGTTTCTGGGCTTTTCTATGCAGACTATAACATGAGAAATACTTAATATAGATTCGGTAAAACCAAACCGCCAAACCACATATGGCAACTATATGAGAATAGTATATATAAACTAATCTTCATTTTTTTTTGATACAATGGGAATAAACAAAACTACAAAACAAACAATAAATAAAGAAACTAGGTGACACCCTTCTCCTGGAAGAAGCGAGCAGATGTTTCTGCTGACAGAATTTGAAGCCCAAAGCCCACAATAAGACTTTCCCTTGCTAGTGAGTCTGCTTCTACGTTAAGCTCTCGTTCAGTCCATCTCAAATCTACTTCCCAACTCCTCTGCAAATATTGTTTCACTTGAAATAGCAAGAATTGGTCCTCATGCATCTCAGAGCCTTCAGCCTTCAACCTGTTTATCAATTCTTGCGAATCACTCAATAAAACAATATTGCGGAAACCTTCTTCCCATGCACGACAAAGTCCCCAAAAGCCTCCCATAATTCAGCTGTAAATGAGTCATAGCAATCCACACGGCAGTAAAATGATTCATGAATACTTCCATCTGGGCGTCTAGGAACGCCACCACACCCCGCTGTTCTTTGCCTAAAAGAAAATGCCCCATCAACAAAAACTCTTAGAACATTGGGTTCCGAGGTCAACAGCGGATTCATGAGCCTATTACCCAAGGAATTGAGATTGTAAGGTAGACGAGCAAAGGTTTTTGCTTTTTGCATGCAATGAAGGATACCCTTGACTTCAGCAACTCCTTCAAGAACACTTGGTCTCGAACTAGAATGAATCATCTCATTTCTCCTACGCCATATCAGCCAACACATTCCAGAAAACATATCACTCCAATTAAAGCCATGCAATCGACTATTACCACTACAAAACAAATGCCTGCTAGTCACGTTTGAAAATGGTGAAATTTGTGAAGTATGTGGCGTAGGAAATTTTTTTGTGGCGCATAACTCCATACGCCACAAATCGAGGCGTAACAAACTTGTGTCACGTATCATACGCCACATAATTTTAATGCAATAAAATCATGTCGCGCATAACCCATGCGCGACATAAGGTGCAGTGAAAATAAAAAAAAAACTGCAGCTTGCCGAGGAAGCTTCTTCCTCGGCAAGCTGCAGGTTTTAAAAAAATAAAAAAATAGGAGATAATAATTAGAAAGAAGGAAAGAGAGTGTTTGAAGTAGAGGGAGTAAAGGGAAAAATAATTAAAAGCTAGTATTATAATGAAATAAAAGAATTTGAATTATAATGAATGAGAAAAAAAACAAAGTATTAACGAATGATAAAGTGTATACCTTAGATTGTGGAAGATTTTAAACAATGAGCCTGCAAAAAAAATTAAGTATAATTAGTTAAATGAGAAATTAAATATGAAGAATGGAAGTGAAGAGGAGGAAAATAATGGAGTAGAGGAAGAGGAGAAAAGAAAGTGGGGAGAGAGTAGGAAAAAATAGAGAGTGGGGAGGAGAAAATGTGAGAGAAGTGAAGTTTATATAGGGAGAAAGTGAGAAGAGTGGAGGGAAAAAATTTAAATTTTTTACGGGTATGTGTGGCGCATGAATCCATACGCCACAAACATGTTTGGGAAGTCATATGTGTGGCGTATGGATCCATACGCCACAAAGAAAGCCCATGCGCCACAAAAAATTTAAATTTAAGTTTGTGTCACGTTTGTGTCACGTTTGTGTCAAGTTTGTGACGCACAAACATGTCCATGCGCCACAAAGAAAGTCCAATTCCAGTTTGTGTCACGTTTGGGGAAGTCATACGTGACAAACAAAGTTGATTTTGTCACTCTTGCCCCATGTGCCACATACCCCACGTGACTAGCTTACTATTTTCTTGTAGTGTACTCTGAAGGTTAAGCTTCACCCAAGACTTAAAGTCATCACTTTCAAATTCCAGATTTAGCCTCTCAACCCCCAACTCTTCCCATAACGGCTTAACAAGCTCACAATCTCGAAAAACATGAATTGAAGTTTCTTCCTCCTGTAAACATAAGCTACATCAGCCATTTGGAATGACTCCCCATCTTTGTAACCTCTCATTCGAAAGTAATTTATCATGCAACATAGTCCAAATGTGAAGTTTACAACGTTGGGGAATTTGTAACTTCCATGCCTTATCCCAAATATTAGAGCCTACCCTTTGTTCATGTCATTACATTGCATGTCTTATCCCAAATATAGAAACTAATCTTCATCATTGTTGATGGAATGCATTGCATGTCCTTTATTACATATACATTACACGAAAAACGGCCTTGTTGTTGCGGATTTTACCGCGACATATGTAATATATTGCGGTTTGAGAAACTATGATATAAAGCAATGAAACAAGGTAACATGTCTCTGGTATTCAAACACGTGACAATTAAGCGCGACATGTGAATAGAATTTTTAACAAAACGAATGATAGAAGTGCAATATGTCGCAACAAAAAACCGTGACAAAAATAAATAACCTTTTATGAATGTCTATGTTGCACATAAAATCACAACAAAGGAAAGCATGTTTTTTAATGAAACCTTATGTCGCACTCCTAACCAGAACCCAAAGCTGTAAACATAAAATACAAAAAATATTATTAGTGGTTATGATTTGTATAAACAGTTATAAAACTCTCATTTTTATTTTGTTTTCTTACTAGGGCTTATTATTTCATATTTGTTATTAATAATATGTCTTCATAAAAATTTGATGGATAATGAACTATTGAGCTTAATGATGAAAGAGTTTAGAGGGAAACTTGGTAGAAAAAATAAAAAAAGCTGAGGGACAGAAATTATATTATTTTTTAACATGACCTGAAAAACATAAGAAAACACAATTAATTAATTATAAAAATGAGGGATTAATTGAGTAGATGGAAAAAGTGAATAAGAAAATGAAAATATATACCTCATTAGTATTGCTTCAACATGCTTTATTAGTTAACTAACTCAACAAAGGCAATAAGGCGCTACTGCGAGTGCAGATCTAGAGCAAACAGATTTATAGCGGGAGAAGAAAGAAAATGAGCAAAAGAAAAAGAGAAGGGATGTTGGTCTTATATAGATGACTATATAGATGTCGCACTTGACACTACCAGAAAAGCGGGGCTAGTCACGGCCAAAATGATGGTCTAGTCGCGTTTAAAAACGAGACATGAGATGTTAGTCGCGGCAAGTGCAGACTGGAGAAAATTGATCGTAACTAGATCCTCTGTCACGTTGACAAACGTGACACGTTAGAACATGACGGGACATAGCAGAACTCCATCATGACAGCGATCTTCTCGTGGTAGGGGTAAACGCGACAGGGAATAAAATATACATTAGCCTATGTCGCGTGTGAAAATGGGACAGGGAAAGGTAACAAAACTGTTCAATTTTACACACTGTTCTTCTGGCGCCTCAACTCCAATTTTTACTTCTCCCCCACATGCACACACACACACACATGTATGTGTGTGTGTGTGTGTGTGTGTGTGTGTATGAGTATTTGCTTTTAACTATTGAGACCATTATTATTTTTGTTTGAGATAATCTAATTATTTTTGCTTTTGCTAAATTGGATAAGAGCTCATCATAATAGAGATAAAAACTTGCAATTAATTTTAGCAATTAAAACACCAAAAAAGTAACTAAATGGAGATGAACTACAATATGTAGTGTATTCATAAATACATTATGACTGGATAGATATGATGGAGACAATAATGGAAATTTGAGCTCCATTTTAACACATGTAGATGGAGAGAAACGTGGAGGGAGAGGAAGCCGCTAGAGATCATAGAAAGTGGAAAATAGAGAATGAGTAAATGATGTTTATATATGACAGCATGTGCGCGGGAAATTTTGAAAAGCTAGAGTGTTTGTCGCATTTGTGTTGTCGCGCCTCTTAGGCATGACAACAATATTTAAATGTTTGTATTTATTAGGCTTATGAAATGCGACAAAGCCAAAGAGTTTAAAGATAAATCGCCATGTTGGAATCTGTAGCGCAACCTGTTGGAAAAAAAACCCCTATATTTGATCTAAACAAATTGCCAGAAGATGATGACACAGTTGGTTCCAATTCAACTAACTAACTAAAACTGCGAAATGATGACTTCGAATTTGATTTGAACAAGCTGTCATATAATGGATTTCTTGATGGTCCTACCTTTGAGAATGCTTCTGAGGCGAGTAAGCAATTCACGTGGAAGTGACTTAAGTTCTGGTGTCTGATCCTTGACCGTTAGATATTTATATATGTTTTTATGGGTTTTATTTTGATATTTATATGTCCAAAAAATTTCCTTTCAATTATATCGCGTCATCTTTTACGCAACATGGGATATGTCTTCACATTCTCCCATTATACGTACTGTCGTGTTCTAAGGCGCGACAAACAAAAGTGACAATATGAGTAGTAATTTGACGCGCACGCATCATACGTAACATATGGGCCGCGACTAGCCACCGCTTTTCTGGTAGTGTGATATAATGGTCTGTAACATAAAAAACGAAGATGTTGCTCTATAAAATGCCGACATACACGTTGAATATATATTTAAATATTTTTTTATGTTTAACCTTATATATGTCGCACCACATAACCGCAAAATAAAATTGGCCTATTTAAATATTTTTTAATTAATATTAAGTTCCACTTCCAAAATGCCACATATGTGCATGCTTATTAATAAATTAATTGGTAGTACTAATTAATTAATCAATTAATATGTCGAACATTAAATACATACATACCAATTAAATAATTAATTAATATGTCACGCATTAAATACGCTTCACTTCCTCTTGTTGCCTTCTTCGATTGATGTGAGTAATGAGAATGAACAAAATACTAATTACTTAGATTGGGTAGCCATGGATACTGAAGATTTCGATTTTCCTATTCAATCAAATGGACTGATTGTTTGACAGAAAAGAGGTAGGTGACTTGCAAAAACATGTGGGAGGAAGAAGTTGAAGATTTAGGCAACGTATCTATTGTTTTTTATGGGAAAAAGTGCTGATCTAACAATTAACTATTTCAGAAAGGGCAAATTTAATAAATGACTGTTTCGAGGTGCAAAAACAATAATGAACTTTGTGACCCGGTGCAAATATGACAAACCCGGTGACGGTGGGTTAACTGCCGTTTGTTTTTGCCACATGTCCGCTACGTAGGCAAGAGAAGTCGGACGTGGCACTCTAAGTTTTGGCCACATGGATTTAAAAAGTGGCCCAAGTGAGAATAAATCTGAGCCCTCCACATGGATGAAAAAAATTCCCAACAATATGAGCCGTCTATTCCCTAAACTGATCTGAACCCTCCACAAATACTAAATCGATCTCAACCCTTCATTTGAAAAGCTGCTCTCTGGCCAGATATAAGGTAATTAGGGTTCGATGAAAGAGGAGGGAAAAAAACCCTAACTTTGAAATCGAACGAGCCACAGATCCTGACAGAGGCGCGATGGAAGACATGGGTTAGGGTTAGGGAAAGGGTTATGCGAAATCTTAATGTATAAAGCTAGTTTGTTGGGCATTTGAGTGGATTGAAAAAAGTGACCAAGCATTTGAGATTTGAGTGGGTTTTGACACTTGGCAGTGGTGGACCACACCCCCACATGCACTGTTGAAGATTCCATTACAAGTATAGAGAAAAGGAGAAAAGAAAGATTCGCACGGAGGTAAGCTTCGATCCATGTGAGGTGATTTTTTTTCTTTTAATAGTGTAAGATTCCTTCGAGTATTGTGTAATTAGTAGTTAAAATATTTCAGAACATGACTTCAAACAAAGAGGGAGGGGACCACAATGACAGGGGCGAAGTAGGTGAGGAACGATTGTTGGGGGCATTAAACAAAGTTAATTTGCTATGCAATCAGTCTTTGAGCCTTACAAAAGAGAGTGGAAATGACGCAAAAGTCCCTAATGAGCTGGCAACTAAAGATAAAGGGAACAGTGGTGCGCCCAACGTGGTGACTGACTCTAGGGTTGAAGGAGACGAAGATGATGTAACTTACAATGTAGAGGGGAATGTGGAGTTGTTTGAAGGGCTTTCAGATTTCAGTTGGAGTGACCAAGGTTACTAATTCATTTCTGTTGAGTTATTTATTTGTTAGTTTATTTAGGACTGTTGAGTTTATTTGTTAGTTTATTTAGGACTGTTGAGTTTATTTGTTAGTTTAATTGTTAGACTATGGCCTATATCTGCTAGAAAATGTTAGTTTATTTGTTAGTTTATTTGAAGGCTTCCAGTTGAGTTAATTGGCCTTTGATGTTGAATTGATGCAGAAAATAGTGGTGAAGATGTGCCTATTGAAGAGGGAGCTGCTGATGAGGACTCAAATAGTGATGATTCTGACTATGTTGCAGGGAGTGAGCCACCAGATTCAGTGGAGAGTCTGGAGGAAGAGTCTGGAAATATTGGTGACAATGAGGGGCATGGTGGTGATGAAAATGGAGAGGAACATGGTGGTGATGAAAATGGGGAGGATCACAGTGACAATGAGGATCCGTTTGGTGTGGAGGTGCCTGAAGAGATGAGGGATGGTGTTAATACAAATAGGTCGTATTTTGAAGTAGGGATGGTCTTTGCAACTAAGGAAAAATTCTATGCACAACTTGATAGGTATGCAATGCTTAATGGGGTGAACCTGAAAGTTGGAGCCAGTAACAAAACTTCTGCAGTGATTAATTGTGAAGAGGGATGCCCCTTCAGACTGTATGTTGCAAGTGATGATGCAGACTCAGGGTTCATGGTTAGGACAATCAGGCGGGAGCATAAGTGTGCTAGGGCCTTCGGTCTAAGAAGGGCATCCCACAATTGGATTGCAGGCATGTATAAAGATCGAGTTCAGGATAACCCATTGATGAAGAGAAGTGAATTAAGGAGGAGGTGAAAAGGGAATGGAATGTTTCTGTTAGCCTGCACAAGTGTAAGAGGGCAAAGAAGATTATAATGGGGAACCTCGATGGCAGTTATGTCGATGACTTCTCAAAACTTGAAGCATATTGCAATGAACTGAGATTGTCTGATCCTGGGACAGATGCATGGGTTTAACTGAGTCAGGAAGAATTGGCTAAGAAGAGAAGGGTGTTCAAGCGGATGTATGTTTGCTTCAATGCTGCAAAGGTGATTAGACTAACTATTTTTTTCACATTAGTCTCATGTTTTTAGTAACTATTGTTTTCACATTAGAGTAACTAACAGGACGTCTTAACTACTTCAGGTTGGTTGGAAGGCTGGAATTAGGCCTTTAATAGGTGTTGATGGCACCTTTTTGAAGGGAAAAGCAAGAGGAGTTGTGTTGACTGCACTTAGCATGGATGCAGACCAGTCCCTGTATCCAATAGCCTTTGCTTTGGTTGACAAGGAGAATGGTCACAACTGGAGATGGTTCATGACTTGCCTAGAAGGTTCCCTTGAGCTTGGAGACGGTGGGAAAGTAACAATGATCTCAGACATGCAGAAGGTATGTATATTGTTTATATTTGTGGCTGAAGTTTGTATACTGTGATTGTGTATACTTGTGGCTAAATGTGAGTGTGTAAATTGGCACAGGGTCTCCAACAAGCTGTGAGAATAGTTCTACCAGAAGCGGAGCACCGTTTTTGTGCCAGGCACATTTATGCGAATTGGGGGAAGAAGTACACAGGTGCTGTAATGCGAGAGCTTTTCTGGGATTGTGCTTGGAGTACTTTTGAAGAGCGGTTCAATGATCATTTGTTGCTAATGAAGAATCAGAATGAAGAAGCTGCAAAAGCATTGGTGTCATACCCAGTGAAAGCGTGGGTTAGAGCCTTTTTCTCAAACCGCTGCCTGCATCAAATGGTGGACAACAATATGGCCGAGAGTTTGAACCACTGGATTGATGAATTTAGGTATGTACCAGTGCTTAGGATGTTTGATGGAATTCGAGAGAAACTGATGGAAAAGTGGAGTCATAGTGAAGCTAAGGCAAATCGATGGAGAGGAGACTACAGCCCTTGGTGTTTGGAAATGTTTGATGTAAATAGAGGGTTGGCTACAAGATGTAAGGTCATATTTAATGGAGATGATGGATATGAAATACGTGAGGGGCGCAATAGGCACAGTGTTTTGTTGGCCAAGAAGATGTGCACTTGCAGGTTCTGGGATTTAACTGGTATTCCCTGCCAACATAGCATTAGTGCAATGTGGCATGCAAGAATTGACCCAATTTCTGAGATTTCCAGTTACTACCACAAGGATACGTACCTCAGCACATATGAGACTAAGTTTCAGCCAATCAGAGGTGAGGCATTCTGGGGTATTGCAACGTATGAGCCTATGTTACCTCCACCAGAAGTGGTTTTACCTGGCAGACCAACAGTCAAGAGGAAGAGGTCAGCAGGAGAGTCTTCACGGAGGGTTAAGGCTGTGTTGTATCCCTCCCGCAGTGAACAAGCAGATGAATCTATAAATGTTGAGAGGTTGAGCAGAGCTAGGAGGCCTCTTAAGTGTACTCATTGCAAGAAGGGGGGACATAACAGAAGCACCTGCAAAGAGGTACAACTCTATCATTATATTTGTTCATTATAATGGTTTGATGGACATAAAATTTGATGGTTTCATTAGGCACCTCCATCCACCAACAGGCGGCCTGGCCGCCCAAGCAAGGGAGCACCACCACCAACCCAGCCAACAAAAGCGCAAGGCCCCAAAAGAAGGCCTGGACGCCCCAAAAAGTGTGCTGAATCTGCCCAGACCCAGCCAACACCAGCAGCTGCCCAAACCCTCCCAACACCAGCAACACCAACACCAACACCTCCTCCCCTCACCCAGCCAACACCAACACCTCCTCTTCCTCCACCAAACAGCCACCCAACAACAACCACTCACCGAGGCCAAGCAAGTACACGGTCTAAAGCCCCAAATTGTTACGATGGAGTTAGAGCAAAAGCCGTTGCTAGAAAATCAAAGGCAAGTACCGTTGAGGGCTTTGGGGTATTTGTGAGCTGGACAGGAAAAGCAACAGCCGATGTAAGTTTATTGTTGTCAAATTTGTTTAAGGCAAGTTATGTTGATGTTACCTTTGAATAAATGCTGTGCGTTGTTGTTTGCTTTACAGCCTGGACTACCATCGGCGCAGCATGTGAGAGACGGGACTGCTGCACAATATATGCATCAATACTCAGACCCTCAGAAGACCTTCCCAATACCTAATGAGAAAAAAAAGAGGATGGCAGTGGCTGAATCATCCACCTCATCTGGGTCTCCAAGGAAGATAGCATTCAAGGGTTCTGACCCAACAGTTGGCCGATTGCCAGTGAAGCCACCAGGCCCAACTTGGAACGGGAGACCATGTATTACGAGGTCTCAGCTAGAAGCCCATGGTCGCAAGATGATTACAAGGAGTATGGAGAAAGGGAAAAAATCTGCCAAATAGTTGATTTTCATGTGTATTTTGGCTGTGTAACCAACTTGTTATTTTGGCTATATGTAACCAACTTGTTATTTTGGTTGGGTAACAAACATGTATTTTTGGTGCCGTTTGTTAGGCTGTACGTATTCAGTCTGTGTCCAAGTTGGTTGTATGTTTTTTGGCTGTATGTTTTTTGGCTGTATGCATTGTGGCTGTGTGCATTTCAAACTCTGGTCAAGCACATGTATTTAGGTGTATCGCAAGAAACACAACTTGTGTGACTTTCTGGATATGTATTCTTGCTATTTTAACATCTTCATGATGTGGTTAATATCATTTGGCAGGGTGTGTTCTTTCTGGATATGTATTCTTGCTGTTTTAGCATCTTAATGATGTGGTTAACATATAAAGCTTCAAGTGTGTTTTATCACCACTTGTGTTATTTTTTCTTTTACTATCAAAATCATCTTGCAATAGGTCATACAGGTTGTATAAAAGTTCCATACAAGTTTTATATGTTTTATATAGGTTTCATCTTGCAAATTAAAACACAGTACATCAAGCACAACTTCTACAAACTTCTACATACAACTTCAACAAATACCACTAAGTGGTTTACATCAACTAAGCACAAATTCCGTAGTACATCCTAAACATCAACTACTACAAACAAACCACTTATGCCTAGTAGATGACCATAAGTCAAGTTCCCTTAGTACATCTTATACAACAATTTCAACAAAGACCACTAAGTGGTCTACATTACAAAGATGCCCTAGTACATCTTCAAAACCAACACAGCCACAACAACAATGAACAAAATCCATGAAAGTAGCATTCTTCCCCTCAAAGTCATGTACTTCATCCTCCACTTGTTAGCTTCATTGTCATCAAACTTTTGCCGGCGCTTCAACCCTCTAAGTTCACCACGGATAGCCTCTAGCTCTTCATCAAACCTCTGCCTCTCGTCTCCACCATGAGGTTGTTGATTATATCGGTTAACTCCTCTGCTTCTCAAACTAACATTTTCATCATATAATTCATCGATATCATCCAACAGCTCCCCAATAACCTCATAAGTTCTTGGGCAAAACCTTGCATCATGCCAGTCAAAAAAGCCACAATCTCGCTGCAAACACAACATTTTGTATTTAATCTACACTAAACACAACAACAAACCCGTAGCCCCCCAACACAAAAGTAAGGTTTCTTGTTAGGAAAAGATCCCACCAACACAAAACATTTTGTAGCCCCACAAGCAAAAAAAGTAAGGTTTCTTGTTACCTTGTCATAGTAGTATCGACAACCGTAGAACCTCCGGCCGGGATTCTCGTCTGTCCACGACGTCCACCGTGGTGCAACCCCGTGCCGACAATACCTCGACTCACCCTCGTACTTGAGTTCCCTGCTAGAAGATCTCAGCAGTGTCACCCTTCGCCTCTCTCTCCCCCCTTCGGTTCGCCTCTCCACTTCGTTTCTTGAACTCGCAGCTGAAGACATCCTCTCTCTCTCCCCCTTGCGGCTGCGACGACTTTGACAAGGGTATGGGGGAGGAAAGGTATGTATCAATAAATTTGGGTGAAGGGTAAGTGGGTTGCTGACATGTATGTACAATCACATGTAACATAAACGCTGACCTGTCAACACCATGTGGCAAAAACAAACGGCAGTTAACCCACCGTCACCGGATTTGTCATATTTGCACCGGGTCACAAAGTTCATTATTGTTTTTGCACTTCGAAACAGTCATTTATTAAATTTGCCCTTTCTGAAATAGTTAATTGTTAGATCAGCACTTTTTCCCGTTTTTTATTCAAGATTTTTATGAAATGTTTTCTTATATTTTTATTTATGTCGCACCTAAGTGGTGGGATATTGTTTTTTTTTTATATTTTATAGATGTCGCATCTAAATGGTGTGACATCTTGTTTTTTGTATTTTATTGGTTGCGACTAAGTGGCGCGACATCTTGTTTTTTATATTTTATTCATGTCGCACCTATGTGGTGCGACGTGTTTTTTATATTTTTTATTTATGTGTGCACTCAGGTGGTGCGTAATCTTGTTTTTTATATTTTATTGATGTCATAGCTAAGTGATGTGACATCTTGTTTTTTTATATATTTTTATTCATGTCAAATGTATGTGGTTCAACATGTTGTTTTGTTATATTTTTTTCTTGTCATATGAGAATTGTGACAGCGCTGGAGAAAGTAATTGTATTGGTCAATGTACAAAATCTACTTTGTATACATATGTATCAAGTTTGTTTACTGTGAGGAAAAAACTTTCAAAATTCTCCTTTGGAACTTAGTGTTTGGGAAAAAATTAAAAATAATATTAATATGTCATGTGTTTACTGTGTGACATACATTTGACAATAAAAAATTGACAACGCAATATGTCACATTTTTTTTGTAAAAATTGCGACATACACTTTATTCTTGTTGCGGTACTTATTTGTGTGTCATGTCATGTGCGATTACGGCTTATTTTTCTTATAGTGATGGGACAAAAATGAGTTTGGAACGAGATGGGAATAGGGACATATAGGTAGTCTCGTCCCAAAGATACATACAAACATACATTATATATTAAAAAAATTTGTTCCTTAGCTTGTAAAACCTTTACTAATTATGATGCCCATTTTGGTACCAACAAAAAACCTATCACGGAAGGTTCAATCCTGAAAGACCTCTCACCAAAATCTCACACTACCCTCCCACAAATTAAAGTAAATTATCGCTTAAAGAAGTGTCATTGAAGGTTAAGACTTCGTTTTTGATGAAGATTGAGGTGATTTTTGTTTCAGGTAAGTGTGGTTGAATGTTTGATTTAATACATGCTTGTGCTTTAATTGGATCTTGCATTTTACCTAGGTATATATTTCCTAAGCCTACCATGAATTCGAAGCGTGTGTTTACAAATGCTTTGAGCACTCGTGAATCTACGTCGTTTAGTTTCATTTTTGTGCCTCCGATTGATTTTATTATCAGTGGTATTGCTGAGTTTGGTGATGGTAGGTTACGTTGTTTACGATTTGGCCGTAGTTTATGCCAATTGCTGCAAACGTTTTCAGTTCTACAAGGATGAATCCTACAGGAAAATAAAATCGGATGTGAGTGATTAAGTTTTTCATGAATATAATGTGTCAAAATTTAAATAAAAGCATTTTAGCTAATGTTAATTAATTAATACAAGCATCTAGCTCATGGCATGCCTATTTTACTTGCAAGACTATTTTGAATATATGACCATTTGGTTTAATCCTGATCTCGTCCTATGAACACCCCTATATAGCAAGAAGGAGGGGAAGCACTAGATGAAAAAGAAATGAAATGAGAAACAAGACTCAAATATTCAATCATCAACTTTAATTTGATTACAAAGATATCATTAACTTTATTTATATATTTATATAGCTTTATGAAGAGATGGTACAAATACCGTAACAACCATGATAAAAATTGTATCCTTTGGGTGTTCATAACTTTCTAACCTTCTAGAATTCCTTTTAGTGGTTAATAGTTATAAACACCAATAGTTACATTTTGTGTCACAATATATATTAATTCATGTTTATGATGACCTTTTAATCTTGCTTGTGTTAGAGGCTTATAAATAGAAGCTTAGCATACAAACATTGTAAATAGAGGTTTACCATACAAACACTGTATATACCTAGAAATGCTATGTAAATGAAAATATATCCTCCACTATTCATCTCTATATTTCTCTCTTCTTTCCTCTTCTTCTTCTTTTTTTCATCTTCTATATATTTTCTTTATTTTCATAACAATTACTAATAAATTCATTTAAAATCTAATGGATAAATATAACCTTCTTTATTATTCCAAATAGATGAACCCTAAATAATCTAATAGTTATTGTTTCCCATCAGCCACCATTAGAAAACTTCATTATATATAATTATATATAGATATACATGTATCAATATCATCGAGAAGTCAATTCTAAAAGCGCGAGAGCGATAATGACCACGAAAGCCATTCTAATGGCTTTCACCAGTCAACCTACGTAAATTGTTTCAGGATCTTTAGCATTGAGAGCAAGAACCCTCATATAGGAAAGAGAGTTATGACTGTGAAGAAGTAGAAATGGACGATGGTGAGTTAGCTAGGTATATGAAATTCGAAGCACAGTGAAACATTCTAGCAACTAATATGATGACATATACTTCATGCGTAAAGCTTCCAAGAGGGTGTCCAACAGTCCATGATGACCCAAAACAGAGTATATGTACCTCAACCATAAATATTCATGTCTAAACTAAACTGGGTTGGGAGGCTTGATTGTTGCATGTTCAACGGGAACTGGTAAAGTAGCACAAGTTCTCATGATATACTTCAGGATGAAAGAAATATCTCCAGTTATTATACGAAGGAATTGCCGACCTTCTGCCAACCAGCGATGACGCAACCTATAAGAAGTTACTTCATCAAAGCAAGTAAAAGTATTTTCCTCATCCATTGGCATTGATTGAATGAAATGTTTCAGAGATAGAAACGAGTAGACAAAAGTTTTTGATAAAGGAAGTAACGAGATACTAAACCAGAAATGCATAGAAAGTAAAGAAATATGCGCTAATAGAAAGGAACATTGTATTCATTCACAAAGCATATAATTAGAGGGGTATAGTATGTAAATTATGTAATATTGGCTGACATGTGTGCGGAGATAAAGCTGTCAAGCATACTCTTTTGATGGCATGTAGCCTTAGGGAGTTACATAAATACTCTCCCTGTTCCTAAATATAAGATCACTTAAGCAAATTTGGAGAGATTAAGGAATTCATTCTAATGAGTTAGGATTACATGAAATTTTTAAAAACCCCTCACCTAAGTTTTAAAAATATCCTCTCACCTTCTTTAAACCATTGTTTTTTGAGTGAAGGGAGTATAGGGGTGTAATTTGGAGAAAACTTGAGTTAAATTAGAAAGTGATCTTATATTTAGGAACAAGTTCTCCTCCCTAAAGTGATCTTATATTAGGAACGGAGGGAATATCTCTCTATGGATTCTGTGTACAAGTAGCCCCTTTATTAATATATTGAGAAACTTAATATGGTGGGCCTAGATTCAATAATGCAATTGCATTGGGCTTAACCTTCTTTTGTTTAATCGTTGTGTGTGACATCCCAATCTAGGTACTTATTAAATGTGACTTTATTGAATTTTTGAGGAATTAAGGTTATTTTTAGGGATTAAATTGTGCAATTGGAAATTGCTCTAATTGTTAAATTAGTGAAATGTTAGTATTTTGGGTCGTTTTGAACTAGTATACTTGAGGTTATTAGTTAAGAAATTGAGGCATAGTAATAGGCCTAAGTCACGGATCAATTAAGTATTGGGCATGGCGTAGGATTGGGCCCAATTGGGAGGCCCAAATAACATAGGGCTAGGAATTCAAGCCGAATCGTTGAGACAAGGCTATAAGGAGTCCTTACTAAGGACATGAGGGAGAAGAGGGTATGTTTTATCTTTCTTTTTTTTACCATTTTTTGACCATGAGAATTGAGAATGGAGCATGTTGGAAACAAAGAAACCTCATCCAAAAAATGGAACTCGGAGGATACACACAAAAGCAACACGTGAAGGCGCAGTCATGAACGAAAAGACGTCATTCTTTGAGGGAAACCGCGTGGGTTCAGTTTCATCCCACATCACTGGCAATGGTAAAAACGCGTGATGTACACACTACGTGAGGCCAATTCTTTCTTTTACTTTCTGTCAAATGTCAGGCGGAAGCTTGTCCATTTACAATAATGCTCACCTTAAATTTTCTTTTTTAAAAATTAAAATCATGTAATTTTTTTTATGAAACTCCGTAAATTATTTGGATTAGCAAAATTTTGGCCAAAAAAACTTAAAAATCAAAACTCTTTCATAATATCATATAATAGTTAAATATATATATTGAATATTAAAATGAAATTCGGAAGCTGTAGTGGAAAATAATAAATTTTAAATTTTAAGGGAATTTCAGTAAATTTGTCAAACTATTAAAAATTTCAAGAGTTTTTATATGGGATAAGGTGCAAATATATCAATGGAAATTTCCTCAATATGCACCCAACACAAAAAAAAAAAAGTTTGAGGAGCACATTTACCAATTGACAATTTTATGTCAATGACAATTTCATACCGAAACATTCCAATTAATGAGAACAATTTTTAAGAGGAAACAGTGATTGTCATTCTTACACTTTAAAATTTTCAAATGACAGAATTGCTCCTAAAATGTGTTTTGTTGTAGGTGCATTTTCTAAAAATTGTCATTAACATATTTACACCTTAATCTTGTTTTATTTTTAATTTCAGAGTTATGTCTTTTGTCCAAAATTGACTAGTCTTCCATTAGGGAAAAACTTCGTGGATCAATTTGTAATTTTGTTTTAAACAAATATACATTTTAATGAAAATGAGAGAGCTTTGAATCAAACAAACATATCATAAAGCACTCGTAGGGTGACAGAATCATATGCGTAATATAAAAATGTGGGTATAAAATATAAATCATATACTCCCTCCGATCCTAAATATAAGTCATACTTGACTTTTTTGGAAAATCCTAAAAAAGAAAAATAAGTCAATTATAAATTGATTTACCTAATTTTTCCTTAAACTAGTTTGTTTGACCTATAAACTAATGACTAATCTAAAAATTTATCAAATATGTCATAATTTAATAACATATTTTGTAACCTTAACATCTCCAAAAAAAAGTCAACTGTATCTTATGTTTAGGACCGTAGGGAGTACTAATCAATAACGTAAACACGTGGGCAACCAAAAAACATAACGTAAACACTTTATTTTTCTTTTTTCGGTTACAACGTAAACACTTTATTGATAAATAATCTCTCTACCTATTTTATGAGAAAATTTAATTCTAACTTATTGAGTATTTATGAAAAGGACCTTACTTAGGTCAAGTTCTTTTCTCTAGGTTCTCAAGTTCTTTTAATATAGGAGTGACACGTGTCCTTTTATAACAACCATCCATTTAATCTAATGGCCAGCTGTCACTCCTATATTGAAAGAACTTGAGAACCTGGAGAAATGAATTTGATGTAAGTTTTTCCCTTATGAAAAAGAGTATCGAAACTTTTTAATTCAACATCAATTATATTTTTTAACAAGTTCAAAAAACATTTTCATTTGTATATTACTTTTCCATATCATTCCCTTCTCAGTTTTTACATTCTCATAGCGAAATGAGGCCTAAAATGTGCTCCATCCTACTCTTAATTTAACTTTAAGTTGACTTATATAAAAATTAAGAAAATAAAATAAATTACTTCAAAGTATTTATTTTATAATATTTTTTTAAACTAATTTATATCACTTATAAGTTTATATGCATTATAAAATTTAATAGTTGATTAAGCTTTCCCAATTTTCAAAATAAATTAATTTGATCTCATTATGCATTATAAAATTTAATAGTTGATTAAGCTTTCCCAATTTTCAAAATAAATTAATTTGATCTCATGTTATGAATAATAAGACAATTTTTAACTGGATGAGTTGGGATAAGAAGGTGGTGATGATTTAAAAATTAGTGGCATCGTTTCATATGGAAAACTACATAGATGCATCTTTGCTTAACTATGTTTTCAATGATGATAAAACAAAATACATCAGCCTTAACCAGGAATATATTCGATTCGGAGAATTCCTTTGAAATATATATAAAAAAGAGAGAATTATAGTGTCATTTTAAGTGTGAGGAAAAGAGTTGGGCCTTGATTAATTTGTGAGAAAAGGAGGCTTGAGGAATGCGTTTGGAGCACACAAGAGGCATGGACAATCCCAACGGATACGCCAACGGCTTTTGACTAACATAGACGACACTTTGGATTAGGCCATTGAATCCGATTCCCTTCGTCCATCACGTTCTTCTCTTTCTCAATCTTCATGCCATGGGCCCCACCTCATCCTTGTTCCTTCCTTCTTTGAATCTTTCCTTTTCCCTTCAAATTCAAATTCTGTACTCCATATTCACCTCAACTTACCTTTCCTCTTCCAGCAAATCAAGATTTGCATAATTGTTGCGTTTAAGTACTACTCAGATAACTTTCTATCAATATTAGGAGTTATATCTTTGTAAATACCAAAAGAAATCATGCTGAAACTCTTGATAATAATTGTGTAATTAATGATATTATCTCTAATTTAGACATTCTTCTTTTGAGTTTTGTGGACTGAAAAACGGTAGATGTATACACGAGCTTTTATTGCAACCATACAGTAAGATTCTAGCATTGTAAGTACATCATGCCTTCTCTATTCAATTCTATTAAAATGCATCAACTAGTAGGTAAACTTCATTTTCTCCCTCCCAACCTTTTCCGCTTTGCATAAATTGAATAGGATCATAGGAGTATATTTGATAATAACAAATAAATATTACATAACCCTCTAAAGGATCAAGAGAAAAGGGTGTAAAATCGTCATGTATTTAAAACCAGGTAATATATGTACTTTGATTTTTTAAAAAAAAACCTTAAATAAAAATGAGCACTATCTATTGCACGAATTATATTCAATATAATTTATAGATAATTCTATGAGAAATATATTTTATATTATACACAAATAAATTAATAGTGTTAGAATCTTAAGTTTTGATGGTGACTAAGGTATGATATGGTCTAGTACTTAAGAGAACATAATCAACACTTAGGAAGGATTAGATGACATGGTTAGAATCCTGAGTTAGATCACTTGAGAATGCAAGATCACTTCCGGATAGATTAGGACTTGCGCACGCGGATGAATGCTTTCATCCCCCAGCGTCAGCAAGTAAATCACTAGGGAAATAACTTAGTCCATGAGAATTAGTACACAACCTTAAGACTAAGCTATGTTTCAATCGGAAGTGAAATTGCTTCCTGTTAGATTTAGACTGGCGCAGGTTGATAAACTAGATATAACCCCGAGCGTCAGTAAAAATGCAACGTCAAGTGAAGTTGCTTCCTGTTAGACTTAGACTGGCGCAGAGAGATAGAATAGATATTACCCCAAGCGTCAGTGAGTCTACTTCGCCAAGTGAAATTCGCTCCTGATAAGATTTAGACTGGCGCAGGCTGACAGAATAGATATATCCCCAAGCATCAGTGAATAAGCCTCGTCAAGTGAAATTGCTTCCTAATGGATTTAGACTGGCGCTGGCTGATAGAAGAGATATAACCCCAAGCGTCAGTGAATAAGCCTCGTCAAGTGGAATCACTTCCTGATAAACTTTCACTAGCGCAGACTGATAGAACACGATAACACTAAGCGTCAGTGAATGTAAGCAACGTCCAGTAGAAGTGCTTCCGATAGCTTAGTGACTAGCGCTGGCTGTTGAAGTGACCTAACACTGAGCGAGAGTGAGCAATAGTAAACAAAATCCTTCATCTAGTGGATTCACTTCCGGATGGAGAAGTGCTTCCGGATACATCCTAGACTAAGTAAACTCCCACTTCATGTGATTATGTGTTGACTTAATATACATAGCATGAACAAATGACACACTGAGTCACTTAGGAAGACTTAGAGTAAACTAACGAGACTTAAGCTGACTATTGGAATAGAGATCCCTTAGAGTCAGTAGACATTACACTAAGTCAGAACATAGTCTAAGTAAGACTACTTCCCATAGCAAACTTCCCACAACATGTATAGTTTTACTATATCTGATTATATATATTGCTATGTTGGACTAACCAGTATGTGCAGAACTTAATCACACTTCCGGATGCAACTGAGCTTCCGGATGCAAAGACTCTTGGCATTGGATTTCAGAGATTAACACTTGCAGAGCAAGATTGCCACTTCCGGATGAACGATGATCATCCGTCAGCAAGAGTACAAGAGTAAATGTCACATACTCGGAAGTCAGAATGCTTTGTCAGAGCAGAGGTGTCAGGACTACTTTTCAGAGATAAAGCAAGTCAACCCTGCTGAGCATTTAAGAAGATGTTCCTTCCAACGGTAACAAAAGGATAACAGATATTCAAACAACATTGTTACCTACCAAGCATGAGGAGTATGAAAACATAATCTGAAGATTCACTCAAGGTGTCAAAGCTCATACTACCCACAAGAGTCGGAGTCCATAAGAGAGCGTCTGATAGCAAGAGAGCATCCAAATAGCAAAGCACTCTTATCATTCATGGACAAGTGCTTGGAAGACAAAGTTCCTCTATGATAGCAAGCAGAATGTTAGAGTCCACGAGCTTCACTTCAGTTAGCAAGAGAGCTTCCGATAGTAAGTCTCTTAGCATCCTGGACTTATGCTTGAGGAACGAAGTCCTCATCTGACAACAAGCAAGAGTCAGACCGTACAGTGTATAGATGTCAGAGCGACTTTTGCCAGAACAGTGTTGTCAGAACAGTGTTGACAGAACAGCTGGACAAAGCACCCTATTCAGATAAAGCAAAGTCAACTCTGCTGTGCATTAATGAGGACAACGTAAACAAGGCCCAACGGCTATATTCAAACGGCCTTATTGCCTCTCCAACGGTTGGATAATCAGAGGCTGGTATAAAAGGAACATCTACATTCAGAAGAGGAAGTGAGAACAGAGCTTATTGTCTGAAACACTATTCTACATTCCTCTCATCTTCTACTCTCAGACTTAGATATGTAATATTCTTAGAGAGTGATTCTTTTGTGCTTAAGTGAGTAACATCATCTACTCTTAGAGAGAGTCATTCGAGCTTAAGTGTTTAGCACAATCAGTTCATAGAGTGAACATAATTGTAATCTTACATTTTGTAAGGGGGAGCATTTAGAAGTTTTCTAAATCTCCATAGGTTGCAAGTTAGCCCGTAAAACTTGCGTTTGTAAGGTTTGCAGGTGAACCCGGTGTAAAACCTGTGGGTTGTTAGGTGAACCCGTGCTCGTAAAACCTAAAGTGTAAAGGCTTCTCTTGTGCCCGGTTTAAACAAGAATAGTGGATTGGAAATCTCAGGTGTAGCCTGGGGACTGGATGTAGGTCTGGGTGACCGAACCAGGATAAATTTATGTGTGCATATATTCATATTTGATTATTCTATTTTGCATCACATAGCATACTGACTTGTGCATAGCATTATTTATTATCATCATCACCGAGCACAAGCAGTCTTTCGAAAAGAGTTTAAGTTTTTATTCCCTCACCCAATTCACCCCCCCCTCTTGGGTGACAGCCACGCATTTCATTTGGTATCAGAGCAGGTCACTTGTTTAAAGGATCCAACGATCTCAAGTGTAAAGACCTTGGCTGATTTGGGTTAAAATGTTTTCCAAAGGCTTTGATCATACCATTCCACCTGTGTTAGAAAATATTGATTTTTGTTGGTGGAAAGCAAGAATGGAAAGTTTTATACAATCCACTAGTTTGAAAATGTGGGATATCTTTGAAAATGATTTTGATTTCAAACCAAGAGGAAACTGGACTGAAAAGGAGAAAAATTTGTTTTCCTTAAACATTAGAGCAATGCAAATTTTGTACAAAGGCTTAACTGAAAATGATTTCCAGAAAATCAAACATTGCTCTAGTGCTAAAGATATTTGGGATACTCTTGATGTGATATATGCTTCTAACCCATCTCTTGTAAGCACAGCTGTCCAAAGCTCAACTCGTGCTCTTTGTGGATCATCTACTGATGAGCTTCTGGAAGCTGATATTGAGGAAGCAGGCTTCAGTGAAGAGAGTATCCATTTCTGCCTAGAAGATTCAGAAAGTGAGGTATCTGAATCTGAACTTGAACTCTCTGAATTGCAAGATGCATACAATGAGTTATATACCGAATATTGTAAACTTGCAAAAGAACTTCTAGGCTTAAAAGAAAAAGATAGGAAACTTGAAAAACTAATTTCTTCTTCTACGTCTAAAGTTTCCGAGGTTTCTTTTAAAGAACTAGTGGTTCCGATAGCTAGCCCACTATCGGCAGAGAAAACTTCAACATGTCTTGAAAAATGTTTTGATTGTAAACACGTGTTGAAGGAAAAAGAAAAGTCTTCAAAAGAAACTGAGATTTCAAAGGAACAAAAAGCTTTTCTAAAGAAAACTAATCATGATAATGATAGAAAACCTCATTTTGATTATCATTCCATTATCTGTCATTATTGTGGTAGATTAGGACATATTTCTCACACATGCAGTCTTAGAAGAAATTCAAATGTGAGAAATAAGTTTGTATGGATTTCTAAAGGACAAGTAAGGTCCAGTGCTAACCATGTAGGACCCAAGTACAAATGGGTACCAAAACATCCTCCTAGTGCCTTACTTGTGCAGGAAAGATCAAGAGTTCCTCTTACCCCAAAGAAGAGAACTCGTGGTGATGCAACTGCTGAAAACCCCTGGTACAATCATAAGAAGCTGTCGGCCACCACAAGGGACAAAGGTTCTGTCTCAAGGATGAACTATCACAAAGTTCCATTCAACTATCCTGAGAAGAACAAGAGAGAGTGGATTCCTCGATCAACATTGAAAAGGCTCTTGAATCCTACCTCTCAGAAGAAAGTGCTTCGAACCAAGGATAAGTATAGAAGATCTCCTTGGGTAAGCAAGGGATCACTTAGCAACGAAGCATTTGATAGTAAAATCTCCTATGCTAATGTTAGATGGACTTATTGAGATTTTACATTAAGCATCCTAAGATGTGAACATTATATTCATCATAGAAGAAAGCTTGAAGAAATAAGTAATGTTCATGATCTACATGCTGTCCATGACTATCTTGATCAAAAACCTTGTATATCCTTGTGCATATAGTCATGAAAGAAAATAGTTTATGCATTCACCCTGAGTTTTGAAAGATCCTTTTGAAATGCAGACTTTCAAAATAGATTCTGATCCTCTTCAAACTTGCATGACAACTATACCTCATGATAGTCTTCAAAAGTTATTCTATAATTTTCCATTTCATGTGGTACCTCTTGCATCAACTTTTTCAATGCATAAGCGGCTATGGTTTCGAGAACAATACCTCCCTCTTAATTACATCTTTAAGTTCTCAATCTACTAATGATCTCAGTTCAAGTTTGTGGTTTAAGAATGTTGTTGACACAGATTGTTGAAGCTTGAACAATGAATATAACCAAGAGAGAATAGCAACGAAAATGTCTCTTATCAAGATGTGTGGAATGGCTATACCAAACCTGAGAAACTCTCGCCAATACACATGAGCATTTCTATCCCTTACATATTCTGTTGTGAAATTAAATGGATAGTCTCTCTCTTGTCTGACATGCATTAGAAATCTTAGGAAATGCCTTGAATTGAATTCTGCTAAGATCTGTAAAACACGGCATAGAATCACAAGCATGCTATAATCTGTATTAATTTCAAGCTTGTTGATATCCTAAGAACAATGAGATCACACTGAGCATATCTAGAAGAACTTGAGCAAAAATTTGGAAATTATTCTCGTAATCATATGCCGAAATTTGGTTGTTTTTGTAAACCGAATTTAGTCTTAAAATCAAACTATTCTGTGAGCATGAAAATTTCCAGTATTTCATTTTTGTGAGGATGAAGATTCTTCAAAATTTCATAGTATTAATAATTCACATGTCTTCATGATCTAACATGAACATCCTTGAGGCATATTTATTGAACTATACTTGCTTATGAAACTCTGAAAATATGCCACCTGTTTGATACTCACTGTACTATCACATTGATATTCATCTATGAGAGTATAAACAGAGTTCATGTCTTGATAGTGAAACTATGTGAATGTGTAGACAATTTCAAAATTAGTTTTCACATAATCATTGCTCATATTTTCTTAAACCAATTAGCAAGCATGATTTCTTAAAATTATTAACTTGTGCTGATTAACACAGATTGACTTGAATGTCCTGAGGATGGTCTCCAATGTTAAATCTTAAGTTCTTTCACTGACCATCAGAAAGCATTTGTTTCCTCAAGCATATGCAGGACCAATCATCAAGTTTGAGCAAGGTTGCTTTCACAACAATCAGCGCCTTCGATAGCAGGCCAACTATTGAACCATGGGAAGAGTAGAGTGACTGCCCAGTCATGTCTGCTTGTTGTTGTAGCTCAGCTTGCCGAAGCGAATCATCAAAGCACTTGCGCTAGGGGTTTCCACTTGAGATAGCACACCTCTTGAAGATGTCAGGAAGCATGCTTATCTGCGTATGATTCAGATTCCTGAGTCTAATAGAGTATGAGGACCCCTCATCTGTGGTAACATCTACACCTTACCATCTCTTATATATGATGCATATATGGCATTGGTAAGGGTGTCAATTTAGGATTTTTTTTTTTTTCCAATCTGCATTGACTTCAAAATCATTCACTGTCTTAGAAAATCATCCCAGCTCACACATCTGTATCCTTTATATGACACGCTGGAAAGTAATTGATAACATACCTCTCTTATATGCTTCTTTTCTTGATCTTATGATGATTAATTTTAATATAGAAGAAAAGTAGATGGACATTACTTGTTAATGATCCCTTGAAAATAGAGAGTCACATGCTGTCATCGATAATAAACTCTTAAGGATGCTGTGATGCAATTTGTTTGGAAATTATTTTGGCACATTTAAAATCACATATTTCATTTGATATCATAATCATCATTTTTAAAACACATCAAAATTATTTTTGATATCATGTTAATCAATTCGAGAGGATCAAAATCACATTTGGAAAGAATTTTCACCTTCAAAGAGAAAACTGTTTTGTATGTTTTGATCTTAATTTAATTATGATTAGATTTGATTTATCAATATCTCCTTTGAAAAACATGTTTAGCTATCCTACATAATGTTTAGGGAGAATACAATCATTTAGGATCATAAGCCATTATTGCTGTTCCTTGTTAATTCTCGTACATTGTATTGAATAGTCTAGAACAAATCTTTATTAGCGATACATAGGGAGAAATCTTAGGTAACAAGCTCATTCCTAGGAGAACGATAAAAGTATCCCCATCCCTAAGGCTAGCTTGCACCTGTTGGAATTTGATGAAGCCAAAAGGGGGAGAGAGATAGATAAGATGTCTAGATATTTGGGGAGAGAACTGGGGAAAGGAATATAGCTCTAGGAGGAGTGATCTAAGTTTAATTATGTTCTCTAGTCATCTATGGGTTTGTCATCATCAAAAAGGGGGAGAATGTTAGAATCTTAAGTTTTGATGGTGACTAAGGTATGATATGGTCTAGTACTTAAGAGAACATAATCAACACTTAGGAAGGATTAGATGACATGGTTAGAATCCTGAGTTAGATCACTTGAGAATGCAAGATCACTTCCGGATAGATTAGGACTTGCGCACGCGGATGAATGCTTTCATCCCCCAGCGTCAGCAAGTAAATCACTAGGGAAATAACTTAGTCCATGAGAATTAGTACACAACCTTAAGACTAAGCTATGTTTCAATCGGAAGTGAAATTGCTTCCTGTTAGATTTAGACTGGCGCAGATTGATAAACTAGATATAACCCCGAGCGTCAGTAAAAATGCAACGTCAAGTGAAGTTGCTTCCTGTTAGACTTAGACTGGCGCAGAGAGATAGAATAGATATTACCCCAAGCGTCAGTGAGTCTACTTCGCCAAGTGAAATTCGCTCCTGATAAGATTTAGACTGGCGCAGGCTGACAGAATAGATATATCCCCAAGCATCAGTGAATAAGCCTCGTCAAGTGAAATTGCTTCCTAATGGATTTAGACTGGCGCTGGCTGATAGAAGAGATATAACCCCAAGCGTCAGTGAATAAGCCTCGTCAAGTGGAATCACTTCCTAATAAACTTTCACTAGCGCAGACTGATAGAACACGATAACACTAAGCGTCAGTGAATGTAAGCAACGTCCAGTAGAAGTGCTTCCGATAGCTTAGTGACTAGCGCTGGCTGTTGAAGTGACCTAACACTGAGCGAGAGTGAGCAATAGTAAACAAAATCCTTCATCTAGTGGATTCACTTCCGGATGGAGAAGTGCTTCCGGATACATCCTAGACTAAGTAAACTCCCACTTCATGTGATTATGTGTTGACTTAATATACATAGCATGAACAAATGACACACTGAGTCACTTAGGAAGACTTAGAGTAAACTAACGAGACTTAAGCTGACTATTGGAATAGAGATCCCTTAGAGTCAGTAGACATTACACTAAGTCAGAACATAGTCTAAGTAAGACTACTTCCCATAGCAAACTTCCCACAACATGTATAGTTTTACTATATCTGATTATATATATTGCTATGTTGGACTAACCAGTATGTGCAGAACTTAATCACACTTCCGGATGCAACTGAGCTTCCGGATGCAAAGACTCTTGGCATTGGATTTCAGAGATTAACACTTGCAGAGCAAGATTGCCACTTCCGGATGAACGATGATCATCCGTCAGCAAGAGTACAAGAGTAAATGTCACATACTCGGAAGTCAGAATGCTTTGTCAGAGCAGAGGTGTCAGGACTACTTTTCAGAGATAAAGCAAGTCAACCCTGCTGAGCATTTAAGAAGATGTTCCTTCCAACGGTAACAAAAGGATAACAGATATTCAAACAACATTGTTACCTACCAAGCATGAGGAGTATGAAAACATAATCTGAAGATTCACTCAAGGTGTCAAAGCTCATACTACCCACAAGAGTCGGAGTCCATAAGAGAGCGTCTGATAGCAAGAGAGCATCCAAATAGCAAAGCACTCTTATCATTCATGGACAAGTGCTTGGAAGACAAAGTTCCTCTATGATAGCAAGCAGAATGTTAGAGTCCACGAGCTTCACTTCAGTTAGCAAGAGAGCTTCCGATAGTAAGTCTCTTAGCATCCTGGACTTATGCTTGAGGAACGAAGTCCTCATCTGACAACAAGCAAGAGTCAGACCGTACAGTGTATAGATGTCAGAGCGACTTTTGCCAGAACAGTGTTGTCAGAACAGTGTTGACAGAACAGCTGGACAAAGCACCCTATTCAGATAAAGCAAAGTCAACTCTGCTGTGCATTAATGAGGACAACGTAAACAAGGCCCAACGGCTATATTCAAACGGCCTTATTGCCTCTCCAACGGTTGGATAATCAGAGGCTGGTATAAAAGGAACATCTACATTCAGAAGAGGAAGTGAGAACAGAGCTTATTGTCTGAAACACTATTCTACATTCCTCTCATCTTCTACTCTCAGACTTAGATATGTAATATTCTTAGAGAGTGATTCTTTTGTGCTTAAGTGAGTAACATCATCTACTCTTAGAGAGAGTCATTCGAGCTTAAGTGTTTAGCACAATCAGTTCATAGAGTGAACATAATTGTAATCTTACATTTTGTAAGGGGGAGCATTTAGAAGTTTTCTAAATCTCCATAGGTTGCAAGTTAGCCCGTAAAACTTGCGTTTGTAAGGTTTGCAGGTGAACCCGGTGTAAAACCTGTGGGTTGTTAGGTGAACCCGTGCTCGTAAAACCTAAAGTGTAAAGGCTTCTCTTGTGCCCGGTTTAAACAAGAATAGTGGATTGGAAATCTCAGGTGTAGCCTGGGGACTGGATGTAGGTCTGGGTGACCGAACCAGGATAAATTTATGTGTGCATATATTCATATTTGATTATTCTATTTTGCATCACATAGCATACTGACTTGTGCATAGCATTATTTATTATCATCATCACCGAGCACAAGCAGTCTTTCGAAAAGAGTTTAAGTTTTTATTCCCTCACCCAATTCACCCCCCCCCCTCTTGGGTGACAGCCTAGAAAGCTACTAATTAATTTTGATATAATTATAATACAATAATAATATTAAATATGATGTAATAAAAAAATATTAAATATGAAATGTTATATACATGTACATATATATATAAAGTTCATGCGTCATGGCCACATACATTAATGTAAATAAAAGTTGCAAATGTGAAGATAATCTCTCCAATCATCCTCCACCTAAATGAAATCTTTTAAAATTATTCTAGATTATTTTGAAATAATATTAATTTAACTGTTTTATATTGCAAAATTCAGTTTCAGTTCTTTATATCCGTGCTGTGAAATTCACAAATCAGTTTTGTCTGTGTAGTTCCTTTTGTCATTGATTCAATGATTGAAATGTTTCCATCTGAATTTTCAATATCATAATAAATTTATTTACTAAGATTTAACTATAAAACTGAGACCTAAACGTTTGCCATTTGCGTTTTCGCTCTTGTTACATCGTGTTCTCTTTACCTTTTTTTTTATTTTGTAAACGAGGCTTCTTACATAAACAAAAAAGTTGGTTAATTTTGTTTTTGAATACTAAAGTGAATTTAAAAGGTTCCATTTGTAACGTTATGATCTCATGCGGAGTCAGACTTATAATTGAAGTGAATTAACTTTATATAAAACATCTATGCATATGGATCCTCCTGCCGTAATAAATATAAAGTTATGCATAGGAAGTATGTATCAAAAAAAAGTTATGCATAGGAAGTTCGATATAAGTTCAGATTCCATTCTCACATAATTTAATATAGGCTAAAGTATATTTTTGGTCCCTTATGTTTGCATCAAGTTTCAATTTAGTCCTTTATGTTTAGAAAGTACACTTTTAGTCCTTTTTTTGTTAACATCATTAGTTTAACTTAACGAAAAATGCTAACTTAACAATTTTAAATGATTATTTTATAATGAAATTGGACCAAAAATGATAAATTTTGAAAATATAAGAATATTTACACTCAAATATTTTAATCTGAACATTTTTTTCAGTATTTAATAACCATTTAAAACTGTTAAGTTAACATTTTCCGTTAAGTTAAACTAACGGTGTTAACAAAAAAGGACTAAAAGTGTACTTTCCAAACATAAATGACTAAATTGAAACTTGATACAAATATAAGGGACTAAAAGTATACTTTAACCTTTAATATATTTTATATTCTATTTCCAATTCTCTTTTATATTCAATAATACCATTTATTTATCTTTCTTAATACACTCATCACAAATAAGAATCATATTAAAATAAATTTATGTTTAAGATAATACAAATACAACTACTTTTACATGTTTCCTTAAAAATTACTACTCCGGTCCTAAATATAAGACCTAATTGACTTTTTTTTAGAGATTAAGGTTGCGAAATAGGTTATTAAATGATGACATCTTTGATTTATTTTTAGATTATCCATTAGTTTAGAGGTAAAATAAACTAGTTTAAGGGAAAAAATTAGGTAAATCAATTTATAATTAACTTATTTTGCTTTTTTAAGGATTTTCTAGAAAAAGTCAATTATGTCTTATATTTAGGACCGGAGGGAGTATATTTTTGCGACTACAATCTAATTCAAACATGAGTGGATATAGTAACTTGTACATATAGTCTGTAATATAAAAGTCTAAAATTTGAATCGTTTTGGTGCAAAATATATGAGTTCACCCTTATATTCTCTCAACATTTAACGTATTTTTTCCTACTTTACCCCAACCTTTTTTTTCATATTTATAAACAATTACAAATTTCTCTCTCTTAATAGTATTATAATAAATGAGGGAAAATTAGAAAAAATAAATTAACTTCAGAGCAACTAATTAGCTTTCACATGTTTTTTCAAGACGCGTATTTTGGCCACTGAAATCCGATTATTAATAGTAGGAGTAACTTGTATTCAAGGTTGTCAAACTCATGAGTTTAAGTAAACTGGTGGAATTAAGAAAAAATCGGATCATAGACTCAAATCATAAACTCGTAAGAGTCTACATTTATTATTCAAAAATATGTTTTTCGTAAAAATTAACAACAATTTGATTCAATATATTTTAAATATAAATAGTTGATATTAAATATATCAACACACATACTTGGTATTTAATTTACATAAAAATTTATTGAATTTAGTCAAATAAAAGTAATTAAAATGAGTTTATAAGCAAGTTAATTAACACATTTTTGTAAGGTGGAAACTTAAAAACAATGAATTTAACATGTTAACACATAAGTTTCTACTAAATTTATTCTCACTTGAAATTTAAGTTATCCGTGATACATTTTATTAGAAAAAGTCGTAAAAACGTTAAAATTAAAGTGTGTACTCACTATCAAATTTGAAAATTCAAAATTTCAAATAGTCTCGGTTTCAACTTCAAGTTTCTAGTTTCATTCAATTAATAACTACTCCACATAGACAAATCTAGTCAATATCAATAAATATTAATAGACCTCATGATGGAAACCTAAGCTGGCTGGCTCACCTCAACACCACTATTACAATAAATAATTGTTTAATTGTTGTACACTTTTACCAAACATTATTTATTTCATTTTACAACTTTACAATTCATCTCCACCTATATATTCCACGTTTGCGCGTAAGCTCAAACAACAACAACATAATACAAACCAAAAAGCAAAGCATGGCAACTCAATCTCCAATCTCAATCTCAGCCACCACCGTCTTCCTCCTCCTCCTCCACCTCGCCGCCGCCGTCTCCGCCATCGGCGTCAACTACGGCACTCTCGGCGACAACCTTCCGCCGCCGCAAGCGGTGGCCAACTTCCTGAAGACCAAAACAACCATCGACAGTGTCAAGATCTTCGATGTGAGCCCCCAAATCCTTCAGGCCTTCGCCGGAAGTGGCATCTCCGTCACTGTCACGGCCCCTAACGGCGACATAACGGCGTTAAGTAACTTGGGTTCAGCTCGCCAATGGGTTGTCTCTCACATCAAACCCTTTTACCCTCAGACTAAGATCAAGTATATCCTTGTTGGTAGTGAAGTTCTTCATTGGACTGATTGGAATACCATTAAGCTTCTTGTTCCTGCCATGAGAACCCTCCATAGTGCTTTGAATGCTGAAGGAATCAGAGATATCAAGGTATTTTTAATTTAAATTTAAATTTGTGTGCTTTTTTCCTATGATTTCACTTACATTTTGGTAGATCCCTATGACCTGATGAAATCACCTTGTATTTTTCAAAAGATTTAGTTTTACTCAGCTGATATTGTCAGAAATTAAAATAATCTAAAATCCTTGTTTTCCCCTTCTAATTCAGCTGCCCCATCATCAATTTGGGGTCTTTCTATTTTTTTTTCTTAAAATTATTACATTCTACATTAAAAATTTGACATTTTGATATATTATAAGAAATAAACTGTTAGATTTTTAATTTATTATCACTTTTCAAAGATTAGGTGTTCTAAAATTGTTTTCCTGTGTTTTTTCATAGTAACTAATCTTTTAAAAAATTTAAAAAAATGAAAAGATTACCATTTTCCCATATAATACATAAAAAATTTACTCTTTTAATGTTGAACCCAATGGCATAGAAACAAAATTATCTGAAACAATCAGCTAATTGATGTGTAATGTTCTTAAACATTGCAGGTTACAACAGCACATTCATTAGCCATATTGCACGCATCGAACCCACCAAGCGCAGGCAGGTTCAGATATGGATTTGCAAAATATGTGTTTGTACCAATGTTGAGGTTTTTAAGGGAAACCAAAGCTCCTTTTATGGTAAACCCATACCCATACTTTGCTTACAACCCAAAATACGTCAACTTCGATTTGTTCAAACCGAACCGGGGTTTGTTCGACCGGTTCACTGGCAAAACCTACACGAACCAGTACGACGCTCTTATGGACGCGGTTCACTCGGCCATGAAGGCCATTGGGTTCGATGACGTGGACATCGCCGTCGGCGAGACGGGTTGGCCGTCAGTGTGTGATGGCTGGGATGCTTGTAGTGTGGCCAATGCGGCGTCGTATAATGGGCAGCTGGTGAGACACGTGGAATCCGGTAAGGGAACGCCGTTGATGCCGAACCGCCGGTTCGATACGTATATCTTCGCTTTGTTTAATGAGAACCAAAAACCCGGTCCGATTGCTGAGAGGAATTGGGGCATGTTTCAACCGGACTTCACTCCGGTTTATGACGCTGGGATCTTGCGCAACGGACAGGTTTAGTTTTTTTGTTTGTTTATTTTTTTTTGAAAGTTTTTGGAATTATATTTATTAAAGTGATGTCTGGCTGTCTTTTTTGTCCATTCTTTAGATTTTGATTCTTGGGGACGGGGAATTTATAAATACTATGACGGTGGGGTTCTGGTATTTTAATTTTATCTGAGATTATACTTCTTTGATTAATATTTTTTTAATTTAAATATTTTACACTTTACAGTAGAAACGTACGTCTTAAACAAAAAGATTGTCGGTATTTTCCATTGTATATCACATGCGAATCTGTCCTGTTTTGTCACTTTTTGTTACTTTACAACCTATTCTATTTGGCATTAATATATTGTTTGAGCTGATAGTGTAAGGAACTCAAAACCTCTGGAAACGAAAACAGAAACAAAAACTCAAGTGAAAGGAGTAGTATTTTGTTGGAACTCTTGTTCTTGTGTCATGATTACAGCTTCACAATTGTGTACAGCTCTTTCCATTCTCATGCTTATCCATTATAGGATTGGTGTCAACAAGTTATAAATAAAAAATATGAAATTTTCTTTAGTTGTGACCTTAGTATTAGTAAAAGTAATTAATGGTATGACCTATGACGGTTCTATCTAAATGTAAGCCACTTTTCAGAGCGACAGATGAACATTCATGAATGACAGGTGGTAGTTCTAAGGGTGACATAATAAACTGTGTTATCGTATTCATACTCATACCTTTCACAGTTTCACACATAAGGTGTCAATCATATGATAATGAAATGTAGGAGTGACACATGTTGACTTTCAAAGTTGATGACGATTTTGGTGCGCTATATTCTATTCATACCATAGTTTATTTTTGTTTGCAATGCTGTTCAGTTTTGGTTAAATTATATATCTCTTTTCCAATTTTTATCAATTCACGTGACCCTTTCTTTGTTTTTTCCCCAAAAACGTTTTAAGATTATATAATCTTATATAGATAGATATGCATTTGTTATATTGGGCATTGCATACATCCTCATTATTTTTATACAATAATTAATGTTGAATTTTATCTTGACCTTAAATACAAGATCTCAACCTATTTGTCAAGTTATAATACTTCTAATCTTTTGATAAAAAAAAATAACTTCTAATCTGAACTGTTAAATACCACAAATTCATTCCAAATTTTTTTTAAATCATTATATATATATTTGTTATAAATAAATGACTTACCTAATTTTTATAATAGTATCTATCTAGCTCGTAGTACAATTAATATGAGGGGGAGTATTATTTATGGCTTGGAAATGATGCAGACTTTGTGGGCCATGTTGATTTAAGGATTATGATCTCCCCCACGTGTCATACTAAGCATGAAAATGTCTGATGTCGATAGTATTTGATAATGAACTAACAATTGATATTTACTTGATTGTAATTGTAATGACACAGTCAGTACCAGTGACTCAAAACCCAGGCCAAAGCCCAAACACAAGCCCAAGCATAGGAGGACAGAAATGGTGCATTCCAAAGCCCGGGGCGAGCCTACAGGCCCTTCAAGCGAACATACAATATGTGTGCAGCCAGGGAGTGGACTGTAAGCCCATTCAGGCCGGAGGAGCCTGCTTTGACCCAAACAATGTGAAGCAGCTTGCTACCTACGCCATGAACGCCTATTATCAGACCAAGGGTCGCCACGATTTCGACTGCTACTTCTCCAACTCTGGCCTCATCACCTCCACCAATCCCAGTAAGTAGCTTCACCTCTAATCATTATCATCAATGCCCATGTGGACTAGTAGTAGAGAATTGATTTTGCATTGTATGAAAGAATGTGAAAGCGGTTTTATCTTGAAAAAGCACATAAGTGATCATTTTACACTCTTAAATCTAAATCAACCCCATTTTGGGAGAACTACTTTGAGCTCGTGATAGATAAATGTAATTAGTAAAAAGCCCCAAGAATAAGTTAGATTTGAATTTATAATTTTATGTAGCTCACTTAATGTAGGACTTTGTTGGCGGTTACATTATTTTTTTTGCATAGTAATTGCTCCCCATTACTTAACAAGTTCATAATTGAGGAACATTGAGAGTGATATGTAAATCTTGTGAATTTTGATGTAATAAAATTCAATATTTTTTAAATATATCAAGACTATTTTGGTATTCGTTTAAAAGATATGGGATATGAAAAGATATAGTGACGGTGCGTTTAATATTGTTGTGTTCTTGACAGGTCATGGAAAGTGTAGAATGTAAGTCTGAATTCTAGAGGAAGAGAAGGACTTTGTCATTCCCAGATGTTGACCAGGAGTACAAATGCAGCTAAAGGCTACTTCATTAATTGACTCATCAACATGATGTATTCATTTATTACTACTTATAATTATTAGTATTGTTACTGTTATTGGTATGTAAATGTTTCCTTAACGAATGTTAACCTAAGATGACATTATGTATCATCGGACTATGCTAAGTTTGACTTGTGAGATGTTATTAGGAGGCATTATTTTGTTGTGGTTAAGTTGCTCTTCTCATCATATGATGATTGATACTTGGGTTTGAGGATATAGTTGTAGTTTTAGGTAGGACATTGCCAGTGTCGGGCTAGTTAAAATTTTAAAACTAACGTACAATTTATCAATTACTCCCTCCGGTCCTAAATATAAGACCTAATTGACTTTTTCTAAAAAATTCTTAAAAAAGAAAAATAAATTAATTATAAATTGATTTACCTAATTTTTTCCCTTAAACTATTTTATTTTACATATAAACTAATGGATAATCTAAAAATATATCAAATATGTCATCATTTAATAACCTATTTCGCAATCTTAATCTCTCCAAAAAAAAGTCAATTAGGTCCTATATTTAGGACCGGAGGTAGTATTATTAATACTCTGAATTGAAAAGAGAACCTATGCAAATCAAATTCACATCCGCATTGTTAAGAAAAGCAATGATCCACTATAGTAATTGAAATGAGTATCTGCAGACTTAAACAAGTAATAATCCATAAACTTACATCGACAAAACAAAATCATAAACCAGAAGTAGACCAATCAATCAACTATAATAATTTTAGACTTGATGTTCACTCGAAAAAAGAAAACAAAATAAACATTAATTTGAGGGTGTTAAATGAGTCCAGATGACATATTCTTACACTTTCTTTTAATGTAATATAAAAGCTCAAAATTTGAATGATTTTAGTCTATAATATAAGAGTCTTACCAATATTATCTCATCATTTACTGCAATTTTTCCTATTTTGACCCTAGTCAAATTTAGTTGCATTAATTAAATTGTTAGCTATTAGGATGATAAATAGGAAAAGTGACACTCTTAAGAAAGTAAGCATTGCATTCTTTCTCTTTTTCTTTGACATTTCAATATAGTAATGGTTAATGGATTTGGATCATCTACCCATCCATCTTCCCCTTTTCTTCCCCTCATCTCATCATTACCATTTTTTCTCAAAAATGAAATCCGGACAGTTTAAAAAAGGAGAATAACCAAAGAAAACATAATAATTGAACGTTACTTAAATCTCAACAGTTAATTTTTTTTTCTGTTTAATGGTATTGATGGGATGAGAAGAAATAAAATGAGAAAGGCATTAAAGAGAATATAACTCTGCCGAAGAACATTGTAATTTGTTAAAGTAATCACATTTAACGAGCATTTGTGTATTTATCAAGAGGACTTAATTAGTACATTGAACATTTCTTGGATAATTAGATTCATTTTTACCAAAAATTTCATTAGCATGTATGACACCCCTACTCAAACTTTTTAATTGTCATTCTTTAGTGTAAACTGAAATTAATAGGTCAAAGTATATGTTTGCTCATTTACATTTACATCAAGGTTTAATTGTCATTCTTTAGTGTAAACTGAAATTAATAGGTCAAAGTATATGTTTGCTCATTTACATTTACATCAAGGTTTAGTTAATACCTTAAATTTAAAAAGTGCACATTTAATATTGATAAAAACGATCAAATTAAAAATGTAACTCTAAATCACGAGTCTACCTTTAATATTTATAAAAACGATCAAATATAAAAATGATTACACAAAATAATTGAAATGTAAGCATATTTTTGTAATCATTTAACTACAAAATCACTGCTTAAAATTGTTTGGATAGTGATTATTATTTAATGAAACTTATAATATTAACAAAAATGATTAATAGCTAAATTTTTAAAGTTAAATCATTAAAATAAAATTATGCAAATATAAATGATTAAATGTAAAATTTAGCCTAATTAAAAATATATACATTGAGAATCTCTTGAAAAATTAAACAATTTAACTGGACTTATATTCAATTCCTTGTGTACTCCCTTATTAATAAATTATCCTTCTCCTCTAAGAGAACGATACCCAGGGTTACTTCAACTTACCCCGAGGTCCATAAATTTTTTGAAGGAGTGGTCTTGAGGCACTACAGCGATCGAATTCAATTTAATCCCGTAAATTCGGTGTCCTTCAGAAACCTAGTAACCTGGAGGAGTAAAAAGCAACATTTGGTCTCAAGAAGTAGCATAGAGGATGGATTAAGAGCTATCGCGCTTGATATTCGTGAAGGCATATGGATTAAGCATATGTTAGAAGAATTAAAGTTGGTTATGACATAACCAATTCATTTAGTATCAACTACTAAGGCCGCCGTTAGTATAACTTTAAATCCAGTTCAACATGATTGCATGAAACATGTTGAGACTGATTGACATTTTGTTCGTGTCAAGATAGATGAGGACATCATTGATATCAAATATATTCATACAAAAGAGCAACCTTCAAACTTGTTGACCAAGGGTCTTTCATGAGAGAAATTAGAATATCTAGTTGGCAAGTTTTCCATGTTTGATTTGTATGTACCAACTTGAGGGGAGTGTTGTGTGAAAGTAATGGATGCACAAGAGGGGGGGTGAATTGTGCTACAAAATAAAAACTCAAATAAAAACAACACAAGAGTTTATACTGGTTCGGTCTACCTGACCTATGTCCAGTTCTCAACCACCCAGGCCGAGTTCCACTATCCCCAGGTTTTACAACGGGTGCACCTGGAACCTTTACAACCACAAGTTTTGAACGGGATCACTTGCAACCTTACAACCACAAGTTTTACTCAAGGCTCACTTGCAACCTTTCTAACTAGCTCCCCCTTACAACCAGCAAGGGTTCAACCTTTACAAATAAAAGATTTTTCTAACTAAGTTCTCTTTAAGAACAGATAGTGTTACACACTTAAGTACAATTAATGCTCTTATAACACGAAGAGACTTAACTACAAAGAGTACAAGATATGTAGATGAAAAGATCACTCAATGTGTTAAATGCTCTTTTTCTTTTCTGGGCAACTTTGAATGCTTGAAGATTTTCTTGGTTTCTCGCTCTAGCTTCTCTCAAGAATGTCAAAGATAATTGATGATCTTCATAAATGAAGTTGAACTCCTTTATATAGTCTTCAAACATTCTGACTCTTGGTAGGTGGGTTAGCCGTTTGAATATGGCCGTTTTTCCCATCTTACCGTTTGCCCAATAAATGCTTCATCAATGCATAGCAGGGTTGACTTGCTTTATTTCTGAAAAGTAGTCCTGACACCTCTGCTCTGACAAAAGCATTCTGACACTGCACTTCTGAACGTTCTGACATTCTGATTGCTTGCGGAAGCAGACTCACATCCGGAAGCAACTCTACTTAGTGTGCTGCACTTGAACGTTAGTCTAACAATATAAACACATAGTCACATGCAGTGGGAGTGTACTTAGTCTAAGAGGTCTTCCTTGTATCCGGAAGCACTTCTACATCCGGAAGCACTACTACTGGATGAAGGGTTATATTCACTTTTACTCACTCTCGCTCAGTTTCCTTCAATCCAACAGTCAGCGCTAGTCACTAAGCTATCGGAAGCAATTATACTGGACGTGGCTTATGTTCACTGACGCTTAGTGTCATCTATTCCAACAGCCAGCGCCAGTCTAAATACAACAGGAAGCAAAATCACTTCCGGTTGAATCCTAGCTTAGTCTTGAGGTTTTGTATATCTAGTGCTTATGGACTAAGTTATTTCCCTAGTGAATTACTTGCTCTCGCTGGGGGATGAGTCATTCATCCGCGAGCGCTAGTCCTAGTCTATCCGGAAGTAAATCCACATCCGGTTGCACTCTTACTTGAGATTCTATGTTAACTTATTGCTTTCTAAGTACTTGATTCATTCTTTCATATTTTAGTCTTCATCAAAACTTAAGATTCTAACATTGTGATGTTCCCATTTTAGTAGGAAGTTGTTAGATTAAATTAATTATTTTACAGAGATATATTTGAATATCTTCAAGTAAATCTGGCATTTTTATTATTTGTATTTTCAAATATTACAGTTCCTATTGTTTGGCCAGTTGAAGCAGAATGGGGAGGATAGTTTATTAGGTCAATTAGTGACATTCTAGGCCTTCCTAATCTATCAATTCCTTGTATATATTAAACCTTATAAGAACAATAAAATTAATTCGTATTCTTGCTATGTTACCGTGTTTTTTATTTTCTTTAGTATCAATTAAATATTCTAGAAGGGATCACTAAACCATTTCATATTTACAAGCATCTATGAATACACACACACCCACCCACAAAGTTTTGTAGGAGAAAAAATGAGAAGTTTGATCTATAGAAGTAAAGAAAGGACGAAGAGCACAGCGTACTAGAAAAGCATCGGAAGCTTATTACTTTTTCAACTTCAACAGAATTAAATACTGAGCCCACATAAATATAGTCTAGAAAAAAAAAAAGAGAAAATAACAAACATCTAGAAAATATCATCTAGATAAAATAATTAGATTTCCTATAATTATTTGAGGAAATAATAAATCTTCCTAATTGACTTACAGAAAAATGCAAGTTATTCAAAAAATAAAAAATAGGAAATTGGTTTTGAATTAGTAATCAACACTCCCCCTTAATTCAAAAATGAAAACTCCAAGCAATCCTCTGAACAAAATTTTTCTTTGGATAAGGCCTTAGAAAAAAAAAGCCAACTAAGTTCTCATGCTTGCTTCAATATTCTAGTAATATCAGCCCTTTTGCTACTAAGTCAAGGATAAAATGTTAGCGAATATCAATATGTTTGGTTCGGCTATGAAATGTTGGATTCTTTGTCATAGAGATAGTTGCCTTATTGTCACAAAATATCTTTATTGCTTCATCTTGTTCTAACTGCATGACAAACTGCTTCAGAGGAAGACAATGCTATAGTAGCTTGCTTTTTTAACTCTAAGAGATTACTTCTGAACATAGAGTGAAAACATTTGCTGAAATGTTTTTTCTGTCATGTATTGAGCTAGCCCAATCACTATCAATAAATCCATACAGCTTGAAATTAGGAAATTTAGAATACCAAATGCCATACTTCATAGTCCCAACAATATAGCGTAGAATTCTTTTTGTTGCTCCATAATGCACCTTAGGAGGATTTTGCACGTAGAACAAGATATGCAATATCAGATCTAGAACGAGTTACACAAATTAGACCTCCAACCAAGCTTTTAAATCTTCTTCTTGCTGAAGTTCATTTATACCAATGGGAGTAGCTGCTGATTTTCAATTAAGCATGCAAAATTTATTGGGATCGGAAGGTCATTAGCATATTTCTTTAGTGAAAGAAACGTTTCATCCTTGTCTTTATGAACTTCCTTTCTCACATAGAATATGAACTCCTTTTCACTTCTCATGTATCCCTTTTCTTGTAAATATCCATCATTTTTGCTGTACCAAGCTCGAGGAGCTTGCTTAAAACCATAAAAAGCTTATTTAACCTTATACACCTTTGCTTCATCATCCTTTTCATAAAGCCTTCTGGTTGTGCCACATAAACTTCTTGTAAGTCTCCATCAAGAAAGGCTGATTTGCATCAAATTGATAGTACAAACTTGTCATTTTGATTGTGCAACCAATGCTGAAATTAGTCTCACAGTTTCAAATCAAACTACAGGAGAAAATGTTACTTCAAATTCAACACCATATTGTTAGCCTTTTGCAACAAGCTTAGCTTTGTGCTTTTGCAAATTCCCATATGTAACAAACTTTATTTTGAACACACACTTTAGGCCAATTGCATTTTTGCCATCCAGTTGGTCTATATTGTTTGTCATTCTTTCTTTCCGGCTACTTCTTCAAAGCACAATTGATCTGAAATAGTAAGAGCAACTTCACAAGTATATATGTCATCAAAATACATGGGATTAGGCATTGACCTCTTAGGAGGTCTCGTTATATGAGATCAGTGTGAGCTCCGAGGTATCTACTTCTGCTTGGTTGTGTGTGTGTGTTAGTAAGCATGTAGATGTAGCATATGATTAAATGTCAATGAGTGTGTGAATTTGATAATATGACATATTTAGTGGAATGCGATTGTTGGTATATTTTGAATATGTGAATCTGAATTATATGATTTGTTTGTGTTGTTGCGAATTGCGAATGTGATGATTATCGTATGTTGAGTGGGTTGCTGATGTGTGTGACACAAGAAAATAAAAATTTAGGGTAAGAGAACATTTTTAGTACTTTAGAATGTAGCAAGGAGCACCAAACATAATATACAATATTTTCATCCATTTGTTATAACCAAGAATTATTTTCATTACTTATTTAGTAACGATGTTAAATAAGTTAAATTTGACCATTAAATGTAAAATTTTGACTGTTAAATGGTGGGGTAAAGGACCATTTTAGTACTCTAGAATATAGCAATGAGCGCCAAACTTAATATACAGTATTTAAACATCACAAAGGGAAGTCGAGTTCATATCATATGTTGAATGGTGGGGTAACTGTTAAATGGTGGGGTAAAGGTATATGTTGCCAATTTTTTTATTATGTGTACTATATTGCTTTTATAAATTCATTTTTGTTTTCATTTTAACATGGAGATCATATACATGCTTCTATCAAATCTCAATTTGTTAAATGACATCAATTACTTTGTAGAAGACAACACTATTGTGATCTCTAACTTAAATGTCTCAAAAAAATGCGGGCGTCTATTGAACCACATTTCATTCCTACAGAGTTCAGTTCACACTACTACTGTTCGTCTATTCAAAGATGATGGACAAATAGATCGTTTTGGTTTTCAATTTCTTTCTTTCATGTAAATTCTTGCTTCTTAATTTGACAATTGTTATTTAATAGGTAATTTTTACAATTCACTCCCCTTTGGACCCATTGACTTCGCTGGCACATCGACGCGAGCGAGCCTGACTATGTTACAAATGGTCATCATTAGCTCTAATGTTTAGTTGATGACATCTCCTGATAACTTTTGCTCAAATGCTTCCAACTTTGATAAGATTTTCATTCTCTTCTTGGAGCTCTATAATCTCATCTATATTAAATTGATGCACCGTTTTTAAAAGAGGAGTTACATGATGAGAGCAAGGCGTGATAATAGTGTGCTCGGATAATATTCCATAAAAGTTACCTTTCTTATTCCTAACATATGTGGCATAAAAAATAGGTTTATTTCTTCTTCTAGCTTATTTAATTGCATAATAGAATAATATTAGCAACTCTTGATGTTTTAATTTCTTAATCCTCATGTAATTATTCTAATATAGAATAATTTATTACAACAACAAAGCCTTATTCCAACTAATATAGAATAATATAAATGCAAAAATTTAATAAATAAGAAATTAACTAAGACATTAGAAACCAATACATAATTGTACTTGAGTGAACTCTGTGAACCTCTAATCAACAAATTCTCACTTCTTATAATCAAAATGTCTGTTTGTAAACAATTCAAATAGAGTAGGGTTATCTTTTGAAATTTGGCTTGTTGTATGAATTTATAGTCATACATTAGATATATAATATGTTAATTAAGCATTGAATATATTTCAAAATAAATTTTTGCTAGTCTTTTCTTATTCTTAGTATTACTAATATTACCACTTTATATTGAAAGCGTCCTTAGAAGATTCAAGATTATTTTTGACAATATTACATTAGCTAGGCCTTACAATTTTTATTGTTCACATTTTCTTCAATTCATTATATAGTATCAAAATTGATATAAAGTCTCTCACATTCCTTAGTATGACCAATCACCATCCTCGATAATAGATCCTGTAACACACAATGAGTAGACAAAAAATTAGAAAAACAATTTGATTACTTTGTTAACAGACTACTAGATACTAGATAATAGGTTGCACGCAAATTTTGGCACATGTAAAACACATTTTCTAAGTGATACTTGCAATACCCCAACAAAATAATATCCAATTTATAATAAAAATTATATTTACACTCTATTTTTCAAACAAAAGCCAGGTAAAACATTAAAGGTTGAAGTCAATGACAAAATAAATATAAAATAAAAGTGTTTAGTCCTCAAGTGTCTTCCCTTGCTTATTATTAGATCTTCACCTAAAAATTGTTAATGATGGGGTGAGATCGACATCTCAGTAATTACTGAATTCTCCTAACATACACAAGCAAATTACATGTAATTACAATACAGAAGTCATTCTCATATTCGTCCGTACAAATCAACTCTTTATTCATCTCAATTGACCTCTTGATTCAAAAATGATTCATTCACATTAAGATTCTTTAATCATGCATAAATGCAGTATGCCTCCCTTATAGCACCTCCACCCTTATACCGCTGACAGGAACCATAGGCTAACTTATAGTCCAAACAGAAATAAATCCAATTAACTAGATTATTCCAAGCTCACCAGTACGTGAGATATACCCTGCCAAAAGTATAGAGCTCAAGTATGGACTATGACTCCCCTACTTAAAGAACGAATATAAGGAGGTGTCACATGTCTCATAACTTCCATGCAATCCCTGGCAAAGGAAGACATAGAAGAAAGGGCCCTGACAAGTACCACTACCACTGTGCACCCGAGTGGTGGATAAAAGTTCATCATCACATAATCCTCTTCTAATCCCTATCCCATCACAGATGCTCATGCAATGACAGATACATACATTCACCAACAATTAAAATATACTTGAATTAAATTACCATAATATATACTCTCTAACACAATTTAATATCATCATATAAGCAAACATGTTTGAAAAGAATCAAAGTACTTATCATTCACATATTACATATAAAAAGAATTAAATTACCATAATATATACACTCTCTAACACAATTTAATATCATCATCATATAAGCAAACATGTTTGAAAAGAATCAAAGTACTTATCATTCACATATTACATATCAAAAGAATTAAATTACCATAATATATACACTCTCTAACACAATTTAATATCATCATATAAGCAAACATGCTTGAAAAGAATCAAAGTACTTATCATTCACATATTACATATAAAAAGAGTTAACAACAAGCATTCTTGAAAAGGAACAAACTAATTTAACAACAAGCATGCTTGAAAAGAACAAACTAATTTAACAACAAGCATGCTTGTAAAGGAACAAACTAATCATAACAGCGCACATTTTTAAATTAAGAGGTAATCAGTAGTCAGTCATATTATAATTATACATAACTTACAAGCATACGAAAGAATCGTTCAGAGTTACCTGTTAATCCTTAGCTCACAGGTAAGTACACAATTAAGATCAAGTCTAAGCACCTAATGAGAGTCTATAGCATCACCAATATAAGTATATATTAATATAAGACTTAACAATACTAAAAAGGTATTCAAATATAGTTATACCTTAAACTCCGGTTGTATACACACAGTTATTTTTATTATTTGATTACATACCATTAAATAATCAATTTTATTAGATTTAATTTACATTTTAGGCAGCACATGCATTTAATTATAAATCAATTTAAAAAGAAATTGAGATCTACTTCCACTTTTAGCATATACAATAATATATGGATTTTTTTTATTTACCATTACAATATTAAATAAAGAAGAAACCTTATAAAAATAAAATATTATATATTAAACAGAACAAAATAATAAATATATATTTATATATGGTTAATTTTTAAATAAAACAACGTACAGACACGAGAGAATACTAGGGAATGGTTTTTGAGAAAAATAAAGAGATAACAGTAAGTCTACACATATGTTATGTGAGAATCAAAGCTAGTTGGACAATAAAATAACAATATATTTAAGTTTATATATTAATATAAAATAAGTTAAATATATATAATCCTGGAAACGCATAGTCATCTCAAATTGGCTCAAGAGAAAATTGAAATATATAATTAAAATGAATGATAAAGGCACGGTAATCATTCAAATAACTAGATAAAATGGAGAAGAAAAGAAAAATAGTAGTTGCGTTGAGAAGAGTATATTCAAATGATGGAAAAAACATAATGTTGAAACTTGAAAAGATGTGTAAAGTAAAAGTAAGAGAAAGATGAAAATCACCTTGTACTTGTACGACACTTAGATTGTTGGATGCGTGGAAGTAAGATAAAAAAAATGGAATTTATATTGGGAAGAATCTAGGGTTTAAACATATAAACTTTTCATGAATGAGCCTTCTAAATATCCAAATCTTATAAATATTTTTACTATTGTTATCTAAAAGAAATGAATATTATTTACTTGTATTTATAAGTCATCTATACACTAAATATTGAGTCATCATTATAGATAAAATATTTATAATCTTAATTTACAAAGCTAATCACAAGTTTTCTTTTTCTTTTTTCATTATACATAATGAAATATTAAAAAGTACTATTTCAAATTGTTTTCATCCAAACACCCAAAACCTATTGGTAACCTCTACCATTTCTTTTTATTATCACTTAATTTATTTTATAGGCTTTATGAAATTGGGATGTCACAACACTCTCTGAAATTTTAATACTCGTTTTCTTGGTAATAGAAGCGAGTAAGTCATCAACAATTTTCACTTTCATGTTGTCAGCACACAGAATGTAAGTAATAAACAATTTGTGTTTGTCAGTCATGTGAACAGAAATATGTATCGTATCCTCTCGTTCATGAGTTAATGTCATCGATTATGCAATGCAACTTTTACAAAATATAAAACTGTGTATTCGAGCATAAAGTGTATTTCATATGTTTATAACATGTATTCGGTTACAGTTCATTTCATTCAGAATACTTGGTCAGTTCATTTAGATCCCTTTTACTGAGACGCTTTTCTTTAACCTACAAGGAAATTTCACTTAGGCACACCTCCCTATTGGGTAATGAAAATAGGATTCTCAAAAACAAATGCTAATTCAGTTTATATATCATTGTTTAGCATCAGATGTAATCAAGTCAATACTTGAATTAGAGTGGGAAGAATAAAACATTTAAAGATTACCAATAATATCCAAAAATACAGAAATATCAAGGAACATTGTATCGCTATTGTTAGTTTGTTTTATGAAGATCAAGAAAGTTCATTTTGGAACTGAGGAGTTTGGTTCATTAATCAAATCATGGAGTATTAACGTTTTTTAAATGAAAAACAATGGACATTAAGACTCTAATGCATTTTACCTCAATCCTCATGTAAATACCAATATAAAGACTCTTTCTTAAATTTTGATAACACAATATTAAGCTAGTTCACACATTCCATTTTAAACAACCTCCTACCTAAATCTTTTTAGTTCCAAAATAATGAAACGGAAAATTGCTCATTTTACTGTAAATCTCTCCATAATTACAAATAAACCTTAATTCCATTTGGATTTGGGCCTAACTCACTAATGGTGGGCCTAACTTACTATGACCGATCACTTAGCTATATTTTTTATTGATCAACTGCCTATGCCTATGTTTGATTGAATACTTAAATTAGTCACTTACTCCATTCGGTCCTAAATATAAGACATAATTGACTTTTTTAGAAAATCTTATAAAAAAGCAAAATAAGTTAATTATAAATTGATTTACCTAATTTTTTCCCTTAGATTAGTTTATTTTAATTTACCTATAAACTAATGTATAATCTAAAAATATATCAAATATGTCATAATTTAATAGCCTATTTCGCAACCTTAACCTCTCCAAAAAAAGTCAATTAGGTCTTATATTTAGGATCGGAGGTAGTATTAGATTGTTTCAAATTATTTCATAAATAAATTAAGTCCTATACACCTCTTAGCCTAAGTTACTTTAGTTATTATCAAACCTCATTATATTTCTAACAAGTCTCATAGAAGCTGACAAAAAACAGCAAGTTACATAGAAGGAATGGATTGAACCTAGTTACTTAATTAGTTTATGACAGTTTCAGATTTTTATTTAGCTTGAAATGAATTCAATTTATCAAAAAGTTCATTTCTTCCAAATATTTATTGAAGTATCGCAAAGAAAAATTTAATTTTATTTATATTTTTGGGCTTTTGAAATTTATAAGTGGTTTTAAATTGATGGGACATGTTTTATAAATTACTAGAAAATAAGGTATTATGTCAACACATATTAATGGTTTGTAAATGGGAAAAACTTACATAAAGTTTATTTCTCCAGGTTCTCAAGTTCTTTTAATATAGGAGTGACATGTGTCCTTTTATAACAACCATTTATTCAATCTAACGACCAGTAATTGGAGAAATGGAGAACCTGGATGGAGGAACTTGACCTAAGTATGGTCCTTTGTTAATTATATTAGTTTCACTCAATGTTTAGTTGTTTAAAGTGTTTCAAACAAAGACACCCCAAAATGACTTGGAGCATTATAAGCAATATGGGAGTATGTATATTGAAAGTGCTTGATGTCACCCAACAGGAGTGAATTTTGTGTTGGAAAAAATTATTTTCTTGCTAATAGTCTTCCCTCCATTCGCTCCTCAAATCTTCTAGAATCTGTAACTATTCTTTTGATCATTTTTCTATTTCCTTAATTTTATAGCTTTAATATACTTAACTCTATCTTTACGAATTAGTTAAAGCAAACATTCAATTTATTATAAAATCTGCAAACATGACAATAAAGTCCAAACTGAATAACAAATTTAATCATAATTTTCTAGAATCTTCATTTTTTTTCTTTTTTCCGATTTCCATCCCTTTCTATATCATTTGTGAGGTTGAGAATTAGGTTGGCCGTACTGAAAGATACTCCCTCCAGTCCTAAATATAAGACCTAATTGACTTTTTTAGAAAATCCTAAAAAAGCAAAATAAGTTAATTATAAATTGATTATTTACCTAATTTTTCCCTTAGACTAGTATATTTTGCCAATAAACTAATGGATGATCTAAAAATATATCAAATATGTCATAATTTAATACTCCCTCCATTCCTAAATATAAGACCTAGATAACTTTTTTTTGGAAAGATTAAGGTTGCGAAATAGGTTATTAAATGATGACATATTTGATATCTTTTTAGATTATCCATTAGCTTATAGGTAAAATAAACTAGTTTAAGAGGAAAAATTAGGTTAATCAATTTATAATTAACTTATTTTTTGCTTTTTTTAGGATTTTTCAAAAAAGTCATCTAGTTCCTATATTTAGGAACGGAGGGAGTAAATTATTTCGCAACCTTAGTCTCTAAAAAAAAGTCATCTAGGTCTTATATTTAGGACCGAAGGTAGTATTTCCTTAAAACCAGATTCTTCAGCAAAACTTCATTTTAAGTCTCAAGTTTTTTAAAGTCTACATGTAAGCTATCTCTTTGATAATTTATTCCAGAAACAATATCATATATACCATTTGCTAATGGATTAGGTGAATCTCTTACGTAAGTACATTCATAGATAAAACTTATAAAAGATACACATCCGAACTCTTCTTCGTCATTTTCCTTCTTGAACCTAATATGCTAATTACCCTCTCAAACAACACTTCAAACAAACATGGGTTCTCCTCTCCTCCATGAAATCAAAAAACAAGCTTCCTTCTTCTTAAAAGACAAGATCAAAACTGTGAGGTTAATATTGACAGACGTTACACCTGTGGAACTGTAAGTTTTCATATTTTATGATCTCTCTCCGTAATATAATTCTCCTACTATGAGTTTCTGATCTTAATATGCAAAGAACTAAAGCCCATATGATCATGCTTATAAGTTACTATAACAAGTTAGTTATTTATATGTCCTCTTTCCTATTAATATTTTCAGCACGTTGAAACTGGTTGATCACATGGATTTTCATCATTTGATTATTGGTTCGTGTCATACTCACTATTTTTTTTTTCTATGTAAAAAATTTTGAGGGTCCAGAATGACAGAAGAAGCTACCAGTGAAAATCCATGGCCACCAGAGACTCGTACCTTGGGAGTAATATCACGAGCAGCTTTCGAAGTTGATGATTATGATAGAATTGTGGAGATTTTGCATAAGAGGTGTGTATATTTTTGTGGTTTTTTTGTTTGAGTATCTATATTCTTATTCACGGGTTATATTTGAATTATATGAGTCTTGAATCATAGCAATTTTTTCAATACACCTTAGTTAACTTTGACGTTAAGGTTACAATATATGTTAGTAAATTATGACATATTTGATATATTTTTAGATTAGTCATTAGTTTATAGGTTAAATAAACTAATTTAAGAGGAAAAATAAGGTAAATCAATTTATAATTGACTTATATTTTGCTTTTTTAAGATTTTTCAAAAAAGTAAACTAGGTCTTATATTTAGGACCGGAGAGAGTATAATTTTTTCCCATCTGTGACATTTTTGTGTACGATATTACTTGAGGCGGATCAATTTTAACCACTCAACCTAGTGATAAATTTGACAAGTTATTATTTTGAAACTGAAAATTGCTATTTTTTTAATATCGCTTTTCAGTGCTGATAATTGTT